>OZ024748.1:18395670-18530670 GCA_964016885.1 Eledone cirrhosa
CACATATATATGTAAAGAAAAACAAATAAAAATAAATTCAAAGAAATAATTGATAATTTTTTGGATTAAAAGGTTTTATAATTACTTTTTAATTTATTTTATTGATTTAATTTTTTTTTTTCTTTATATTTGTGAGATTGTCTTTAAGACAGATTGTTAACCGTTCCAGATCTGGTTATTTGTGAATCTTTCCATTATATTTCTCTTCTACTTAGTTTCCTGTGAGATGAGATTCTTTGTTTCTTCACAGTTTAGAACTTAGAGATTTTATTAGGCTCTCTTAGAAGACATTTGTTGTGAATTCTTCTAATGAAGGGGATGGGTGAGAACAGGTGAGATAGTAGAATGAGAAGTATATGTTGGGGGTGGAAGATATTCTGTAGTCTACTAAAATGTGACCCTGTCTAATAAAGAAAAAAGGGTGTGAGTTAGTGGGTGGGTAGACAAGGGGGTATGTATTTTGCTGTTGTTGATTTTTGTTATATATATTTTTCCACAAATTGCTATTGTCAATCCCCACTGTTTTCCGAAGTGGGAGCAGCAGAAATTTATGAATTTCTAAAGTTTAACTTTTATATTGAAGCTAAATATTACTACTACTACTATACATACACATAAGACTTGCCTCAGGCAGTTACTACTACTACTATTACTTATATAGCCTTGCCTCAGGCTGCTGCAACTACTACTATTATTATATAACCTTGCCTCTGGAGGTTAAAGTTAGAGAGGGACCAACATTCATATCACACTCTTCAAATAATTCAGCTTTGATATTTAAGTTAGGGGGGTGGGGTAGTCAGTTGATAACCAGTAGTTAGTTAAGAAGTTTAACAAATAAATAGATGATATTAAATTCTAAGAGTTTCTATAATGTTAGATGACTGGTTGTTTTATGTATTACTCAGCTTAGTTTTGTTACTATTAGTACTGTTAGTATTAGTAATATTGTTGACACAGTGTGGTCAAAAGGTAAAGAAGTTTACTTTGTGTTTAATTGCACTGTGTGACATTTTAGGCAAGTATCATTTATGATAGGCTCAACTTGACCAATGTCTTGAGTGAACTGTAGATGGACTGTACCTGTAATTCAAAGAGGCCCTGACTTGTCATACACTGTTACCTGGTTCTTCACATCTCTATGAAATGCTCAGCCACTTTCACGTTGATTTTCACGAACAGGTTGTTCCATTTATTATTCTGATATTTTATATATATTGATTAAACTTAAATATATATATATATATATATATATATATATATATGAAAAGATTCAGGACCCTGACAGCTGAGCTCTGGCTGTTTCGACAGTTAGTTCAGATCTAGCTGTCGAAACGGCCAGAGTCCTGAATCTTTTCATATTACCCACTCTACTACCCCAAGTATTGAGTACTCTGATATATATATATATATATATTGTATGTATGTAAAAGGTAAACAGAAATAACAACACAATCGGTACAGTATATGGAAGGAATATATTAGGTTAATGCTTGATATAGCAGGAAGAGGGTCTTAACGTTTCTGATGCTAGTCCTTCATCAGAAGAAAGAAAGAGAAATTAAAAAATTTGAAGGGACGGGTGGGGCGGAATCGGAAAAAATGTTTATAAAGAAAAATAACAGGTCTGTCCATGTTGCATCTCTTAAATATATATATATATATATATATATATGTTTTGTAAGGTTTTTTTTATATGAAATCGTGTGTTGAAACAATATATATATATATATCTATCCAAGATACGGTGCAGCCAACTGGCCAGACTTCTCTCATAACGTGGACGACCCGTCTAACACATGCAAGCATGAAAAATAGATGTTAAACTGTGATGATGATATACATATATATATATATATATATGTACCTATATATATATATATACACACACATATACAGATCTGTTATAGATTTAGAAAATAAAATCCATTCCAGTATTACTATTACTACTGCTATTCTTTGATTCCTCAAACTTTGTAATATTTTACTTGTCTTTCGTTTGGAATTTTAACTCTTAACATCCTGTACCTCATGAAACCACATTAAGTAAAACATCACAATTATCTGACCACTAGTAAAGATACTATAAACATTTGAATAAAGCTTTTTAGACATCTTCTACGAAATCATTACAGGGTGTTGAGAGTTAAAGTATCCACCTTCTCCCTCTCTTGTCTCACATTTTTATCCCCCACCCACCCCTGTTTAATCCAAAATATGAATTCCAAATCTATGGCTCAAGATCTTTAATCTCTCTTTTTTCTTCCCTACTTCTTGTTTCTTTCTTTCCCCAATACCATTAATTTCAGTTCTGCATTGTCATAAATCTGTGATAACTCTTAAAATATTTCCATATATGGACAATGGACATTCTTAAAACTGTTGCTACACACTGATCTGATGAACATTATTATTATTTCTACTGGTTTCTTCTATTTTGTGTGTGTATATTATATATATATACACACACACACATACATGTGTCTGTATTTTGAAAGGCTTGTGTTACACATATTTGGTGGTGGGGGTAGTGGAACCACTGCCCTTCATATACATCAGTTGCAGGGTGTTTTTACTGCCTCCCCTTCCCCCAATACCATCTGCAGGCAGTGTAGGAACATATATACATAAAACATAAATATATAAAAACTACAATTCATACTAAAGAACTGTAATAAAAATGTTAAAACTGTCTGTTTGGAATACAAACAATCAATTGTCTGTCTATTCATTCATTAAACACATCTTAAGTAATTTGGTGTTTTTTTTTTCTTTTTATTTAAATATTGTATATATTTTGGTAATTAATATTTTGATGTATTCAACCATAATATATCATCATCGTTTAACATCCATTTTTCTACACAAGCATGGGTTAAACCGGTTGTCTGTTTGAGGCATGTCGGGTCAAGTGGACATGTCTTGCTTATACAGAACTGTTTCTGGCTGGATACCTTTCCTAATGCCACATTTGCAGTGTGTGCTGGCTACTTTATGTAGATATAACTGACAATTTAGCGTCTATGAAGAATGGTCAAAAATATTTCAGCCATGACCACCCTCACCTGTTTGAAGACAGTAAGGGCATAATTGGTTGTTGTTGAGCACATTAATCTAAAGATTATGTTCTACTTACCCGACAGTGACCACCAATATTGCCATAAAATGTGGAGTCATTTGTTTGCAGAGTGTAGTTTCATTATCTGTGGTGTGACAGTTTCTGGTATCTTAGCTGTAGAATCAGGGAGTTTGTGTTTCATAGGTTGGTTTGACAGTGAGGTTTCTTTAAACAAGACACTCAGCTCTTCCTGCTTTCCCTTCACATTTATCTGGTATTAAAGTTGTTAATGATGGCAAGGTATCTTTGAACAAACTGGTAGCACCTTGGGCAAGTGGCTTCAGACAGAGTTAGGTCTCTTTTGAATAAAATTTGATAGGTGTAAACTGTAAAGAGGCTTATCAAAGGTGTAGACATGACTGTGTGGTTTTAACTTCTAAACATGTGGTAACAACTGTGTATCACCTTAATAAGTGCAACTATCCTCTTCTATATAGCCTAGGAGAAACCAATGCCTTGTGAGTGAATTTGGCAGACAGAAACACTGTGGAAGCCTGTCAAATATATATAATTACATTTGTTGGTGTATGCATCCGAAATGATAAGTCTGTGAATCATTACTATACTAAAGGCGTATGGGTTGGTGACAGAAAGGGCCATGGACATAGCAAAAATAAATACAAAATATGTTGTTACTGACCATAGTTATACAGGTTCAGCAGACCTCCTAAAAGGTTGCATCTCATAGGAGGTTTCTTGATTGTTTTAATGATAGGGGACTTGACCCTCTCATAAACACATGAAATGAAGCATCTTGCTCAAGAACACATGCCACCTAGTCCAGAAATTGAACCAACACCCTAACCACTAAGCCACACTCCAAATATATAAATGAATGGATTAAAACAAAGCAAATCCCAAAAGAAAAGGAGCTAGAGAGAGACAGATAAAAGACAATTTTATTATTATTTACAGCGTTTATTTAAGAATGTATCTTTAAAATTATTTGTTAAACTGCAACCATGACCACCACTGCTAAAAGAGAAGGTGGTGGTGGTAGTTGGGGTTTCAATAGCAATTCACAATTTCTACATTTATATATATAAGCATGGCCAACCTGTCAGTTGGTCGTTTTGGTGCCACAATGTAAAAGTGGTTGGCGTTAGGAAGTGCACCCAGCCATAGAAACCAAGCTCAAAACAGTTCTGTGTGTGCAAGATCTGACTTGCCTCAATGCAAGAACTCATGTAACCTATGACCGTTAAAAAGTGATGAATGGCGTTGCTGACTGCCTAGGAGGCCTGCTAAACATACATAAGTGGCAGCTGTAAATTTATTTTGAAAAACAATCAATAATTTGGAGGAACGAACGATACAGTTTTAGAAAAATATAAAAAGTTGATGATGAGAATGGTAATAAATACAGTAAATAATGCAGAGTTCTTGCCAGTTATCATATTTGACATGTTCTTTTTAATACCATGTGTCACCTCAAGTGTCTCGATGTCAACGGAATTACAAAGATTCTTGTCGCAGCTATAGCGACACGATATCATACCACTGACCTCCGCACATCTGTTTATTAAACGATCACTGCAACCACGGAAGAACGACCGGACTTCACCAGTGTCTGAAAATAAGAACGAAAACAGAAAAATACATAAGATTACCTCCCACATTTTCTACTGGTTATGCTGAAAACTCCACCAATTTAACAGCTAGCCACGTTTTCCATCGATATTCTTTAGACAGAAATGTAAAGCAAAGAATCCACATTTTACAGGGAGATAACTTCGATTTAATAATAGTTTCTTTATTAACCACAAATGGTTTACATCAAGAAAAACATTGTGACAGTACAGGACGAAAATATAGTGGGAGGGGGGGGGCATGGAAACAAATTTTAACAATGCAAAAAAAAAATGATTTTTTTTTACTCAAATCATTTCATGAATATATATATATATAGGTATGTGTTGGACTTCAGAAGGAGGCCAGCTATATACACACACACAGACATGTGTTGGACTTCATATGGTGGCCAGTTAGATACACACATAGGTGTGAGCTGTAACAACATGATAGTATTGGGGCTCCTCTATGTTTAAAACATCTAAAACCTCCCATTGTAACTCCGTAAGAGGCCAAGCAAACCTATAGAGGTGTAAGCTGTATCATCGACAAGCTAGGACTGGGGCTCCTATTATTAAAATACCCAAGAAACCTTTATGAGATGGAACACCATAGGAGGTCAAGCTAAAGCTACATCAGTGTGATCTGTAACAACATTATAGACCTGTGAGTCCTATCATTAAAACACCCAAGAATCCTTATATGAGGCCAACTAAATCTTACATACATGTGAGCTGTAATAACATAAGGCTAGAGGATCCTACCGTTAAACTCCCTAAGAAACCACCTAGGAGAAGTAACCTTATAGGAGGCCAGCTAAATTTTACATAGACGTGAGATGTAAATTTCATTTTCCTTTCAAGCATTTGAACTGTCATTGCTTTGAGGATACCTTCCTCTCCTGTTCCCCCCCCCCCCACTCTGAGACCTCCTCCACTACCACTCATGGAGGCCCTGACTTGAAGATACCTTCTTCTCTCAGAGGCCTTCAGGATATCAACCCCCTACCATTCATTGAGGCCCTGACAACCCCTCCCCGACTAAGAAAAAACTTTACAGGAATATGTTTAGGATTATTCTGGAGAAATGGCCTTAACATCAACGTCTTTGATCTTCTATAATCTCCTATTGTTGTTGTTATTGCTGCTGCTGCTGTTGTCCAAGTAAAATATGCCATCAAGGCCATTAGCAAGAGTAAAAGCAAACTATTTACCAACTCTGTCCACAGACATAATACCTCAATCAATAAAGACACTGTGTGTACTGCAGAAGTTGATACAATGTAGCAGTCACCCCACTCCGCCCCCATGCTGTCTCTCTTAGTGAAGGTAGAAGAGTTAACCACACTGCCATACTGTCTTTATTGGCAGAGATAGGAGTTGACCACACCCCCACACTGTCAATCACTGCAGTAGAGTTTCTAAGGCTCTCTTGAAAAGACAATTATGTCAACCTCAGTATGTGGCTGGTACTTTATTCTATCGACCCCGGGAGGATGAAAAACAAAGTGACCTCAGCAGTATTTGAAATCAAAACATAAAGAGCAGGAACAAATATTACAAAGAAGTTGTCCAACTTTAACAACTCCGTCACTCTACTGCCTTCAATAACTACCATAGGAATAGTAATAATCATTTTTAAAAAAACCCCATACACTGGCAGATACATAAACAAAACCACCAAGACTTACAATATGTACAATACATAGATAATAGCAAAACTAGGCACTGCACGCACATTATGAAGAGTACAGTTCTGCCTGCTACTGGTATCATATACAACCTGCTTCATGGTTGGCAACTAAAAGGTCCCCCCCCCTCCCACTAGCATAAAAAACAAGAGTTGTTAAACGGGTGGATGAACTCCTCAGAGTTAAAGGACATACATCCTCACCAACCCACAATTGGCCAATTGTGGTGAGTACAGCTATATCTCTGACATGGCCAAAACCGAACAGAAAATGGTGAAGGTTAACCAAGGAGATACAATAGAAATAACTGCAAATACCCAAGGCATACAAAGCGGTGCTCGGTAATGCAGTCACGACATGCAATAATAATGATAATTCATAGAAAAATGAGAAAACTCAATGCTAGAACAGCTAAATGCTGTCAAAGACAGCAATTGGCAGAAATGGCTCAGGACAGAGACCAGTGGTTGGCAGAGAGACAATCAATAATAACTTATGATTTAAGCACAAGGCCAATAATTTTGGGGGAGGGAAGTTAATTAAGTCAACCCCAGTGCTAAACTGGTGCTTTATTTTATCGACCCTGTAAGGATGGAAAGCAAAGCTAACCTCGGTGGGATTTGAACTCAGATGGTAAAGGGACGTAACTAAATACCACAAAGTAAATTGTCCTATGCTCTGCCAATCCAGTCCTAAAAATAATAATAATAGTTTCTTATATAGGCACAAGGCCAGCAATTTGAAGGGGGAAGAGAAAGTCAATGAAATCGATCCCAGTGCATTACTGATACTTTATTTATCGACCCTGTAAAGATGAAAGGCAAAGCTAACCTCGGCGGGATTTAAACTGAGAACGTGAAGGGCTGCAAAGCATGTCTGACGCTCTACCGATTCTGCCAATCCACAATAATAATAACAATAAGAAAAATAATAAGACTAACCTTTCTTCCTTTCACTCAGAATGATACAACTTAATTCACATCTGATGAGGTTCATTGACTTGTTGAAGTAGTCAGTACATTCTATTCCTTGTTTCGTGGATGTGATGGTGTATTGACATGAATAACACATTTCACGACATTGTGCTATAGGAGTAAGAGAGGTAGATGAAACAGACACTCACATATTATATTTATATATATACATGTTCATTTTATTAAAGCTAAATAATGAGTTTTGTAACCCTGGAGTTACACCTGCTTCCCACAGGGTCATCAGATGTTAATTTTTATTTTTGATCCTTACAGAATTGATAAAATAAAATACCAGTGAAATACTTGGATCAATGTAAACTGACTTATCCTCCCCACTAAATTGCAGACTTTAACCCTTTAGCATTTAAACCGACTGTATCTGGCCAGAATTCTCTCAACTTTTTCTATTCAAACCAGCCACAACCTGCCATGAATACTGATGTTAAGGTATTATTCTCAAAATAAATAACATCAAAATGTCATAGCTTCGATATTATGTGAAATAAAACCTTCACCATGAAAATACAATAGTAAAGACAGAGTAATGTAAATGATAAAGGGTGCTAAAGGCTACAAGTTAGGTACACTTAGCATACAATTTTATAAGGTATTCAGTTCTCTTGGTGGCGAGAGCTGGATACCTAAGGCCATTTAAAGAACACCACAGATCCACAATCACCCTGACCTCCAAGGGCAAGTGCCCTCTTCCAACTATTGCCGTCTTTCACCCACCTTTTGGTAATTTTACTGGAGGAAAGCACCTCACCTTCTTTTCCAAGTGAAACAATGATTTCTTTATTAGCCACAAAGGTTTGACATGAAGAAAACATTAACCCTTTAGCATTTAAACCAACCATATCTGGCCAGAATTCTCTCACCTCTTACTGTTCAAACCAGCCATAACTGGCCACTCATACTGATGTTAGGGTATTGTTCTCAAAATGTCATAGATTCAATATTATGTGAGATAATCATGTAAGGTAAAGCCTATACTGTGAAAATAAAATAGTAAATATAGAGTAATGTAAATGGTAAAGAGTTAAAGATGGTACAGAATGATTAAATGGGGGTCTTTTTGTGTAAAATGTTTAACAGAATTAACAAATGTAAAATTTATAAAGAGGAGACTTCCAAGGGTCACTCCTTGTGAAAGCCACAGCCACTCTGACTGCCAGGGCAAGTGCTCCCACCCATACTCAGAGTAGGCCCTTTCACTCATGCTCAATACTCTCATTCACCTTTCAACTAAGTAGCTAGAAGGTAGCAATCCCCCCCCCCACATACGACAACAGCCTTTGACAATGAGGACAATAGAAGGACAGAGCTTACATCAAGTAACGACAGTCGATAACAACAATAGATGGAATAGTAAAGCTGATTCAATCAACCCTTAGTACATTACTGGTATTTTATTTTATTGACCCTGAAAGAGTTGAACGCAGAATGTAAAGGGCTGTAACTATATGCCACAAAGCATGTTGCCCAACACTCTACTGATACTTTCTGTAAATATAATAATTGTTTCTACTTTTGGCACAAAGCCAGCAATTTGAAGGGGAGGGGAAAGTCAATTAAATCAACCCCAGTACATTACTGGTGCTTTATTTTATCGACCCCGTAAGGATGAAAGGCAAAGTTAACCTCAACAGAATGTAAACGGCCATAACTCTATGCTGCAAAGCATATTGTATGACACTTTTACCGATATTGCAAATCAATAATAACAGTAATAATGTTTGTCTTACCTGCTGATGCCATGATGAGAAGGACTGCAAAGATGATAATCATGATAAACAATGTTTGATGGAAAATTAACGATGTTAGCTCTTAAAATATAATCAGAGAATTTAGTGACACACACTCAGGTTTGTACGGAGATATCTGAGTGAAGCTGTAGTTTATATCGAAAGAAAATATCAAGATGGTGACAGAGTTTAGTAACACACACACACAGAGGTTTGTACATAGATGTCTATGTGAGGGTGTCGTTTATATATATATAATCCTGTTCGTTTTTACATCACTTTTCTATGCTGGCGCGAGTTGGACGGGACTTTTTGATGAAATGTTTGACAGTCAGATGCCCTTCGTGAGAGGATGCTGTGTATCTGTAGTTTATATAGCAAGAGAGTTTAGTCAGGACACACTAGTCTATAGTGAGAGGATGCTGTGTAGCTGTAGTTTATATAGCAAGAGAGTTTAGTCAGGACACACTAGTCTATAGTGAGAGGATGCTGTGTAGCTGTAGTTTATATAGCAAGAGAGTATAGTCAGGACACACTAGTCTATGGCAAGAGGACGCTGTGATTTATATGTCCAGAGAGGTTAGTCAGGACACACACTGGTCTATAGTGTGAGTAAAGAAACAAGTATTTGTGGTTATTTATATATACAACTGTGTCAATAGAAAATGGAGATCCAGTCACAGCACTCACTATATATTCACTCCACTACTACATACACCCCCTACACACGCATATATAAACAAACATTAACACACATTCAGATACATACATAAACACACAAATCTACACATTCACAGATACATACATATATATAAATATGCAGATACACACTACAGAAAAAGAAAACATATATTCACACATCCTACATATATACACACATATGCCTCCTAGTTATATACATTCACACACAAATACATACACCTTTATAAACAAACATTCACACACACCAACCACAACAGACCAGTAAATCCAGCTCTTGAGTAAAAACACTGGGTTTGGTTATTAGTCTTCCTGTCTTCCTATTTTAAATCCAGTTAATTTGAGTCAATAAAGAGGAGATTCTAAAGAAATAGGTTAGCTGCACTCCCAAACAAGAAAAATAAAATAAGACAACACAATTATGTAAATACTTGGGTGTGTATATATAAATATATACACACATACAACCGTTTCTACTTTTGGCACAAGGCCAGCAATTATCCCAGTGTATTACTGGTGCTTTATTTTATTGACCCTGTAAGGATGAAAGGCTAAGTTAACCTCGGTGGGATTTGAACTCAGAACGTAAAGGAGCGTAACTCTATGCTGCAAAGCAAGGCGTCCGACCCTCCAATTAGTTAAATGTATGTGTGTATGTATATATATAGTTAAATATGTGTGTGTATATACTGTAGTGCTCTTCATTGCAGCTGGAGATGGCCATGTAGAGGAGGGAAGAAAGCGAACTGGCCAATATAGGAACCACAGACTCAACTGCAATATCCCACACATACTGAACTTGTGGACCAGATGTCCCACACATACTGAACTTGTGGACCAGATGTCCCACACATACTGAACTTGTGGACCAGATGTCCCACACATACTGAACTTGTGGACCATATGCCCCATACATACTGAAGCTCAGACACAGAAAATAACTGCAATTATAGTCAGTTGCTATAACAGGTGAAGACCCTTAGAGATGGAAAAAAATGGATTTGGCATAAATTAGAAATTACCAGTAATGTTGTTAGGAACATTTTACCTCTCATTAGGTGTCACTTCCAACCTACACATACCACAAACTTTTCAATCTACATCCACTAGCTATCTCTATCTACATAACATCACCCATAATGTAAAGCCCAGCTGCCCCTACCCAGATAACATCAGCCACAATGTAAAGCCTAGCTGTCCCTGCATGGATAACATCACCTAGCTGTCCCTTCCTAGATAAAAATCACCCACAATGTAGAGCCCAGCTGTCCCTGCCTGGATAAAGTCAGCCACAATGTAAAGCCCAGCTGTCTGTCTGGATAACATCACCCACAATCCATACAATGTAAAGTCCAACTTTCCCTGCCTGGATAACATTGCTCTCACTTGTTCATGTTACAAGAGAAAACACATCAGCACAACTTAATTCAAACAACCCACCTACATTTATTGGATTTAATAAAATGTTCCAATTGTTTGATCAACAAATGTCTGAGAGATTAACATACAAGTGTCTGAGCATTCCACAGACATGTGTCCTGCTTAATGTAATTATTGCAAGAGATTCAGCATAAGCAAGGCTGGTCCTTTGAATTACAGGTAAAACACAACTTTGACAGCTGACTAGACGGGACTGGAGCAATATGAAATAAAATATTCTGCCATGAATCAAATACATCTCGAGCTGAACACCCTAACCACTAATCCACCGACACAGATCTTCACATTCCTGTTAAAAATTTGATGACTTGCATTAAGAAGAGAAGTAAATATCTATAATGAGACATAGGAAGAATCTATTGTGTCATGGGTGGGTGACAGTGGTAGAAAGAAATTTGGAACCTCTCAATTTTAAAAAGAGGAAATAGTAGAGATATAATCAATAAAATGTAGTGGTTATTTTTTTTTTTTTTTGCACACCTACTTACTCTAAGTATGTACTTGTGTATGCATTTATATATCACCTTGACCGACCAGCCTGTCGGGTGCCGCTGTTTTAGCCATACCACTGGCTGGGTGGGCAGGCCGTAAATCTAAAGTCTGTCAAGGACATGACAGTCTCGCTAGTAATGGAGATCTACACAAAAACACCCAGTAAAGTAGTTGGTGTTAGGAAGGACCCATTAGTTGTGTCAAAGACCTGACAGTCTCCCTCATGCTGGAGATCTAAACAATAAAATCCTCCAGTACTCACTGTAGAAAGCTTGCCAAACAAGGACCCATCAGTGTATGTCAAAGACATGACACCTCTTTTGTGCCCTAGAATCTAGGGCACAAAAATGTATCCTGCTTACATATGGCCATGCATTTTATCTAGGGCCTAGATAAAATGCATGGCCATATGTAAACAGGATACAGACCCCTCAGCCCATCTGGGAGGTCAGTAGTTCCACCTCACTACTGACAGTCTGTGGAGACTCGTCCAACCCTTGTTAGCAGACGTTAACCCTTTAGCATTTACATTACTCTATATTTTCACATAATATCGAATCTGATATTTATTTTGAGAAAAATACTTTATCAGTCTAGACAGCTGGTTTGAACCAAGAGGTGAAAGAATTCTGGTTGGATACAGCTGGTTTAAATGATCATAACACTCAAGTACATATATAATGGATAGAGAAAGAAATATACCTCTTTGATAGTTTCTACTCCAGCACTGACCCTCTTTTCAAATGAAGGGCAGAATTGTAGCCAATTGACACAGCTTCTCAACAACAAGGGACTACACCAGATCTGACTGTATACTTAATACCTCTTCTACACACCACTTGCTAAATCCTTTTACTACCAACTACCAACAAAGGTTCTTACATAAAATTACGGTGGAAGGTTTTTGTAAACAGAACCATGGGTGGTTCTGTATCAAATGTTGATCTACCAATTTTGCTCCATTATGATTATTGTCTGGATGATTTTCAGTTCAAATTTGAGCTAATTATATTTTTATGTCAATGCCATTTAAAAGAAGACAACCTGTTTAACAGGTGTTTCACTTGTGCGTGTGTGTGAATGTACGTGTATACTTACATATCACCACCATTTAACATATATTTTCCAGTGTATCAATGCCAAAAAGCTTATCAGCACAGCAACAAAACAGTATAGAAAAATATGAAGACGTCGCATCTCAGAGTTGCAACACTTAATGTTGGCACTCTCAGAGGTAGATCTGCTGAAATAGCGGAGATGCTGGAGAGAAGGCAGGTGGATGTGTGCTGCGTGCAAGAGGTGAGATGGAGAGGTGCCTCTGCGAGACTAGTCGTAGGCAAGCGTCTTAGCTATAAGCTATTCTGGGTAGGTAAGGATGATGGGTTAGGGGGAGTAGGCATTTTCCTGGCTGAGAAATGGATCAATAAGACAATAGAGGTAGTTTGAGTTAGTAATCGAATAATTAAGCTTAGATTAGTTGTAGGTAGGAGACTACTGACAATCATCTCGGTCTATGCTCCCCAAGCAGGCCTAGGCAAAGATGAGAAAGACTGCTTTTATGAGCAACTTTTGCAAACAACCACAATGACAGAGGACGGAGACATCGTTATGCTAGCAGGAAACTTCAATGGTCATGTTGGACAGCTCCAGGATGGTTACACTGGGGTACATGGTGGGCACGGTTACGGTTCAAGAAATGAAGAAGGAGTGAGACTTCTTGAATTTTGTGATGCAAGTACATTGACTATTTGCAACACAAACTTCCAGAAACCTGCCAATCACCTAATAACCTACAAATCTGGTGAGCACATAAGCCAGATTGACTTCCTGCTAGTTAGGCAGCGGGACAGGCAGATAGTGTCTAATACCAAGGCATACCCTGGGGAAGAATGTACCCCACAGCATAGGTTAGTTGTTAGTGATATCTCAGTAAGCAAGAGATGGAATGAGACATATAGGAAGGTGTGGAGAAGAAAGGTCTGGAAGCTAAAAGACCTTTCACTAAAATTCAAATTTAGGAAAGCCCTTCAAGATGTATATGACGAAAAAGATGATTTAGAGACGTATGACATAGATAATAACTGGAAGTTCTTACGTGACAGCTTGCTGCAGGCTACTGATGAAACCTGTGGCTGGAGCAGAGCTCCAACCAGACAGAGAGTGACCTGGTGGTGGAACAGCACAGTAGATAAGGCTATTAGAGACAAAAGACTAGCATGGAAGGCTTGGAAAAAGGGTGGGAGTAGGGAAGAATATACAGCCACTAAGAGAGAAGCTAGACGTCAGGTGTACTTAGCACGCAGGGAGGCAGAGAGTAGGAGGTTTGCCAATGTTCTGCGACGGGAAGATCAGAGGCGTCTGGTGTTCCACATTGCAAGGCAGTGTGTCAATGCAAATCAGGATGTTGTTGGAGATAAATGTGTCCGGGATGATGCCGGTACTTAGTGTCACTAATGACCAGAAAAAGGAGGCCTGGAAATGTCATTATGAGAGACTGATGAATGTGGAGAACGAATGGGAGAGAGAGAAATTACCCTTGGTAGATCCGACAGAGGGACCAGCTATTGAGATTGACGAATATAGGGTTCAAGAGGCGATTAAGGAAATGAAAAATGGTAAGGCGGCCGGACCATCGGGAATAGTTGCTGAGATGCTGAAGGCATCAGGGGTTGCACGCATCATCAATCAGGCTATATATGGTGGTGTCATACCCAAAGACTGGTGCAGCAGTATTCTCATAAATTGCTACAAAGGTAAAGGGGATGCTTTGGAGAGGAGCAATTATAGGGGTATAAAACTGATAGATCAGGTTATGAAAGTGGCAGAAAGGATTTTAGCACAACTAATTAGAGAAAGGGTCAAACTAGATGAGATGCAGTTTGGTTTTGTGCCTGGGAAGAGTACAACAGATGCCCTGTTCTTGGTGAGACAAATGCAAGAGGTTTCTTAGAGAAGAATAAGCCACTATACTTAGCCTTTGATAGGGTACCCCGATCTGTCATATGGTGGTCCCTAAGGAAGCTAGGTGTTGAGGAATGGCTTGAGGACAGTGCAAACTTTGTACAGAGGTACTCTCAGTAAAGTCAGGGTAGGAATGGAGTTTAGTGAGGAATTCCAGATACAAGTAGGAGTACATCAGGGTTCGGTCCTCAGCCCGCTCTTGTTCATTATAGTCCTCCAAGCCATAACAGAGGAGTTTAAGACTGGCTGTCCATGGGAACTTCTCTATGCTGACGATCTGGCTCTTATAGCAGAATCAGTAGAGGAGCTAGAGAATAAATTCCGGCTATGGAAACAGCAGTTGGAAGCAAGAGGACAGAGTAAATCTAGCTAAGACAAAAGTGTTGATGAGTAGAAAAAAGGACAAAACCCTGATTCCGTCAGGGAAATGGCCATGTTCGATATGCAGAAAAGGAACTGGCATAAATTCTATACAATGCACACAATGCAGGTCCTGGGTACACAAGAGATGTAGCGGGAAAGCAGGCAAACTAACAGGTAGGTAGAAATATGTATGCAGTAGATGTACAGGGAAATTAGACAGTAGAAGTCGCACTGATAGACACATTTTTCAAATGCGAGAGGGCGCTATAGAAGTGGTGGATAGCTTCCGGTACCTAGGAGATCAGATTAGCATGGGAGGAGGGTGTTCCAAGGCCATAGTATCTAGAATAAGGACAGGTTGGAAGAAGTTTAGGGAGCTGCTTCCTCTGTTGACGAAGAAGGGTTTCTCCCTGCGTACGAAAGGCCGGTCGTATGATGCCTGTGTGAGGAGCGCGATGCTGCATGGTAGTGAGACATGGGCAGCAACCGCAGAGGATATGCGACGGCTGGAGAGAAATGAGGCAAGCATGCTCCGTTGGATGTGCGTGAACGACCCAGCATAAATGTGTTGAGAGAAACTGTGTCTGATAGGGATAGAATGTAGTGTACGGGAGAGGAGACTGAGGTGGTATGGACATGTGATGCGCATGGAGGATGACCGATGGGTGAAGAAGTGCCAGTTGAAGGAAGACGTGGTAGAGGTAGAGGTAGACCACGAAAAACATGGGCGGAGGTGGTGAGAACAGACCTCAGATCATTGAAGCTCACGGTGGAGATGACGAGGGACCGTGACGAGTGGAGAGATGCTGTGCTGAATAAGACCCGTCCCACCCTTGCAAGCAGGGAAAAGCGGACGTAAAATGATGATGATTTCCCACATTAGGGTTACACGGGCTGGTACATTATGAAACAAGTCATGTCTAGAGACCATGTCTTGCTCATATGGATCTGTAATTTGGTTTGGTTTCTATAGCTGGATACCCTTCCTAATGCCAACCACATTACAGTGTGGACTAGGTGTTTTTTGTTGTGTCAGATCAAATGTAGAGCATGTTGAGCTTTCAAGCTTGGATATATAGGGTGTGCAGGTAAGCAAATTCAACATGGATGAGGTATGTAGGATATTTAACTGGGGAGTGATGAAGAGAAGATAGGTGTAGATTATTGTGTTCCCTACATGTTGGAAGATGTCTTCACTTTTTCATCTTGGTTATTTGTCTATTATTACCTGTGCTATGTACCTCTGCATTCATATGACCCATCACATTTGTTTGATCCCTAATACTTTAGATTCATTAATATATTAATTTATTTTGCTGATTGTGGGACCACATAATGCTTGAGACTGTGTTGGCACAACTTTATCTGAACCATGTGATATATAATATATATCATCATAGCTTCACAACTGCATTCCCTGCTAGCAAGAGTTGGACAGGTCAACATAGACCGAGTCAGTACTGACCTCCACAACAGGCCAAGTGGTTTGCACTGCTTATGTATGGTCATACATTATATTGAGTGCAAAGGAGTTGTATCTTTTGACATAACTGAAGAGTGCTCCCAGCCCTTTATTGGATAAGCATTCCATGGCTGGATCCCCTTTCTATCATCAACCACTTTACAATGTATACTGTATGCATTTATCGTGTAGATCACAAACACTAGGGATGCTGCCATGTCCTTGACATGACTGAAGGGACTCCCACTCCATATATATAGTGAGTGTGATAAACTGCCAAAAGGGTCAAGAAAACTATTCAGCTAAGCAAAAGACATGATAAAATTCCCTTGTATATGTGCCAACTCAAAATGAATTTACTAAACTGCAAGATTGTATGACAATTTATCCCATGCTAGCCAGGAAAACATGTTAAACAATATATTATATACCCATGTGAGTGTATATCAATAATTCATAAATCAATAGTTGTCAATTTATGACAGCCACTCCACCGCATGAAAACAAGTAAATCTTCAACTATTTCTTGTTGGTTCGCTGTAATATTAACAATTGTTACATAAATGAAAAACAAACACCTAGATTAATCTCCGATTCATACACACACCCACATGAATACAAATACATATATACGAGGGGGTGTCAAAAGGTTTGTGGAAAAAAGACCAATTTAAATTAAGTTTATTTTTCAACACATGCTCCTACTAGAACTACATTCCATCCCCGGTAACAATTCTCTGCAGAAAAGCTTTAGGGTCACATCCCACTTGTTCAAAATTTACATCACAAGATCTGCCCTTGTTTGCTGCTGATCTGGACGCAACAGCTTCGGGACCCGAGCAGAAAGCTTGCTCAGCCCCAAACTCTCCACCAGAATTGCGTGTGCAGAACACATGGAGAGGTTGAGCAGGTTGGCTACTGATCCAGTAGTTATTCGCCTTGTCCTTTTCAATTAGGTCACGGAACAGCATCAATGTTTTCCACAGACTGATGTAGATGGCCTGCAACTGAGGGAATCATCTTCAAGCTCATCGTTTATCCATTTATAGGTTGATTTCTTTAACGAATTGTCCTCATAAATTTGTTCCAGAGTGACAATCATTTGGTTGCTCTTCCACCCAGCTTCCCCATGAATTTGATGTTTGTTCAGGCCTCAATTTTGATAGAGGCCATGCTGTTCAAGCGGCAGCTAAGGGCACCGTGTTGCAACAGGCATTTAATGGTTCATGTTACATGTTTTTACGAGAACGTACAGGTGAATGGAGATCAAAATCTCTGCTTATGATTTTTAGCTACGTACTTTTTCCGCAAACCTTTTGAAGCTCCCTTGTATACATACACACACGTATACATATTATATATACCCGTCATGTTTTTTACCTGATCCAGCTGACATATATATTCACAAATACACACACACACACATCATAAGCATTCTCTTATTCCTATACTTGTTCCAGCCGACATATACAAGACTACAAAATAGAACATCTACTTACTTCCTCACCAGCCACACCTTGGAAAATGCAATTTCGTGCATAAGGGTGGTAATACATTATCATTACATCCAAGTTGAACAATGGTTTGAAAGAAAAGGCTGCCGGAAACAGAAATAAGCGAATGAAAAATAGAGTTAAGCAGGCAATACGAATGGAGGAAAACAAGACAGTGACAATGGGATTACAGGAGAAAGTATTTTGACTGGAACAGCAGAGGACATAAGCATCATCTTAGTTACTTTCACATCAACTATGTTTGAATGGGCCAGACTGGATGTTTTGAGGTAATGTTTTACAGCCGGACACCCTCCCTAATCCCAACCCTCAGTTGCCTCATATTACACCCACAACAAAAACACAAACATCTTTCGAATGGAACAAGTCAAGAGAATAAGAATTATACATATACATTTGAAAATGTGAGCGTCCCAAATACACAAAATGCCTGTAAAGCAGCCAATCACTATAAACAATAGCTGAGAAAATACCTCTAGAGACAGTAAAAAAATGAACAGAAGCACATATGAGGAATCAAACCATAACCCTTTACCATTTAAACCAGCTGTATCTGTTCAAACCAGTCGTAACTGGCCACTCATACAGAAATTAAGGTATTGTTCTCAAAATACGTAATATCAAAATCTCAGATTTGATATTATATGAGATAATTATGTGAAATAAAGTCTTTAGCATGAAAATACAATAGTATATATAGAGTAATGTGAATGCTAAAGGGTTAAATATTCTAAATACCATGTGAACATGCTAACCACTCTTGTTACCAACCTGGCCAAATCCAATTTTAGCAGTTTCCAATTTAAATTAAAACCATCAAACATAATTTCATACAAACCTTACATTAAGTTACTATCTTAGTAATGAAATAATTAATAATTTTAATAAATCCCTCAAAATTTTTCATTAATTAATTGAAACAGTGAATTTCATTACAAAAGGGGTAATGATTGATTTTCTCAGTTATTATCTATGGCGATGACTGTTATTGCAGTCATTTTCTATATTTGGGAAGCTCACACATTTAAATTCTTCCATTGCTCTGTAAAGCACAAGTTTGTATACACATACATATATATATACACGTGTTGTGTGAGATAAAAATCAAACTGTGCTCAATAATACATCCAAGCTATGACCAGTTCCTGCCCATAGCTGTTTATTTTATGATCCAAACTGAACCAGAATCTCCCCACAGCACTCCCACTGGAAGTAACTGTAAGAAACTCTTGCATCAAGAACTTCCACATAACAGTGCCTCCACATATTCCAACAAATAACAGTTTTACTTGCTAAAAAGTCACTGGACAGAACAGTTTCTAAAAGAAGAAAAAAAAAAGTGGTTTCTTCCATTGTAAAGAAATGTGATGTTTTTTGTCTTGTATTTGTTTTTTTTTCTCCCCCCATTTTTTTAAGAAAAAAAAAAAAAAAAAAAAAAAAAAGGCAAGCTCTTTTCCCCTGATAAAATTCTAGTACTTGTGTCTGCAAAGTTGATTTTTTTTAGTTTTTAAAATGCTTGTATATTATTAGCAAATGTTTTTCAATGTTTCATATGAATTTTTTTTTTACTGCAAGAAAAAAAAAAATTGTTTTCTTACAGATCTAAACATAAAAGTCAAAACATAGAAGCTGAATAAATAAAAAAAACAGACGAAATTAATATAAAAAAGGTTTAAAATAAAATCAAATAAAATCTAGGCACAAGGCCAACAATTTTTTGGAGGAAGGTAAGTCAAATTATATTAACCCCATAAATTCCAGAAGAATGCAAGTTGACCTAAACAGGATTGAACTTACAGATAAAGTACAGCAAAGTGTTTTGTCTGATGCTCTAACTGCCAATCAACTGCCCTAATGAAAATGGAGTAATTGTATTTTAAATAACAAACAAGAGTTTAACTGCTGATAATGAAAGGACATCTTCAGAACTTTAGAAATAATTAATACAACTTTAAATCTATTTATCAGACCAATTTTCCAACAACTAGGAGAGGGGGGGAAATAAAGATTTATCACAGCAGGTTAATTTTGAGTTTAGTAAAATATCTCTAGAGGTACAAGGAACAAATACAACAATAACAACAGATTGGTAATTAATATTCTTTAAAGCCAACAGTCCCATGAACCAAAATGTGTTTCATGTCAATATCTTTTACCACACTGAGAAGATATACACAAACCCACCCTGGCTAAGACACTAGTGTTTCTCAGAGCAACTTCATCCATTTCCTAGTTGGTGTAAACAGACATTTAAAACACTGTCCAGAATGGACTTCCTTGGTTGGATACAGTTATTTGATCAATGGGGCAGCCTGTTCGTGGAATTAATGTTCAAGTGGGTGAGTATTCCAGACACATGTACCTTTAATGTAATTCTCAGGGAGATTCAGCATGACACAGCTGGACCTTTTAATTACAAGTAAAGTATATCTGGCAGTCTCCCAGAGTCTCTGCTTAATTTCACACACAAAGGCTCAGGACGATCCTGAGGCTATGGTAAATGACATTTGCCCAAGATGGCAGAAAGTGGGATCAAACTGAAGACTTTATAATTACAAAGCTTACTTCTTCACCATTCAGCCATGCTATGTCTACAACAGAAAATGCAAAAGCCAAGTATTGATGATATTAATACATTTCACATACAAAGCTAACACTCTACCACAAAAACTTTATACTGTTGATATCAAACCAACGTTATATGTTGTTTTGCCAAGCAAATATGTTCCAAGATTTATGATTATCACCACACTCAAAGGAAGATATTTTAAAAACACCAACACCCCCCTTTTTTGGTCCATACTGTAAACTCTTCTTATACATATAACGTAAAATAATGTTTAAAGCTGTCCCAGAACCAAAATGTTTGAAGTTAACACCATTTATCTCCTGACATTCTGTTGGTGTTTAAGAGACACATCTACCCCAGTAACTTTCCTATCTTCTCAGTTGGGTAAACAGAAATGGGATACACCTACCCTGGATAAGATGCTAGTCTTTCTCAGAGTAACTTTTCCATTTTCCCAGTTGGGTAAACAGAGACAAGTAGAATTCTAAGATGTGCCTTCTCCATGTACAGAATGCAGAAAGACACAAATTCCAGACCCATTTCATCAGAAGGTTGTTATAGGAATCATTGTAATTAACATTCAAACTAATAACAGAGGTACTTATTAGATACATAATTAATTCAATTATCAAGATTTCATTTTTTAAATGCTTGTGCCTTCTCCCCTATTTCTCTTAATTAAATTTACAATCTTCTAAGTGTAACCAAAAGAAATTTTAAAAGATGAAAAAGAAAAAGCAAAAAGATAAGCCAGAAGATTCTGCTGACAACTGCTTAACATTGTATGTGTGTGTGTGTGTGTGTATATATATATATACATACATATATATATATATATATATATATATATATATATATATATATATATATATATATATATACATACATACATACACACGCTTGTATGTATATGTGATGTGTAATGTTTCACAGACGGATGTCCATTATAGAATTGTTGCTAGGAAAGGGGACCAGGTCATGAAAAATTGCTTCAAAAAAGGACCGCATGATGAATATGAAGTCTTTTATGGTACCTGGGCCTCAAGGCTAACCCCTGCTTCAGCAGGGAAGGAATGGGCCTTAAAACATTTGCTGTTACATATATACATACACACAAACATGTGTATGTGTGTATATATATATACATACACACATATATATACATACACATACACATGTATATATATGTATTGCTGATGTTAAATATAAAATATGCATAATGGACTTCTTTGAAGATGAGACAAAATGAGACGACATTTCATTAATTTGTCCAGCTTTCGACAAAAATTGCCCACTCATAGACATTTGGGAATCAGAGCAAGAGAGAGAGGGAGATAGAGATAGATCTAGGTAGATAGATAGAGAGATAGAGAGAATGTGACTGCTAAGACCTGTCAATGGAATGGTAAAAACAACCAAACCAATAACAGCATCAGTAGTAGTAGTTGTAGTATTGTATATTAATTATATAAAAGCTATGTTCTTTTGAACTACTAGCCAGCAGCAAGTAAAGGTGCTGGAGACAAAAAAAGATTCCAGTCTGGGAGTACAGTTGGTTCAACATCCAATTTCTTCATCAATGGACCTTCCCTTCACATTTTTGGATGGCATCAACATTCTCGGCCATCATTCGGTCAGCTTTTTTCTTCTTCTTCTTTACACATTTACGTTCAGCTGAACTTGCTAAAAGAGCCTGAAAAAACAGAAAGGCAACGCTGGATTAATCGGTTGAGAGGAAGGAGAGGAGGATAGTATAGTCCACTCTAAGGTGGCAGATGTTAGGAAGGGTATCAAGCTGTAGAAACCAAGCAAAATACAGATGAGTGTGACGTGATCTGACCTGACTAGTTACATCATGTGACAACCCGTCTAACCCATGCAAGAGTGGAAAAATAGATGCTAAACGATGATGATGATGATATACACATACCATTTTCTATCCACATTCCATGCTGGCATGGAATGTGGATAGAAAATGGTATGTGTATATCATCATCATCGCTAAGATATTGTTCCAAAAATAAACAAATACCATCAAAATCTTGTCGATTTGAGATTATTGCAAGATAAAGCTTTTACCACGAAATACAACACTTAATATAGTGAACCAAAACATGTTTTTTTTAACGTTGGAAGCACAACAGATTTTCATCTTGATCGTGTTCCATATTTCACATGGTTTCTAAGACTGGATGCTCTTCCTAATACCAACAACTTTACTGAGAGTACTGGGCTAGATGCTCTAGTTTATCATCATCATTTTACGTCCACTTTTTCCCTGCTTGCAAGGGTGGGACGGGAACTGATTCTGGCTTGATTTCTACAGCTGGATGCCCTTCCTAACACCAACCTCATTTACAGTGAGTGCTGGGTGCTTTTTGCCGTGGCACCTCCATGACCACTTTGCAATGGAATGATATGGACCCCAGTCCCTATCATCTCATTTCTACAGCTGAGTAAACTGGAGCAATGTGAAATAAAGTGTCTTGCTCAAGGAAACAACACATCACCCGGTCTGAGAATTGAACTCACAGCCTTTCGATTGCAAGGCCAATGCTCTAACCACTAAGCCATGTGCCTCCATATATATATATATATATATATATAACTACAGGTTAGATATATATAGAACAGGTTTACTCACCTTCAACTTTTCATCAGTGACTGAATATTCTGATTGATAAATAGAACTATCAAAAGGCGGGTTGGTGATTCTCAATGGTCCATTTGGCATTAATATTATGGTAAATTTAAACTGGGCAACATATTCACCTACATAAGAAAGACAGTTTCAGTAAGACAACATTATGATAAATTTAAACTGGGTGACACATTTGTCTATATAGCTAGGTGACATATTCCCCTACGTAATGAAATCCAGCCGAAATAATTTCCCTTTTATTTGTTCAAACTGGCCAGACACCCACGCTAAGATATTGTTCCAAAAATAAACAAATACCATCAAAATCTCGTCGATTTGAGATTATTGCAAGATAAAGCTTTTACCACGAAATACAACACTTAATATAGTGAACCAAAACATGTTTTTTTTAACGTTGGAAGCACAACAGATTTTGGCTTGTGAAAGGAGCAATATCGATTTTGAAGGTTTTACACATGATGACATTAAAAATGAAGAAATAAAAAAAAATATGAGTGATTTATCTTCAAATGAATCAGATGTATATATATATCTCTGAATTTTCATCCGACTATCATTCTTGTTTTGATAGTGAAAGCGAAGAAGATCTCCAGCAGGACGCCATTGAAAATGTTACAGTAACATGGTAAAAAAAACAAAAACACACCAATACACGTTCCCTATTCATTAAAAATACTGGTCCACAACACACATTACCTCCCGATGCTAAAGCACTGGATTATTTCTATACTTTTTTGCTAGACCTTCTTTGAAGCTGTGGCAAAAGAGATAAATAGATATGCCTAACAACAAATTTAAAACCAGGGAAAACCTGATCTATTATGGAGACTGAAACGCCGCAGAAATTTGAGCATTTTTGTTTTTACTAAAAATATACGTTTGGTATAAAGCAAAGGTTTAGTGACCCTTATATATCAAGCATTATGCCAAAAAAAAAAAAAGGCATTTGAAATTACATCAGTATTTGCACCTGGTAGATACTTCAACTGCCCCCGGTACAAATGAATCAAATTATGATCCTCTCTATAAAGTTTGACCATTACTTGATGTATTATGTGAACAATTTTAAACTGTATATATATATATACCTGGAAAAAAATCTGTGATGATGAAGCAATGATTGGATATAAGAGTAGGGTACATTTCAGGCAGTATATGCCAGCTAAATCCACCAAATGGGGCATCAAGGTGTGGAAACTGTGAATCGGACACAGGCTACTGTTCAAACTTTGATACTTACATGGGGAAAAAACGGATTGGGATATGATATTGTGTGGTCTCTGACTGAACCTGCCCACCCAACACAGACACATATATTTGACTGTTTTTCTTAGGTACTTCTGGAAGAGGGTCTTGCCCTCAAAAATATGTACACCTGCAGTACAATAATGGGGAATCACAAAGGGCTGCCCCAAGAAATAAAACCAACAAAATTTTAAAAAGAGAGGGGATATTCTCCAGGTGCAAAAAGGGAACATGCTAACCACACTTTACAAAAGACAAACAAGCACATTTTATTCCTATTTTCAAACCAACAACCTTTAGCTAAACTTTCTTACAATAAATATGAGTGGGGTTAACAAATCCAACCACTATTGTGCTTATTACCCCGTTGGAGGTCCTGGAAAAAAAATGGTTGATTAAATTTACCCCAGTATTTGACTGGTGTATTGTTTTACAGGCTTTGAACTCAGAAAGTAAAGAGCCAAACTATCACTTAAGTATTTGTGCAACACTCTACCAATTCTGCTAATCCACCATCTTAATAGCAATTGTTTCAAATTTAGGCACAAGGCCAACAATTTCAGGGGAAGGAGAAGAAAGTCAATTAAATCCATCTCAGTACTTTATCTGACCACAGAAAGATGGAAGACTAAGATGACCATGCTGGGATTTGAACTCAGAATGTAATGGGTTATGACTAATTACCACAAAGAATTCTTGTCAGCTGATTCTACCAACACAATGTCAGATAATGGTTTCTGATTTTAGGCACAAGGCCAACAATTTTTGGGGAGGGAAAGTCGATTAAATCAACCCTAGTGCATTACTGGTACATTATTTTATTGACCCCATAAGAAAAGTAAAGCTAACCCTGGCAGGATTTGAACTCAGAACATAATGGACCATAACTCAGTGCCACAAAGCATGTTGTCTGACGCTCTACTGATTAATGGTTTCTGATTTTAGGCACAAGACCAACAATTTTGGGAGAAGGAAAGTCGATTAAATTGACCCAAGTTCATTACAAGTACATTATTTTATCAACTTTGTAAGGATGAAAGGCAAAGCTAACCATGGCAGGATTTGAACTCAGAATGCAAAGGGCCATAACTATGCCGCAAAATACATCCCACTCTACCGATTAGTAATAACCAAAATAAATACCTTCTTTTTCATATAGAACATTGTAAGGTTGCATCAATTCATGTTTGACACATTCCACTAATCCCATTTTAGCCTTCTTTTCATCTTCAAACAATCTGAAATATAGAGAAGAGAAAGAATGAGAAGAATAAAATGAGAATGAAAGGCAAAGCTGAGGAGTATATATTGAGAGCTCAGTATCTTTACAGTCTAATGTGAAGTTAAAGAGAAACAAGGTTGTCATTAGACTGATACAAGCAGAGTAATATACAGAATGTCCCACACTAGACCATTTTATATATCATCACTGTTTAACATTCATCTTTCCATGCTTGCATGGGTCAAATGAGTTGTCTGCACCGAGGGATAAGTCTGGCCAGGATTGGCCATGCAGTACCTTGCTCTGATGGGACTGTAAATTTATATAAAATGGCCTGGTGACTTTCGGGCCACCCTATACTATAGCTATCATGAGAGACAATAGAATTTAATATACAGGGTACAGAAAATATCTAAAAGACTTGTTAATTCTAATGTTTGTTGTATTTTTACTTGTAAAAATTGGCAGTATGAGAGTAAAAGACTTTAGTATTTCATGTGATGCAATCATACTGCAGTTTTGTAGCATTTAAGTGTCTTCCTAATGTGGTTTTATGCAGTACAGGACATTAAGAGTCCATCCATCATGATTATAGTCTTATATCACCTCCTACCCACCCCCAACACCTATCAAGCAATTTAATACAAAATGTGAGATACACACCGTACTGTGAATGGCATCAGCCCATATTTTTTATCAACTTCACTGAGAATTTCTGTAAATAAAAAAGACAAAATTAAAATATATACACATCATCACCACTGCTTTACATCAGCTCTCCTAGGCTCTGCATGGGTTGGACGGGTCTTTCCCATCACAGATTACCCCTCACCCGTTGCAGTTCTTTATCTCTTCTGTGAATTTCAACAATTTGATTGGGATCAATTCACACAACCCCTGCCATACTTGGTCTCTGAACTACAACTTCCTTCCATTGAGATTTCTTTACACTATTTCACTCAACGATATACATCACATGTCCATACCAGTGCAGCCTTCTCTCCTGCTGCATCGTATATCTCAACTATTTTATTTATATCAGTAAGACAAACCTCAGAAACAATGCCCTCATTATCACACAAGCATTATAATTACTGTCCACTTATTTTAAAATTCGATCCCTGACTTGGGAAACATGAAAATCAAAGTCTACCCTAGAGTGACACAAGGGACATAACTGAATACCACATTTTTTTCTGTGTCCTACATATTCTTTTAAAGTGCTTATATTTATCTAAGGACCTTCCATTACAATTTTATGTGAAAACCTTTAAGTTATGCTCCAAACACCAACTTAATAACAAGAAAGTTAGTTATATGACTAAATCCATTAAAATTTTGGTGGGATTTAACAATATAACTTTCTTATTAAGCTAGTGTTTGGAACTTAAAAGTTTGTGTAAAACTATGATAGAATTGTTTAGATAAATATAAACACTTTAAAATAAACAGTTTTGTGTCATGGAACCAATGCTAGATTTAGACAGTTTGTTATTAAGAGTTAACCCTTTAGTATTTAAACCAGCCATATCCAGCCAGAATTCTATCACCTCTTTCTGTTCAAACCGGCTGTAACCAGCTACTCATACTGATGTTAAGGTATTGTTCTCAAAATAAATATCAAAATTTCGTAGATTCGATATTATGTGAGATAAAGCCTTTACCATGAAAATACAATAATATGTATAATGTAAATGTTAAAGGGTTAAACACCAAAACACATAGTCACTAAGTAACCTTTATAGTAACCATCATGCCTTCTCAAAGGCTACAAATGAGAACTGAAGATGCACCTAATAAATAGAAATAAAACATTTAAGCTATGAATTTTTAATTTGAAATTAATTTCAAAACAGCAAAAGATACTTACGACGAGAAACTCTCATTTTCAACTGATAGATCACTTCTTTTTTCTTGTAGATTGTCGTCCTTGTATCAACTTCTTTTCCCTAAAAAAAACAAAAAAAACATTATACATCACCACCACTACAGTTTAACGTCTATTTTCCATGCTTACATGGCACCAGATATTAACCGATATAACAGGACTGGGAGCCTTATCATTAAACCCCTCCCATACATCTAACCATCTTATTTATATCAGTAATACAAACCTCAGAAACAATGCCCTCATTATCACACATGCATTATAAGTACTGCCAACTTATTCATAAATTCGCTCCCTGACCTGGGTATCACGTAAATCAAAATCTACCCCAGCACATTTTGTCTGTGTCATCATCATCATCATTTTATTTCCTTTATCCACCCCTCTAACCACTAAGTCACACACCTTCACATAACTGTAAACTGTATTGAGTATTTACCTTTCCTTCACCAGTGCTGACTAAAATATCTATGGCGTACACTTCGTGCACATCAAATTCACATTTCTCATGATCTTTCCTGGACAAAAGTAAAAAAAAAAAAAAATACAAATCACAAATGTAGAAATGAAACAAACAACAAAAATCTATCTCTACCATTTCAAAACATCACAAGTTAACAGTTTAACCCTTTAGTGTTCAAACCGCTCGAAAACACCCACACTAAAAAATCGTTCTAAAAATGAATAAACCATCATCAAAATCTCGTCAATTCGAGATTACTGCGAGATTAGGCCCTTATCACGAAAATTTACACTTAATATAGTGAAACAACTTAAAACAATAAGTGTTTTTTTTAACTTTGAAAGTACAACAATTTTTTTTTTTGTATCAACATGGCTTATGAAAGTAACGATACCGACTTTGAAGGTTTTACACACGACGACATTCAGAATAAACAAAAAAAAAAAAACGATATTAGTGATTTATCTTCAAATGAATCTGATGTTTATATTTCTGAAATTTCGTCCGACGATGATTGTTTTGAAAGTGAAAACGAAGGAGATCTCCAGGACGCCATTGAAAATATTACAGCAACGTGGTTGAAAAATACCACACTAATATATGTTCCCGATTTTATTCAAAATACTGGTCCACAACACACATTAGCTCCCGATGCTAAAGCACTGGATTATTTCTTTTTGATTTTACCACAAACTTTCTTTGAAGTTGTGGCAGAAGAGATTAATCGATATGCCCAACAACAGATTTCAAATCGAGGAAAACCCGATCTGTTTGGCGACCAACATGCTGCGGAAATGCAAGCATTTTTTACTGTAAATATTATCTTCGGTATAAAACAATTTCCAAGACTGTGGAATTACTGAAACACTGATATAAGGTTTAGTGATCCAAGTATTATGCCGAAAACAACGTATTTAAAATTAAACCAGTATTTGCACCTGGTTGATACTTCAAATGCCCCTATTAATTAATTTCACTTGCCCATAAAAGTCAAATTTGATAAAAAAAATCAGGTAAAATTATATAATTGTAAATTATTGATATTTAAACATCTGACAAAATTTCAAGCCTGCACATAGAAAATTAAGAAAATTACAAACAAATAAAATTGATAACCCTCTTGAGTATAATTAACTTAAAATAATCATAATCAAGGGGGTTACCAATTTTTTTTTTGTTTTTTTAAATTTTTAACTCAAAATAATTTTCTACTTTTGGCACAGGGCCAGCAATTACTCAGTACATTACTGGTACTTTATTTTATCGACCCCGTAAGAATGGGTGGTTTAGTTTCATAGTATCACAATTTAAACCAACTACAATACTTGCTCCATGCTGCCTAACCCCTTTGTACAGGGACTGACACACCCAAAATGTCAGTCTATTTCATCATCATCATCAACATTTATTTTCCATGCTTGCATGAGTTAGATAGTCACATATTGGGGCAAGACTGGCCAGGCAACACCTTGCTCACACTTCTCTTTTTGAGCTTGAGTTTTTGCAGCGTGATGCCCTTCCTAACGCCAACAACTTTACAGCATCTACTGTGAACATTTTATCATGGCTCTAGCACCACCATCTTAGAGGGTAGATTGGGTGTTATTTATCATGGCTCTAGCACCACCATCTTAGAGGGTAGATTGGGTGATATTTATCATGGTTCTGGTACCACCATCTTAGAGGGTAGATTGGGTGATATTTATCATGGCTCTGGTACCACCATCTTAGAGGGTAGATTGGGTGATATTTATCATGGCTCTAGCACCACCATCTTAGAGGGTAGATTGGGTGTTATTTTTCATGGCTCTAGCACCACCATCTTAGAGGGTAGATTGGGTGTTATTTATCATGGCTCTAGCACCACCATCTTAGAGGGTAGATTGGGTGTTATTTATCATGGCTCTAGCACCACCATCTTAGAGGGTAGATTGGGTGTTATTTATCATGGCTCTAGCACCACCATCTTAGAGGGTAGATTGGGTGTTATTTATCATGGCTCTAGCACCACCATCTTAGAGGGTAGATTGGGTGATATTTATCATGGTCCTAGCACCACCATCTTAGAGGGTAGATAAGGTGATTTTTATTGTGAAAATATATCCCCTAAAAAAGCATTCACTTACCTCTGTGCATCTGTAGGATTCAAAATGATGGCCTTTTCTCCATCAATCACATGCTTTTTTAGTTGGTGTGATAACATTCCTGAAATATCATGTTACAGAATTAGTTGACTCCAGATATTGAGGAGAGAGGAACTATATTAAGAATACTAGACTTCAATTGGCAACTCCAGATATATGGGGAGAGCAACTATACTAAGAATACTATAGATTTTAGCTAGTGTTTTAACATCCCTGAAATGAAATGTCACAGAATTAGTTAAGGGGGACTTCAGAGATTAAGGGTGTTATTAAATGAGAAACCATATTAAAGAATACTATTACCTAGTGAAGAGCAAGTACAGCACCTACGAACCTTTCAGGGTCACTGTTACTAGTGAGGAGAGGAAGGTATCCACACACTAGAGATCTAGTAATGATGTGGACTCTGCTAAAAGTCCCACAAAGTCCACAACAGGATTTGAATTGAGAAAGCAAAAAGCCAATGCAAATACAAGACACCTTGCCTGACACTAGCAATTCTGCAACCATAGGCTAAGTACAGGACATAAACACACACACACATATAAATATAAAGTAGGCGTCTGCAGTTTGTCTACCAAATTCCACCTATAAAACATTAGTACCTGAGGCTATAGTAAAAGTCAAGGTGCTGATTGATTGTACTAAAGACAATAATAATCACTGCATGAAGCAGAATGAAATATGAGGTAGTAGAACATGAACTTCATTAAATTGACTGCCATTTCTAGCTTATTAAGCAACTGCATAGAAGTTGAAGATTTCTATAAACAGTAAAAGACATTAATCAATTAAACTTACCTTCAACAGGTTTACACTTGAAAGATTCAGCTACCTTTTGGATGGCATCAGTGACAGTGTAGTTCTACAATAAACAAATATACATTAACCCTTTGGATACTAATCTGGCCAAAAACAAACTCTGGTACTATGAAACTAAACCACCCATTTCAAAGGGTTCCAATTTAATTAAAAAATTTATAAGAACTATATGTTAAGTTCTTAGTAAAGTAATAGTTTGAGTAAATTCCTCAAAATTCTTCATTAATTAAATGAAAAACTGTCACAAAAGGGTTAAAGGTTCATTCTACACCAATCCTAAATAATTTCATGTGTAAACTAGTTAATCAACAACATTTTCAGGACAACTTGTATGTTTTAAAGTGTTTATATTTAACCCCTTTGATCCCAAAACCAACTGAAACAGGACCTGGTTCTATCATACAATACTGTTCATTTTAAATGGTAATATATTTATCTAAAAACCTTCCATAATAATTTTATAGAAGTACCTTTGTTAAGTTATGCTCTGAATACTACTTATATGAGAAGTTTATATTACTAAATCACTATAAATTTTTGATAATTTTCAAAATTACTTGAAAATCATAGGCCCTGGTAATGAAAGAGATTGAAACCTTTTGTTCCAAACACTAGATAAAGACATTTGTTATTCTATTACCTCCACCACATCATCATTTTCCACGCTGGCATGGTTTCTATGGCTGGATGCCTTTTAATGGCAACCACTTTACAGTGTGTACTGTGTGTATTTTATCGGGATACCAGTGCTATGACACTTCATTAATCTAAACATTAATTGAAAGACACAGTATTTTGTAAGATAATATTGGTAAGGAAAGGGTTAAAAAATTACACAAAAAGTTACACTAGCTACAAGAGACTAGCAGAACTTACCCCTTATCGCTATGTTGTATGTTGAAATCACATTACCATCAATAATACCATTGACTATACATACTGTATAAGTACACTACACACTACTTAGTGTAAGTACACACTAATCAAATTTTTATGCTGCTTAAAACTCTCATAACTCACCTTCAGAGCCTAACACTCTACAGGCATCTTGTATTCTTTATCTCTCTCTCTCTCTCTCTATATATATATATATATATATCTATATCTATATACACACACACACATATGAGGGTTGACTGAAAAGTTCATAGGCTATATACGAGTGATGCTAGAGCTGTGAAATCTTGCATGCCCCAATTTCCAACCTTCTTATAAATAACAGCATTGTTTCTTTCCAGGGACTAATGAACATCATTTGGTCATTCCATGAGTATCTTGGTCAGCATTTGAACTTTTCAGCCGACCCTCGTATTATATTATGATTTTCTGCCATACAATTAAGCTCCAAAAGGACAACAATTTAGGGGAAAGTCGATAAATTAACCCCAGTATTTGACTGGAATTTAATTTTATTGAGCCAGGAAGGATGAAAAGCAAAGTTGAACATGTTGAGATTTGGACTCTGAAAATAAAGAGCCCGAACAAATAACGCAATGGCATTTTTTATCCGACGCTCTACCAATCCACTACTAATAATAATAACTAACTTACAATATTTCCAGGTTTTACAAGGCGGAGGGCAGCTTCACTGGCCAAGTGGGCGGCAAGACAAACATCTGCTTTTCGGCCCTTCACTTTGTTTTCCTTAAAAGAAAAAGATTTTAAACAAAATGATAACATTGAAATCCTTTGATAACTTACACATTAGCATTACTCTATATTTAATATTGTATTTTTGCAGTAAAGGCTTTATCTCACATAATATTGAATCTATGAGATTTTAAGAACAATACCTTAACATCAGTATGAGTGGCCAGTTAAGGCTGGTTTGAACAGAAAATGATGAGAGAATTCTGACCGGATATGGCCAGTTTAAATGCTAAATAAAGGGTTTCTATTTAAATTTTAATTTCGCCCCCAAATTTTTTTTATTAAATACATCTAAATTCTTTATTTACAGTATATGTCATTAGAATATGGTCACAGAAGGGTTATAAAATAAGTACTGAGGGTGCATATGACAAACTATAAAAAAAAAAAATGCTCCAGCATAGCCCCAGCCCAACGATGGAACCCACCTCATCCTAAAAGTAAGATTTTAACAGGAATGATTGTTTAATTGTTAATTATGACAAATGAAGGTGTGTGGCCTAGTAGCTAGGGTGTTGGACTCACAATAAGCTTGTGGGTTTGGTTCATGAACTGAGCAATATGTTGTTTTTTTTTAGCAACACACTTCACTGTTACATTACTTTTCTGATAGGACTGGGCCTCTATTAAAACATCTGAGAAAGCTCCTATGAGATTCAGCTAAACCTGTATATGTGTGAGCTGTAACAACATACAAGTCTGTGTGTGTTTAGGGACTGGGACCCCTATCATTATAACACCCAGATGTTCTTCCTGTTACCAACATTGTCACCTCTAAACACAGGGATTACCATGTATTTCTTCTAAACCAAATTACAAACAGAGAATATGGCTACATGCATGCCCTCATGCGCTGCAAGCAGTGCATTGAGCTGGTGCTTATTCCAGTTTCATGGCACGAAGCAACCAAGAGGCTCAACCCGGACAGGACGCCTGACCATCGCAGTGTTAAACCCCCACCAGGAATCAAACCCACGACATTACAATGGAAGTCCAACACCCTTACCATGTGCCTTCATAGAGAATATGACTACAAGCATGTATTACAAGCCATTCATAACCAACACTATAATGGTATATTAGTTATTTTAGCTATTGACACCAAGAACAACTCAAAATGGAAACAACCTGTTTCTATACAACTATTAGTCAAATAAGTTCACTCTGATATCAAACTGCCTGAATCTGTAACTTTTAATGTGATGTAGTCATAGAGATGTTTTGTGCAAAGTCTTGTTAATGTAGTTTGTCAATTCAAATGTTTATAACATTGTTACCAGTGAACAGATACTTGTGAAAATTTGCAATATTAGAGCAAAGATTAATTTTTGATGTGATTCACCCATAGCAATGTTTTGTACTTTCCAACAATGTCATGCTAATGTGGTTTCATGTTGTACAGGACACTAACAGTTAAGAGCATGAATACCATTGTAACACACAACAATAACAGCAATAAAACATGTTACTTACAACAGAAGATCCAATAACCAGAGTATGTGCAACCACTGCAATGAAACCATCAACGTGGGCACCTAAGTCACTGTAAGAGAAAAACAGAAAATAATAAACTTTAAAAAATTACACCCATTCACTACTTCACAGGTTGTGTTGGTGACATGATGAAAATATTCCAGTCCACTCTGTAAGGTGCCGTGTTGGAGACAACAAATAAGCACCCAGTAAAATGGTTGTGTTGAAGACTACAAATAAGCATCCATCCTACTCTGTAAGGTGCCACAACAAAAAGCATCCAATGACATGAAAAAGTACCCAGTCCAGCTTGTCAATTAGTCACTTTGGTGCCACGATAAAAAGCACTCAGCTGAGGAAATCAAACTAGAAACAGTTCTGTATGGGCAAGACAGTCACTTGACCTGACTTCTCTCACAATGGGACAACTTGTCTAACCCATACAAGTGTGGAAAATGGATGTTAAATGATGACTGTCTTTCCTTAATACTTAATAACATCAGAATGCTTTTCCGGATTTATTCTGGTTTTGTCTTTCATTCTTCCAAGATCAATAAATAAAGTACCAATCCTATACTGGGGTCCATTCTTCCTCTATATCCCCACTTTCCTCCATCTCCTTCTCTGGGAGAAAGGATGGATTCTGCCAGGTTTAAATTGCCAAAAAACATTTCAACATTAAAGTACCCCTAATGTTTCCTGTCCCCAAAAACCACCTTTAATGTGTGTCCCATCACAGTAACACCCCAGTAATATTAAACCACCCTTAATGTGTCCCATCACAGTAGCACCCCAGTAAATATTAAACCACCCTTAATGTGTCCCATCACAGTAACACCCCAATAATATTAAACCACACTTAATGTGTCCCTTCACAATAACACACACCCCAGTCATATCAAACCACTCCCAGTGTGTCCCTCATTAGTCACACGCCAGCTACATTCAACCACCCTTAGTACCCCCACACCCCGTGAGAGCCAGTTTATAAAGAGTACTTACATTTTAACAACATCTCCATCTTTCAATAATATTTCAGACTCACTTTCCAAAGGTGAGAAATGACAGACACAGTTGTTGACAGATATGCAGGTAGGAAAGGCCAAACCTGGAAAATTAAACAGAATTTGGTTTTAGAGTGAAATGTAAAAATATTCATCACTATTGTTTATTATGTCCACTTTTCCATTCTGGCTTAGGCAGGACCACACTTTGATGAGGCAGTTTTTTTTCAGTCAGAAATTCTTTCTTATACTAACCCATGCTTTATATTTCACTATGACATAATATACTGCTGACTTCCACCAAACTATCATACATTGGTTACTTAATGGCAGTGCAACAGTAGTCCCACCACCAACGACCAGTACTTGGGTACTTACAGTGGTGTAGTGAGTGCATCAAAACCACCCTCAACCACTAATGGTATGCTTGGGTTATTTCATCAATCACCATCTGTTGGATAACTACAAGAGACACACCTGTGTATCAATATCTATTGGGTCACAGATATTTTCACAAATACAAAAAGACCAATCCAACAATTGTATAAACAACCAAAAAGTTCCCTATTGATTAACCTTTTTGTAATCAAAACACCTGTGGTTGTGTGTCACCAAAGTGTACGATAAATAAAAACATTGGCATAAACTATTTTTTACTAAGTGATAAAAGTTATTTCACTGGGTAAACAATTATATATAGCATCAAATGTTGGTGATTTTGTAATTCTCCCTTTGGCCATATTTCTAATGAAATCTATTCAAAACTGTGTTTTAACCCTTTAGCATTTAAACTGGTCGTATCCGGCCAGAATTCTCTCACCTCTTTCTGTTCAAATTGGCCATAACTTGTTACTCATACTGATGTTAAGGTATTGTTCTCAAAATATATATCAAAATCTCATAGATTTGATATTATGTGCGATAAAGCCTTTACTGCAAAAATAAAATAGTAAATATAGAGTAATGTAAATGCTAAAGGGTTAAACTTCCCACCATAGTTTTATATAAGAACTCTATCTTGATATTGAGAAATCTAGTTATATTTTCTAAATACCTTCATATTCATTATTTTAAAAATTATTTGCAAATTATAGGCAGTGTATTTCATCAGAAATATGGTAATGAGTGTATCATATCGACTTCAGTATATATTTTTCAAAGGGTGGCACTTCAGACAGAAACATAAGCATGCACACACATTATTACAGGCTTCTAGTTTCTGCCAAATTCCACCCACAATGTATTGTATCAGTTGACCCTAAGCTATAGTAGAATACATTGAATCCAAAATAATGTGGATGCCAAGCAATCATTGATAATGGATTATATATACATATACTTTTTTCGTATCCCAGCCGACTGACTAAGGTCATGCTGGGACACCACCATATAATATATTTATAGGAAAATGGGAAAATTTGGTGTAAGAAACTGTTAAAACAGTAAAATGCCACCAATGCTTCGAGCCAACTCACTTCTAGCTGCTGATTTATATCCTCGACAACATTTTCCTGTTTTAACACCTTCCCGACACCAAGTTTTCCCATTTTCCCACAAATTCTAATACACTTGTCTCTCAAAACTCGATGTTTTCAAAATTCCTTACCTTTTTTCATTTCTTTATCTTTCTTGAATACTTTGGAGGTTTCTTCCAGCAATAATTCATCTCCAAATTTACAGATTTGGATGACAGATTTGCCAGCTTTACACTCTTTGATAACATCTTTGAGGATACCTGCACAGGAAAATGAAAAGAGAATGAAATACATCTACACACCTATCTCAGGTAGTTTATCAGATGTTTTAATTATAGATCTCAGTCCAACCATGATAAATAATGTGAAATGAAGAGTCTTGCTCAAGAACACAATCCTATTAGCCCACATGCCTTTACACATAGGAAAATATAATAATGAGGTTAAGTTCAGGTAGAAAATTGATGAGAAAAGATCTCGCTAATCATACAAGTTCTTATAAACATGTATTTTGGGACGGTCATTTTGCCAGTTAAAAATACATGCACTGGTTGTAACCATCATTGTTTTATATTGGCATGGGTTGAACCTAGCTTGTGTTTCATTTTGACTTAGTTCTTATGGCAAATCATTTTAGAGCAACTGGGTGTATTTTATTGTTACCAGCACTACTAGATCATAGCAACGACAGTGTATTTTATTGAGGGAACAGCATTACTACTATATCCAGCGCATGTGTTTTTCACTGGGAAAACGACCCTTCCAAAATACATTATTAGTTACAATATAAATAAATCTAGTAAAATAAAACACTCGGTGGAATAGTGCCTCCTAAATATACAAAACATTTGGATACATCATCATGAAATATAAAGAAACAAAATTGAATGTAATGTGTGCATGTGTGTTTTAAATGGCTACCATGAGTCTTCCATATTAGTTAAAGTCTATTCTAAACTGAAGGCTCGTCAGGCTGGTACTTATCCCTGGTTTCCTTGGTGTTAAGCGACAGAATACAAAATACTCTCTAGATAGGACGCCAGTCTATTGCAGAATTCCCCAGTTACTGCTGGTAATCACTCAGCTGAGTATACTGGAGCAACGTAAAATAAAGAATATTGCTCAAGAACAACACAGCAGCCTGTCCAGGAATCGAACTGTTGACATTATAATTGCATGTCAAGTATCCTAACTATTAAGCCATGATGTATTTCTTTCAATTACAACAGTCCCAGGATCAAGACAACCACCAAACAAGTACAATTCCAAAATCCAGTGTGTGACCATCACATATTGACAATACAGAGAAGCGTGGATTCTTTAGTCTTGTGAAGGATGTGATAACTTTAGTGCTGGGTGGCATGAGAAAATGTACCTGGTATATGCTGCCAAGTGGTTGACGTTAGAAAGGAAATTCAGTCAGTCTGAGCCATTGAGGAGAGCAGAAACTCCAAATAAGAACTAACCCTAAACTGTATCAATAAAACCAACACATGCCAGTATAGAAAACAAAAGTAAAATAACTAGTGGACCAGTGCTGTCAAGTAATAACGATGAATATATTTAAATTTTGGAGTCTAGAATTGATGTGCCACATATACCAAGATAACTAGATATATGAACATTTAAACAAACTGGCAAATTTGTGCCTTAACACTTTAATGTTCAAACCGGTCAAAACTCTCTACCTTTTTCTGTTGAAACTGGTCACTCAAACTGATGTTAAGGTATTGTTCTCAAAATAAATACTTTCAAAATCTCAGATTCGATATTATGTGAGATAAAGCATGTGAATACTAAAGGGTTAATAAACTAATGGTTAGCATAAGAGAAACCCTATAGTTTATGTTGGCACAAGTGTTTAAAAATGATATTAAATTTTTTTTATTTCTAGGATATATTACATAAATGTTCATCATCGTTTAACGTCTATCTTCCTCACTAGCATGGGTTAGACGTCAGCCTGTATGTACAAATGACACACAAGATAAAATTGGAGAAATAACTATTTACGGGGAGGACAAATGGATGGTTTAGAACCCAGGACCTTGTGATTGTAAAGTGAACTTACTATTGCAGCAACATAACTGAGATAGGAAATGCACTGTGTGTTTGTGTGCATGTAAATTATAAAGAGTTACAGATGGATATACCTGTCTATCTCTCTCTCTCCAGCTATCCTATATATATATCAGATTGGAGGTGGTAAAAACTAGTTAGACCATTACTCACCAGAGTACTCAATACTTGGGGTAGTAGAATGAGTAATATGAAAAAATTCAAGACACCAATGGCTGAGATCCAACTGTTTCAACAGCTAGATCCGAACTAAAGCGATATCTATATCTATCTATCTATCTATAAATAAATACAAACACACATGGTGTATTACTATAGTTGATGATCACAACCATTCCACAGAACACAGTCCTACTAACCAATATTTCTCTATAATATAACAGCAGCTATAATTCTATGTAAACATTTAAAACTATATCTCCATTACCTAACATAGTACAGATCTGGTTTTATCAACTGATTTTGCCCTGGGAAAATTTTTTTCAGAATCACATGTTTGTTGTCAACTTCAGACAAGCTAATAGTTAATCATATTTCATTTCTGAATTTAACCCCTAAACATTGGTTGTTTAATTCTAGAATCAAATACTTTTTAGACAGGTTAGACAAGTTGCCCTGTTGTGGGCAATGCTAGGTCAGGTGATCATGCCTTGCTTATACAGAACTGATTTTGGCTTGGTTTTTACAACTGAATGACGTTCTTAACACCAACCTCATTTACAGTGAGTACTGGGTAATTTTTGTTGTGACACCTACATGACCACTTTACAGTGGGAGGTTGGGGGTATATATACACACACATCATCATCATCTTTAACAGGAAAGATTGGACATGTCACCCGACTAGTCAGCTCTCAAGCGGAGCCCTTTCTGAACTTCAGGTGGTCCAAGGGGCCTGATATGAGCCTCCGATGCTCTACTGAATGAATTTGTTTTGGTAAGTTTTCTATGGCTGGTTTATTTATCTCCCTTCTTCTCTGAGCTCATCTGTGGTTACATGTGTCCATTTTAAGTTAACAGATATCCAAAAGAACATGCTTGCCTCATTTCTTTCCAGTCAGGTTTTAATTATTTCAATTAAATGTAAAATCACACACTTTCTAACCAGTTTGACCAGACTTCTAGCAAAATGGTGCCATTGTTCTTAGGACAATAGGTATTCTCACAAGATGTAATTGACCAGATACTGAGGAATGAGTTAGTTGCTTGGTCAGTGATAATTCAGTCCCAATGGAACCTTTATTTATATGCTACATTGTGGAGGCATATAGCCTGGTGGTAAGAGTGTTGGACTTGTAATCATAATGTTGTGGGTTTGATTCCTGGACTATGTTGTATGATGTGTTCTTGAGCAAAACACTTCATTTCATATTGCTCCAGTATATCCAGCAGTAGCTGGGGGAGGGGGGGCTAACCCAGTGATGGGCTGGTGTCCTGTACTCATAAACACAATGATTTTATATTGATACTTCATTCTTGCTCCTTATTAATATATATATACAGAATGTCCCCCAAAAATGTATACACACTTTGATTACCTGTACAGGCAATATTTATTAGAATGCTGAAGTGTGAATACATTTTTAGGGACACCCTGTGTGTATATATACATACACACACACACATTACTATGGTCTGGGAAATGTGATATTTTAACTAACATTAAAGTATCTCAAATCTATTTCTAAAGAGTCATTATTATGTCTTCTATTTCAGTGAGAAGGTTGTCAACTCCACCATCATCGTCATAGTCCAAGCCAGTCCCCACTTCTATGTTACTGCCCACAGATAGGATGTGAAGGATCACACCGTAATGCAGTGTTCCCATCCACACTGACATAATTTGGATGGTTATTATTGTCCAAACCAACCCCCAGTTCTATGTTACTGCCCACACCCTAATTGTATTCAACCTTTTCTTTCTAATGAAATACTGTATTTGAATATTTTTAATGAAGGATTTGGAGTGATTTATTATTAGTTCTAAAATATAAAATTAATATATTAATACAGTGGTTTGTGTTAGGTAACTTCAAGGTTTATATCAAATTATGCTGGAAGATTTAATTTAAATAGGAACCCTTTAAAATCAGTGGTATTGGACAAGTTGATATCAAATGGGTTAAAATATCAATAGTTTCACAGAATATGACTTTGGTGAACCAATTGGTCTGAGATCATAAATGTATGGCTTTGATGCAGTCGGCTTCTCATTCCAATATGGTAAGCTCCTTACCTGGGATCAGAACTGCAGCTATATTATATTTACTGGCACCCCAGTGAAGCTGGCACCCCAGTGAAGCTGTCACACAACTGAAGATTCCAAGCTGACAAAATACTGGCAACTCTGATAGATTTCAATGGAAACATCTGGCAACTTGGTACCCCAAACCATCTCCCTACTAGCTGCAATTAGGATGGAGATGGCCATCTGGGAGAATGACCATTTAGAGCAACATATTTCTCATTCTGTCTGCTGGGAACATGATTAAAATTGTACTACTATATTTTAGCATTAATTTGCAGTTCAAATACCTCCCCTCTAAATCGACCCAGACAGAACAGATACCTGCGTATTTATTGTCCTAGGCTAGCTTGCTAACTCTACAATGTGCACCACTTCCTCCAATAGGTACACTAAATCCCTGCATGTTGTAAAAAAGGACTAAAACGGGTGTCAGGAAGGATATTCGGCTGTAAAACATTGCTTAAAATTTCCACCCAACCCATGCCAGCATGGAAAGTTTCATGATGATAATGAGTTTAGTAAGCCAGTGAATCTGACACTAAGAAAATTACCAAGCCTGCATTTTTCACTATACAGCCTACCCTCATCCATGCAAAATTGTGACAGGTCATAACAGCATATGGCCTTTCAATTAAAGAGCATTCACAGTTTTTATCTGCCCATTTTCACTCACAAGTCTTAGGGTTGACACAAAGCTGTGGTAAAACATTTACCCTAGATGCCATGCATTGGGATTGAACCTAGGTCATTGTGGTTATGAAGTGAACATAAACAAACATCATACAAACACTTCTACAACAATCCCTATATTTATATATATATACACCCACACAAACATATATATATATAAGCTGCAATTAGTGGTGGTACATGCCTGTAAAACTCTTTAAACATTATGTCAGCGCCCATACAACAATTACAACACACACACATATCATCGTTTAACATCCATTTTTCCACACTAACATGTGTTACATGAATTGTTCCACTGTGAGGCAAGTCAGATCAGATGACTGTCTTGTTTATATATATATATGTATATATATATATACACATACATATGGTGATATACAATTGGCTGAATATTTCTACTAAACAACCTGAAGTTAAGGTAAAGACACAACACTGGGATTGAACATGGGACCTTACGATTGAAAAGTGAGCTACTTAAACGTTTACACATAAATAGCAAGCTACAATTAGTGACGGTATATCCCTATATATTTCTACTAGTTATGGTGACCTCAAAGACGTTGCTATGATGATATCAGACGCCACCCAGTCTACTAACATCACTGGTACAGTATAGAGTTAACTAGTTGACTTTATTTACACTGTTATGTAGTTAGACTGGCCAGTTAATTAAGTACAAGAGTATCAGCAGAGACCAGACTAAACACAATAGTTATCTATTGAAATAGAATTTTTTTTAAAATGTAAACACCACCTAGGAGTCACTTTACATGCTCTGCTCATATATATATATATATATACACACACATTTATAATAGAAATGACTTCTATAGGTCTAAAATGAAAGTCCTAGTCCTGTATAATAAAATGAATACACTCTACTAACGCATTGAATACCTTTTTTGAGAGTACTGGCCTCCCGATTCACATCGGAATCCTACACACACAATTATATATATATATATATATAAGCAAGGGTTGGACATACAAATATACACATACATACAACATACACACGAGCTGACGAGGGAAACCCACAACTAAAGAGCTATCAATGGAATGGAATAAAATAAAATATATCTCGTCCGATTTACCGGGTTCATTGTGTATACACACGTAAGACTTTCCTCTTCGGCTCACGTGTTATATAATATATATACACACACACACACACATATATATATATCTTCGCTTAGCATCCGCATGAATGGGGCATGCGAAATTAATTTGATGAAACGGACGAGATGCTTTCACATTTTCTACATACGATATCTAGTGTCAAGAATTCCCAAAACTGAAATACTTTATAAATACATGTAGTATGTATATATATATATATATAGAGAGAGAGAAACAGAGAAGGGCAAAGATCTGTGATTACAAAGTGTGTGCTGTTAATAGCATTATTGTGTAACTCTGCCCCGACAGTGATGAAGATGTGAAGTATCACTCCCATCGCCCTTCCTATCAACAGTAGGAAAAGTTGGTAAAACAACAATATGATTAAGATATTTGGCCGACCCAAGGGGATTTAATCTATGAGTGAATGTGTGTGTGTGTATATATATATATATATATATATATACACACACAGTTTAAAGAATGCACGTAGTAGATATATTTTCTTTTATTATTGATCTCGGTCATTAGACTGTGGCCATGCCGGGACATCTTGAAGGTATTTAGTCGATCATATCAACATGCAATACTTTTTGTTTTTATTTTAATAAGCCTGGTACTTATTTTATCGATCGGTTTTTCTCGAACCTCTACCCCAGACACAAAGGTTAACACACACACACGTATATATATATATATATATATATATATATATATATATATACACACACACACACACACGATGGGCTTCTGCCTAATAAAGATGTTTTTGTTGTGGAAATAACGAAGACGAGCTATTGTTTAACAATGAAATAAATAAATAAATATATATATATATATATATATTGTATATATATATATAGAGAGAGAGAGCTATATTATACAGAGTGAAAGACTGCACGTGGAGTATCGAAAAACACTAATGGCAGATACTAAGCACAATTACACCTATATATACATATATTTACACACACACATATATTATATATGAAATGTATGTATATTATATATATGTATGTGTGAGAGAGAGAACAGTAAGAGAAAAATTGTGTAGTTTATACGAAGTAAGAAGGTGCTCATTATTGCACCACATGGCCTAATTGTATTTACCGTAGCATGTCAAGGTAGACCAACATATAATATATATACTTCTATTGTCCAGCCGGCGGCGGAATAGCCCCAGGGAACCCTCTATAACTCCCTTACTTTCTCAATATACAAAAAAAAAAACAGGAGTTGAAAGAAAAAAGTGAAGATTTCCTTTTCTCTCTCTCTCTCTCGTACACATATGTCTATATATATATTTCCACGTTAAAACTATAGTATGGAGTATAATTATCGAGATGAACAATCTAATACCACACATACATTATATATATATATATACATATATAATAGGTGGTTCAGCAGATTTGAGGTTTTATATATATGTGTGTGTATATATATATATAGGCATACGTTGTATGCCATATATATATATATATAAAAACGTATAAAAGTGATTGAAAAATTACTCAGATCCCACCACCAACAGATTGGAGGGGGTGTAATGGGTTTTTAAAAACAAGTTTGAGTTTTTAATTCCAATGTTTATACATGTGTGTGTATATATATATATATATATATATATATATATATATATATCGGTTAATTACTGATATTTTGGTTGTTGTTTTTTTTGTGATATTGTTATTTATCAGCACGCTGCATTTTGTCTTCATACACATATATATAGAGACAAGACATAGGAAGACTGAAAACTATAGCGTGTCAATAAATGACAGAAAAATCACTTAACACCACATCAAATTAAGTTATATAACACTTTCTATACATATATATACATTCACACACATACTTATATATATATATATACATTCGCACAGGCAGTTAAGAGAAGGAAAATATTTGAGTGAAGAAAGCATGTGTTTGATTCAATTAGCGATGGTGACAAAAAGGTAGCGTGCCATATGTAAAGCATGTGGCGTATTATTGTAGATTTTAGTTGAGAGATCTACGGATCAGCTAAATTTACTATATATATATATATATATTATTTTATATACATGTATGTATTTTTTCAAAATATATATATATATATATAAAACTACCCATATATATAGATAGATAGAAATAGATATATAGTACACATTGTGGTGGTAGAGACGTGGATTCGTCTTTTTTACTTGTGATTTTTATTTCACAATCGGTTAACTTTATTGTGAGAAATATATTTTTAAAAATATAGTTTTAATTACCGATTACTATAACAATAATTATTAGTATTATTATAATTATAATGATGATAAAACTACATGTGCAACACACATATATTTAACTAAGGGCTTTTACCAGATACATATATTTATGTACATGTGCAGAATATGTATATATATGTGGACCTAGTATTTTATATTATATATATGGAATAAATAAATAATATATAGATATATAAATATATATGGACTAAATAATTATTAGAAGAAAGAAGAGATACACGGCTAAACAGAAAAATGATTCTTTGAAAATGCTTTACAAAGAAAGAGCAAAGGGGAGAGTGAGAGGAAGAAAGGCAGATATGAGAGAGGGGTAAACAGAAAGACATAGAATAAGAGAGAGGTTGTATGATAGAAATATGTATGTATGAAGAAGATATCTTGTATGGAATAAGGTGAAGATTTAATGGAAAGTTCTTTAAAAGATTATTTGTTTGTTAGTCGAACCTACCATTGACCATATCTCCAACCATTTTATATTTAGTGACGACTAAATCCTGGGCAGGAGAATTCTCGGCATCTTCTTTGTCAGCCATGTTGGAAGTATGAAGAGTTCCAGGCAAAGGAAGGCGGGAACGACACCAGCCTCACTCTCACCTTCAAACACCACACACACATACTGGTATATTGAGGCTCACACTGACGTACTAAAGCTATCACACACACACTCACGAACTGTCATACTGAGGCTCACATATAAACTTCAGTATTATACTCTCTCTCACACACACTTACATCCTAAGGCTCATAGACACACACATATTGACGTACTAATTCATACATACACTTTCACAGATGTATAAACGTACTGACGGACACACAGATACACAAACATATACGAACTTATTCACACACTGACACAAGCGCGACTACAAAACATAGACATGTACAGATAGACACACACACACATATATATATATACACCTTCCCATTGCTGTTTTTTCTCCGTTCGTTTTTACCTTGTTCCTCATTAAAATTAACCTCTTCTTTTCACTTTACTCTCTCACTATATATATATATTTATTTAAGATTTTTTTCTAATCTTCTCTCTACACATTTCTTTTTTTCTTCAAAATCTTTTTCGACCCCTTTTTTTAAAAAATTAAATCCCCACCCCTCCTCTTTCAAATCTTTATCTTTCTTTTTGTTCCTCACTATCTTTGTATTTTTTTTTATTTCTAAAATATCTTTTCTGGGTCTCTCTCCCTTCCCCCCTTCTCTCTCTCAATTTATATATGATATATATAATCATTTTCCTTTTTATACCGGTCTGTCTCTACTTTTGCTTCTACTATCATCTATATTTATAATCTACAACAATTACCTTTTCTCCTTCCCTCGCTCTCTATACTATTACCCTTTCTCCCTCCCTCGCTTTCTATCACTCTACACTCTTACCCTTTCTCAATGCCTCACTATCTGCACTCTCGCTTTACTCTCCCCCTACCAGCCACCCCTCTCTCTATCTATCTATCTCTGTATCATTCCCCTCTCATTATTTATTCCGTCCCCTTCTCTTTTAATATCTTTCTCTAACCCTCTGCTTTATTATCTACTATCTTTCTCTCTCTGTTTCATTGTCTATTTTCACCCTCTATAGTCAGCAATTTTTTTCCCCCTACTCATCCTCTCACTTATGTGTTCCCTTTTTTTACTCAATAGTTCTACCCTCTTACTCTCTCAGACTATATATTTTTTCACAATGACTTTCTGCACCTTTATATACTACCTACCTCCAGGCCCTCACAACCATCTCTCTATTGTAGCACTATGTCCTTTTATCCCCCCCCCCCCAGCCTGCTCCCACCACCATCACTACTACATCACACACTGTCCCTCTCTTCATTCCAACATGCCAAAACATCCCTTTTGGTTAAAAAGAAATCATTTCTCTTTTTTATTACTTGTCTCCTTTTTCATCTCTATATATTTGTCTATAAATAAGGATGAAGTGTTACACACACGCGCCCGCGCGTACACACACACACATATATATATATATATAAGTGTATGTGTTGAAACACTATATATATATGTATCTATGTGTGCATTATGCATATATACATATATATATATATCTATGTGCGTGTGCGTGTATGTATTATCTAGCAATGTGTATCTGTATATATCTCTCAATATATATACACGTATGTAGATAGATATGAGTATGTGTGTCTACATGGTTTTAATAAGGCATTAAATGAAATGAAGATTAACCTTTTAACATTTACATTACTCTATATATACTGTTGTATTTTTGTGGTAAATAATTATCTCACATAATATCAAATCTACGAGATTTTAATATTTTTTTATTTTGAGAACAATACATTAACATCAGTATGAGCGGCCAGTTACAGCCGGTTTGAACAGAAAGAGGTGAGAAAGTTCTTGCTGGATACGACCGGTTTAAATGGGAGAATTTATTCATTAAAATAAATATAATAGAGATACCTTTATTCCTATGAACACCAAAATCTAGGGGAAATAAATGATACTGTAGAGAGAGCTACAGAAAATATTCTTATATCATTTACCAATTGCTGCTAACTTTCCATAACTTCAGTGAAAGAAATATCATGTTTCTATTTGTCTGTAAAGTTATTTCCCTTGATATTCGTAATGCATTATCTCCCTTGATATCTGAAAAGCAACGTTATCTCCCTTGTTAGTTTTATTCATTAGACAGCAATCATGTTGAAGCACCACCTTCATCGGTTTAGTCGTTCGTATCGATCTCAGTATCAATTGGTTTTGTTTCTTTAAATATAGTACTTATTCTATTGATCAGAATGTGTTGTCATACTGCTAAATTACGGGACATAAACAACACTGCTTGTTAAATAGTGTAAATGTCAACACACATCTCCATAATAATAATAATAATAATGAAATTATTGTGTAAAGTGCTCAGGTGCACTACAACTCGTCAAAGGTGCATGTATAGTACATAGAATAATTGTTTCTACTTTTGGCACAAGGCCAGCAATTACCCAGTACATTACTGGTACTTTATTTTATCGACCCCGTAAGGATGAAAGGCAAAGTTAACCTCGGCGGGATTTGAACACAGACCGTAAAGAGATGTCAGAGAAGTGAATGGTGTATGAGTCATGATATACATGTATGTGTATGGAGGGGGAACATTAGGTGTAGTGTTGGTGAATCTCGGGAAGCATGGAGCCCTTAAAGGATGCAGTGTCTCGACAGCTAACAACCAATGCAGGTAGTTTGTTCCATGCTTCAGCAACTCTGAGCGTGAAAAATATTTCCGAAAGTCATGGGGACTGTACTGTTTTCTGACTTTGTGGGCATGCCCACTTGTGTTAGACACATGGAAATCAAAAAGGTACTCAGGGTTGTTGTTGGCAAGATGATTAACAAATTTGTGGGTGTTTACCAAGTCAGTTGCCAGGCGTCGGAGCTTCAATGTATCCATGCCCAGGGAAGCAAGGCGCTCAGAGTATGGTAGATGCCTGATGGAGGGTATTCGCTTGGTTGCACGTCTCTGAACAGTTTCCAGGCAGTCAATGTTCTAAGCAAGATAGGGGTTCCAGACTGGTGATGCAAATTCTACATATATATATTGATTGGTAATATAGTTCTACCGTTGGTATATATATATATATATATCAAAAGAGAGCAGAGAAATAGACTTTGCCAGCTTCACAGAGAAGCTCAACACTTATATCATGTATATTTGGGTTTATAGAAAATAGAGATTTTAGCATGGAAAATTAGTTCTGCCATTTTAAACGTAATCTGGCAAGAATCAGAAGTTAGGAATTTAACACCCTCATGCAAATTGTATTTCACTGTATATTCTGTTGGTTCTTATGACAAGGAATAATTTGGATGCCCTATACTTAAGGTTAAAAAATATTTAAAGTGATTAATCATCATAATTGGCTTTCTATCTCACTGGAGAGGGTGAAGTGTGATCTGGGATTCATATTTAGTCTATCGAAGAAGATGAAATTTCCAACAACATTTGAATGATTTGAACAACAAGCTTATCAATGCGAAGCATTGTAGGTTTGGTAGGTGTGACCAAGTTCGGTTTGGGGCTTATGTTGGCAACATACATCCCACTGTTATAAATACTGCTATGCCATAAATGAGAGCCATCTGTTCTACAGCCACAGAGATTAGGGGTATTAAATTTTGTGTGAATATATCCTGGCCAAAACCAGCTAAGTGTGATGGTGGAGAAGATCAGATTAAAGGAGATTTTCTATAGAGGTCAGAAAGGTTATTCAAAATTATTAAAATTTATAAAAAGTAATGAAAGTTAGGTTGAATGTTGCGTTAAGTAAGTGAACAAAAATTAATCATGAATAAATACATTACATAAAAAATATAAGTAAATATAGACATAAATATATATTAGTTATTGTCAGTGTTTCGTTAAAATAATGTGATTAAGGGTAAGTAATCTAGTTCACATATGTGTGTTTGTATTGTGAAAGAAAAGACAAGGAATGTGGTTTGACGTAATGACTCTCTTCATCTCTGCAAGGTCCCAAAAAATGATATACCAGTACTGGGTATATTCATATATTGAAGATGGGAAATTAATTAATTCCAAGCACTCAAGGAATGGAAACACATACCATATAATTATTAATAGCAGCGATGCTAATGATCATGATGATAGAATTGTGGGGGATGGATAGAAATGCAAGTATATAGATGAAGGTAAAGTTGAAGAAATAATATCATGGGTTCGATTCTTGGACTGGGTTGTGTGTTGTGTTTGTGAGCAAAACATTTTATTTCCAGTTGCTCCAGTATACTCAGTTGAAAATGAGTACCAACAATAGCTGGGGGTTTAACCCTGTGATCGACTGGTATCCTGTCTAGGGTGGAGTTTTGTTCTCTCAGTCACTTAACACCACAAAAACTGGGATAAGCACCAGTCTGACAAGCTTCCAGGCTCAAGAGAGACTTCAGACTTAGTCTTCTGCTTGTTGACTTCATTTATCTTTTATTTATTTTTGGAGAAGAATTTACCTGTCAGACAAGACCATTTCAACAGGACACATTCTCCAAACTCTGGTCAATTTTGCCTTTCATCCTTACACCATGGGAAGGTAGGGTAAGGTCCTTATCCCTCAATTTCCACTGGTGCAACCTCAGATTTAAAAAATAGAGTTTATAAAAACTGTCCTGAAATATGTCTCTTGTGAAAGAGTTCTCTCCAAGAATATTTCTGAAGCTCTGCCAATCACCAAAGTTAAACAATAGGCCTGCCTACCTTTCTGGTAATAATAATAATATAATAATAATGAAATATTGTGTAGTGCTCAGGTGCACTACAACTCATCAAAAAGTGTATGTATAGTACATAGGGTAATGTAAAAACGTCAGGAAAATGAACAGTGCATGAGTCATGATATACACATGTGTGCATGTGTATGGAAGGGGTACATCAGGTGTGGTTTTGGCGTATTTCTGGAAGCATGAGGGTTTTAAAGGATGCAGTGTCTCGGCAGCTAACAACTGACACAGGCATTTGTTCCATGCTTCAGCAACTCTGAGCGTGAAAAAATGTTTACGAAAGTCATGGGAGCTGTGCTGTTTTCTGATTTTGTAGGCATGTCCACGTGTGTTAGACACATGGAGATCAAAAAGGTGCTCAGGGTTGTTGTTGGCGAGATGGTTAATAACTTTGTGGGTCTTTACCAAGTCCATTGCCAGATGTCGGAGCTTCAATGAATCCATGCCCAGGGAAACAAGGCGTTCAGAGTATGGTAGGTGTCTGATGGAGGGTATGCGCTTGGTTGCACGTCTCTGAACAGTTTCCAGGAGGTCAATGTTCTGAGCAAGATAAGGGTTCCAGACTGATGATGCGAATTCCAAGTGTGGTCGTACCATAGCTGTATACAGCTTTAAATAGATGGCTGGAGAGCGGCTAACAAAGGTCTTTCTGAGTGATGCCAAGACACCCTCGGCCTTCTTGACAATCTTAGAGACATGCTTTGTCCAACACAATCAATAAAGTAATCATGCCTATTCTTCTGTATATATCTAAAGTATGCAGCAGCAAGTGTTTTATGGCTATTTTCTGTGCAAAATCATGGGTTAGTTATGTAGGCCTCCTGAAAGTCTTCATACTCCTCATGTAAAGAAAGGGTTATTGACACAGGCAGAGTGTTTCATTAGAAATATGGTCATGAAAGTGTTAAACAGTGTTCAATAGTAATTACATATGCAGCTTATCAAAAATTGATGAAAGCAGTTTGAGCTTATAGGTACTGTTGCTGTGTCATCATCATATTCGTTTTAATGTCCAGTTTCCTTGCTAGCAAGGGCTGGCTGTGTCTACATAGACCAAGTCAGTACTGAAGCAGAGCTGCTGATCTCCTTGACAGGCCAGAGATCTGCATCTTGCTTATGTGTGGTTCACTTTCTACCAAGTGCACAGGAGAGGTTGTCATGTTTTTGACACAACTGAGGGTCCTTCTTGTGGTTAGAAAAAGCTACCTCACTTACCGCTTTCGCAGGTGCCGCTAATCCAATGGCTGGTTTCGCCAAGCACCCTTCTGGTCGAGCACTTCCCAGCCTCCGCACACCACACCATACCCACACTTCTAACCCTTTAATTGGCAAGTTTTCTATGGCTGGATACCCTTCCTATCACCAACCACTTTACAGCTGCTGCTGTGTTTAAAAAATAAATCCCATGCATTTCCTTGAAAAACCAATATGTCAACATTCAGTATATTTAGAAGCATAAGAATTGTACATGAACAAACTAGTGAAAACTGTTGTGGTTGAATAATAAGCTGAAATTTAGAAATTAAATTTGTTTGGCTCTGATGGTTGAGTGCAAGTTCCATGTTGTACAAGAGAATTTCACCTAGAATGCATAATTCCATGATACCAAACTGCTTCAACCACCCCTGGTTCCATCATACAAAACTGTTTGTTTTAGAGTGATTATATTTATCTAGAAACCTTTCAAAATAACTTAAGTTGGATTCTAAACACCAACTTAATAACAAAAAAGTTAGTTATATCATTAAATCTCTCTATATTCTTGGTTACTTTAAACATTATTTGAAGATCATTGGCCGTGTCTTTCATTAGAAATATGGTAATGAAATGGTTCAACATGGTAGTGGCAATGTCAAGATTTGGAGCTGAATGTCTGAAAAAGAGGCCAGTAGGATTAATACATTAACACCACCACCTGGTCTTTGGGTACCTTTAGTAGGGTTCAATCTGCTGCAAGATTCTAGTTTGAGTATAACTTCCTTCTTTCCCTCTTTCTACCGACCTGGGAGGCCTTGAAAAAATAAAGGGTTACGGGCACTGCTCTCTCTTCTTATGGTAAGTGGTAAAAGTAGAAAAATAATAAAGCACAAGGAGGAGGGGCAGAATGAATCATAAGCAGTACACCTTATCTGGAGATCTTGGAGAAGTCTATGTTACAGCTAAGTGGTTAGTAGAGTCATGAGTTTGATTCCCAGATTGTGTGATGCACTGTCTTCTTGAGCAAGACACTTTATTTCACATGGATCCGATCCACAAAAAAAAAATTAGTATTTCAAAAGGCCAGCCTTGTTTCACATTGTGTCATGCTGAATCTCCCTGAGCACTACTACATTAAGGTGTACATGTGTCTGTGAAATGCTCAGTCACTTGCTCATTAATTTAATGAGCAGGTTGTTCCATTACTGAAACCACGAGAACCCTTATCATCAGAACTGAAAGAAACCCAGCATGTTATAAGAAGTATGTTTTCATAGAATACTAGACCACCCGTGACCCGTTGGGTCCCGTTCATTTAAAAATATTTTTTAAAAATCATGTTCACTTAAAAATAATTTTTACAGCTCTCTCTCTCTTCCATTTTCCTTCTGTCTCCTCTCTTTCTATCTACACTCTCACAACCACTATCGCTTTCTCTCTCTCTCTATTTATGAAAGTACCCAGAAAAACCCTGTATCTCAGGAATCCGTGATCCGATTTACGCGGAACTTTTTTTCAAAGTATTTTCCCATTATGCACCGTTTTGGCTGTATTAAATTACAGACAAGCACACAATCACAGAGTTTTAGTAGTGTATAGATAGATATATAGTGAAATGTGGTAACAGCCTGAATCGACTAATGAGGAGCTGTTGTGTTCTTTTCTTGGCTCATTCTGTCTTTCTGAAGTGGATGTTGCTTCATGGTATTACCTCAGAATTTAGCAAGGAAGATTCATAGAAAGAGTCTGTCAAACTTGCGAGACTAATTTTTGTGGGTGGCCAACTCCATCTTGACTGCAGTAAGTAAGGAGGTCGTTCAGGGACTAAGGACGGCATAAGTTTAGACCACTGTAGGTTCGATGATAAACCTACTGGAAAGTGACTGGCACTTCAGCAATATGTGGTATTAATGTTTGTGCCATGATGAAATGCACTCAGTCTACTCTGTAAAGCAAAGGTTCTCAAACTTTTTGGGCCACTGTCCCCCTTATGACCATGTAATACCCTCAGCGCCCCTTAACCTTATTTCCAGAGAGACCTGCCTACATGCAAATTATAAATAATATACAATATGTATAAATAAGTGTTATATATTATTTTACTATATTTATATATATGTATCATTTGATATTTAATATACTATTATATTATTTCTACCATTAGCGCCCCCTGGACCTTCTCAAGCCCCCCACTGAGGGGTGGTAGCACCCACTTTGAGAACCTCTGCTGTAAAGTGAGAGTGTTGGTGTCATGAAAAAGACATCCAGTCATAGAAATCATACCAAATATAGAATGTAACAAACCCAATTGCTTTCTCGGACATGTCTGATATGGGACCATGGCAGCCTGTTCAATCTATGCTACTGTGAAAAGAGGACATTAGGCAACAAAACCTGAGTCTGTAACTGAATTCACCAGGTTGTTGTAGGAGAAAGTATCGCTATAGGGTCACATTCCAGATGAGGGGCTTACCACTAACAAATATCTTACTTAACATGGTTTCACACAATAAGTATTGCTCTCGTACTTCTATAATAATAATGAAATTATTGTGTAGTGCTCAGGTGCACTACAACTCATCAAAGGTGCATGTATAGTACATAGAATAATGTACAAATGTCAGGAAAGTGAACAGTGTACATAGATACATGTGTGCGTGTGTTTTGAGGTGGAATATCAGGTGTAGTGTTGGCAAATTTCGGGAAGCATGGAAGTTTTGAAGGATGCAGTGTCCCAACAGCTAATAACAGATATTTTAATAAACGGCCTGAAACCACTCCTGGTTCATCATCATCATCATCATCAACGTTTAACGTCCGTGTTCCACGCTTGCATGGGTTTGGACGGGGGTAGTCCCACTTGAGGCAAGAGTGACTGTCTTGCTCGCATAGGACTGTCTGGCAGGTTTTCTACAGTTGGATGCCCTTCCTAACACCAACCACATTTACAGTGTGGGTCTGGGAGGTTTTTACCGTGTTGCCTACATGACCACATTACAGCGTGGACTGTGTGTTTTTTTGTTGTGACACCTACACAATCTCATTTGTTTCGGCCTGGATGGCGCGGCACCAACATAACTTTACATAGAACGGGGTGGTGGTGGTGGGACGGGGTGTATTTTGTTAGAGATGCCTACTGGCTGTAGTAGGTTTTTACTATGTATTTAGGTAAGGCGGGTCTTCTCTGTTACTGAGTACCGCCAAAGGTCTCGGTCCAGTGACATTGTCTTGGAGAGGTGTAAGTGTGTGAGGTCGGAGTTTATCAGCTCGTCCCAGGTTTTTCTAGGTCTGCCTATTCCGTGGCTACCGTCTATCTTTATTGCCCTGCACTTTGTTATACAGCTATCGACTTTCATGCACATCACGTGTCCATACCAACGTAGCCTTCTCTCGAGTAAACAACATCTGATCCCTCTTATTTCTAATTTTTTCCTTAGTTCGTTTATGCTTTGCCGTTCACGTATATTACTGTTACACATCCAGCGGAGCATGCAAGCTTCGTTCCTCTCTAGTCTGCGTATATCCTCTGCACACAATGCCCAGGTCTCACTGCCATGCAACATTGCTGTTCGTATGCAGGCATCGTACAACCTGCCTTTCATTTTTAGGGAGAACCCTTTAGCAGCTAATAGTGGTATAAGCTCTCTGAACTTTTTCCAACCAGTTCTGACTCTAGCTACTGTACTTTCAGAGCACCCTCCCCCACTGCTGATTTTATCGCCCAGGTAACGGAAGCTGTCCACTATTTCTATAGAACCCTCTGCGCAATTGAAAGAGCTAGTATTTTGTGGGCACTTGCTGCTACTTATTGCACCAGAGCACTGGCCACATGTAAAATCTATGTTCTTAGTTAGCTTACCTGTGATCCCACTACATCTTTTATGCACCCATACTTTGCATTTTGGACATAAAATGGAGTTTCTACCTACGCCTTTCCTACACACCGAGCACGACCATTTCCCAGAAGGGACCGCCGCCTTGTTTTCTTTCCTACAAATTAGAACTTTAGTCTTAGCCAGGTTAATTTTAAGTCCTTTTGATTCTAGGCCGTGCTTCCATGTTTGGAATTTCTTCTCTAGCTCGGCCATTGATTCCGCTATGAGTGTCAGGTCGTCTGCGTATAGGAGTTCCCATGGGCAGCCGGTCTTGAACTCCTCTGTTATAGCCTGAAGGGCAATAATAAATAGTAGGGGGCTGAGAACAGGGCCCTGATGGACGTCAACTTTTACGCTAAACTCTTCACTATATTCGTTGTTAATTCTAACCTTGCTGACTGTTTCTTTATACATGGCTTGTATAGCCCTCACAAGCCATTCGTCAACGTCTAGTTTTCTAAGAGCCCACCAGATAATGGAGCGGGGGACTCTGTCGAAGGCTTTCTCCAAGTCGACAAAAGCTAAGTAGAGGGGTTTACCTTTAGCTAGGTACTTCTCCTGTAGTTGTCGTACAATGAAAAGAGTGTCTGTGGTACCATGATACAAAACTGCTTCTTTTTGAAGTGTTTATATTTATCTAAAACCTTTCCATCATAATTTTATGAAAGAAACTTTGTTAAGTTATGTGCCAAGCAACAACGAAATGATGAGAAAATTAGTTATATTACTTCAGAATTCAAAATTCTTATTTACAAAATCATTTGAAAATTATAGGCAGTGACTTTCATTGGAAATATGGTAATGAAAGGGTTAAGAACAAAAAATACAAAATGGTTTTAGCGAAATTTTTATTCTTTTTAATATATTTCAATCTATTTAACCATATTCAAGGGGGTATTTTCAAAGAATGACAAAAGGATCTTTCATTTAAAAAAAAAAAAATTTAAAAAAATTCATTTTTTTTCTTTTTCTCTTTTTATTTGTCCAAGTTTTTAATTATTATCTTGTTTTTTTTTCCCTTTTTTTAAATAAATCCAGTATGCTGCATCTGTATTTTTGTGGGGGGGTGGGGGAAGAAATAACTGCTAACAATTGAGAGAAAAAACAATACAGTTAACCCATTGAATACAAAGCTTTAAAAAAAATGTGTTTGCTTTGTTTTGGTTACTGTTGGTGAGATAGAGTTAGATAGATAGGTTGGTAGAAAGAGAGAGAGAGAGATGAAAATATACATTATACATATATACATAAATACACACATATTTATATATGTATGTACAAATACACACACATATATATGTATATATATCTTATATATATATATATGTATATATATATATATCTTATATATATATATATATCTTATATATATATATATATATATATATATATATATATATCTTATATATATCTTATATATATCTATCTTATATATATATATATATATATATATATATATATATAGATATATACTGACAGAATGAGAAAGAGAGAGAGAGAGAGAATGTTCTGCTGAATCATAAATAATGGTAAACATTGGAGTACAAGAGTGTAGATTAGAGTACACGAAGAGAGTACAAGAGAAGAATAAGTTGTATATTCTATAGAGACTGGACTTGTAAGATGTAGTAAAAATGTACAGCTTTCCAACCTATACCAGGTTTTATTGACTTGTTTTTTGTTGTTTTTTTTTTTGAAATTTAATTCATTTTTTTTGTTATTTTTTTTCATTTTTTTTTCTATAATTTTTAACGAAGTGATTAATTAATTAAAATTATGGAAAGTTCTACGTTTGTTATTTTATTTGCCTACTTTTTTGTGTTGCCCACCTTCAACAATTGTATATAATATATTTTTCTTATATGGCTACACATATATATATATATATATATATATATATATATATATATATATATATATATATATATATATATATATATATATATTATACACACACACACACACACATATATATATATATATAAAATTGAGATGAGCGGAACAAGCAAAAATTAAACAATCTTTTAAATAAATTAATTAAATTAAATAAATTATATATATATATATATACATACATACATACATACATACAGGTATAAAATTGTATGTATAATCGAAGCGTTGGGTGATTTGAAATTTGAGAATGTGAGAAACCCAAATGCAGAAAATGAGTGTAATAACAGTTGATCACCATAAATAATAGCTTAGAAAAATCAAGTGGAATATCCACTTGATTTTCCAAAGCTATTTATTTATAGTGATCAACTATTGTTACGCTCATTTTCTGCATTTGGGTTTCTCATATGTTCACACACACACACACACACAGTTCACCATTTTCTCTCTCTCCACACCATGCATCTTTACTAACCAAGTCAAAAAAGGTTTGCAAGATGTGTCCCAATAATAATAATAATAATAATAATAATAATAATAATAATTGTTTCCAAGACAGGCATGATGCCAGCAACTAATTGTGGAGAAGAGGAAAGTTGATTAAGCTAATCAACCCCAGTACATTACTGCTACTTTATTTTATTGACCTCCCTAAAAGAATGAAAGGCAAAGTTGACCTCAGTGGGATTTGAACTCTGAATGAAAAGAGCTGGAACCAATACCACCAGATATTCTACCTGATTCTGTCAGTCCACTGCCTAATAATAATAATAATTGTTTCTACTTTTGGCACAAGGCCAGCAATTCTGGGGAGGGGGGGGGGGGGGCAATTAAAATCAACCCCAGTGTGTAACTGGTACAATAATAATTGTTTCTACTTTTGGCACAAGGCCAGCAATTATCCAGTACATTACTGGTACTTTATTTTATCGACCCCGTAAGGATGAAAGGCAAAGTTAACCTCGGCGGGATTTGAACTCAGATCATAAAGGGAGGTAACTCTATGCTTCAAAGCATGGCGTCCGACCTTCTACCGATACTGCCATTCCAAATAATAATGTGTGGAAATGATCGACAAAATCCCATACCTCATTCGCTTACCGAGTGTGGTGGAACTCATCAAATTGGACCAAGGAAACAATGTTTCCATTGGTCTTTCCATCGCTGATGCTAGCTACCTGTTGCAACTCCTGCCAGAATGATAAAAGAATGGTTTTAAAATAACAAGAAAGACAATTAGACAACACACAAATATATACACCTGATTCATGTGGTTTGTATCATGTTTAAGAAATACATTGATATATAGGCAAATATTCTTTTAGTCTTTTGCTTGTTCAGTCATAAGACTGTGACCATATATTTACACACACACACACGTGCATATATATATATATATACACACACATACATATGTACACATATATATATATATATATACACATACAAGTATATATATATACACACACATATATATATATATACACACAAATATATGGTCACCACAAGCAATGTACACTGAAACAAAGAAGAAAGATACCCATGGCAACTAAACTAAGTCAATAAATAAATAAATAAAATTTGTTTGTTTTTCTTTTCCAGCAAGAAAGTATTCGGTGGGGATGTTAGTGTCTGGAGGAGGGGGTGGGGTGGAGGAAGAGGTGGGGTGTGAGGAGATGGGGGAAGAGGCGGAAAGTCTGTATGTGTGGTGGTGGTGGTGGTGGTGTAAGTGTAGCAGGTGACAGAAAAATGTGAAAATGTTATGCTATTAATGTTAACTTTTCCTAATAAAGGTTTACTGTTAACACCTCTTCCTGAATTACTTGGGGTGTATAATTGTGAGGGACCCCCCCCCCATTTTAGTAATAGGTACACTGTATCCCTGTGTTGTAAAAGGCTATTAAACAGGCTGTATCTGGCCAGAATTCTCTCACCTCTTTCTGTTCAAACCATCTGTAACTAGCCACTCATACTGATGTTAAGATTGGATATTATGTGAGGTAAAGCCTTTACCGTGAAAGTACAATAGTATATAGAGAGTAATATAAATGCTAAAGGGTTAAAAACACCATCTACAAATATTACAGTTCAAATAAAACCAGAGTTTGAAGGTAAGATGTGAATATAATAATAATGATTTTCTAATTTAGGCACAAGGCCAACAATTTTGAAGGGGTTGGGGAAAGTTGATTAGATGGACTGATCCTTTTTTTTTTTTATCGACCCTGGAAGGATGAAAGTCAAATTTTGACTTCGGCAGGATTAGAACTAAGAACATAAAATGGAATTAAATATTGTGAAAGCATTTTATCCAACACATCAACAATTTTCACAGTAAACTGGCCTTTGAATAATAATAATAATAATAATAATAATGTTTCTACTTTTGGCACAAAGCCAGCAATTACCCCAGTACATTACTGGTGTTTTATTTTATCAACCTCGTAAGGATGAAAGGCAAAGTTAACCTCAGCGGGATTTGAACGCATAACGTAAAGGGCCATAACTCTATGCTGCAAAGCATGGTGTTTGACGCTCAACCGATACTGCTAAACATTTCTCATTCAGGCACAAGGCCATCAATTTGTGGGGGAGAGGAAAGTCGATGAACTCGACCCCAGTACATTACTGGTACTTTATTTTATCAACCCTGGAAGGATGAAAGGCAAAGCTAACCTCGGCAGGATTTGAACTCAGAATGTAAAGGACCGTAACTCTATGCTGCAAAGCATGGTTTCCGCCGCTCTATTGATACTGCTAATCCACTGTCCTAATAATAATAATAATTGTTTCTACTTTAGGCACAAGGCCAGCAATTTTGGAACGAGGGAAAATCAATTAAATCAACCCCAGTGCTTTATTTATCAGCCCCTTAAGGATGAATGGCAAAGTTAACCTCAGCAGGATTCGAACACAGATCGCAAAGGGGCGTAACTCTATGCCATAAAGCATGTTGTCCAATGCTCTATCGATTCTGCAAATCCACCGCCCTAATAATAATAATAATAATAATAATGGTTTTTGATTTAGGCACAAGACCAATAATTTTAGGGGGGGAGGGAAAGTCAAATTGACCCCATAAGGATGAAAGGCAAAACTAACCTCAGTGGGATTTAATAACAATTGGCTACAGTGCTGTTGACACCATTAAATGGTGAAACTAAAACGGTACCTACATCTAAGAAAATGCATCATTTAACAATGAAACTTCTTTTACAAAGAGAAGAAAATCTTATTATTTCATTCATTTTTAAAATTGTTTTTTTTTGTTTACTTCTCTTTGATAAAGTTCCTTGTAAGGCACTATTAGCAACTGAAAATTGTTTGTATATATATACATACATACACAGACATGTGTGTGTATATATATGTATATATATATATATACACACACACACATATATATATATGTATATGTATATAGCTAAGATGGAATTTTTAATAAGCCAGCACTACTTGAAGTGAATTCTAAAAAAATGAAGGTACACACACACACATATATGCACATATACTTATATATAGATATGTACATATCTATCTATCTATATATATATATAACATATGTATGTGTATATTATATATATATATATGGCTTAGTTTGGATCTAGCTGTCGAAATGGCTGGAGCTCAGCCGTCGGGGTCCTGACTCTTTTCCTATATATATATATATATATATACTTAAAGGACGATCGACTTTCGTCAAATCGGACCGAGGGAACAATGTTTCCGTTGGTCTTTCCAATTGCTAATACTATCTATCGGTCGCAACTCCAGGTAGAAGGAGCAACGTGAAATAAAGTGTCTTGCTCAAGGACATAACGCATCGCCTGGTCCAGGAATCGAACTCACAACCTTACGATTGCGAATCCAATTCTCTAACCACTCAGCCACACACCTATACATATATATTTTAAAAATTTTCTTATTTTACGTCTTTCATATAATTGTTCTGCATCCCCCTGCATAGAACCACCTAGGTACTATGACATAACTTATATATTTGCTAGCATTAGTGTACATCTGTACGCATATGTTGGTAGATGTACTAATTCTCTCTCTATATATATATGTATATATATATATATATATATATTATATATACACATACATACTTTTAGACACACACACAAATATATCATCAACTGTGGGACTCTATTTTCAATGACTAGCTAATAACGGCTCTATTTCTAAAGAACATTCTGGGACAGGTGGGGGTGGTCGGGTGGGTAATAGGTAGATGTGTGGGTAATGGATGGCAGGTATTTCAGATAAAACGTTTATGGTTTATATTGAAATAAGGGATGGCAACAGAGAAAAATTCCGTGATTAGAAATTTTGAGATCAAAATAACAGACAAACAGACACATATGTAGTATGTTTATCTGTAGGACCTATGTAGGTTCTGACAACAGGCGTTCCAGTTGTGTGATCAATGGAATACCTTGTTCATGAAAAATTATGCAAATTAGCTGAATATTCCAGAGACGTGTAATTCTCAGGGAGATTCAGTGTGAAACAGTATGTGTATGTGTGTGCCAGCTGAGTGGTTTGGAGCAACATGAAATCAAGAGTCTTGCTCAAGGACACAAAATGCCACCACAAATCAAACTCATGACTTTATGATTGAGAATCAAATGTTCTAATTAGTAAGCCACACATCTTCACACATACTCATACACACACACACACATATATATATATAATCACACTCATACACACACATATATATATACAATCACACACACACATATATATATATATATACCATATTTCCTGGCATCGAAGAAGCTACTTTTTTCCTAAAATAAGTCTAAAAAAAATCTACCCCACGTCCTGGAGGCCGAAGGTTATTTATTATAAATTTTTGGTTGTCAAAATTAGGGTCCATGCTTGAGGACAAAGCGTCTTCGGCACCAGGAAATACAGTATACAATCACAAACACATATATATACATAATCACAAACATACATACACATATGTATATATATATATATATACATATATATACACACAGTCACACACACATACATATATATATATGATAGTTAAAACAAATTAATTAATTAATTAAAACACGCACGAGATACAATTAAAGAAAATTTGATTAACATGGTAGATTAACAACTGCATTATTTGCAGAATAAAAATCCTTTATTGACTTCCTTAACCTTTTCAATAGTTTTGGAAACAAACCAGAATTAAAATTTTTTTTTTTTGCCCATAAAAAGTTGAATTTAACTTAAATTATTAGAGTTAAAAAAAAAAAAAAAAGGTTTTAAATACAAAAAATATAAAAGTCAACAAAAAACCAGGAAGATTCGTTAAACAGCATCATCATCACCATTATCATTATTGCTGTGATTGTTTGTTATAAATGTTTTATGTGGTTTGTGTGGGGCGGGGAGAAAAAATCCAACCATACAAAAAAGCCCTATAATTTAGTATATTGTAACAACAATAACAACATCATCATCACACGAAAGACTCTTTACACTGAATAACACCATGAAAAATATACTCAGTGTCGCCCATCGAAAGATGGAGTTCATCATGGTGGGTATCATGCTGCGTGCCAAGAAGAACACTTGGATGCGACAACAAACTGGCGTCAGCGACATAACGACCATCAACACAAACAAACACAGGTGGGATGGCCACATCTCATGACTCAGTGGGCACCAAGAAAATGGACAAGATCAAAAGGACGTCCAAGGACAAGATGGAGAGACGACCTCACCAACCACCTGAGACCCTCATGGCCAAGACTGGCAAGGGTCAGAAGTCAGAGGCAGGAGTCCAGGGAGGGGCTCCTACTCTGAGAATGATCCCAAGACCCTGGATCAAGAAGATATATATATATATATAGAGAGAGAGAGTTGTGGCTCCCCAAACCAACCCTTATTGTTACAAAGACCTTATGCAAAAAGAAATCGCTCGACTCATACCTATACTTTACAGACAATTCCAGACAATTTTAATGTGCTGCTTGTGGGACGTCCATCAATTCTGACAATGAATGTATCAGTTGCTTCACCAAAGAAACAGCTTGCTTGCAAAATATATGTACATGAGGTTGAAAATTCCATAGACATGTGTATATCCTTAATGTAATTCTCAGGGAGATTCAGCATTATATAGTGATATAGTGTGTGTGAGAGACAAGGATGGCTCTTTGAATTACAGGTACAATTCATTTTTGCCAGTCTACACTGTCAACTGGAGCAATATGAAATAACATCTCTTGCTGTTAAGGACATAATACATACTACCCAGTTCAGGAATGAAACCCACGGTCTTATTATTTGGAGTAAATACCATAATCCCTACATAGTAATGTGATAGCACATATATAGAATGGTGGACACCCAAACCAACCTATTTTGTTGTAGAATCCTTTTACGATCACACTCCACCGAAAGGTGCCTTCAAACTGGAAACCTATCTTAAGTGCTTGCAACAGGGTGGTCACTACCAATGACACCCAAAGACCAGGTGGTGGTGTTAAACTGAGCAAAAACATTTAGTCTACCACCCAAATAGTCCATGGTGGGATTTGAACTTAGAACAGCATCCACAGTTTGGTGTCAGGGGACAGTGAAACTATGTGGGTGACACTCAGTGTTAAAAATGATTTTCTTTTTTTAAATAACTTTTTAGAAAGAACCTCATAAAATAGTTTCTATATTCAGCACAAGGCCAGCAATTTGAAGGGAAGGGAAAAGTTGATCAAATTGACCCCAGTGCATTACTGGTACTTTATTTTATCGATCACATAAGGACGAAAGGCAAAGCTAATCTTGGTGGGATTTGAACTCAAGATGTAAAGGGCCGTAACTATATACCGCAAATTATGTTGGATGATGCTCTACCAATACTGCCAATCCACTGCACTATCAAATACTAAAATATTACATCAGTACAAGATCAAATTAAATATGGTCATGTATTTAGTCTGTGAAAATACACAACCAAGTAATGGATGTTGGGTTCACATTTGAAATATTGTGGGATCAATTCCAGGTGGGGCATTGTGTTCTTGAGCAAGAAACTTCATTTCATGCAGCTCCCATCTACTCAGCTGAAAAAAATAGTACCAGCAGCAGCTAGGGAGTTAGCCTTGTGATGGACTGGTGTCCCATCCAGGAGGTAGTCTTGTACACTCAGTCACTGTACTTCATTATAACTGGGATAAACTCCAATCTGGTGAGTCTCTGGGCCTGAGGAAAAAAAATTAACTTGGTATCTATCCTCTTATTCTTTCTATTGTTCTGAATAAAAATGGTTTCTAATTTAGGCACAAGACAAACATTGGGTGGGGGTGGTATTGAGTATTTGACTGGTACTTTATTTTATCAATCCCTGAAGGATGAAAGTCAAAGTCAACCAAGGTGGGATTTGAACTGAGATGTAATCAACTGCCATAATACATTTTTCCCAAATGCTCTACCGATCCTGTCTATCTGGCCTCATAATAACAACAATAATGATGATGATGATAAACAGCAAATATAATATTGATATAATTTTAAAGAGGAGACAGGTGGTATAACCGATACTTAATTTTATCAACCATAGATGGATGAAAGGTGAAGTCAAATACATGAGCAGGATTTGAACTCAGTACTATGAATTACTGAACTACCATCAAACCAAGCACGCTACTGTTATAACATATTTATACTGATCCACACCTCTCCCTTGACACAAAGACAATATTTATAGCGAGGTGGTGATGGTGAGGAACAGTTGGACTTTGTATATCACTAGTATAAGGATCATAGTTATTGTTTAACTGCTGTGGCAATGGCTACAATCTTGTTCTATCTATTGGTGGGAATTGAATCCCAAGGTAGAATTTGAACTCAGACTGCTAAATGACAGAAAAGATACTGCAAGGCATCTTGTTTGACCCACTAACAATTCTGCCAATACACTGCCATGGACTAGTGGTACTTTTATTTTATTTGACTTTGAATGGATGAAAGGCAAAGTTGATGCTGGTGAGATTTGAACTTAGAGTTGAAAATACTGGATCAGACACTGCGACATCTCAACTATTGATCTAACCCTCTAGTAATCTTGTCAATCCATTTTCTATGGACTGGCACTTTATTTTATTGACTTTGAATGGATAAAAGGCAAAGTTGATGTTGGCGAGATTTGAACTAAGAACTCAAAATACTGGATCAGACACTGCGAAATCTCAATGGTTGATCTAACCCTCTAGCAATCATGCTAATCCATTTCCTATTGACTGGCACTTTATTTTATTGACTTTGAATGGATGAAAGGAAAATATTAACTTCAATAGGATGTGAACTCAGAGAAGAGGGAGTCGGAACAAATAGCACAAGGTAGCTTATCTGATGATCTACTGACTCAGCTCTTTCACAGGTTGATTCTTATTCTAATTTATTGACCTGGGCTAAGTTAAGAACCTGCAGGATCTCATCTCAGAACACCAGGAGACAAAACTAAAACAAAGGAAAAGAAACACTATGAGGCATTTAGTCTGGTTCTCTAGTTACTGGCAATTCTACACCCTACACACCCATCATATATACACTGCTCAGTTAACTCTTTTGATACCAAACTGCTTGAAACTACCGAAGGTTCTACTGTACAGAACTGTTTTTATCTAAAATCCCTCCATAAGGATTTTATGTAAGAACCTATGTTAATCATGATTTCTAATTTAGGCACAAGGCCAGCAATTTTTTGGAGGAGGAGGGGAAAGTTAATTAAATCGACACCAGTGCATTACTGGTACTTTATTTTATCAACCCCATAAGGATGAAAAGGCAAAGTTGACCTCGGCAGGATTTGAACACAGAAAATAAGAGCCAGAGCAAATGCCATAAAGCATGTTGTCCAATGCTCTACTGCTTCTGCCAATACACCACCCTCATGTTAATGACTTAATAATGAGAAATTTAATTATATTAGTAAATACCTTCAAATTCTTTATTTTAAAAATCATTTGTGACTTTAATAGAATTATAACAAATGGATTAATATTAATAAATTATTGCTAAAAAGATTTCTAAAATTCAAATCTTCGTTAATGGCTTTTTAAAAATATTAATTACAATTATATTTTTTTATAATTACTATTTTCCATAATGTATTATGATACCAAACTTTAGAACAAACATGTATAAGACAAGCTTTGTGTGTATGTCTGTATAAATGTGTGTGTGTATATGTGTATATATATATACACATACATTCGCACATGAATGTATATGTATCACAAACACGTGTATGTGTGTATTTATATATATACACACACATTAACATATGAATGCATACATATCACAAACACATGTATATATATATATGAGTGTAAGTGTATTTTGACCTGCCACCAGGAATAAATCTAACAGAAGAAGGATTTGGAGGGGAAGAGAGGGCAGAGCTCATAAATAAATATCTAAATATTATTTTTTTTACATTTTTTTTGTCTATAGTGTTTGTATTTTAGTTTGTTTATTCCAGGTTAAAAATAAGAGAAACCAGATGGTTTCTAATTTATGCACAAGGCCAGAAGTTTTAGGGGCTGGAGTGGTGGTGGCAGAAAGATAAGTTGATTATTTTGTCCAATGCTCTAACCAATCTACCAACCCTCACATGAATAATAATAATAATAATAATAATAATTTTCTACTTTTGGCACAAGGCCAACAATTTTTTTTGAAGAAGGGAAAGTCGATTACATTGACCCCAGTGTGTTACTGGTATTTCATTTTATTGACCCTGTAAGGATGAAAGGCAAAGTGAACCATGGCGGGATTTGAACCCAGAAAGTAAAGGGCCGTAACTATGCCACAAAGCATGTTGTCCGGCGCTCTACCAATACTGCCAATCCATCGCCCTAATAATAATAATAATAATGATAATTAAAACAACCATAATAGTAATACTGTTGTTGATGATGATTATGATTATTATTTCGTGCATAGGCACATAATCTCAACATTTATTCATGAAAGGGGAATTTATATTTGGTAAGTGTTATGATGTTCACACCTTCCCACACATAGGGCATTATTATTATTACTTCTATTATTAACACACAAGTGAAATTATATATATATATATATATATATATATATATATATAGTATAAAGCCAGACTTTTAATACCATTCATTGGCAAGTTCACGATTTTACTAATGAAGAAAATATTTATGTTTTCTAACATTAGCACAAGGCCAACAATTTTCTTTTTTTGGTGGGGTTGGGGGGAAAAGAAGGTGGGTTATATCGGTCCCCAGTTCTTGACTGGTACTTTATTTTATCGACTTTCAAAAGGATGAAAGGCAAAGTTGAACTGAGAGCGTAAAGAGCCAGAACAAATACCGCAAGGCATTTGTCTGACATTTTAATGATTCTACCAATTTGCTGCCCTTACTAATAACAATAATAGTAATAATAATAATAATAATGATAATGATAATGATAAGAATTATAATAATAACAACAACAATAAATCTAATAATAATAAAAGTGTAATTCATGAGAATTTTTAATATTTAAATCAACATAAGAGAGAAAAAGAAATTAAAAATAATAATAAGAGAAAAAGACTCGTTTTCTTTTTTTCTTTTGCTTTAAATTCAATGTTTTTTTGTTGTTTTTTTCCAGTTTTTGTTTAAAAAAACAAACAAAAACAAACCACGTGTGTGTGTAAGATCTAAACTTATAATTTCTCACAGACTTTTAAAAAAAGCAAGGGCTGGTGTGGGCCGTGGGGCACAGAGAGGAGGAGGGAGAGGGGGCTAGTTGGAGAAAAGAAAAGAAAAAGAGATGCAATGAACCATAAACTTGCTTAAGTTAGATAGAGGGAGGCTCGACATGAGCAAAAAAAAAAAAATGTAAAAAACGATATGTCTAGGGGTTGGCGTGGGTGGAAGGGACAGATGACATCTTTTCTGATCATGATTGGGAAAACCAAAAAAACAAATGAAATTTACAGCTCACACATATGTGCAGGTTTAGCTGGTCTCCTACAAAGTCTTGCTCAAGAAGACAACATGCCACCTGGTCAAAGAATTGAACCCCACGACCTTATGGTCATGACTCCAATACCTAACCACTAGGCCACGTGCCATCACATGATCACAAGTGGGGGGAGGGGGGGTTAGGAAAGATTCCAACGTTAACCCCCGACCCCACCAAAAAACAACACATTAATAAAAAAAAAAAAAAAAGAGGTGGCCGAGGAGAGTTGATGTGGGGTTGGTGGTTTGTGGGGGGGACGGGGACGAGGGATGATTCATAAATGGGAGTAATCCCAGAAAAAAAAAAATTATTGGACCTTTTTTCCCTCTTTGCAAGGGTCAAGAGAGAGGGTGGGAGAGAAAGATTATTTCAGAAGGGGAAAAAAACCCTATACACAAAAGAAAAAGAAAAAATCCCCTGTACACACAAAAACAAAACAAAAAAAGACAGAAAAGATGCATTGAAAGCAAAATAATGTGGAAAAAGTGGTGAAAGAAAAAGTGTGTCATACATATGTAAATGTGTGTGTGTGTATGTTTATCTGAGTATGTTATTGTAGTTGTTAGTGAAGAAATTTCAGAATGTTTACATAGCGAGTTTTAATTAGCAGAGGCACTAACACAGTGTGGTTTATAATAATGGTGTATACATGTCTAGTCTTGCTATGAATGTTCAAAGCTGTGAGCATGTCCAGAAACACATGCCTCGGCTTTCCCACTGGCTGTGACATGATCACAGCTTAACCCTTTAGAATTCTCTCACCTCTTTCTGTTCAAACTGGTCATAACCAGCCACTCATACTTCTGTTAAAGTATTGTTCTCAAAATAAATGATAAAATCTTGTAGATTCGATATTATGTGAGATAAAGTGTTTACCATGAAAATACAATAGTAAATATAGAGTAATGTAAATGCTAAAGGGTTAAAACAGGGGCATGCAACAGGCGACCCATGGGCCACAATCCGGCCCGAGGGACTAGTCAGAGTGGTCCGTAATGACTGCTTTTAATTTTTATATTGTAGGCTTATTTAGAATTTTTTTCAGAACTGTAATACCGTTTTCTGTTAGTTGACCTATACTAAAGGACTTCACTGATAGGGTTATGTGTGTTATAATTCCCAGGCTCCATGTTATGGAAAGAAGTTGTGCTTAATAAATATTAATGGCTCTAATAGTTGTTCCAATGTTCAAAAGTGGCCCGCCAATGGAATATGTTGCACACTCCCAAGTTAAAACATTCATAGCAAGACTCTTATATATTAATTGTACATAAACATATTGTAATCTACCTTCATATACACCTATATTATAGTCTCTCTTGTTTGTTGTTGTTGTCTAGGACCCCACCCCGATGTTTAATCATATTTACAGTTACATTGATGTTGTATTACTAAATAAATAAATAATTAAATAAGGAGCCAAATACAAAATATTTCACATAAAATTAAACTAAAAATAAATAAATTGAATTTTCAAAGTTGGGACTTTCTTTTAGGAAATAAAATTTCTAGTTTTATTATTATCATTATTATTATGGCAAATAAAAATAATAATAATAATGTTTCTACTTTTGGCACAAGGCCAGCAATTACCCCAGTGCATTACTGGTACTTTATTTTATCGACCCCATAAGGATGAAAGGCTAAGTTAACCTCGACGGGATTTGTACTCAAAACGTAAAGGGCCATAACTATGCTGCAAAGCATGGCATCTGACGCTCTACCAATACTGCCAAACCACTGCTCTTATTATTATTATTACTACTATTCAGTCTGAGTGGCCAATAAAGGCATTATTATTAATGTTTTCAATTTAGGTACAAGGCCAGTAATTTGGGGTAGGGTTTAGGGAAGGGAAAAAAAGCCAATTATATTAACCCTAGTACTAGACTAGTACATTATTTTATCAACCCCAGAAAGATGAAAGGCAAAGTTGACCTCTGAGAAACTGAGATTTGAACTCAGAGTGCAGTGAGCCAGAACAAATACTCCAAAGCATTTAAATTTGATACTCTAATGACTCTGCCAATTCAATGCCTTAATTAACTGAAACTGCTCTTGGTTACATGATACAAAACTGTTTATATTTATCTAAAAACATTAGAAATATGATAAGATAATTATTTTTTCTAACATTAAATAATAGTTTCTGATTTAGGCACAAGGCCAACAATTTTTTTGTCGAGGTGAAAGTTGATTAAATTGATCCCAGTGCGTTACTGGTACTTTATTTTACCAACCCTGTAAGGATGAGAGGCAAAGCTAACCTCGGCAAGATTTGAACTGAGAGCTTAGCACGTAAAGCATGTTGTCCGACGCTCTACCAATACTGCCAATCCACCACCCTTCTAACATCAAATATTTTCTTTCTGTTGTTGTTATAGGAGGGAAAATGGGAATTTGTGGCAATCATGCCCTTTTTTCAATTGCCATCAATAATGTAATTAAAATGAAGTGATACTTGCTGGGGATTGAATTTAAGTTTGCAGCACTCCAACCCACCCACTTCTCTCATACCCCACCCTGATGGTCACCTGGAACTTAATGCTGCACTAGAACAACCCCAAAAGTAGTAGGAGGAGGATTAATAGATGAATTGAGCAACATCGATATATTAATACCTGTGATTTTGTTTCTTATATTGTGTATGTATATACATACATACATATATACACAAATATTTATATATGTTAGGGCTGTTGACTTGTAAGATTCTAAATAACAACAAACATCTATTGATGTGGGTGAAAGGAGGACTCAATACTGATTATAGAGACAAATTTACTCTACATCTTCCATTGACTAGGACATCTAGGTTTCACATTTAGCGGATAAGTCATCTAAAGTGGACAAATTAGACACAGCTGAATGTGAATATCAGAGTCCCAGTTAATCTAATGTATTAGATTGATTGGGACTCGTGTGTTTGTGTGTGTGTATATATATATATATTGTGTATATCCAGTTTAGAATAGGTACATCCTCTCCCCCATATGTTTTAAGCAGCAATTAAAGGGGTTGGCATGTCAGAAAAGAGAACCCTATGATGAGTATAAAAGCCTGCAATGGAGCCAGCAAGGCTAACCTCTGCTTTAGTATAGAAAATGACCTTAAAGTGCTTGTTGTGTTTGTGTGTGTATTCCTTTCATACAAGTGGTATCATAATCACAGAGGTCCATTTAAGAAATTTCAATTTTCAAAAAAAAAAAAAAAAAAATAATAAATAATGGTTTCTAATTTAGGCATAAGGTCAACGATTTTGGGGGAGGGGAAAATTAGTTAAACTGACCCCCAGTGCATTACTGGTACTTTATTTTATTGACCCCTTTAGGATGAAAAGCAAAAACATAAAAGACAATAACAGCCTATATTATACATTTTTTGTTTGTTTGTGATAGTTGTGGGGTTTAAGAACACACACAAATTTCCCTCAAAAGAATGTGGTCCGGACCACTCTGGGCCATGTATACACTGTGCCATACTATGGAACTTTTAACTCCACCAGGAGTCATACAGGTGCTGTTGCGACATACAGCATTTCGTGGCTATTTTTTAAAAAAACCTGGCAGTAGTCCACCAACCTTCCGGTACTTATACACATTTTCAAGAAATCAAAGAACTGGCATTTGTGTCAGCTTTGGCTATCAAATACCAATACATACTAAGACACAGTTTATCTATACATGTATGTGTGTGTATAAATATATACACACACACACACGTGTCAGCATTGGCTATCAAATACCAATACATACTTAGACACAGTTTATTTATACATGTATGTGTGTGTATAAATATATACACACACACACACACACGTGTCAGCATTGGCTATCAAATACCAATATATACTTAGACACAGTTTATCTATACATGTATGTGTGTGTGTGTGTGTATATATATATATATACATACACATATCAGCTTTAGCTCTCATATACCAATACATACTTAGACAGTTTATCAATACATGTATGTGTGTATATATACACATACACATATATATATATCATGATTTTATCTCTGGTTTCCATTTTCCATGCTGGCATGGTTCAAGTCAGTTCTTATTCGAAGTTACTGCCCTCCTGGATGGGTCAAAAGACATGACACTCTCTCTCTCTCTCTACACATACACACTCAATAAACTGTGTATTTAAGATACAACAGCTTAGTTTAAATAATACATAACAGTATGAAACCTTTCTCATGTCATACTTTATCTATCCTCGCTATCTTGACAAGGCATTAGAAATTTTTGATAAACTCAACACAAAACTGGTCAACAGAGTTTCCAAAGTTGTGTATTTAACCAAATGTGTCTCAATGAATTTCAGCATCTATCCTCCGAGGCAAAGTCTTCTCCATCATGTCAGCCGGGACCACAGGGTCGACTGACCCTTAAGTTTCATTTATGGTGGTGGTGGTGCCATGTCAATTAGATTTACTTCCATAAGCATGATTAGTTAAGAAAGTGAAAACATTTAATAGCAACTCTCTTCCCCTCCTTCATTATATACATAACTTACTCACTTCACTCTCTCAATATATCTAACTTACTCTCTTCCCCCTTTCTCAATATATGTAACTTACTCTCTTCCTCGTTTTTTTTTTTTTTTTTTTTTTTTTATTGATGTAGATTTAGAAAAAATAATAAAAATGAAATAAAATTAAGAAAAAAAAATAATCTATTTTTCTATTTTCATGAATGGTTCACCAATATAGATGTTTGTCGTTAAGTTTGTGTCACAATTAGATTCCTCAAGGACTTTTCTCATGATTTTTGCTAAACTCAGTTAAGGCAGAAGTTTGGATCAATGTTACCCTCATACCATTCAGGAACCTTTTTATTCTGTTGGATGTTGGTAACAGTTCCCATCACATCAATTACAATGGATGTTACTTTTCTGGTTATTATTATTAATTATTTTCTTGTTCTTCTTCTTCATAACGAATCTTTGTAAAATGAGTGGAAGAAGATAGATTTGAAATATGAAAAACAAACTGCTACATTGAGACACTGACCGATATCTCAGACTCTCCATGGCCACTCCTACTACTACCACCATTTAATACTCCTCCTCTCACCACCACTGCCACCATTTGCCACTTTCCTTCCCATTCCCACCAACAGATGCATGTTTTTTGGAGGGGGGGGGGGGCGACTTAAACTGGATCAAACTGGACCTGTGGTTATGTAGCCAATACCACACACCCACACACATTGTAAAAACATACAGACACATGTGCACACACACACATGTATGTATAAACACACACTATAAAAGCATACATACAGACACACACCTAAGAAGTCTTTGTCTTGAGCCCAGAGGCTCATCAGGCCAGTTTATCTTAGTTTCTGAGAGTACAAGAATCCCCCCTGGACAGGACACCAGTCCATCACAGGGTTAGTCTGTCTTGAGCCCGGAAGCTCATCAGGCCAGTGCTTATTCTAGTTTCCGTGGCATGAAGTGACAGAGTACAAGACTCCCCCCCTGGACTGGGCGCCAGTCCATTGCTGGGACTCATTTTCATACACACGTGTATATACTCATATACACATTAGATCTGTGATTATATATCCAATAACATACATATGTACTCTTACATACATATAGAAGCATCCACATATAAACACACACAAGCATACATGTATATATAAACGCACGCACACTATACTATACATATATTTGGGATATATATAGACAATTAGACAAGCATGTTAGACTATAAATACCCTCAATCTAAGATATCTAAATTAAAATTACATTAGGGGATGTTAAGAATGGTCAAGTTTTATTTTATTTATTCATTTTTTTTTTTTTCATTTTTCAATTTTTTTTTTCAAATTTGTTAAAATGGTGGTTTATAATTTTCCAAGAAATACTAATTAGTTACAGGTTATATAGGTTTTATTTAGGGTTTTTTTTTTTCATATAATAAATTTTTTTTTTGTTAAGAAGAAAAAAAAAGTAGAGATGGACAAGAGCCGTTGTTTAGAATAATAATTATAACATCATAATTATATGGAGATAATGACAGCTGTCTAACATTGTGGACAATTGAGATCAAATGACTCGGGGGGGGGGGGGAAGAGGGGAAAGAGAAGAAGAGAAGAGAACGAGAGAGATATAGAGAGGACAGAGAGAGATGGAAAGAGAAAGATAGAGAGGAGAGAGAAGAGATAGGAAAGAGAGAGGGGTGGTAGACCAATAATTTTGATTTTGAAATCTGTCTTCTTAAAGACTTCATCATCAGGTATTACAACTTACGAGTTGTAGCTTGATTGTTGAGATACAGGAAGGTGTGTGTGTGTGTCTGTCTGTGTTGATGTTCAAACATTTCCTCTGACCTATCATACCTGTTAATGGAGGTCACCAAAAGTGTCTTTGATCCCTTGCTATGTCACTTGCTGGGTTGAGGAAATATAAAGAGGCAGAAAAACCTTCTTTTATTGTTTTTTCTTTTTCTTTCTTCTATAAAACCAAAGTTTTTAAAAAATTTTTTATTAACAAAGTGTGTTAAAATAATAAAGATACTAGAGAGAGAGAGAGAGAGAGAGAGAGAGAGAGAGAGAGAGAGAGCGAGAGAGAGAGAGAGAGAGAGAAAGAGAGTGAGTGAGAGAGGTGGGTGGGATCAAATGAAGAAAAACCAACAAGAACAAAAAGAAACAAAAAATGTGAAAAAAAATTTAAGAAATAAATGAAGGAATTTAATTTGTTAGAGTAAATTTGGGAAGCAGAAAAAAAAAATCAAAACAAAAGAGAAAGGAAGGCAAGGGAAATAAGATGACCTCTATTGGGGAATTATAGGCAGGGGTCAATGAGATTTTATTTGTTTATTTCACCTACCAACCCAGATTTCTCAGAGAAGTTATAACTTACTAAAATGGTTTCTGATTTAGGAGACACAAGGCCAAGAATTTTGGGGGAGGAGGAAAGTCGAGTGAATCGCCCCCAGTTGGTTACTGGTACTTTATTTTATCGATCCCATGAAGACAAAAGGCAAAGCTGACCCAAGTAGGATATGAACTCAGAACATAAAGGAACGTAACTATATGTTGCAAGGCATTTTGTCCAATTTTCTATCAATTCTATTGATCCACTGCCCTGATAAATTAAAATAGTAAAAAAGAAAGTTTGTGCTGTTGTATATGGAAGTGACGGATGGATGGGGGAGGGAGGGAAGGAGAGAACAAATTAAGAAGCAGAAATGAAAGTTCATCAATAATATATATATATATATATATTTACTTCCAGTTTAACTATCCTTTTAACAACAACTAACTTTATATCTTATATCCTGAGAAGGACAAAAGCACTAAATTTATATCATAAACAATGTTTTATTATTACATGATTTAGCCAAGTGATAAACAGCATTTTATTACTTCTTTTGACAATTATACTTTATTAATATATTACTCTGTACACTACCAAAGACATATCTATATATATATATATATATATATATATATATATATATATATAGAGAGAGAGAGAGAGAGAGAGAGAGAGAGAGAGAGAGAGAGAGATTTTCATATTTTTCCCTTTGTTTTTTTTTTTATTGTTCTTTTTTTTTCTTTTGAAAGTCAAAAATTTCTGAGTGAAAAACAAATTAACAATGATTTCTCATATTGGCACAAAAAAAAAAATACTGTAAATATAGGGGCTTGGGGTAGGTGAGGTTGAGAGAAAGAGGAAGGAGTATTTATCAATTAAATTGTCCACCCCCCACCTCCACCTCCCCACAGTTTTTTGTTGACTGGAACTACTTTTTATATTTTATCTACCTTGGAAGAATGGATGATGAAAGGCTGTAGTGTCTGAGAGTGTTAACCCAGGAAAGAATTTGAACACAGAATGTTAAGGGATACAGTTAAATCCTATGGAGTGGCAGCACCCTACCACCCTTTTTTTTTTATAGCTCAGTTAACTACCAACTCTGCCATCCACTGCTACCTCCCACACACCCACACCCTTTTAAAAATATATATTTACAAAAATAAAAATAAAATAATGTAAAAAAAAAAATGCCAGATCAGAGAAGTTTGGTTGTGTACATACAGGGGAGGAAAATGTTGGAGAGAGAGAAAGAGAGAGAAAAAGAAAGAGAGAATATAGTTATGCATTTTGTAAAACCATTAACCTCACCTTTATTTTTAAAAAGTTTATATCTACATACTAAGAGTGAGGCTAATAGTTAGTAAGAAATTCCCTCAAATTACTCAAAAAAAAGGAAAAGAATTGATCGTTAGATTGGACCAAGGAATCTAGGTTTCCATTAGTCTTTCCATTGCTGATACTGTCTGCCAATTGCAACAAGTGGCAGAAGAAACGAGTTAATTGTTAGATTGGACTAAAAAAACTACGCATCCAATGGTCTTTCCATTACTATCAGCCGGTTGCAATAACTAGTAGAAGAAAGGAGCTGATCTCCATACCAGACCAAAGAAACAATATTTCTGTTGGTCTTTCCATTGTTGATACTGTCTGCCAATTGCAATGACTAGCAGAAGAAAGGAGCTGATCATCAGATTAGACCAAAGAAACTATATTTCTGTTGGTCTTTCCATTGTTGATACTGTCTGCCAATTGCAATGACTAGCAGAAGAAAGGAGCTGATCATCAGATTAGACCAAAGAAACTATATTTCCGCTAGTCTTTCCATTGCTGATACTATCTGGTCACAACTCCTGGCAGAAACACAAAGTTATCACAAATTTACACAGAAAAGGAAATGAAAGAAAGAGAGAAAAAACAAAACAAGGTATTAGGAATTAGAAAAAACATTTTTTTTTTGACTAATTGAAAAAAAAAAAAAAAAAAATTATAAATTAAAAGTTTCATTAAGTCTTTAAAAAAAAAAACAAAAAAAAAAAACAAAAAAAAATATTTTCTCCTCTTAAATCAAGATTTTTTTTTTCTTAAGTGGTTTTAGTAAATAATAATAATAATAGTTTCTAATTTAGGCACAAGGCCAACAATTTTTTTTTGGATGGTGGTAGGGATAAGTCGATTTACATCAACCCCAGTACTTGACTGGTACTTTATTTTATTGACCCCAGAAGGGTATATAATAATAATAATAATGTTTGAAGAAAAAGTTCCAAGTTGGTGTCCTTTAAACCTCCAGTTTTTTCTCTACACAGTTTTTCTTTTTTGCTGGTGATTGATAAAATAAAAAAAAAAGGGGTGTCTCTGTTCTAGTTCATTTGCTCATATTTTTTGTGTGTGTTTTTTTGTTTCGTTTATCTGATTGATAATTAATGGGAGGAGATGGGGTGGATTAAATATAATAATAACAACAAAAAGTTAGTATTGTTAAATTGAAGCTTTCACTGTGAAAAGAATGAAGTGTGAAGATTAAATACTTTCATTTGTTTTTCTGTACACAGAAAACGAGAGATTTCCCCCCATTTGTTTCAAAAATGCTTGTCTCCTAATAAAGGTTGGTAAATACTCCAACGAGGAGATAAACATCTCTGAAATGCATAAGGAGTGTCTACATTTTATCCTTCATACTTTTTCACAGCAAAGGCTCGTAATGGAAAAAAAAAATATTTACCTTAAAATCTTTAAATATACACTGTGTTCTAGCATAAATATCTATTTAATAATAATAAGCCCCAAATATATAAAAATTAACATTTTTACATTAAAATTATACTATAAAGGGATTAAAAAAAAACGACCAACAACAAACGCCCCAGGAAGAATGACTGCAACAATCAACATCAACAACATTATCACATAATAATACTAATAATAATAATAATAATAATACCTCTATGCTATGTTGTGTTATTCTTATTTCTTCCTTTATTTCCTCACCTTTGTTTGTTGTTGTTGTTATTATTGTTGAGATACTAGAACTAGAAAATATAGAGGACACATAGAGAGGGGTGGAGTGAGACAGATAGAGAGGGGAAGAAAGAGGGAGGGGGCAGATAGAGAAGGGTGGAGTGACATGAGAGAGAGAGAGAGAGAGAGAGAGAGAGAGGGAGGGAGAGCAGTGGGCATGATAGATAGATAGAAAGATCAGTGGAGCTGAGTCTGAGAGAGAGAGAGAAAGAGTGAGGGATGGAGAGATCAGTTGGGAGGTAGTCACACATGTATAAATCACCCTAGAACTTAGAACAAAAAATTCCCATCTTGGGCGCTTGTGGCCAATAAAAGAAATTATTATTATTATTAGTAGTAGTAGTATTAGTATTATTACTACATCTTCAACATGTTTAATTAACAAGATGTGTGCAGTCTATTGACAAGGGGTGGTGAAAGAGGAGGAGGAGGAGGAGAAAGTAGCACATGATATGGATAGAATCACCATCATCATTATCATCATCATCATCATGGTATGTTTATACTGATCAAAACTATTCCAGCCGTTACCAACTTGTCTTTTTAGAGGAGGCATGATGTATCTTTTACCACTTCCTCCAGCATGGTGGAGTATGATGACTTGAGGGAGTTTGGTTGTTATTTCAAGCACGCCAACTGGCTACATAGAGGATCTTTGTGTCTTTTGAACCCCATGATGGTTCGAACTAGATTTGGCTGTTCTTTCTAGCATGTCGAGTGACTGCATAAATGGCTCCCTCATTGTCTCGGTTGTTGTTGTTGTTGTTGTTGTTGGTGGTGGTGGTGGTGGTGGTGATGGTGACGATGACGTTGGTTGTTCTTGTAGGCAGTGGTAGCCATAGTTGATGGTGATAGTGATGATGGGGATGTCATCACTGCTAAAGATAAATAGGTAAGTGGGTTTAGTGGGGGTGGAGAGTGGGGGGGGGGGCAGGTGGCAGTTTACAGGGACAGGAGTGGGGGAACAACAAAACAACAACAAAAATAATAGGGACAATGATGTCAAAGGTGGCCCAGAGGAAGAGGAAGAAGTGGAATTAAGTGGTTACAGCAAGAGGAGTAAGGGTGGTGGTAAGGAGGGAGGGAGTGGGGACCTCTAAACATAATAATAATAATAATAGTAGTAGAGTGCAGCACAGGTAGTAGTAGTAATGGTAGTGGTGGTGGAGGCAACAGCTCATCAGCCCAAATAAATTATGCCTGTAGTAGTAGTAGTAGTAGAAGTAGTAGTAGTATTTTACATAAGTGTGTGTGTATGTGTGTACATGTGTATATATATATACATATGTGTGTGTATATGTATGTATGTATGTGTGTGTATATATATATATATACATATATATATATAGATAGATATATATATAGATATATACAGCAGTCACCGATGCCTGTTCTGACCTGGAGAGCCTGTTGCTACGCTGTCCTTAGGGGCAGAGTCATTTGTTGGTCCATCTGAAATTAAAGAAAAAAGAAAATATAGAAATAGAAATGTTTTTTTCATCATCATCATTATCAATAGCTAGCTTGTCGGGTTAAGTACCCCTATATTGCTCATATGATATATAATAATAATAAAAAAATTATTGTGTAAAGTGCTCAGGTGCACTACAACTCGTCAATATAGTACATAGAATAATACACAAATGTCAGGGAAGTACATGTGTGTATGTGTTAGCTGTAGTGTTGGCGGATCTCGGGAAGCATGGAGGCCTTAAAGGATGCAGTGTCTCGACAGCTAGCAACTGATGCAGGTAGTTTGTTCCATGCTTCAGCAACTCTGAGCGTATGTAAATGTGTGATGTCCAAACAAGTAACCTCCAACTACCTTACACTCCATCTCTGGGTCCCAACGGACAGGATGGCAAGTACAATGCACTGGAGGAGCCAGTCCACTTCACAGGGCTGGTACCTATGGGCAGCCTATTCTACTCTAATGTCCTATTTTGGTATTGAACCAATGTGTTCATGAACCAAGATTCCACTGTGTATATGTATATGATTATATATATGTGTGTGTATGTGTGTGTTAAGTATTTCTGTAGAAAAGGTAAAGGAAAGAAGAGTGCTCTATATATTGTACAGAGCTATTTAATTACATAATAAACAACACAATATAATTATTTCATTACCGAAGGTTTCAAGAAACTAGATGATTCTTACAAGAAACATCCAGCTCGTTTGTCAGACAAAAAAAAATATATATATATATATATATATAAAATATTAAAAAAATAATGAATAAAACAAAGAAACAGTTCCTTATATTAAACAAAAAAAGTTCATTATTTAACGATCGTTTCTAGGACATATATGTGTTAGACTGTTTCTTTGTTTTATTCATTATTTTTTTAATATTTTATCTTGACTCTGTATTCCGTTTATCTTTCACCGAAAGTGATTTTTGAATGCATCTCTTCTTTCCATGATATCCGGATTACATTGAGTTCTTCATACGGATTGGACACTACCGTAAACTTTTGGTAGATTTATCTATCTATATATATATATATATATATATATATATATATATATATATATAATCATATACATATACACAGTGAAACCTTTGTTCATGAACGCCTCTCGTCATCAACAAATCGGGAATGGTGTCTGTCTTGAGTATTGAACACACAAGCTGTCAACAACAGTTGGTGACAAGCTTGGCGTATCAGCAGCAAAGCAGTACTTGCTGTGTAGTTAGTTACTATGGTGTCAAAGAAGATCGTTAGTTACTATCTTCTTTCACACAGCCTCTTTTACTGTGGCAGTTGCTTTGTTATTTCCGTTTCCTTTTGCATATATGTGTATATATGTACACACAACCACATCTACATACATAGAGATGAAGTGAAAACACCTAAATGTGACAACAGATGCAGACTGTGTGAAATAAATATCAAGGATGTCACCTTCATCAAAAGAAGTTGTTTGAAGATATCATCACGATATTAACCACAGCAGTAGCCAAAACATTATACTATGCAATGAGTATAAAAATATTCAAAAGTTACACACACACATAATATGAAAGAGTACTGGTGGAATGTTCCAGTGAAAACCCTCATAAAATGTAAACATAACAGACCAGACATAGTGATATGGGACAGAGGAAAGAAGGCATACACAGTAGAGGAAATCAGCTTCTCAGCAAATATTAATATAGTGTTAAAGATTAGCAAAAAGGAGAACATCTATGCTGAACTAATAAGGATCCTGCAGATACTCCACTTTGACTATACCTTTAAATTTATACCTGTGATCATTAGGATATTTTACTATCTACCTCAGCACAAACCTTGAGAAGCTGAGCTTTATGAACCAGAAAGAGCACAGCTAAGTAGGAAGTTTTACATTAATGGAACTGTAGAAATATGTAAAATATTCCAGAAATTGAGGATATAATTTCATATACATATGTATAGATATAGAAATATATATCTAGATATTACTAAAACTCTGTGATTGTGTACTTGTCTGTAATTTAATACAACCAAAACAGCGCATAACGGGGAAAATACTTTGAAAAGAAGTTGCTCCTGAAATGGGAATACAAATGGAACAAAACAAGTTTTGCGAAAATCAGAGCACAGGTTCCCAAGATACAGGGTTTTTCCGAGTACTTTCATAAATAGAGAGAAAGAGATAGTGGTTGTGAGAGAGAGAGAGAGAGAGAGAGAGAGAGAGAGAGAGAGAGAGAGAGAGAGAGAGAGAGAGAGAGAGAGAGAGAGAGAGAGAGAGAGATAGATAGAGATAGAGAGAGAGAGAGAGAGAGAGAGAGAGCTGGTAGTGTTGTTGAATGAAATTATGTGTGTGTATATGTCTGTAACCAGTGTATATAGGTCAAAGACACACACACACATATATATATAGGCCTTCCAATTTCATTTTACATTAGATACAGGTCTGTGTACATTTTAATTATTTAAAAAATATTTTTAAGTGAACGTGATCCAACAGGTCACAGGTGGTCTAGTGTACATATATATCTCAAAACATACAGCTCCACACATGCAATGACATTCGTACCTGCACACACACATACACACAAACATACATCACTACCATCATGAACACTATATATTTGCCTTTCCATGGGTTGTAAAGGTCTTCTCTGATACAGCTTCCTTCCACTTGTGTTCCTTTGTCATTTCTTCTGTGATATTCTATGCCTTCTTATCAGTACTCAGCACTTCAGCCACGGTTTTGCATGGTCTTACTTTTCTGCAGCTTCCTTCCACTTGTAATACAAGGCATTTCTTCCCTCCAACCATCACCATCTATATGCATCACATGTCCATACCAGCACAATCCCCTTCTCTCTCTCTACTGCATACAACTTCTGATTCCTCTCATGTTCAGTTTTTCTCTTAGCCCCTATGTGATTTGTCTTTCACGAAAATGTGGTTAGAATTGTTGTTTTGTAAAAGCCAGGGCAATGCAAGTCACAAAATAAAGAATGAAAACAAGTACAAAACAAAATAACAGTTTACCCTTTTACAATATTTCATGATATTTCGGTGTTATTACACCCTTTTCAAGGGAGAGGAAATGGGGTTGGATGACAAGAGGAGCTTCACACTATATATAAATATATATATATATATTTTACCTGTTTCAGCCCATGGACTGTAGCCTCGCTAAGCTATATATAAATATATATATATATATATATTTTACCTGTTTCAGCCCATGGACTATAGCCTCGCTAAGCTATATAAAAACTATATAAAATTATATAAACACCTCATAAATACACAAATCGACTCAGACTCACTCCAATAAATAGATTGATACAACAGAACACGACAATAATTCAACTGGAACAACATCAATTTAGCTGAAGAAATAATTGATTCAACGTTATGTAAAGAACAACAATGGCAAGCAACAGCTACTGCACCTGTTCAAACATGGAAAAACACACATACACACACTGACAGGCACAGAGTCACATACATACAGTCAAACATACACACATACACTGAGTCAAACACAGACACCCACTTAACATTCAATTTTGCAAGAAGTATGTTGATTTAAAGATTTTTACATATCAATTCCTCACCCACATGTTCTAGACATTGTAGGTATGTAAACTGATGAGAAGGTGGGGAGGGGAGAGAAGATGTATTCTGTTAATGAGGGGGGGGGGGGGGTAATCACTAATCATGATTATCAACCTCTTAAGTTAGATTGTAACTTAATAACGAAATTAATAATGAGAAAGTAAAGTTTTTTTTTCTAAATCCCTGCAAATTTTTATATCATTTTAAAAATAAATTGAAAGCCCTTAGGCAGTGTATTCCATAACAAATGTGGTTAGGGAAGGGTGGCTGTTATAGTGGGTGTTGCCGCCCATTCTCTGCAGCAATGCTTTTCACTATTATGTCCGTGGGGCACAACGGAAACATACCAATCAGACTGGGGTGTAGAGTCTGCCGATCCTTCTCCCTTTCTCTTTCTTTCATTGCTTTATTTCTTTTTTGTCTTTTCCTTCTTCTTTCTCATGGAATTAGGGAGGTGGGTTTGGAAATTAGGAAAAACCTGTTATGCTCAATGAAAAACAACTCAGTGTATCCCCATTTTTGGAATAGGTACACTACAACCTAGCATATCATAAAACATTGTCCCCAAAAAGTTCCATCCAACCCATACCAGAATGGAAAAGTAGACTTGATGATGATGATGATGATGGTGATGGTAATTAAAGAAAACAAAAATTAATTATCATTTCACTTGCATCTGAATGGGACCTCCCCACCCACAATATTTTATTTTTCAAAAATATTCTATCTATTATTTAATTCAAATAGTTTCCTTTGTTATATAACATATCAAATATAAAGACATAATTGTGTCCATTCAAACAATAATAATTGTGTCTTTAAATATATATATTTTAGTGTCCATTAAAACAACAATAATACACAATAGACTGGGAAAATTAAATTAAAATACAATTAAAAATATATTTCTACCAAAGCCACAGAAAATATTTTGAACAAATTATGTATCTATCATCATCATTATACATCCATTCTTCCTCGCTAGTGTGGGTTAGATGGATTGTGACAGATAAAGCCAGTACTAATTAGAGCTACTGTTGCATTATAATTAACATAATTATGATAATGATTATAATTTCCCACAATGATATAAAATCACCATAATTATAATTTCTAACAAGGTTATTATCATTATTATAAGTAGTAGTAGTTTAATTAGGGCAGTGGGTCGACTAATTGGTAGAGCATTGGATAACATGCTTTGTGGCATGGAGTTACGTCTCTTTACGCTCTGCGTTCAAATCCCACCAAGGTTACGCCCCTTTACGTTCTGCGTTCAAATCCTGCCGAGGTTAGCTTTGCCTTTCATCCTTACAGAGTCAATAAAATAAAGTACTTGTAATGCACTGGGGTTTGATTTAATTGACTTTCAACTCCCCCCAAATTGCTATCCTTGTGCCTAAATCAGAAACAATTCTTATCATCAACAGCATCAGTGTTTTTATAAGCTGGTATCAGTTGAACATGTCTTTCTCCAACAGAGCAAGAAATCACTTTGTCATTTCCTTCATAAAATTAACCCCTTTTTATGCCAAACAACTAGATACCTCCATGGTTCTACAATATAAAACTGTTTGTGTTTACAGTGTTTATATTCATCATTACCGTTTAGCGCTCATTTTTCCATGCTTGCATGGGTTAGATGGGTCATCAAAGTTGGCCACGCCTTACCTTGCTCCGATGAAGACAGTAAATTTGGCCTGGTATTTTATAGCTGGATGGCACTGTTATGAGGAGGGACAGGCCAGTTGACCGTGCCGAACCCATCATACAGCGGAACCACAGTTTTGGAGCCCGGTACTGGATGGCACCAATATGAGGAGCCTATATTCATTTAAAATCCTGCCATCATAATTGTATATAAGAACCTTTGTTAAGTCATGCTCCAAATACCTGATTAACAAGAAAATTTGTTATACAGGGTGAGAATAAAGTCATTCCCTGATTATAAAATACCATATCTCGGATACTATTTGAGATTTTACTTTTTGATTGTTTTAATTATAAATTCCTCTTCTACAGGAAGTAGTTGTAATTTTCAGTAACAAAATAGCATCTATGAAACAAAAAGCTCAGTGTGTTTTATGGTTTCACCCTGTATTACTAAATCTCTCCAAATTCTTGATTACTTAAAAAGTCATTATAAAATTATAGGCAAAGTCTTTCGTTTGAAATACGGTAACAAAAGGTTAAGTATCCTGAACCAAGTTTTCACCACATCTGCCAATGTCATCTTTGGTGTTTCTCTTGCACAGGTTCTGCCCATTTCAATCATTTGGCATCTCTTTACCCAAATATCATCCTATCATCCTTCATAACACCTTACATGTCTATACCAGAGCAATCTCCTCTCTTGCACAATTATCTCATACTCAGTTTTTCTTCTAGCTCCTAGATCACTTGTGCTCTCATTCATTCACACTAACATTACACATCCAGTGGAGCATGCACTCAATAATAATAACAACCCTTTCATTACTGTATTTTTAATGAAATATATTTTATTTTAATTAATGAATGAAGAATTTGGGTGGATTAAATAAAATGTTAATTATTTCATAATTAAAATGGTATTTGTAACATAACAAAAGGTACTTATATCAAATTATGTCAGAAGATTTTAATTAAAATAGGAACGCTTTAAAATGGATGATTTTGTTTCATAGAGCAAGGGATAGTTTGGGGAAGGTTAGTACCAAAAGGGTTAATAATGATTTCTAATTTAGGCACAGTTAACCTTGATGGGATTTGAACTCAGAACATAAAGGGACATCACTATATGCCATGAACTATGAAATGACTCTTGAATTGTGTCGAGGCAATGACAATCTCCCTAGTGCTGGTGTTATAATAAAATGGGTGCATTGGCATTAGGAAGGGCATCCGGTTATAGAATCTATGCTAAACAAAAGGTTGAGAGGATTCTTCAGTCACGTCAAGGACATAACAACCATGCCACAATAAAGTGCATTCAGTACACTCTGTAAAATGCGTTGTGTTAGGGAGGGCATACAGCTATAGAAACCAAGCCAAAATTAGGCCGTATGTAACCATGATTGAAATGTTCATAATATCTTTACTAGTGGATAAATTGTTGTGAAGATTTGCAGTATTACAGTGACATCTTTAATTTTTTTATGTGATACTGTTATAATGCTGTTTTGTACATTTCAAGAACTTGCTAATGTGGTTTCATGTGGTACAGGACGTTAAGAGTGAAGCAACTGACTTGGGTCCCATCCAGCTCATGCCAGCATGAAAAAGCAGAGGTAAGATGACACTGATGATGGCAATGACGACAAAGACAGCGATGATGATGATAATGAAAATGACAATGACGATAACAATGATGAGGATGCGGTAATGTTGATGTTGAAGATAATGACAATAATGACGACAATGGCGGAAGACGACGATAGTGATGATAACGATGATAGTAATGGTGATGATGACGATGATAGTGATAATAATGATGATGATAATAAGTGAATAAATAAATAAATGAACGAACGGAAACTGACGGAAAGCGGTGTGTTCAACCCCCCCAGGGATAAACGGAAGCAATGGAGGGAAAAATTCAAAAAACTCACCGATATGATCTCTGCTTGCCTGTCTTCATGTTGTGGCAGTGGTAGGTTCTTCCCAAACTACACTGCAGAATGGACAAGATGAGGACCCTTGCTTAGAGAAGAAACCCAGCACACAAATTTACTTTAATTCTGAAAACATGCTTGCCATTTCCTTTTGGGAAGCCCTGCCCCCACAACTATAAATAATAATTGAACAAGTTAAGTAAGGTATTTCTGGAGATGGAAAAATTAGACAAGAATGGCTAGGTACTTTACTCAACATATTTAGCTATTAATCATAGTTATCTGCATTGTGGGAGCTTCACCAAAGGAAAAACAAATACATTTTCAAATTTCAAATCCCCCCAATAATTTTAAATTAACCAAATGTTCTTTATTTTATTTTATTTTACTTTTATATAGTTCTTTTTTACTTTGTTATTTTTGCCTAAGATTTGTTTTGTTTTGTTTTAATAAATAAAATTTAAAAAATGAAATGTAAAATTTCTAAAATAAATTTATATATAAAAAAGGTGTGAAAAACAACACCCAATCAAAACAAGACAAAAAAGTGTTAAAAAAAACTGGTCTGATTATTGATAGAAGGGATATGTGCAGCCCCTAAACTACTGATATGTCTAGGGATTGTAATCCTATCGATGGCCAGGGCCAATTACCTGACTATGTGGTTGACCACAGCTGATTATAAAAACTGCAATGGGTGGAGGTGGACGGTGATAATGGAGTTGGTAGAAGGCCAATTATCTGACGGGGTTGACCGCAACTAATTATAAAAACTGCAATGGGTCGAGGTGGATGGTGATAATGGCGTTGGTAGAAGGCCAATTACTCGATGGGGTTGACCGCAACTAATTATAAAAACTGCAATGGGTAGGGGAAAATCGTGGCCATTTGGTGCTGCTGCAGTTGAATGACAGAAGTTATACTTATGGCATACACCTTACATAGATTTAACTGGTTTCCTTTAAGATTTCTTTAGTAGGTTTGTTTTTAATGATAGAGGCCCCCAGTCCTATCACAACATAGGTTATACTCCCATATTACTAGTGAAAGGTATACTCTCACATTCTTCATACAAAGTATACTCACAAACTTCTCAGACATGCTACAGTTCCAAACTCTTATAGGAAGTGTATACAAGTTTGAGAGTTTGGGCTTGTTCAATTCATGCCACTCAAAAAAAAAATGAATATGATGATGATGATGATGATTAGCAATGGTAGTTGATGTAACATTAGAGCCAACAAGGATTTTATGAACCTAGCAACAAATAATAATAATTGCTATAATAGACATCATCATCATCATCATCATAATTTTCATGTTCACTTTTTTAAGTTGGATGGGACATTTTGAGGCAATGTTTTATTGTTGGATGCCCTTCCTGACACTAACCTTTACAGTTGCATCTTACAGCACACAGAAATATGGAGTACCTATTCTAAAATCTGGATTACACTCATGCAATAAAATATGATTCAATATAAGGTTTTCTAGAAGTAGTAGATAGCTCTTGTTATCTAGGTGACCTCATTAGCAGTGGAGGTACTGAAAGTGATGTAACCAGAATTAGAATGGGCTGGAAAATGTTTGGGGAGTTGTTGATGGCAAACAAAGCCCCACCCCTCTTAAAGTGAAGGGCAGATTGCATGATGTTTATGTTCAAACTGTTCTACTACATGGTAGTAAGATGTGGACTGTGAATGTTCAAATTATTATGCTACATGATGTGGGTTCTGAATGTTCAAACTATTATGCTACATGGAAGTAAGGTGTGGACTGTGAATGTTCAAACTGTTATGCTACATGGTAATAAGATGTGGGCTGTGAATGTTTAAAATATTATGCTACATGGTAATAAGGTGTGGGCTCTAAATATTTCAAACTATTATGCTACATGGTAATAAGATGTGGGCTTTGAATGTTCCAAACTATTATGTTACACGGTAATAAGATGTGGGCTCTAAATATTTCAAACTATTATGTTACATGGTAGTAAGATGTGGGCTCTGAATGTTCCAAACTATTATGCTACATGGTAGTAAGATGTGGGCTCTGAATGTTCCAAACTATTATGCTACATGGTAATAAGATGTGGGCTCTGAATGTTCCAAACTATTATGCTACATGGTAGTAAGATGTGGGCTCTGAATGTTCCAAACTATTATGCTACATGGTAATAAGATGTGGGCTCTGAATGTTCCAAACTATTATGCTACATGGTAATAAGATGTGGGCTCTGAATGTTCCAAACTATTATGTTACACGGTAATAAGATGTGGGCTCTGAATGTTCCAAACTATTATGCTACATGGTATTAAGATGTGGGCTCTGAATGTTCCAAACTATTGTTACACAGTAATAAGATGTGGGCTCTGAATGTTCCAAACTATTATGCTACATGGTAATAAGGTGTGGGCTCTAAATATTCCAAACTATTATGCTACATGGTAATAAGATGTGGGCTCTGAATGTTCCAAACTATTATGTTACATGGTAATAAGATGTGGGCTCTGAATGTTCCAAACTATTATGCTACATGGTAATAAGGTGTGGGCTCTAAATATTCCAAACTATTATGCTACATGGTAATAAGATGTGGGCTCTGAATGTTCCAAACTATTATGTTACATGGTAATAAGATGTGGGCTCTGAATGTTCCAAACTATTATGCTACATGGTAATAAGGTGCGGGCTCTGAATGTTCCAAACTATTATGCTACATGGTAATAAGGTGTGGGCTCTAAATATTTCAATCTATTATGCTACATGGTAATAAGGTGTGGGCTCTGAATGTTCCAAACTATTATGCTACATGGTAATAAGATGTGGGCTCTGAATGTTCCAAACTATTATGCTACATGGTAATAAGATGTGGGCTCTGAATGTTTAAACTATTATGCTACATGGTAATAAGGTGCGGGCTCTGAATGTTCCAAACTATTATGCTACATGGTAATAAGGTGTGGGCTCTGAATGTTCCAAACTATTATGCTACATGGTAATAAGGTGCGGGGTCTGAATGTTCCAAACTATTATGCTACATGGTAATAAGGTGCGGGCTCTGAATGTTCCAAACTATTATGCTACATGGTAATAAGGTGTGGGCTCTGAATGTTCCAAACTATTATGCTACATGGTAATAAGGTGCGGGGTCTGAATGCAGAAGATTTACAACAGCTTGAAAGAAATGAATTTTGCATGCTCTGCTGGATGTGAAATGGTGGTATGTATGAACAACGGAGAATAAGAGAGCTGAGGGAAAAATTGAGTTTAAGAGGAATCACATGTAGTGTGCAAGAGAGATGATTGCACTGGTATGGTAATGGGATACACAGGGAAAACAACAGTTGTATAAAACTAAGTGCCAAGACCTTGAAGAAGATGGAACCTGCGGAAGAGTGAGACCAAGGAAGACATGGGATAAAGTTGTGAAGAATGACCTAAAAAAACTGAAACTCACACAGGATTATATCGACTGATGGCAGCTAGAAAAGACTTGCCTATCAGTATAGACACTGCAAGATGTATATACACAGTAAATGAAGTGAGAGGACAGAGATTGAATAAGTCCTTCTTAGCCTCGCCATGGACAAGAAAACTTCTCTAGTGTTGGTGTCATGATAAAATCCAGTAGACTTTGTAAAGTGACTGGTGACTGAACAGAAGAGTCAACATAAGGCAGAAAGACGCTTCAGTCTTACTGAGTATATCGCAACCTCTCTAGTGTTGGCACCACAATAAACTGCTCCTACTACACGCTGTAAATCATCATCATCATCATCATCATCATTGTTTAACGTCCATTTTTCCATGCTAGCATGGGTTAGACAAAGTGGTTGGCAATCAAATGGAGACAAGAGAAGGTAAAGTGATCTGTGATTGAACAAAGACACATTTAGGTGAGAGGAATCTTCAATGTTGCTAAAGTGGTTGGCATTAGGCAGGATATCTAGCTGTGGAAACCTGGCCAAAATATGGAACATATGAGCAATATAAAATGAGGCTGTGGTTCTCCAGCCTGTCTTGTCTTGGATTGTGACAACTTGTCCAACCCATGCCAACATGGAAAAGAAACGTAAAATGATGGACAATAATATATGTATATTCATATGAAAATATACCTGTCCATTTCCTAGTTTTTAGCTTATATTGCACTGGCAATGTAACCTTATTACATAAGATGCTGTCTGATGATGTAGTGTTACTGGTTGTGTGAATGAAGCATCACATAGCTATCTATGACATATGACAATCCTTTATGAATAAAAGATTTTTGAACATCTACATCAGACCATTGCAATTATTATTATATAAATAAATAAAGAAATAAAGAAATCATTATATAAGAAAGACACAAAACACGAAATGAAAGTACACTTTCATTAGCATATTTCTAATGAAAGATACTGCCTATGATTTTCAAATTAACTTTCTCATTAGTAAGTTATGTTTAGAACATAACAAGAGATCTTATATAAAAAAATTATCATGGATGTTTCTTTAGACAAATATAAACACTTTAAAACAAAGTTTTTTTTTTTTTTTTATTGTAGAATCAGGGGTGGCTTGAGGCAGTTAGATAGTAAAAAAAGTTAAAATATATATACACGCACAAATAAATGCCTACTTCCCATCAATACCAGATCAAATTAATGAACCAGCCCTTTCAACAATCCTCTGACTTTCATAAAATTTATCCCAGTACACATATAGGCAGTGCCCCAGCATGGTCTCAGCCGGTTGGCTGGAACACATAAAAGAGTATATTCACTCTTCTTTAACCCTTTTGTTACCATATTTCTAATGAACCTCATTACCTATTATCTTCAATTAATTTTGAAAATAATCAAGGATTTGAAGGGATTTAGTAATTATGAGTTAAGTTTCTCATTGTTAAGTTAGTGTCTGGAACATAGTTCAACAAAGGTTCTTATATATAATTATGATGGAAGGTTTCTCGATAAATATAAACACTTTAAAACAAACAGTTTTGTATCATAGAACCAGGGGTGGTTTGGTATTGAAAGAGTTAATAGACTGTAAGCAACTGAAAAATAAATTTAACAAAAAAACAACAGAAAATAGAATATAAAGTAACTTAGGCTGCAGGCAAAATTATATTTGATGAAATACATTGATTTCTAATTTAGGCATAAGGCCAGCACATTTGGAGGAAATGCAAAGTTGATTAAATCAACTGCAGTACATGACTGGTAATTTATTTTATAAACCCTGGAAGGATAAAAGGCAAAGTTGACCTCAGAATATAAAGAGCCAAAAACAAATATCACAATGGCATTTTATCGGACACTTTACCAGTTCTGCCAATCCTTTTGTTGAAGTATACTGAAAGTTGTTCGTCAGAGAGAGAGACATCTATCATATATGTTCAACTATTAATTGCAGACTGGCTCATCGGACTAACAAGTAGGTTAATTAGTACAGCATTACTATTATTATTAATCTCATATAGAGCAGTGGATTGGCAGAATTGGTAGAGTGCCGAACAATATGCTTTGCAGCATATAGTTAGGGCCCTTTACATTCTGAGTTCAAATCCTGCCGAGGTTAGCTTTGCCTTTTATCCTTATGGGGGTCAATGAAATAAAGTACTAGTCACGCACTGGGGTCGATTTAATCAACCCCCCTGCTGGCCTTGTGCCTAAATCAGAAACCCTTATTAATTCCATATTCAAACAAATTCAATAACCAGAGCTACTGCTACTGACCTGATGGGTCAGTGGGACCCACATCTTCACATATATTCTAGTACTTTACAAAGTGACTGGGTGCATTTTATTGTTGCACAAACACTAAGGAAGTTATAGTGTCCTTGACACAACTGAAAAATCCTCACAACCCGTTGTTTGACAAAATAATTTTAGTAAATTCCTCCAAATTCCTCAGAAATATGGTAAGAAATGGTGAGTCTGATTGGGCCCTTCATTCCTCAAGTAATATATATACAGAGATCGATACAACAAAATACAACAACAACAACAATAATCATCATCATCTTCACTATCATCAAAGACTGGGTGAATGTATGGGTGTATGTCATATTTAAATCATCATCATCATGAATATCACATTACTAAAGCATTTGTACCATATTTTTATCACCACCATCACCACCATCTTCATCATTATCATTATCCTCATCATCATATACCAAGTCATTAGTACTATATTTCTATCACCATCATCATAATCACAATCACCCCCATCATCATCATCATCATCAACCCCATCATATCACTAAAGACTGTGTCATTGTAGGTGTTTGTACCATATTTCTAGCATTATCATCATCATTGAATTTGAAGTTGTTGTGCAGGGAGTTAGAAATAACACATGGAATTTTGTCCTATGTTCTAATGTATGTGTACATGCCACCTCATGTACACATACACATTCAAAAATCCATACAAATACACACGCACTCACAGATTTTCTTGCATTGATATGTGATATGTATGTGTGTGTGAGTGGGTGTATGTAAATATATATGGACATGTAACTCCTAATGGAGTTGTAAAGGCACTGTAGTGACATACAGCATGTGTTGGGCATTGTAAAAACCTGGTGGAGCCCATTTCCTCTCCAGGTCTGAACACAGCTGATTTCTTTCAGAAACATCAAGAAAGGAAGTCAGAGAAAGAAAGTGAGAAAGAGATATAGAGAAAGAATTGACCCCAGTACTAAACTGGTATTTTTTTTTCATCCAACCGAAAGGATGAAAGGCGAAGTTGACCTCGGCGGGATTTGATCTCAGAGAGCAAAGAGCTAGAATCATTCATCATTTCATTTCATTTTACGTCCACTTTTCCCTGCTTGCAAGGGTGGGACGGGAACTGATGCTGGCTTGATTTCTACAGCTGGATGCCCTTCCTAACACCAACCTCATTTACAGTGAGTGCTGGGTGCTTTTTTGCCGTGGCACCTCCACGACCACTTTGCAGTGGAATAATAGGGACTGGGGTCCCTATCATCTCATTTCTACAGCTGAGTAAACTGGAGCAATGTGAAATAAAGTGTCTTGCTCAAGGAAACAACACATCACCCGGTCTGAGAATTGAACTCACAACCTTTCGATTGCAAGGCCAATGCTCTAACCACTAAGCCATGTGCCCCCCTAGAATGAATAGTACAAAACATTCTGCCTGATACTCTAATGACTCTACCAATTCACCACATGTGGTATATAACAGAATGAAACTATTTGAAATTATTTCCTGCAGAATATTCAGCAGGTTTCTAGTCAATGCCATGTGATTCTGAGGGACTGGTGTCATATCCCAGAGGTAGTCGAGTACAGGTAAAATTCTGTTATAACGAATACCATTAAAACGAAATTCCTTTTTCAATCCCCAGCTCAATGTGTTGGGTCAATCTCGTTATAAAGAATTTTTCGTTACTACAAATTTTTTTATACCCCGTGAATTTCTTTATAACGGAATTTTACTGTACTAATAGTCAATTAATGTCACATGAAACTGGGATAAAATTTGGCATATTGCACCTTACAGTCAAGTTAGACATTTTTTTTTTAACATGTAAAATGTTCTGGTGGTCATAACTGACTGTAAGTTTGCCCCCGGAAAGTTCCTCTTCTAGGTACAAGCTAGGGCAAGGTGTTTTTGTGAAGACCAGTAGTTGCCTATGCCTGCCTGTCTCCCTTTTCCACACCACTGATATTGTCCAAGGTAATGTTAAACACTGTGACACTGCCGTGATCACTCAGTGGTCACCCACTCTATGTTAAACACTGTAACATTGTAGTGGTCACTCAGTGGTTACCCAAAGATCACTCAGTGGTCCCCTAATCTATGTTAAACACTGTAGTGGTCACTCAGTGGTCTATGTTAAACACTGTAACAATACAAGACAATAGAAAGTTCTAGAAAGATATAAGACTGTCAATCTACCTTTTAGCTTACCTGAGAGATTTTGCATAGCATTTGTTATTTGATTCTCTTTATTTTCATAATTTTTTACTTCATCATATATAAGTTCTGAAAATAGAAACAGTGATATATATAGAAAGACATATGCATACATATATCATCATCATCATCATCATCATCATTTCATTTTACGTCCGTTTTTCCCCTGCTTGCAAGGGTGGGACGGGAACTGATTCTGGCTTGATTTCTACAGCTGGATGCCCTTCCTGACACCAACCTCATTTACAGTGAGTGCTGGGTGCTTTTTTGCTGTGGCACCTCCACGACCACTTTGCAGTGGAATGATATGGACCCCAGTCCCTATCATCTCATTTCTACAGCTGAATAAACTAGAGCAATGTGAAATAAAGTGTCTTGCTCAAGGAAACAACACATCATCCGGTCTGAGAATTGAACTCACAACCTTTCGATTGCAAGGCCAATGCTCTGACCACTAAGCCATGTGCCTCCATATATATATATACACATATATACATATCCACTCACCGACATATCTCTTTACCAACAATCAACATGTAGCTACCCATCAATATCTCCCTTCCATTAATTCCAGCTATCAACCCCTCTCTTTCTCCCATCATACTCATATTTTATTCTTTCGCTCCCTCACCCTGAGGTTTTCTCTTTGTCATCAATCCACTAATTACTCTCTCTGGTCATATTTGCTTTTAACCAATAGAGAGGACCTTTTAGTCTTGTAAGGGACACAATAACCTTTCTAGTGTCAGTGCTACAATAATAAACACCTAGTGCATTCTGTCAAGTGGTTGGCAAATGGAAACTATGTTAAATCAAAAGGACTCCTCCCCAACACATTACCAATAACATTATTGGTACTAATTCCATCAACTTTAGCAGAATGTAAGCCAAAGTTGACTTGAAGCATGATTTGTAAAATCCAATATCACCAAGATCGTTTATACTCACCACAATAAAATTATTAATTTAATTATTTAACTATTAACAACCATACTTTGTTAAACAGACTAATTAGCATGTGTTTAACCCTTTAGTATTTAAACTGGCTGTATCAGGCCAGAATTTTCTCACCTCATTCTGTTCAAACTGGCTGTAACCGACCGCTTATACTTATGTTAAGGTATTGTTCTCAAAATAAATAATATCAAAATCTCGTAGATTCGATATTATGTGAGATAGTGTTTAGTGTGAAAATACAATAGTATATATATAGAGTATTGTAAATAAATGCTAAAGGGTTAAATAAACTTTTGTTGTTTAGCCTCAGGTCAACCCTGATGGAGCAGACCTATGATCAAAGGCATTCCAGCTGTGATCACACTGTCCAGTAGTTGTTATGAGTAAATATAACACTTGAAAATATCAGATTTTTGTGGTGGAGGTCATATTAAGAGTAGAAACAACAACAGTAGCAGAGAATATATTTTAAAATAAGGCAGAAATACCTTTCCATGCTTCAACAGAGTGTTCTCTCTCATCTACAGAGTGGTTGTAAGGTCCAGGAGCTGGCTAGAAATACAAAAGAAAAAATACAAAAATAAATTACAATTTACAATTGATAATTGTCATCGTCCCCATCACCACCACCTCCATCATTTAACGACTGTTTTCCTAGCTACCAAGGGTTGGATGGGTCTTCACAGACTGAGTCAGTACACAAGTAGGGCTACTGACCTCTCAGATGGGGGTTATGGACCTGCATCTCACATATGATCCTGAGGGCATTTCATTGTGATACTAGTACAGGGGAAGTTATATCTTTGACACAATTGAAAGGTCCTCTCGTCCCTTTGGCAGGTTATCTATAGCTGGGTGCCTTTCCTAGTTAATGACACCCATAGCGAGCATGTATATCATACATAAACTTATGATATATGTTTTCATAAACACCTCTATTATGAACCACAATATGTTAGTGTGACTAATAAATAAATAGATATACATTTATATATATATATTGTGTTTATCACACCATATCCCTGCATTTGCTAGTTGACTTCTAGCAAATGCAGAGATATAGTGTGCCTATTGTAGACTGGTATGCCCATGCATATACATTTCCCCTCTCCATGCCATAGATGTCATGAAAGGGGAAGACAAAGGCTAATACAGCTTGGCACCAATGACGTCACAATTCATATATACACTCTATGTACATTATATAGGATGTTGTCCAAGAGGAAAACAAAAGCTGATACAGCTTGGCACAATGATGTCCAACTCATATAAACACTATATATACACTGTATATGATGTTGTTGGGAAAATCAATGGCTGATACAGCTTGGCATCGGAGATGTTGCAACTGAGCAAACTAGAGCAACATGAAATAAAGTGTCTTGCTCAAGGACACAACATACTGCCCAATTCAAGAGTTGAACACACAGCCTCATGATTGTGAACCCAATGCTCTAATCACTAAATCCTCAGCCTTCCTACGTTTCATAATAAACCATTATAATGAAGAGATTAAGAGTGAATAGTAACACAAAGGAGGAGATACTTACCGCGTTTACTTCTCCTTCATCGTACCAAACATTAATGTAAGGATGCATCAATGCCTCGTCAACGGATATCCTTCGTTCGGGATCAACAACCAGCATCTTGGACAGTAAATCTCTAGCGACGGAAGCTTGCAGTCCTTGGTGTTCGCGGCTATCTGAAGGGAACATACAGTCTGCAAACAGAACATCAAAGGTGTAGCCTGTAAACCGGGGACGGTTCTCAACATAGCTCCGAACTGTAGGCTGTAATCTACACATGAAATCTTGAGACGGTGTTCCTAACTGTTGGATTATTTTATTCCATTGATCTATATCTGAGCAAAGGATAAGGAAATCAAACAGGGATGCAGGGTGTCACAAGTAATTAAACAGGAATAAAATAAATCTTCATAAATTTTTTATCAGAACACAATGTTTTTTTCTTAAACAAAGAGCCATTGTCTGCCTAGACAGATCAGGGGCCATATCTCAGACATTCTGGTTTTGGCATAGTTTCTACACATGGATGTCCTAACACCAACCACTTTACAGAGTGTACTGGGTGTAATTTATGATGGCACCAGTGCTAGAGAGGCTGTCATATTTGTAACATGTCTGAAGATTCTTCTCATGTTTGTGAATATCTGCAATCAACAATAGATTTTGGCACAGTGAAAATTGTCATCTGTTAAAGATTTTGTGATATGTTTATATGTGTGTGTGTGTGTGTGTATGTATATATATATATATATCATCATCATCATCATCATACGTCCGCTTTTCTCTGCTTGCAAGGATATATCGTCCCAACCTTGCAAGCAGGGAAAAGCGGACGTAAAATGATGATGATGATATATATATATATATAATAATAATAATAATAATAATAGATGAAAGACGGTTTAGACTATCCCAATTTATTTTATTATACGTATTGCTCTAAAGTAACTGTCTTTCGTCTATTATTATTATAATAAAACTCTGGTTAAACATATACCGTCGAGTGCTTGTAATCTGTTATATATAAGTCAGCTGATTCTAAATCAACTTTTTTTTTTATTGAACAAAAATATCTATATATCTATATATGTATGTATGATTCAGACAAAAAGATATAGAGAAAAACACACACACAGTGACACACACAAACACATACAATGACACTCTAAAACACACACAGTGACGCACTAACATATACACAGAAATATAGTGAAATTGTTATAAATCCAAGAAAAAAGGATACGATCAGTGCCAGGGAATAGTACACCACCTCGTATCAACTCCGCCATAATACAGCCAACTGACCAGATATCAACTGGAAATATAAGAAATAACATTTAGTGAAATATTTAACATGGTTGTATAATTTATGTAAAGAATTATGAAAAATGTAGTTAGAACAGTTGGTGGTAGTGCAATGGAAGTTAGAAATATAGGAGTGAATATGCTGTTCAAACTGGCTGTAACCAGCCACTCACACCTACATTGAGGTATAGTTCTCAAAATAAATAACAACAAAATCTCATAGATTCAATATTATGTGAGATAAAGTCTTTACCATGAAAATATAATAGTAAATATAGAATAATGTAAATGCTAAAGGGTTAACTTATATTTAATGATATTTGGGGATTAAGACTCCCGATTCAAAAAGAGCACAAACATATTTTTAGGGACACAAAAATGTATATATCTAATATAAAGAATGATGTGCTCATGCACGGTGATGTTATAAAATAGATTATAAAATAGGGTGAGGACCCTTAGAGGTGGAAAAAGAAGTTGCCTTTAGCTGCTATGAGGATTCGAACCCCATATCTTCCAGATACCAGCTAGGTGCTTTAAACCATTAAGACGACTCTAACTGTCCTAAATGAGATAAGGGAATCACTTTTTTTTTTAGATGTAAACAAATATTGTATGTAAAGGTTCGAGAGATTGGCTATATATATATATATATATATATATATATATATATATATATATATATATGTAATGTTTGAGATTGTAGCTATATCATCATCATCAGGTTTACATCTCTTTTTGCAAGGCTGGCATGTTTCTGCCTACAAAGTCCACATACCAGGCATTGGTCAGCCTGAGGCTATAATAGATGACATTTACTCAAGGTGCCATGTAGTGGGCCTGCACCCAAGACCGTGTGGTTGCAAAGTGAACTTCTTAACCACACAGCCATGCCCACACATATGTATATGTATTGTATGTATAGTCTCATAACTCCTGATAGAGTCGTAGGGGTGCTGTATTGATATTCAGTGTTTCTCAGGCATTTTAAGCCTGGCGGAGGCCACCTCTCTCCAGGCTTGAGTACAGCAGATTTCTTCCAGAGAGAGGAAGAATCGACCCCAGTACTAGACTGGCACTTTTTTTTATCAACCTTGAAAGTACGAAAGGTAAAATTGACCGTCGCGGGATTTGAACTCAGAGAGCAGACAGCTTGAACAAATACCATAAAACATTCAACCCAACGTTCTAACGACTCTGCCAATTTGCCTTATATATATATATATATATATATATATATATATATATATATATATATATCATCATCATCATCATCATCATCAGGTTTAGCGTCCGTGTTCCACGCTTGCATGGGTTTGGACGGGGGTTTTCCCACTTGAGGCAAGAGTGGTTGTCTTGCTCGCATAGGACTGTCTGGCGGGTTTTCTACAGTTGGATGCCCTTCCTAACACCAACCACATTTACAGTGTGGGGCTGGGAGGTTTTTACCGTGTTGCCTACACGGCCACATTTACAGCGTGGACTGTGTGTTTTTTGTCGTGACACCTACACGATCTCATTTGTTTCGGCCTGGATGTTGTGGGACCAACATAACTTTACATTGAAAGGGGCGGTGTGGGTGGGGTGCAGGTGGTGGGACGGGGGTGTGTTTTGATAGAGGTGCCTACTGACTGTAGTAGGTTTTTACTTTGTATTTAATATATTATATATTAATATATTATATATTTAATATATTATATATTTAATATATTATATATTAATATATTATATATTAATATATTATATATTAATATATTATATATATATATATATATAATATATATATATATATATATATAATATATATATATATATATATATACACACATGAGAGAGAGACAAGTACTATTAGAAATAGGAGATAGATTCTTACCATTTTCTTTATAACCCATACCAAGAATGACTTCTGGTGCACGGTAATATCTTGTTACTACATATGGTGTCATCATAAAACCAGTTCCTGCTGTTCGTGCTAAACCAAAATCTAGAATCTTCAGAGTACAATCTGCTTTCACCACTATGTTACTGGGCTTTAAATCCTGAAAAGAGAGAGAAAATAAATAACAACAACAACAACAACGGTTTCTAATTTAGGCACAAGGTCCAGTGCATCACTGGTAGTTGAATTCAGAACGTAAAGGGCTGTAACTATTTGCTGCAGAGCATGTTGTCCAATGCTCTACCGATATTGCCAATCCACCCAATAATGCTTTCTTTATTAACCACAAGGGTTGTCCAATCCACCCAATAATAATAACAATTCTTTCTACTATAGGCTTACGGCCAGCAATTTTTGGGGGAGGGAAAGTCGATTAAACCGACCCCAGTTCGTTACTGGTACTTTATTTTATCGACTTCGTAAGGATGAAAGGCAAAGTTAACCATGGCGAGATTTGAACTCGGAAAGTAAAGGGGCGAAACTACATGCCACAAAGCATATTGTCAGACGCTCTACCAATACTGCCAATCCACCCAATAATGATGATAATAATGATTTCATTTATTGGCCACAATAGGGGACAATACAAAAGACTGGGACAGTGGGGTTTTACAGAAAAATCGAGTAAACAATATGAATAACAATAACAAAGTAACAATAAAAATACAATAAAAATTCCCCAATATGGGGGAATGTCCACCCAGGGTTCACTCAGGTACCCCACCAATCCTGAATGACCCGACGATTATTACAGTTCAAGTAGAGGGTCAGATGTCATGCTTTGCAGCATAGAGTTACGGCCCTTTACGGTCTGAGTTCAAATCCCGCTGAGGTTAACTTTGCCTTTCATCCTTACGGGGGGTCGATAAAATAAAGCAGCAGTAATGCACTGGGGTAATTGCTGGCCTTGTGCCAAAAGAAGAAACAATTATTACAGGTCAGCAGAAGTTTTAAGGAAAGTCTTGTCTATGTAAGGGACCTTTGTCAACTTGTTGATTGCTCCTTAACTGAAATATCTACAGTGTTTAACATCTAAGTGTCTGAGATTAAAAAACAATGTACTATAATAATAATTGTTTCTACTTTAGTCACAAGGCCAGCAATTATCCAGTGCATTACTGGTACTTTATTTTATCGACCCCGTGAGGATGAAAGGCAAAGTTACCCTCGGCGGGATTTGAACTCAGACTGTAAAGGGACGTAACTATGCCAGAAAGCATGGCGTCCAACCCTCTATAATAATAATGGTTTCTTATATAGGCACAAGGCCAACAATTTTGGTGGTTGGGGAAAGTCAATCAAATCAACTCCAGTGTGTAACTCTTTTATCAACCCCGTAAGGATGAAAGGCAAAGCTAAACTCGGCAGGATTTGAAATCAGAGCGGAAAGGGATGAAATTATACGCTGCAAAGCATGTTGTCCAACGTTTTACCAATACAGCCAATAATAATCACCATCACTTCTAATGTCTATTTTCCATGCTTTCATGGGTTAGACAGGCTGTCACGTTATCATACCAGACATGAAATCCTTGACCTACTCATCCAACCACATACAGAAACAAAATAAATCAGTAAACAAAATATATAACAGACAATAGTCTAAGCCACAGTGTATGCATTACAGGTAACTTCTTAAAAGAAAAATTTGCCCAAGGTTTATCTCGTGTGAGTGGTTAGTAGTTCTGCTTGAGTACTGGCGCCAGTCTGTAGCAACCAGTTCAACACTTGCTAGCAGGGAAAATGAACATATGATGATGATGATGATGATGATGATGATGACATCATCACTGCTCACAATGACGACAACAATCTGCTCTATACTGGTTATGAATTACAGTGTTGCAACAGATGGGAGTTCAAATTTATTACAAAAAAAAAAAAAAAAAAAAAAAAAAAACTCAACAAATCAATGGCAACACAAAAAAAACCACCCGCCAAAAAACATTCTTATTGGATTAAAATGGGTTGCTATTTGGTTCATAGAGCAATCTTGTTGTGTTCAAAGAAATCATGATTAGCTGTTTACAAGCTGGATGGTAATTCCTGACATCAAGAGGCCTTGTTGTCACCATCTTACATCAATCATCAAAGAACATGCCACTTTAGAGGTAAAAGGTAAATAAATTGGCTGAATGAAACACAAATCAACTAAAGTGACACTCTCAGATCATAACAGCTGTATTAGCTGTCACTGAAACCAGGGATAATCTAGATTAAGTCAGTCACACAGCCAACAGCTTGATCTTTCACACAATCAAAATCTTTTATCATGTTAACTGTCAGAACCCACATGGCCAACCCTCAAAGTTACAAAGTCTGTAGGTCCTGATCTAATTTAACATGAAAAGTTTGAAGACACTATGCAATCCAATCTACTACTTATATACATCATCATCATCATCATCATCATCATCATCATTTTACATCCGCTTTTCCCTGCTTGCAAGGGTGGGACATATATATATATATGTATGAAGAGAGAGAGAGAGTTGAGAATGTAGTAGATGAAATGAATATTTCATGAAGCTCATGTTGTTCTTATGGTTCACACCTTTGAATGTTTAGTAAGTTTAGCTGGCTTCTTAGGTGTTTCAATAACAGGGCCCTCAATCCTATCGAGCTCATATCAAAAACGTTAACAGATATTTGATTAAATCAGTTTTTTTAATGGTTTGGTTTCAAGGAAGACTCAGCACCAATGGCCATCTTATCTGACTGGTAGTAGATTCTGTAAAATGTTTGGTATTCACATTTAGTTGATGGTTAGAGGATTACCTGAGGAAAATTTCCTACATAAAATTACGATGGAAGATTTTGATCTAGATATGAACAGCTTAAAACATGATGGAGGTACATGGCTTAGTGGTTACAGTGTTGGACTAATGATAAGGTGAAGGGACGTGGTGTAGTGGTTATGGTTTTGGACTAATGATAATAAGGTGGAGGGACCTGGTCTAGTGTTGATCTAACGATCATATGGTTGTGGTATTACTGGACTAGGTGGTATCAAGCAAGACGCTTCATTACACTTTGTTTTTCATGACATGCCTGGGACTTATGTCACTAAAAACACCTGAGAAACCTCTCCCAAGAGACAACCCCAACTAAACCTATGGAAGTAGGTCTGAGCAGTAAATTTTCATGTCTTTTTTTTTTTTTAAACTCTTTAAAACAAACAGTTTTCAGTCACTGGGTGGCTTCAAGTGGTTTGCTATGAAAAGGGTTAACAACCAAACAACCAAGAAGACTAGATAGAAAAAAAAAAAAAAGAAAAGAAAGAAAAACTAACATAAAAGAGAAGAATTGCAGAATGAGCAACAACAACAACAAATGTATCCTTGAAGTGTTTGTTAAATAAAAAAAAAAAAAAAAAAATAATTGAGCATGAAAAGAAATGTGTATTTCGGAAGAAGAATCGGCTGCGTTAAACTAGAGAGAAGTGTGTACACTTTAAAACATTTCTCTCATCAACGAAGAACTTTTGTATTGATTTACTCTTACCATCCACTTAACACTTCTCAAAATATCTTGTTATTTGCATCTTTTCTCACTAACATGTCACTGAACACCTTCTTCACTTCACCATCACTATTAGTATTATTATTGTCATTATTATTATTATCATCATCATCATCATTATTACCACTACAACAATACAAGATGGTACCACTGTTAAGTGGTTAAGATTCCTCTTATCATTGAAGCCATCCCAACTTAACATTGGAAGGTGTAACACTATATGGCTACACACACAATCATCATCAGCATCATTATTTAACATCTGTTTTCCATGCTGATATGGGTTGGATGGCTTGTCACGGACCAAGTGATTTCTTAATCAGAGTTTCTGTCTTCTCACTGAGGGGCCAGGGATCCACATCCTGCTTACTTATATTCCTGTTTTGGCATGGTTTCTAAGGCTGTCATGAACCACTTTACAGAGTGTATTGGGTGTATTTTATCATGGCACTGGCACGGTTGTCTTGTTCCTAACACAACAAATATATATATACACAGCTATACTATGTATAACATTACACACTTTTCCAGCATATGACTTATCCACTGGACCTACAAAACTATATTTATAAGTCAACTGCTGAACTAAGAATGTTGTATGTAAAATGGATGTGCAATTTATACATGAGTATGTATGATATACAGAGTAAAGGATGGCAGTCATTAGAATGTTGGATAGAATACTTTGCAGTATTCGTTACAGCTCTCTACATTCTGAGGTCCAATCCTGCTGAGGTCAACTTTGCCTTTCATCCTTTTGAGGTCATTAAATAAAGTACCTGTCCAGTACTGGGAGTCAATTCTACCTCTATATCTCTTCCTCAACCCCTCTGTTACTCTCCTTCTCTGGAAGAAATTGGCCTTGGTTGAAGCTGGAGAGTGGAGAGTGGATAGGTGCCATCAAGTTTCAAGTGTCCAAGATACACTGTCACGATAGCTTCCCTACGACTTTATCAGGAGTTACAAATCCATACATACACACACACACACATATATAAGCAACATTTTTAAAGACAAAAATGTTTCTTCTCTGAAGATTCTGAAGTACATGAGCTTTGTAATATATATATGCATACACATATAAGTCGACCTGTTGTATTGTAATTGTACTGTTAGATGAAACTGTTTAAGTAAATCTTGTATTTAAATGTATTGTCTTCTCCTCCATATATTTTTGTTTATATATATATATATTATATATATATAGTGGTTAGAGCATTGGCCTTGCAATCGAAAGGTTGTGAGTTCAATTCTCAGACTGGGTGATGTGTTGTTTCCTTGAGCAAGACACTTTATTTCACGTTGCTCCAGTTTACTCAGCTGTAGAAATGAGATGATAGGGACTGGGGGTCCATATCATTCCACTACAAAGTGGTCGTGGAGGTGCCACGGCAAAAAAGCACCCAGCACTCACTGTAAATGAGGTTGGTGTTAGGAAGAGCATCCAGCTGTAGAAATCAAGCCAGAATCAGTTCCCGTCCCACCCTTGCAAGCAGGGAAAAGCGGACGTAAAATGAAATGATGATGATATATACATACTTATATATATCAAAGATTTGAAGACAGGCAAGGCAGCTGAGCTTTCAGGGATAGTTACTGAGCTGTTGAGTTGACGAGTGGCTTGTGAAAGCTATAAAAGGAACAGTGTAAAGGTAGGAGTTCACCAAGGCTCCATCCTTAGCTCCCTCCTGTTTATTATTGCCCTACAGGCTATAACAGACGAGTTTAAGACTGGCTGCCCATGGGAACTTCTATATGCAGATGATCTCACTCTCATAGCTGAATCTATGGCAGAACTAGAGAAGAAATTCCAAACCTGGAAGCATGGCCTAGAATCAAAAGGCCTTAAAGTTAACTTGTCTAAGTTCTAATATGTAGACAAACCCGTCTAACCCATGCTAGCGTGGAAGATAGACGTTAAACAATGATGATGATGACATATATATATATATATATATATATATATACACACACACACACACACACATGTAAACAAGGGGTATTACTGGAACAAATTTTACTTCTTTCACCAGAAAACTATATTTATTCCTTTACATATGCTTCAAATGAAATATGACTTCCAGTCATTTGAAACATTGGTAATATATTTTGTGTAGTCAAGTCTATCTATAAATTTAGATAAATGGCAACATAGTCATATTCATTCTCCTCACATTCAGCTATTCCTTTTTCTTAAAACTGGCAATTACATACTATCATTTTAATTCTCTACTTTCCTTTAAGATTTGGTAGTATAGTTCTAATCAGGTAATATTGAAAATCTAACATATATAATATACATATATGTATATGTGATATATAAGTTAGTGGATTTTCAATATTTCAAAACAATGTGTCCAAGTTCAATGTTTTAATATATCTACTGGTGTTGATAGATCCTCCAAAATAACTTCGTTATAAAGTCAATGGATGGTATATCATCATCATCTTCATTTAACGTCCATCTTCCACGCTTGCATGGGTTAGACGGGAGTTGTCCCACTTGAAGCAAGGTTGGACGGATGACCGTGTCTCGCTCATATAGGACTATCTGGCATGTTTTCTATGGCTGGATGCCCTTCCTAACATCAACCACATTTACAGTGTGGACTGGGAACTTTTTACCGTCTTATCAAAAGAGAGTGTGTAGTTCTATAGGGAGGTGTGGTCATGGTGGGGGGGGGGGGGGTTATGGTGAGGGGAAGGTGTGGTTATGGTGGGGGAAAGGTGTGGTTATGGCGGGAGAAAGGTGTGGTTACGGTGGAGGAAAGGTGTGGTTACGGTGGGGGAAAGGTGTGGGAAGGTATAGTTATGACGGGGGAAGGTGTGGTTATGGTGTGGGGGGGGGGTTATGGTGGGGGAAAAGTGTGGTTATGGTGGGGGAAAAGTGTAGTTATGGTGGGGGAAAAGTGTAGTTATGGTGGGGGAAAGGTGTAGTTATATGTGGTGTCTTATGTAGGGAGAAGTTAGTAACACAGTATGGTAGATGTATGTAGGGAGGATTTAGTGACAATGTGTGGTAGATGTAGAGAGATGATAGTAATAAGGTGTGGTAGATGTAGGGGGGATTCTTAGTGATAAGGTGTGGTCAAATTACTTACTCTGTGGATAATCCCTGCTGAATGCAAATGCTTAATTCCACATAACATTTGATAGAGAAGATATGACATTCTTTCATGATCTAAATCCATCTGTATGACCTGACACAGATTTGCATCCATTAGTTCCATAACAAGATACCTGTAAAGAGAAGGAGAGAGAGAGAAAGGAAGACATGAGAGGAAGATGGATGGATAGAGAAAGGGAGAAAGAGAAAAGTGGATATATAGATAGATTGAGGAAAGGAAAGAGTGAAAGCAACATGAGAGAAAGGTGATCAACACATGAGAAAAAGATGGATGGATCAAGAGAAAGGGAGAAAGATGTATGTATATATATATATATATATATATATATATATATATATATAGAGAGAGAGAGAGAGAGAGAGAGAGAGAGAGAGAGAGAGAAAGGAGGGTAGTAGAGGAAATCAATAGAAAAAAGTAAAAAAAAGTCAATAGAAACAAAGAAACTATTGTCTTCACTCAGAATTGAGGATGACATGGTAGAACGTAGCATATAGTGATGTTAACTGACATAGACCGTTCTTTGATCCAGTAGAATTTTCAGGATACGACAGGTGAAAAGAAAGAGGGCTACATCACAGCACAGGCTGGAACATGTTTATACTGAACCCTCGAAAGGATGAAAGGTAAAGTCCACCTTGGTGGGATTTGAACACAGAGGAACAGACAGATGCTGTAAATATCCAACAATCTAATCTCTCTGCCAAATATAAATGGAGTTGACCTCCTGACCTCCATCTGTTTAAACCAATGTGTTCCAGTTGTTTGATCAACAGAACAGACTACTCGTGGAATTACCACACAAGTGGCTGAGCATTCCACAGATACGTGTACCCTAAACATAATTCTCAGGTGGAGCTGACCTCCATCTGTTTTGACAATGAGTGTTTCGGTTGTTTGATCAATGGAGCAGACTGTTCAGGAAATTCATATGCAAGTGTCTGATCATTCCACAGACAAGTGTATTCTTAATGTAATACTGAGGGAGATTCAGCACAACAGTGTGTGACAACGCATTACAGGTTCATAAATCCTTCTGATGGGCTTCCAAAAGGTTTCTGCCTACCTAATTCCATTCTTGAGTTGGTTTGAAGATATGTTAAATGACACTTGTTTAAGATGTCCTGAAGTAGGAGTGAACAAACACAGGACTTTAGGATTGCAAACTGAAATTTACACTCATTTGGCCCATGTTCTCACCCAAAAGACGACAAAAAATAAATAAAATATTAAATATAATAATAAAAAACAAGAAAAAATAATATAATAATAAAAAGATGAAATAATAAAAATGAAAGGAAGATCTACTTACACATCTTGAAAATCCTCAAAAGATTTCTGTGGTGTGAATGCATTTAAGAGACCTATAATCTGGAAACAGAGAAAGATAAAGAAAATATATATAGATGACAATGCCGATAATGATGAGGAGAATATACTGTATAGAAGTAAATATATTGTATAGAAAGATGATATTCTACAGTGTACCAAACTGTTGAGCAAATAAAGTTTATTAACTGACTCTGCTGTTATTTGTTTTGCCTCCAGTTTCAGGCGAGAAACATCAACAAAATGTTTTCCTTGTCCAAACTTCACCTCCAGCTTCTTCAACCATTAACCAACACTAAAAAAATTCTGGCATGGAAATGAATCTTATCTGATTCACTGATGAAAGTCTTTTAAGACTGAAAACATTAAATAAAACACTAGGTTTTATTTCTTCATATGTATTGTCTGGGCTTTTAAGTCATTTAAAATTTATTTATGATACATCAACAAATAATTGTTTCTACTATTGGCACAAGGCCAGCAATTACCCCAGTGTATTACTGGTACTTTATTTTATCGACCCCGTAAGGATGAAAGGCAAAGTTAACCTCGGCGGGATTTGAACTCAAACCATAAAGGGCCGTAACTCTTTGCTGCAAACCATGGCATCCGATCCTCTACCAATACTGCTAATTCACCTGTCATGTGTGATATATATCACCTCAATGTTCTGTACCGCTTGAAACTGTTAGCAAGACATTCTTGAAAGTACAAAACAGCACTTCTGTTGTTCATCCACTTATTCCTGAGAGGGTCATGGGTGCAGAGCCCTCAAAAACTCCATCCAGCGAGTCCCGTCAGAAGCAATCATCTCCAATTGATCTGGCTGGATCCCCAAGGAAGACCAGATGAGCTCATAGATGTTATCCAATCATCTTGGGTTTGTTTTTGTAAGTTAGAATGTCTCAGGAAAGAATCACTGGACAGATTTAACTGCATGCCCGTAATATTAGAGCTGTGATCTCTCAATTCGGAGAAGTAGCATCTCTAACTGCAGTGACTGTCGGATCTCTGAGCTATGTACTTTATTGCGTAACGTTACTCCAAAGACCCTCCAGAGGGACTCCATTTTGGCTGCTTATATTCGCGATTGTATTCTTTCGGTCATTAACTAAGATTCATTACCATAGGTTGGCATGATTACCAAATTGAAGATAGTGAGTTTGGCTTTTACACCTACTTCCCTGGTTACCGTATGCTGAAGCTGGTGCAGTAATCACCAGCTCCTGCAATTCTTGCACTTAATTCAGCTTCCTGCCTTCTATCACTTATAAACACGGCCCCAAGATACTTGAATTCCTCCACCTAATTCAGTGGAACTCCATTCGCATGTAGAGTGCACTGTGTAGGCTTTCTTGAGTGTCTCATCCATCGCAGCACTGATTTTCATTCTAGCCATGCAGCACTTGGCATTGAACCTATCATGTGCATGTTGGATATCACCGTCAGAGTTAAGCAATACCATGTTATCTGCAAATTCTAACCAACTGATCCTACACCTGCCAGTTGTGATACCACTTGCAACCTGGCTGTGCATGTCAATCCTGTTCATGAAAATAATTGTTTCTACTTTTGGCACAAGGCCAGCAATTATCCCAGTGTATAATAATTGCATCACATGAAAAATTAATGTCTTTAGTTTACTGCAAATTTTCACAATGACCTGTTCACTAGTAAAAATACTACAAACATTTGAATTAACAAACCTACTTTCAGATATTTTCTGCTTAACTATTACAAAATATTAAGTCATAATACTGTAAATTTTCACAGCAATCTGCCTAGTAGTAAAGATACAATAAATATTTGAATTAACAAACTTGTTTTTAGATATTTTCTGCTAACCTATTAAAAAATATGAAAGTGAAAAATCTATGAAAAAAAAAAAAAAAAAATTTAATTTCAACAATCCTATCACATTTCTACTGTTTTATTATCACAAACTGAGTGTATTTGCAATCTTGCTGGCATTTTTGAGCTCAATAAAAATGTCTGAAAATGCCTTTAATTATGGTTAACATTTTCTTGTATTATGCATACATGATAACATAGAATAAACATCAAATGAAGACATGAATAATAATTATACATACATACATACAGAGATAATATGCCAATACATACAGATCAAAGCCAACCGACCAGATATTATAGTCAAATACCAAAAAGAAAGAAAAATGCCTTCTAATAGATGTATCTATCCCCACAGATGACAATATATCTTCCAAGGAAATAGAGAAACTCTCTCCAAATATAAAGATCAAGAGATAGAAATAACTCAAATGTGGAAAATGAAAACAGCGGTGCTTGGTAAAGCAGTAATGATGCACAATAAAAATAATAATGGAAATAATAATAATAATGATGAGATAAAAAAAAAAAACACACACAGAATGACACATAACCACAATCCCAGGACTTCCAAATATATACAACATACAAAAACAGAACTATTAGGCACTACATACATATTACAAAGAATACTCTCAATACAATAGAAACAACAACACCAAGAATTACAACACTGCACATACCCAAGACACATAGAACTGTACTCGGTAATGCAGTGACAATGTGCAATGAAAATAAGACTAATAATAATGGTTTCTTTATTAGCCACACAGGGCTGACATTAAGCAAACAATAGAGATTGCACAGGATGGTACAGTGTGGAATTTTGCGTAAATAAAATGGTTACAAAAAAACTGAAAAAAAAATAAACACTTAAAAATCAAACGAACGAAAACAGATTCCATATAAGGAGGGGACCTCTGAGAGTCACATGTGGCGATAACCCACAAAAGTCCATGGTCACTAGAGCAAGTGCTCTTTCCCAGTTGTGTATGTGTGTGTGTGTATATATCATCATTCATCATCATTTCATTTTACGTCCGCTTTTTCCCTGCTTGCAAGGGTGGGACGGGAACTGATGCTGGCTTGATTTCTACAGCTAGATGCCCTTCCTAACACCAACCTCATTTACAGTGAGTGCTGGGTGCTTTTTTGCCGTGGCACCTCCACGACCACTTTGCAGTGGAATGATAGGGAACCCAGTCCCTATCATCTCATTTCTACAGCTGAGACAACTGGAGCAATGTGAAATAAAGTGTCTTGCTCAAGGAAACAACACATCACCCAGTCTGAGAATTGAACTCACAACCTTTCGATTGCAAGGCCAATGCTCTAACCACTAAGCCATGTGCCTCCATATATATATATATATATATGTTGGTGTTAGGAAGGGCATCCAACTGTAGAAAACTGGCCAGATAGTCCTATACGAGCAAGATACGGTCACTCGACCAATCTTGCCTCAGATGGGACAATTCCCGTCTAACCCATGCTAGTGTAGAAGATAGACGTTAAACGATGATGATGATGATGATGATGATATAATATATGTAGATCCCGAGTGAGATCAGGAGTAACAACGGTTAAAAAGGTACTCAATACATTAGTAGAGTGTAAACAATTATTTAATATAGAAATGGCATTCCTGATGATTTCATATGAATGAAATAGTTGTAGTCCTGTAAGAACCATTTCTATATTAAATAATTGTTTCTACTTTTGGCACAAGGCCAGCAATTACCCAGTGGTACTTTATTTTATTGACCCCGTAAGGATGAAAGGCAAAGTTAACCTCGGCGGGATTTGAACTCAGAATATTAAATAATGAGATATATATATATATATACATACATATATATGTATGTATATATATATTATGTAAGTAATAATAATAATAAGATCAATATGTTCTGGACAAGTTAGCAGTCAATACTAAATGTTGAAGATCTCTTCACACAGTCACCCCAACTACTACAACTACTACTATTACTAATGCTACCATCATCACCAACAACACCACTCTCCCACTCTACTACTATTGGTTACTAGTTCTGGTAAATACCATCACCAAATCTACTACTACCACCACTATCTACAAATGTTGGTACTACTACTACCACCACCACCACCACCACCACTGCTGTTACCCACCATCATCATCCTTTTTACATCAGGTTGTCCATGCTCGCAGGGACTGGATGGGTATACAATGTAAATAAAGACAGATTTCACACTATGTGTGTGTGTGTAATATATATATGTATATATATATATATATGTACACAGACACACACACACACATATATATATATACATGTACACACATATATACACACACACACTGCAGCGTTCACCTAACCCTGTGTTGTTCTCCAATAAAAATCATGCCTGACTGAAATCAATAGTTGCAGTAATAATAAAACTAATATTACTACTACTACTACTACTAATTATAATAATAATGCTTTCTTTATTAACCACAAGGGTTTACACAAAGTAGACATTAAGGACAGTACAGGACAATACAGATGGTACAAAAGGGCATTTCTGCGTGTAAAAATAACAAAAAACAGAGGATGTAATAATAGAACAATGAAAAAATTCCCCAATAGGGGGGGGAGACTTCCGAGGGTCATCGTGGTAGTAATAGTGTTGTAGTATTAAACAGTAACAGAAGCACAATAGTAGTAGTAGTACTACGACTACTACCACTACTACTACTAATAATAGTGTTGTATTAAACAGTAAGAGAAACACAATAGTAGTAGTAATACTATTACCAGCATCACCACTACTACAACTACCACTACTACTAATAGTGTTGTAGTATTAAACAGTAACAGAAGCACAATAGTAGTAGTAGTACTACAACTACTACCACTACTACTAATAATAATAGTGTTGTATTAAACAGTAAGAGAAACACAATAGTAGTAGTAATACTATTACCAGCATCACCACTACTACAACTACCACTACTACTAATAGCGTTGTAGTATTAAACAGTAACAGAAGCACAATAGTAGTAGTAGTACTACGACTACTACGACTACTACTAATAATAGTGTTGTATTAAACAGTAAGAGAAACACAATAGTAGTAGTAATACTATTACCAGCATCACCACTACTACTAATAGCGTTGTAGTATTAAACAATAACAGTAGTAGTAGTAGTAGTAGTAGTAGTAATAATTGTTTCTATTTTTTGGCACAAGGCCAGCAATCCCCCTTTGGCATTACTGGTACTTTATTTTATCGACCCCGTAAGGATGAAAGGCAAAGTTAACCTTGGCAGGATTTGAACTCAGACCGTAAAGGACCATAACTCTATGGTGTCTGATGCTCTACAAATTCTGCCAATCCAGCCAGTGAGGGCTGACATTAAGAAAACATTAAAGACAGTACAGGAGAATACAAAGGGGCAAAATTGAAATCAAGTAAATTCCCCAATATAGGGAGTGGGTGGGAGGTGGCGTGGAGACTTCCGAGGGTCACTCATGGAGAAAGGCCACAAAAAAACAAAACAAAAAAAAACACCATGGCTATCCTGACCCCTCAGGCAAATGTCCTCCCTCCGCCTCTAAGCTAGTCACATATTTAGAGTGGGACCCCCTCACCCTTCAATGGGGCCATGCTCACCCCTCTCTTACACCTTTCAAAAACATAATGATAGTGTTGTATTAAATAGTAACTGAAATATAGTAGTAGTAGTAGTGGTGCTAGTAGTAGTAGTAATAGTGATAGTAGCAGTGACAATAGTGGTGATAGTATTAGTGGTAGTGGTGGTGATATATTAGTAGCAGTAGTAATAGTGGTAGTAGCAGAGATATTAGTGGCAATAGTAGTGGTAGTAATAATAGTAGTAGTAGTGGCAGTAGTAATAGTGGAAGTAGCAGTGATAATAGTGGCAATAGTAGTAGTAATAGTAGTGGTGGTAGTAGTAGTAGAAGTGATAATAGTGGTGGTGGTAGTAGTAGTAGAAGTGATAATAGTGGTGGTAGTAATAGTAGTGGCAGTAGTAATAGTGGAAGTAGCAGTGATAATAGTAGTAATAGTAGTGGTGGTAGTAGTAGTGGTGGTAGTAGTAGAAGTGATAATAGTGGTGGTAGTAGTAGTAGAAGTGATAATAGTGGTGGTAGTAGTATAAGTGATAATAGTGGTGGTAGCAGTGATACTAGTGGTAATAGTAGTGGTAGTAGCAATAGTAGCAATAGTAGTGATAACAATGATTTCAGTATTCCATGGTGGTAATAGCAGCAGTAGTAAGAGTTGTGGTAGCAGTAGTGATGGACACACTGGATGATTGACACTGGTCAAATAAGGTCAGAATAGATTATGAAATAAATGGTGGTGTTTGGTGGTATCTGTGGTGATGATGGTAGGGGCAAGGCTATTGGTTGTACCAGTTGTAGCGGTGGTGGTGATAATGGCATTGATGATTGCAGTGGTGGTGGTAGGTGATATTAATAATGGTACTGGTAGTAGTAGGTAACATTGATGGTTGTAGTGGTGGTAGTAGGTGGTATTGATGGTGGAAGGTGGTATTAATGGTTGTAGTGGTGCTGGTGGTAGGTAATACTGATGGTTGTAGGGTTATTGATGATGGTAGTGGTGGTGGTGGTGGTGGTATTGATGGTTGTACTGCTGGTAAAATCTTAAATTCTAGGCTAACAAGTCAATAAGATCTAAAACCATTCAAGAAATGCCCCACCCATTTAGATCCCTTTCTCTCTGGTCCCACAGGAATGACCATCACATTTAACCCCTTTACTCTCTAGTCCCACAGAGATGACCATCACATTAACCCCTTTTCTCTCTAGTCCTACAGAGATGACCATCACATTAACCCCTTTTCTCTCTGGTCCCACAGAAATGACCATCACATTAACCCCTTTACTCTCTGGTCCCACAGAGATGACCATCACATTAACCCCTTTTCTCTCTGGTCCCACAGAAATGACCATCACATTTAACCCCTTTACTCTGATCCCAGAGATGACCATGACATTAACCCCTTTACTCTCTGGTCCCACAGAGATGACCATCACATTAACCCCTTTTCTCTCTAGTCCCACAGAGATGACCATCACATTAACCCCTTTTCTCTCTGGTCCCACAGAAATGACCATCACATTTAACCCCTTTACTCTCTGATCCCAGAGATGACCATCACATTAACCCCTTTACTCTCTGGTCCCACAGAGATGACCATCACATTAACCCCTTTTCTCTCTAGTCCCACAGAGATGACCATCACATTAACCCCTTTACTCTCTGATCCCAGAGATGACCATCACATTAACCCCTTTTCTCTCTAGTCCTATAGAGATGACCATCACATTAATCCCTTTTCTCTCTGGTCCCACAGAAATTACCATCATATTAACCCCACCCCTTTTCTCTCTGATCCTGCAGAGATGACCATCACATAAACCCTCTTTCTCTCTCTGATCCCGCAGAGATGACCATCAGATTAGCACCTCCCTCCTCCCCCTTCTCTCTGTCCCACAGAGATTACGATCACATTAACAGACTGTAACATGGCTGGTCCTTCGAATTACAGGTACAATTCATTTTTGCCAGTTGAGTGGACAGAAGCAACGTGAAATAAAGAGTATTGCTCAAAGACACAATACACCACCAGGAATCAAACTCACAACCTTACGATAATGAGTTGAATGCTCTAACCTCAAAGCCACGTGCTTTCACATTCAACAATATTGTTAATTAGTTCATTAAATTCCTTCAAATTATGTCCAAAATTAATTAGAAAACACACGGGTGGTGTATGTATTTCATGTATTTCATTAAAAATATAGTAATAAATGAGTTGAAAAGAAGTGATACTTACATTTTTGTGATTAACTAGTTTCATGAGGACAAACTCTCGGTAGGCCCGTTTAGCATGTGTGACATTTTGGAATGGCCTACTTAATTTCTTGATTGCTACACTTATTTGTTTCACATTGTCAATGGCAGCACTGTTCAAATAGAAGAAGAAAAACAACATTATTACTATTATTATTAATAATATGAGTGAACCTGTCCTCTTAATAATGATGGCAATAGCATTGGACATATTTAACTCGTGGAGTCCAGCAGAATTGGTAGAGCATCAGAGAACATGCTTTGCAGCTTATAGTTACAGCCCTTTATGTTCTCAGTTGAAATCCTGCTTAGATTAGCTTTGCTTTTCATCCTTATGGAGGGGGAGAGGGGTGATCGATAAAATAAGTACCAGTAATGCACTGGAATCGATTTAATCACCCCCCCCCCCCCTAAAAAAAACGTTTTTTTTTTTTTTGGCCTTGTGCTTAAATCAGAAATCATTATTTTTAGCGAACCTAGGCAGGGGATTGGCAGTATCGGTAGAGGGTCGGACGCCATGCTTTCCAGCATAGTTACGTCCCTTTACGGTCTGAGTTCAAATCCCGCCGAGGTTAACTTTGTCTTTCATCCTTATGGAGTCAATAAAATAAAGTACCAGTAATGTACTGGGTAATTGATGGCCTTGTGCCAAAAGTGGAAACAATTATTTTTAGCAAACCTAATGATGGCAATAGGGTTGAACATATTTAATATTTGGAGTCTAGGATTGGTGTGTCATATATACCTGGGTTACTGGATATATAAACAATCATACAAACTGGAAAATTTGCAGTTTAATAAATAAGAGAAACCCTATAGCTTATACTAATTACTGATACATGGAAGATATTAAAAATAAGACTGATATCTTAATTGTTTATTTCTAGGGTATAATTATAGAAATGACATACAGGATTAAATGTATGATTAACTTTGGAGAAATATCTATTTACAGAGACAAGTGTAAGGTTAGAACTCAGGAGCTTGTGATTGGAAAGTGAACACATACAGCTACCTGCACGCAAACACACAAACATATACACAACCACATACACACACAAACACATGCACTTACACCCATATACATAGCCACACACATACACAGCCATTTGCACACAGACACACACACAGCAACATACACAGGTGAAGGAAGCAATATCATTAAGAAGACTAAACTTCAGGTACAACAGCCACCCATGGATGGATTCCAACTTTATAGAGAGATTCTATAAACCAGAGTAACTAAATGCCCTGCAGTATATTATTACATCACTTTAGACTATTTCAAGTAATGCCAAGATCAACTTTTTGGATTAATACATAAAGTATCAGTTAAGGACTATATAACTACTAGACTATCTCCTACCTGTGCTGGCTTAATGACTTTTCTGAGCCAGGCTAAAATTGCTTCATCCAAAGAATATACATTAGATTACACACACATCAGGAGAAATATTTATATCTATGACAACATATACCTACTTTGCTATGTGTGTGTATTTTGAGCATATGCAAATTCTCAATATAAATGTACCCAGAACATTCTCTAAAGTGGTAGTGCTGGTACCATGATAAAATGTACCAAGTGTACTCTGTAAACAGGTAGTGTTGAAGCCATGATAAACTGTGTAAAGTGGCAGTGTTGGTGTCATGATAAAAATGCATCCAGTACATTCTGTAAAGTGGTAGTGCTGGTGTCACAATAAAATGAACTTAGTACACTCTCAAAGGTGATTGGTATTAGGAAGGGCATCCAGCCATAAAAACTATGCTAAATATGGAATGTAGGAGCAAGATGATGTCTGTTTGATCCATCTAGTCTCAGACAGTGACAACTTGTTCAACCCAGCATGGAATGTACATGTAATATATATATATATAAGACTTCTGTCCAAAACGTCATAACCGCGAGTCAATTTTTCTAGTTATATTAGGTTCACACTTGGTGGAACTGGAGGCGGTTATGACGTTTTGGACAGAAGTCTTATATATATATATATATATATTACATGTACATTCCATGCTGGGTTATATATATATATATATATATATATATATATATATATATATATATATATATGTGTGTGTGTGTGTGTGTGTGTGTGTAAAATCATCATCATCATTTTAATATCTGCTTTCCCTGCTAGCAGGGGTTGAAAGGGTCTACACAGACTAAGTCAGTGATGAAGCGGGGCTGCCGATCTTCCAGACAGGCCAGGGGTCTGCATCTGGCTTGTATGATTTCCCGTTCTGAGTGCATATCTTTGACCCAACTGAAGGACCTCCCTACCCTTTGTTTGACAAGCTATCACCGGTTGGATGCTCTTCCTATCACCAACCACTTTATAGTGTGTCCCGGGTGCGTTTATCATGTAGATCACCAAAACTAGGGAGACTGAAGGGTCTTCCCAGCCCTCCGTTTCGCAAGCTTTCTATGGCTGGATGCCCTTCCTATCACCAACCACTCTACTGTGTGTACTGAGTAAAGTTGCACATTTTACTGTAAAAATGGAGCACGACATATCTACAGAATCTACGAAACCTAAATTCAAACTATAAGGCACATTATAAATTTATGTAAAAAATATATAGATATATATATAGTTATTGGCATTAGGAAGGGCATGAAGCCATAGAAACCAAGCCATAAATTGATCATACAAGCAATAACCTGTCTAGTCTCAGAACATGACTAACTATCTAACTCATGCTAGTGTAGAAAATGATGATGATGATATATCATTAAACTTATCACAGGGATTGAGTGTTCTGGGATGGTAAAAATCTGGTGACTTATGTAAAGTGAAGTTAACAGTTGATATAACCGAGGAATTGGTCAGGTGGTAATGGTGGTGGTAGTGGAGAGGAAGTGATAGGTAACAGGATAAATACTGTGATCTCTTGGTCTACATATGCTACACATGCAAAGATTAACAGATAAACAAGCAGACCTAGTTCTTATATATCCTCCTATGGACTGCTTCAATCTTACTCATGATAAAGTATTTTAATGGTCACATCAAGATACGTGAGAATGTCACTGTATATGAAATAAGTAAAGAACAAGTCTAGCCTGGAGAGAACTCCATTTGATACCATCCTGTCTGAAACTGACCCTGGTTTTATGTTACAAAACTGCCCATTTTACAGTGTTCATATTAAAACTTTCCATCATAATTTTATATAAGAAATTTTTGTTAAGTTATGTTCCAGACATCAACCAACTAATGAAATAGTTGTTTTATTAAATTTTTCCAATTTAAAAAATTATTTTTACGGTTAATTGAAACATATAGGCAGAGTATTTTATTAGAAATATGATAACAAAACGTTTAAATTTGAAGTTAAAGTCTTTCTCTAGACCAGTGGTTTCCAGAGACCCAGGTCACTTTCCTCCCCTTGCAATCCAAGGTTTCTTAAATTTCTCTTCTAGTAATTTTTCACTAAAGCACCATATTAACACAAGCAACCTCAATAATTGTAAGGCACATGGCTTAGTGGTTCAAGTGTCGGGCTTACAATTGTGAGGTTGTGAGTTTGATTCTCAGATTGGGCTTTGTGTTTACACTTTATTTCATGTTGCTCCAGTTCACTCAGCTGTAGAAATGAGTTGCAATGTCACTAGTTCCAAGCTGTATTGGCCTTTGCCTTTCCCTTGGTTAACATCAGTGGCATGGAGAAGGGAGACTGGTATACATGGGCAACTGCTGGTCTTCCACAAACAACCTTGCCTGGACTTTTGCCTCAGAGGGGAACTTTTTTGGTGCAAATCCCATGGTCATTCATGTATAAAGGGAGTCTTTTTTTTTAATATCTAAAGCAGCAGCTGTTTGTTTTGTGAACTGTTAATTAGTTTCAGAGGCATCAAGTTCATGAATGATGTTATAAAAGTGGTTAGAAAGGGAACATAGGAAAGTGAATACAAGCAAGACTTAGGTGAGATAATATGGTATCAGAAATTGTAGATTTTTGCAACAGAAGTCGTTGTAAAGAACAGCCAACTCTACTTTGTGTGTTTTGAACTAGAGAGGGCTCTCCAAATAGTCCTAACCTCTGTTGTATGGTAAGTAAATAAGAAAGGTAGGCTTAGATCAATGGCTTATGTAAGATAAACAGGTAATGTATTTTAACTCCTTTGATATTAAACTGTCTGAAACTGGCTCTGGTTCTATGATACAAAACGGTTTATTTTAAGTGTTTATTGTTGTTGTCTTTGTCATCATTATCACTACAGATTAAGCCTTTCATGATTGCATTTCAAATGAAATACATTCTATTTTAATTAATTATTGAAGAATTTCAAGGAATTAACTAAGATTATTAATTATTTCATTACTAAGACAGTAACTTAATGTAAGGTTATATGTAATGTTCTTATATAAAATTATGTTGGAATATTTTAATTTAAATTGGAAACTTTAAAATGGATGTTTTATTTCATAGAACCAGGGCCAGTTTTGGCTGGGTAACAAAAAGGTTAAGATCTATTTTCCATGCTTGCATGGGTTAAACGTGCTATCATCTACTGTGGTCACACTATGTCCTGCTCATATGCTTTGCTTTTCGCTTGTTTTCTACAGCTCCATGCCCTTCCTAATGCCAACCACTTTACAGGATGTTTATATTTATCCAAAAATCTTTCTTCATGATTTTATGCAAGAACCTTTGTTAAGTTATGTTCCAAACACCAGATTAATAATGAGAATGTTAGTTATCTTATCAAATTCCTCTAAATTCTTGATTATTTTGAAAATTATATGAAAATAATAGGCAGTGTTTTTCATTAGAAATATGATAGTGAAAGGGTGAAAGTTTGTTTTGTATTTAGAGGCTCATCAGGCAGAAGTTTAACCAGGTTTCATGATGTGGTAAATAAATAAGAGAGTACAAGATTCCTTTCTTGACATGATGGCTGTCAGTTATAAGATTAATTCTGGCTTGTTGCTGGTACTCATGTTATCAGCTGAGTGGACTGGAGCAACATGAAATAAATTGTTCTGCTCAAGAGCCCACCGCTTCAAGAAATGAAGCCAAGACCTTCATCATCATCATTTTACGTCCGCTTTTCCCTGCTTGCAAGTTGGAAAATGATTTTTGATTACAGCTCTACATGGTCAGGTTTATTTTAGAATTAACCCTTAAGAGACGACAGGGCCAATCTATCGGGCCGATAATACAATATAATTCGAGATTAACTGGTTGGTCTTTATACCAGCCAGTCAGATTGCTTCTTACACATCTAGGCATTTAAATGGTGGCTTGACTTCCATGATAGTTTGCTGTGTTCTATGATTTATTTATCATGCATTTTATGTTTTATGAAAAATAAGTGCATACCCTCTAAAGGACTTGTGAAACGGGCTCTGTCTCTAAAGATTTAAATTCAAATGTCATTAAGTTGCTTTCTGATATTACTTTCAGAGTCGATAAAGAAAATACGAGCCAGCTAGTCCAATAATGGTATCATCCTCTCTCTTTCCAGTCACCACATCCTGAATCTTCTGCCAGATCAAGAGAGGGAAGGTCAAGAGGTTCTCCATGTTTGCTCATGACTGTCTGGACATCTAAAATCCTTAGTAAAAGCATAGCAGAAGGAAACTTTGTGGAAGTCCATTGTATGTGAGAGTATGAATGTATGTATGTATACATATATATTTATATATATATATATATATATATATGTGTGTGTATGTGTACTTGTGTTCTGTGGGTGTGTGTTTACTGTTTATATCCCCTGACTTAGCAGTTTAACAAAAGAAATTGATAAAATAGGTATCAGACTTAGGAAAAAATAAGTACTGAGATCAATAGGAACAACTAAAACCCTTCAAAAAGGTGGTACCTTATCATGGTTAGTCTAATGACTGTAGCCAGTAAAAGAATAACAAAAAAGGGAAAGGAGCCGATTGTCAGATTGAAAAAAAATGATGCTTTTCCATTGCTGGTCCTATCTACCAGTCACTACTCCTGGCTGAAGGAGCAACAGGAAAATAAAGTATCTTGCTCAAGAATACAATGCCCAGCCTGGTTCAGTAATTAAAGCAACCATATTATAATTGTGGACCCAACACACTAACCACTAAGTCCAGTAATGAAACCACCATCTTTTAATTGTGGGTCCAACACCCTAACCACTAGGTCATACACTTTCTACAAAAGAATAAGAATAAATGAATAAATAAATAAATAGTGTTTACTTACCATACTATACCCTGAGCACCCGATCCTATTGGCTTAAGGTTCTGGTACCGTTTAAGGATTGTGAATGTCGAATCCCCAACTTCCACAGTATAAAACTGATTTGAATGTATACTCATAATGAATGTATTATTAGTGGATAGCTGAGCTGTATCTACACTCCCATTTGTGAAGCTTTCTTTACGAGGTTCTTTATCTGCTAAATGTTTCCTGTGGGATTTCTGGGATGCCAAGGACATGCACAAACTGGAAAGAGAAAAACAATAACAACAATGATTATACTAAATATATGGCAGCTTCCAGTCAGTACTGGTATGTTAGAATACTAACACCAACTAAAATAATGACTAAAATAAAATGAACAACAGTTACACATATGGTACCCTGTGGGGGACTTTGGGATGTGAAGGACATGGACAAACTGCAAAGAGAACAGCAGTAACAAAAACAGTAATAAACAGATACACACATGGCAACTGTGGGGAACTTTGGGATATGAAGGACATAGACAAACTGCAAAGAGAACAACAGTAACAAATCAATAACAACAGTAATAAAGAGCAGATACTAGTCAATGTTAATATGTTAGAAAACCAACGCCAACAAAAACAAAATAACGCAAACAGCCACACATACAACACCCAGTGGGCTCTTTTGAAATGCCAAGGGTATATACACAGACTGCGAAGGGAACAATAACAACAACAGTAGTAATAAACAGCATCAATCAGTTAGCAGTAGTATGTTAGAAAACCACCAACAACATGGAGAATAAATTGTAAAATGAGAGCAAGAAAAGAAAGGTTTACTTTCAAACCTGAACCAGTAAATAATAACATAGCGGACATAGTGAAAAGCTGGGTAGAATGAACCCTGACTGTCGATCTAAAAATACTTTTGTTATATCAGTAGAGAGAGAGAGAGAGAAATGAATACTCTTATCTAATGACACAATCATTATTTCTACTACTACCACCATTACAACTTCTATTACCACCACCACTACTGCATCTACTACCACCACCACTACTGCATCTACTACTACCACCACCACCACTATAACTACAACTATTACCACCAACACAACTACTGCAACTACTTTCACCACCACGACCACCACTACAACTAATACCACTACTACCCCCACTAGAACTAATACCACCACTACCCCTACACTCTCTCCCTACCAAATGTCATTATTGCTTTTAAACCTTTTAACTCCAGTTTAGCCACCATTACACATTGTAAATAGAGAACAACACAATGATATAATTACAACAATCAACACCTAAGCAGTATATTAACAAGTCAATGGATATATATATATATATATATATACTATATATATATATAAAATCATCGTTTAACGTCTACTTTCCACACTAGCATGGGTTAGATGGGTTTGTCCCATTTGAGGCAGGTTGGGTCGGGTGACTGTGTCTCGCGTGTATAGGACTGTTTCTGGCTGGTTTTCTATGGTTGGATGCCCTTCCTAACACCAACTACATTTACAGTGTGTGCTGGATGTTTTGTGGTACCAACATACCTTTACAGAGTAAGGGTGGTATGGGTGGAAGTGAGGTGTATATATGTATGTGTGTATATATATATCATCGTTTCTGACTCTGGTCACTATGAAGACAGTGTTCCCTTAACCTGCTCTCTGCTGGAACTCAATACAGGTGAAAACATAGTTTAGACACCTGTGTACATGGGCTGATTAGCCTCATTTGCATATAGAGCTGTCGGTTGGCTCAGCCGGAAAATAGAATTAAGGTGATCACTTTAACATAGCTGTATACATAGCTGTGAATGGTCGTTGTTGACAGTTACCCACCCTTGCTTTTGCTGGAATTCGCTAGATTCCATCAATTTCCAAAATTCAAAGCTGAAGGCTTTCAAATGTTTATCCATAAACATACTATATATCACTAGATATACAAAATACTCATACTTACTCATACAGCTATGTTAGAGCGAACACACACACATATATATATTACATATTATTTAACAATGATAACAAAGGCAAGTTATTTTACATATCTCATTCATTGCTTTACGATCATTTTAGAGGGTTGATCATATCAATATCTTGACTGATCTATAGCAGTTAGAAAACTATATGCTATCAGACATAATATATGGGTTCGATCATACCAAAGAAGACAGTATGATCGAACCCATATATTATGTCTGATAGTATACAATTTTCTAACTGCTATAGATCAGTCAATATATCGATATAATCAACCCTCTGAAATGATCGTAAAACAATGGACGAGATATGTAAAATAACTTGCCTTTGTTATCATTGTTAAATAAAATAATATGTAATATGTCAGACACTGTATCTGAAAGATTGACTCAGCGAAATATGGAACCAATCACTGGATCTCACTGAACTATATGCTAATGGATTACAATGGTATAGACCCTACCATGAAAGGTAGACCACATTGAATATATATATATATAAAACAAATTAAGATGACAGAAAGAAGTGCTTACATTGTTTAATTCTTACAATTTGTTTGATACAAAGCTTTTCTTCAAACACACACACACAAACATATATACATACATATATGTATATATGTCAAAACCAGGAAGGTGAAGGAAGGGGGGGGGGGGGGGTCAGTGCCGGAGAACAACATATTACAATAACAATATATTAGCATAATACTTGTGAGAAAAAAAAGGAAGGAAGAGAAATGAGAGAAAAATATGTGTAGCTACATAAACAGTGCAGTTATCTTACATTCCAAACAATAACTATATAGTAGTATAGAACAACCGTTTTAAGGCAACAGGACAGGTTTGGCCATTTTGCCCTATTGCCTGTATCTGTTCTTATAAACCTCTAGCAATTATTTTCTTTTCCATCATTTTTAGCCGTGTCTTTCTTACCTTCCACATTCATCACTGGCTCTATTTCTCTCACCCAGTCACTTCCATCCTTCCTCAACACATGACCCAACCATCTCATTTCATTTCTCTTCACATGAAACATCACTGGCTCTATTCTCTCTACCCACTGCAATTCATTGTTTGTCTTCCTCTCTCTGAACAATATTCTATTTATCCACCAATGATAGCTAGACAGTAGTATGACATTAACATCATCATCCTACTACTATGAAGATTGCTAATAATGAGTCCCTACCAGTCTATCTACTTAAAACCCTGCTGTTAAACAAAACAATTTCACCAGTTTTTTCTGTCAACAGAAAGTTATCTAAATAGTGATTAAATGCAGTTTTACCAGCAATGGCGTCCCATTAACAGCAACAACAGAAAATTGAAAAGGGGGAAAAAAAAAAAAAATTTCAAATAAATATATTTAAAAGACAAATGATAAAAGAAAAATAATGAAGTCAATAAAAATTACTTTAGAACACTAATTAATAGAAATTCAATTGTCACATCTAAAAACTACTACTACTACCAATAACAATAAAATAAAATAATAAAGATAATAATTGTTTCTACTTTTGGCACAAGGCCAGCAATTAACTCAGTGTATTACTGGTACTTTATTTTATCGACCCCGTAAGGATGAAAGGCAAAGTTAGCCTCGGAGGGATTTGAACTCAGACCATAAAGTGCCGTAACTCTTTGCTGCAGAGCATGGCGTCCGACCCTCTACCGATACTGCCAAATAATAACGATATTTATTCCTTTATAATAATTGTTTCTACTTTTGGCACAAGGCCAGCAATAACCCAGTACATTACTGGTACTTTATTTTATCGACCCTGTAAGATTGAAAGGCAAAGTTAACTTTATAATAATTGTTTCTATTTTAGGCACAAGGCCAGCAATTACCCAGTACATTACTGGTACTTTATTTTATCGACCCCGTAAGGATGAAAGGCAAAGTTAACCTCGGCGGGATTTGAACTCAGATCATAAAGGGACGTAACTCTATGCTTCAAAGCATGGTTACTGATTTAGGTACAAGACCAACAATTTTGAGGGAATGAAAAAGTCAATTAAATCAGCGCCAGCGCATTACTGGTACTCAACGTAAAGAGCCGTAATTTTATGCCACAAAGCATGTTGTCTGATGCTCTACCGATACTGTCAATCCACCAGCAATCTTTTATAATTGTTTCTAATTTAGGTAATTCTAATTTGGATTGGAATTTGATTAGATCAAACCCAGTACATGACAAGGTTGAAGACAAAGTTGACCTCAGAATGTAAAGAGCAAGAATAAATACAGCAAATCACTTTGTTTCAGGCTCAAACAGTAATTATAATAATAATTGTTTCTACTTTAGGCACAAGGCCAGCAATTACTCAGTGCATTACTGGTACTTTATTTTATCGACCCCGTAAGGATGAAAGGCAAAGTTAACCTCGGCGGGATTTGAACTCAGTCCGTAACTATGCTGCAAAGCATAGCGTAATAATAATGGTTCCTGATTTAGGCACAAGGCCAACGATTTTAGGGGAGGGGGAAAATCGATTAAATTGACCCCAGTGCATTATTTTATCGATCCCATAAGGATGAAAGGAAAGGTGGTATTTGAACCCTAAGCGTAAAGGGTCGTAACTCTATGCTGCTAAGCATACAGTCTGACGCTCTACCGATTCTAATAATGATGATGATGGATTCCTTTACTTGACAACAGGGCACCGAATCAGGGAGTCATTACATAAAAACTGGATAAGAAAAACAACACGACCAAAAACAACACTGCATGTATCCAAGGGCCATAAAACTGTGCTCGTTAATGCAATGGCAGCACGCAATGAACATGTGACTAATGATAATAATCATAGTCATACTATTTTTTTTATTGGCCACAAAGGCCGACATATAAGGGACAAGCTAATAATAAGAGAGACTGAATTATTGAAATCTTCAATGACATACATAAATTAATATATAATTGTTAGTTAAGTGGTAGAGAAGCAACCATGTTGGTTCATGTAGTAGAGTGTAATGTGAAGAAGGACTTACAACCATGTTGGTCCATGTAGTACAGTGTAATGTGAAGGACTTACAACCATGTTGGTCTATGTAGTAGAGTGTAATGTGGAGGATTTACAATCTTATTGGTCCATGTAGTAGAGTGTAATGTGAAGAAGGACTGCCATCTATGTTGGTCCATGTAATACAGTGTAATGAGAAGGACTTCCATCTATGTTGGTCCATGTAATACAGTGTAATGTGAAGGACTTCCATCTATGTTGGTCCATGTAATACAGTGTAATGTGAAGGACTTCCATCTATGTTGGTCCATGTAATATAGTGTAATGTGAAGGACTTCCATCTATGTTGGTCCATGTAATACAGTGTAATGTGAAGGACTTCCATCTATGTTGGTCCATGTAATACAGTGTAATGTGAAGGACTTCCATCTATGTTGGTCCATGCAGTAGAGTGTAACGTGAAGAAGAATTTACAACCACCTTGGTTCATGTAATACAGTGTAATGTGAAAGGTTTACAACCATGTTGGTCCATGTAGTAGAGTGTAATGTGACGGATTTACAACCATGTAGTATAGTGCAATGTGAAGAAGGACTTACAATCATGTTGGTCCATGTACTACAGTGTAATGTGAAGGACTTCCACCTATGTTGGTTCATGTAGAACACCCTAGTTTAACACCACCACATGGCCCTTAGGTGACTTTAACAGGATTTATTTTGTTGTAAACCTTCTAGGACCAGGTTTCCAGTTTGAAAATCTCATCTCTCCCTCCTCCTAGCCCCTGTTCTTGTAGACCCTTCCTTTCCTGACTAAACAGTAAAATATATAAATAATAATCCAAGTTATCCACCCAACCCTTAATGTGGACTAAATATATACATATATATTTGTGTGTGTATAATTATATAACACACACACACACACGTGTATATCGTAATTGTGGGATAGTTGAGGTGAGCCAATGAGACAAGTTGTGTGCTAGCATCCATAGGGAGTGACTTATTTCAGGAGATGGTTTACATGGAATCAAGGTTAATGAGAAAGCTGTGCAGACGTGTACACACACACACACACACATATGTGAGTGAGTGAAATAGTCATGCAATGTTTGGTTACATTATACGAGGTGGTGGTGGTGGTGGTGGTATTGGTAATGTTGCTTGTGATGGTTACATTATATGTGGTGATGGTAGAGCTGTTGTTGTTGGTGTTAATGTTGTGGTTGGTGGTGGTGGTGGTGGTGGTTTACTGTAGTAGCTGAAAGTTGAGACAAAAACTCGACAAAGGCAAAAGTGAAAAAATTTGTAAACTTAACTTAGACACACAATTCATAATGCAGTTGTACCCCACTCCCCTGGTTTTTACACTAATTGGAGAGGTGGAGGAGATGGGGTGGATTCCAGTTATGAGAAACTGGAAGAAAAGATGGTGAAGAATTATACACCATCTATAGAGCAGGTTTGGAGTGTTGTCAAATAATAATCACACTCTCTTTTTCTCTCTTCATCTCTTGAAGAAACAGTCTGTGTTCAGACATGGAGAGGGGATGGGCTCCCCCGAGCTTTAAAATGCCCAAGATACGCATGTCACTGTGGCACTCCTATGACTCAAACAGGAGTTACGGGTTCCCATATACATACATACATACATACATACATACATACATACATACAAGTAGTAATAAGATCCCCCTGGAACCTTTCCCATTGACATCCCTGGCTAAGGGTGGTGTGTGGCATAGTAGTTAGGGTGTTAGATTCATGATCATAAGATTGTAGGTTTGATTCCTGAACCAGGCAGCATGTTGGCTTCTTGAGCAAGACACTTCAGTTCATGTTACTTTCCATGATAGGACTACAGCCTCTATCATTAAAACACCAAAGAAGCCCTCTCTGAGAAACAGCCCAATAGGAAGTCAGCTAAACTTGCTTAGTTGTGAGCTGTAACAACAAAATATGTATGTATATGATAAGGTCTGGGGTCTTCTATCATTAAAACACCCATGAAACCTCTGAGATACAGCCTCATAAGAGGTCAGCTAAAGCTACATAGGTCTTTTCATTTTTTCAGACTTGACCAGTTGCTGTGGTTGACTAAATTTTGAAAACTAAACAATTCTTGTTCAGTATATACAATGTCTTGAGATGAAGATTTCAGTGGAGGAGGGTACTCTGAGAGCATAGTAGCTATAATCAGAACAGGATGGAGAACATTCAGACAGTTATTGCCTCTGTTAACATCAAAAGGTTTCTGTCTATGAATGAAAAACTGACTGTATGATGTCTGTGTGCAATGTGCAATGCTGCATGGTAGTGAGACATGGTTGTTGAATGCAGAAGATATGTGAAGGCTGGAGAGAAATGAAGCCAGCATGCTCTGATGGATGAACTGAGAGAAAAGCTGAGTATAAGAGGAATGTTGTGTGCAAGAGAGAAAGAAGACTATGCTGGCCAAAAATTTGTGAGAGGAAGGTGCAGTAGAGGAAAACCATGGAAGATGTGGGTGAAGGTGGTGAGAACTGATCTCAAATCGCTGAACTTTACAGAGGGTGGGAGAAATGCTGTACTAAAAAGACATGTCCAACCCACAAAAGCATAGAAAAGTAGATATAAAATGATGATGATGATGAAACTATATAAAGCATATCTAGTGAAGTACCATAACACTTTCATTACATTACAGCCTCTAATATTTTAGTTATTTTGAAAAATAAATTTTCACATGATTTATCTGGTGTTTGGAGAACAGCTTGAAAAAGCTTATTACATGAAATTATGATGGTAGGTTTTTAAATAAATACAAACATTTAAAAATAAACAGCATTGTAGCATAGAACCATGGGGGGTGGGTGGGGTTTGGCAGTTTGGTTTCAAAAGGGTTAAATATATTTCTATATTGAAATTCTGCAAACAATAAAGAATATAAAAGCCTTCAAAAGATGCAAAAAAAAAGAAAGAATCACAACGGTTTAGTGCTCACAGTAGGGTTTTAGAGTTGAAGGAATGAAAGATAAACTTTCCTTTGGTAGCAAACATAAATGATCTCTACATCTATCTTTTCTATTTTTCTCTTTATAGTTTGGTTAAGTATGGAGGAAGACATCCTTAAATTGGAGACCTGGCCTGAATGCTTGCAAGAGCGTGGACTCTGATAAAGACACACAAGGGCCAGGTAGGGGAGCAACAGATTAAATCTATCACTCATCTTAGTGAAGAGCAAAGTGGCCTGTCAATTATACACTACAAAATATCTGTAGAGGATTTGAACACAAAACCAATTAGTTGATTTGGTAACCAAATATAGACATTGTGGGTGTAGCAGTTTCATTTCTAGTTGGGGATAGTTGGCATTGATAAGACACAAACATTATATATATATATAAGGGCATCCAACCATAGAAACCAAGCCAGAAACTTGCCTCAAATGGGACAACACGTCTAACCCATGCTAGCATGGAAAATGGACGTTAAATGACGATGATGATAATATATATGCGTGTGTGTGTGTATATGTAGGTATATATATATATATATATATATATATATATATAATTCAAGGAGACAACAAAAGAGGTACAAAGTCTTATTAGTTTCACGCTTTATATTGGAAAGAGGAAAGAAAGTTCGACATGTTGGGCTTAAGCCCTTCTTCAGGAGTACGAATAGAGACAGGATCACAACACATCATCATCATCATCATCATCACCGTTTTACGTCCGTTCTTCCACGCTAGCATGGGTTAGACGGGTTGTCCTGTTGTGGGCAGTGTCTGGTCGGCTGACCATGCCTTGCTCATACAGGAACTGATCTGGCTTGATTTCTACAGCTGGATGCCCTTCCTAACACCAACCTCATTTACAGTGAGTGCTGGGTGCTTTTTCGTGGCGCCTACACGTCCACTTTACAGTGTGGGCTGGGTGCTTTTTTGCCGTGGCACCTCCACGACCACCTTGCGGTGGGGTGGGGGGGGGGGGGGGGGGCATATTGTTTTATATATATATTCATATGTGGTTGACAGCTGAGAGAAAGGAATACTCAATACTGAAGTACAGTTTTAATATTCATTTAGTTTTGTCTGTTTATCACAGGGTCAATAGACAAGATGACCTAGCGATAAACAGGCGAAACTCCAGAGTAACAAAACTCACTTTTTAGCCTTCACACACATATATATATATATAAATACATATATATATACATATACTTGCATACACACACACATAAATATATACATATCAGGTATAATATATATATACATATATGAGAAATATGAAAATTGGCCAACTGGTCTGGTATGGAGGCAGCAAAAACACAAAAAATAATCAATATTTGGTATAATTTTAAATAACCAAATTCTTTTGAAGATATAGAACTGTAAGTTGTAAATATTGTATAGATACAATCTGATTGTGGGGAAGAATGGAGAGGCGGTGGTTAGACAGTATCACAGACACACACAGAGCCAGACATACGTATACAGACAAATACAGACACACACACACACAGAAATATAGATAGACATATACAGAGAAATAAAGATAGACAGACACACAGGCTTATAGCCACACACAGACATAGCCATACATAGACACACACACAGAAATATAGATAGACAAACATATACAGAGAAATACAGGCACACACACATACATACAAGCTTATAGCCACATACACACAGAGCCAGGCATATACATATACAGAAAAATAGATAGACAGACATATACACACACACACACACAGAAAATATTGAACCAGACACCAAACATAGTTGTTGAAATAAATACATGTTCACACATGCACCCCAGTATATTCACAATCACACACACCCAATTATATAAAGCTGAAGAGCCAGTTTTGGTCAACTAAACAAACATAATATAGTAAAACATCCATGTATTGTATAATGTCCTTGTCCATACTCTTGTTTTATATAATATTGTCTGTCCAGCCCCACATATATTGTAACCCCTATCTTGATAGTGTCTACTGTGTTTGAATTCTATGTTGGAGCCCTTGTGTCTAATATACAAATCAAGATGAAATCATCATCATCATGATCACTGTTTTACGTCCATTTTTCCACTCTAGCATGGGTTAGACGAGCTGTCCTGTTGTGGGCAATGCCAGGTCAGGTGACCATGTCTTGCTCACACAGAACTGCTTTTGGCATGATTTCTACAGCTTGATGCCCTTCCAAATGCCAAGCTCATTTACAGTGAGTACTGAGTGCTTTTTGTTGTGACACCTACATGACCACTTTACAGTGTGGACTGGCTGGTTTCTGATTTAGGCACAATATCAGGGAAAGGAAAGTGGATTAAATTGACCCCAGTATATTACTGATGCTTTATTTTATCAACCCTATAAGGATGAAAGGCAAAGCTAACTCTGGCAGATTTGAACTCAGAACATAAAGGGTTGTAATTCTATGCCACAAAGCAGGGTGTCCAACGCTCTACAATCCACAACGATAAGAATTTCTTTTATTTAGCACAAGGTCCCAAGATATGTTGGAAACAATACCAGGGCACAAATAACACAGAGTTATGTTTACACTGAGTAAAGGAAAAGAAAGAAATCGCCAAATGGAAAGCAGTAGTTCTAACACTAACATCAATAATAATAATGTTAATAATATTACTACAATAAAACGCCAGGCTTAGCTTTGCCTTTCATCCTTACGGGGTCAATAAAATAAAAGTACCAGTAACAAACTGAGGTCGATTTTAATCGACTTTCCCTTCCCCTTCAAATAGTTGGCCTTGTCCCTAAAGTAGAAACAATTATTATTATTAGGTTAACTTTGCCTTTCATCCTTACGGGGGTCGATAAAATAAAGTACCAGTAATACACTAGAATAATTGTTGGCCTTGTGCCAAAAGTAGAAACAATTATTATTAGTAGTATCAGTAGTAGTAGTAGTAATAGTGGTATTAAAAACTGCTTGGGTGGTGAATTAAGAGAAGTCAGTTTTGTAATCAATATAATCATATGCAGTTGAGAATCACATTGAAGTTGGATAAGCTAACTTGACTTGAGACAGTAAAATATAATGTAGCATATCTGACTATGGTAGAGTGTTTAAAACTGTACTGTACTGAATGGATTGTGTGTGTGTGTGTGTGTGTATAGAGAGAGAGAGAGAGAGAGAGACAATGTAGCATAGCTGACTATGGTAGAGTGTTTAAAACTGTACTCTACTGAATGGAGGATATATATATATAACGAAAGAGGTGTGGTAAGGAACCAGATGGCCCATAACGCACCAGAGTACTCAATACTTAGGGTAGTAGGAAACAGGAAAATGTTTAACCCCGATGGCAGAGCTCAAGCCGTCGAAACGGCTTCAGTTCTGACGTCGGGGTTAAACATTTTCCTATATATATATATATATACAGTGTCCCAAAAATGTATACACATATTTATTAGAATGCTGTTGAAGTGTGTATACATTTTTTGGGAGCACCGTGTGTGTGTATATATATATAGAGAGAATAGTAGAACATAATGTAGTGTAGCTGACTATAGTAGTGTTTAGAATTGTACTGAACTGAATGGAGGATATATATATATATATATATATATATATATATATAAAGAGAGAGAAAGAGAGAGTGAGAGAGAGATGGAGGAGAGCAAGGAAAATTATATATATACATATATACAAGAGAGATAGATAGAGAGAGAGAAGTGGTGAGAGAGGAAGAAGACTAATAATAATGACCAGGAATCGATCGACTGGAAGCCACAGATATGATGGTAGTGGAGAGAGAGAGAGAGAGACTAAGAGAGAGATTTGAAATAAGTGAAAAGAGTAATAAACACTCACAGACACAAATTCAGAGTAGATCCTCCACCCTTCACCTCAACAACCTGTTAGGGTGTTATGAAAGTCCCTATTGTTCAATCACGACTGCCATGCCACTGGTGTGTGTACATGTATGAAATGTGTATGTATGTATATGGAAGTGTATGTATGAATGGATGTCCATATAAGGTGTGGCTGTCTGTGTGTGTATCTGTACACACACACATAATTTTGATACAAGAGATTGTGTTCCAACACAATGTTACATGGAGTTTCAGGTATTGAAATTTAATCAGCATAAACAAAAAATAAAATAAAAAAATAATAATAATGGTTTCTGATTTAAGCAAGTCCAGCAATTAATTTCTAACATACCCCCATCCTATCCATTCCCTCCATAAGAAACATTTTCATTTCTTTGTTTCTTACAAATTACATCCCAGCATCCACACACCCCTCTACATGTTATAAGGTGGGTTGTACCAGCTCATGGTTTTCCAGTGATTAGTTTAGGGTGTGACTAAGTAATTGATATTTTCTTTACTTGTGTAACATATTCCAAGGTCTTCACTACATATACTACACCAAAGCCTTGTTACACTTTTCACTTACACTGTTTTGACTACTGCAGCTTTTCTTGTGTGGCATTTCTAGGGTTTTACTACATATGCTACATTGCAATTACACTTCACTCACACTCTACTCATCTGTTTGAGTACTGCAGTTTTCTTGTGTAGTATGTTTCAAGCACTTTGCTACATACACCACACCAGTCATGTTACACTCCACTCAAATGCCACACTCCATTACACCAGTCTTGTTACACTTCACTCAACTGTCATA
>OZ024748.1:18535670-18578170 GCA_964016885.1 Eledone cirrhosa
TAGGGTAGTCTGTTGGATTGTAACAATGTACACTGCAGTTTAGGTGGGACAATAAATAGCTTATGTTAGATTAACATTAACAACCTCAATATCTCTCTGGTCGGTCTTTGAAGGCCATAGGCCACTGCTCCTTGTCATCCAGACCATCAAAGTAATAAAGGAACTCTGACATCCCATTTTCTAAGCACTGTAGGAATATCTGTTAAAGATGATGGGGGAGGAAGAAAATGAAAACCAGGGATGGAACAGGTGAACAGGGATGCTACCTATAGGGCAAATGGAGATGGTCACAGGCCTTAAAACACCTATTGTTGTTGTTTTTTTAAAGTGAGAGAGAGAGGGATATATATATATAGTGAGTGTGAAAGAGAGAGCAGACCATTACTACATCACTTCAGTAGCCATCACTAGTTCTCTCACTCACACTCCCTCTCAAGTCCACATAACTAACCAATTGATAATTACATTAATTACTCTGCACTAGCTAGATTAGGAATGGGGGAACCTTTTTATGTTGGACGGCCACATGGAAACTAATTGACATTCAACAGGGACACATTTGGGGTGTGTGTGTGTATATATATATATATGGTATGGTCCCGTAACACCTTTTAGAGTTGTAGGGGCGACATATTGACATACAGTGTTTCTTGGGCATTTTAAAGCCCGGTGGAGCCTATCCCTCTCCAAGTGTGAATACAATAAATTTCTTCCAGATAATTATAGAGAGTGGCTGAAAGAATGGAAATGAGATAGAAATATAAAGAAAGAATCAAACCCAGTATTAGACTGGTACTTTTTTTTATTGACCTCGAACAGATGAAGGGCAAAGTTGATCTCTCTCTCTCTTTGTATGTATATGTGTGTATATATATATATATATATATATATATATATATATATATATAAAGAGAGAGAGAGATCTTCTCATTAGATCTGAGTTATTTTACAAAATATAATTATTTATAAAAAAAAACTAACAAAAAAAAAAAAGAAAAGAAAATGGGTTTTAATTAGTTGAAAAGATTGACGTTAATTAAAATTAAATCAGCAAAAATATATTTGAATATGAAAGGTTGCATTTGAACATAGTTGTTTCTTTCAGAAGACCATATACAGCCAACCCCATGGCTACACATGTCCCTCAACCCTATGACTATAAATGCCCCCCTCCCCTAACCCTCTCAGTTAAATAATGTGACAAACACCTTTCTAGTTTATTTACATACTTATATAATAGTGTCTAGGGGATAGAAATATCATACTTAGTTTACCCACAGCACCACCACCTTCAGCTACAAATAAATATCTCACCCCTACCTCATGATTGGCGTGTAACACTACTAGTATTACTACTATTACTACTACTGTACACAAACCAAGGAACATTTTACTTGATGTGCTAAAAATAATAGCCAAATATCCTTCAAACTATATCCTACTGACCTCTGAAAAATAAAAGTTCCATCTGATACAATATCTGAAAATGAGATGATATGGCCATGTCTGGAACACATTTGACCATAGATCTGTTTGACCAGCACAGACGTGTATAGGACTGAATGACCATTGTATATGAGGACATCATTGAGAAGAGACAAGATAAAACAAAAGGCTCGGGTGGGGGCCTTATATAGACACCCAGACTTGTTAAAAATAAATTTCCATCAAACCACACCCTGTAGCTACCTTGGATAAAGGAAGGAAGGGCATTTTCGATAATGTAGTTGTAGGTGAGAGAAAGGAAAAGATGGACAGAAGGTGAGGTTAGAGAGAGATATAGAGATAGATAGAGACAAACAAACAGGTTGGTCATGGCTGGAATGTCTTTAAACCCACCATATGCCATAGGTATGTATACTTAGGGCTGATATGATATGGGAAGAAGTGGGATGCAGCTAAAACAAAGACTGTAAGACTGTTACATAAATATCCATAAACACATTTACATTCAAGCCCAGCAGACATATAGAGATGGAAAAACTATATAAATTTCCACAACCATTCCATCTTTACAAAACTCCAAATAAATATAATATATATATATATATATATATATATATATATGTATGTGTGTGTGTGTAAAAGAAAAAGGAAAGGAAAGACAGACAGAAAGCATGAAAAATTTCTTTCTTACAGCAATACAAAACTGCTGTTTAAATATACAAGACAATCCATAATTTTCATAACATAAATGTCAATATACATATATACATATGTATATATGTATGTGTGTATATATATATATATTCATATACACGCACATGTATATATATACACACATACGTAAATATATATATATATATATTCACACACATATATATATATGTGTATATGTGTGTATATATACACACACATACATACACAGTCACACACACACAAAAGACAGTATTTCTTTCCTACCTCATCATTGAATATTTTCATTAACGGTTTTACTTATTAATATTATTATTACTGCCTTTGCTTTACTTTACATGTAATCTCTGCTGCTGCTATAGAATTTATAATGGAAGTAAAAACGGTAAACCACGGAACCGATAATGATGTAGCAGTAATAACAGTAGTACTAGTTGCAGTAGTGGTAGTAGTGTTGGTGGTGGAGATGGTAATAGTAGTAGTAGTGTTGGTGGCGGAGGTGGTAGTAGTAGTGGTGATGAAGGTGGTAGTAGTAGTAGTGGTGGTGGTGGAGATAATAGTAGTAGTGGTGATGAAAATAGTACTACTGGTGGTAGCAACAATAGCAGTAGTAGCAGTAGCAGTACTAGTACCATAGCAGAAATTGGTTATCTCCCTTGTTTTTCTTACAGATATTGGGACTAGTCCAAGACAGACATACTCTCGCTCTTTCTCTCTCTCTAGCTATACTCCTCTCCCTATCTATCTCACCAATATAACTGATACGGCCAATGCAATGTAAAAAGAATGGTAATCATTTCTCCAACATGTATGTGGTGCCGTCAGCAATTATCGGTCGGCTTTTGATGGCACAGATGTCTGGCACCAGCGGATAACTTGCCATCAATCAAGAGTGACAACATCAGCAACAACAACAACAACCATAAACGCCACCACCACCATCATCGTTTTTATGTCCACCTTTTCCAAGCTGGCATGGGTTGGACAGATATTTCTGAGGCTGTATTCCAGATAGGACTGGATGCCCCTCCTCATGACAACCCTTTCATTACCATATTCCCTCAAATAAAAGACACTGCTTGTGATTTTCAAATAATTTTCTAAATCAAGTTTTTAGAGGAATTTAGTTACATAACTAACTTTCTTCTTATCTGGTGCTTGAAACAAAAAGATACATAGAATTATGATGGAAGGGTTTTATGTTAAATTAAAACATTTTAACCCTTTTATTATCATATTTCTAACAAAAAGCACTGCCGGTTTCCAAATAATCTTGAAAATAATCAAGAATTTAGAAATTTAGGGATTTAGTAATATGACTAACATTCTCATTATTAAGACGGTGCTTGGAACATAACTTAACCCATTAGCATTTAAACCAGCCATATCCGGCCAAAATTCTCTCATCTTTCTGTTCAAACCAGCCATAACCGACCACTCATACATACGTTAAGGTATTGTTCTCAAAATAAATAATATCAAAATCTCATAGATTCGATATTATGTGGGATAAAGACTTTACCACGAAAATACACTAGTATATATAGAGTAATGTAAATGCTAAAGGATTGATGAAGATTCTTGCATAAAATTATGATAGTTTTTTTAATTTTAAATAAATACTTTTGTACTGTATAGTATATCTCATAGGTTTCTCAGGTGTTTTAATGATCAGGGGCCACCTGTCATATCCTAAGGTAAATAATTGTTTCTACTATTGGCACAAGACCAGCAATTACTGGTACTTTATTTTATCGACCCCGTAAGGATGAAAGGCAAAGTTAACCTCGGCGGGATTTGAACTCAGAATGGCAAGGGTAAATAATGAAGGGCAATGAATGTGAAGTTAAATTACATGGTCACAAGTTCAAATCTTACCACAGCAAACTGAACACTGCTCCTCCCCACTACACCTCTCAGCAAAGTTGATAACCTTGCTCACTCCAATCTATATATAACTGATAAAAGACAGTGAGGGTGGGGGGGGGGGGGGGAGAAGAAGTAAGATGGTGCCGGTAGTGGGTTTGCTTTGGTGAAAACTATACAATATAGTTTGTGAGGTGGTGGTGTGTTGTGGGGAGAAGTGGGAGGAATATGTTTGTGAGGTGGTTTTGGTGAAGAGAGAGGGATATGGTTGTGAGGTGGTAGTGAAGAGGGAGGGTTATGGTTGTGAGGTGGTGGTGGTGAAGAGGGAGGGTTATGGTTGTGAGGTGGTGGTGGTGAAGAGGGAGGGTTATGGTTGTGAGGTGGTGGTGTGTTGTAGGGAGAAGAGGAACATGACATTTTGGGATTGGCATTTTTGTCTGAAAGAAAAACTAATTTCCACAGAATTTCAGCTAAAATCATCTCAACTCCCCACTTTCCCAACAACAGACAAATTTATCAAAATTCAAGGAACATGACTGATAAGAGAGAGATTCCACTTTTAGTTCATCGTTAAACCTTTCGTGACAGTATTCTTAATGAAATACACTCTCTACTTCAATTAATTGATAAAAAATGTTGAAGGATTTACTAAAAACTTTATTTCAATACTAAGACACTAATTTCACATATGGTACTTATATAAAATCATGTTGGAAGATTTAAATTCAAATCATTCTTGTACGAACTCTAGAGTAATAACATACCTGTCAGGTGTCAATCTATGATTTCTAATGTAATAAACCACCTGTCAAGTATCATTACACTATGATCTCTATGATGTCTAAAGTAATAATCCACCTGTCAGGTATCATTCCTAAATTGCTGCTCTATTTATAACCTATTGACATTATTTCTCTTTGATCTCTAATGTAATAACCCACCTGTCAGGTATCATTACTCTATGTCTAATGTAATAACCCACCTGTCAGGTATCATTGCTCTATGTCTAATGTAATAACCCACCCGTCAGGTATCATTACTCTATGTCTAATGTAATAACCCACCTGTCAGGTATCATTGCTCTATGTCTAATGTAATAACCCACCTGTCAGGTATCATTACTCTATGTCTAATGTAATAACCCACCTGTCAGGTATCATTACTCTATGTCTAATGTAATAACCCACCTGTCAGGTATCATTACTTTATGTCTAATGTAATAACCCACTGTCAGGTATCATTACTCTATGTCTAATGTAATAACCCACCTGTCAGGTATCATTACTCTATGTCTAATGTAATAACCCACCTGTCAGGTATCATTAACCTATAATCTCTAAATTGACCCACCTGCCAGGCATCATTCCTAAATTGCTGCCCTATTTATAACCTATAATATCCTTAACTATGAACTTAAATTATCAGAAGGTAAATGGAAATATAACTTATGCTATTTTTATTGTAACGCTGTGTACAATCTGGATATTTACTGCCAGCTAATTAATATTGAAAGGTGAATGAACAAACGATTTTCATTTATGAAACATAGTATAGGAAATTAGCAATTGTAAGAAAATAAAACTGTAACGAGAAGATTGTAATACAGGATATTAAAACCAAATAAATACAAAAGGAGACATTAAAAGTATGGTACTGGGTTTTATTGAATGATGAATGTTCCAACAGGTGAGACGAATGGTTTAATTAAGAACTGACCAATGTTGTTGTTACGGATCACACCTGTGTATATTTAGCTAATCTCAGGTCCCAAATAATAGGTGGGGCTGGAATAAGCAGGGGTGGGGGTGGATAATCAGTAATTTTTCTAGGTTATCTCTGTTGATTTCAAAATTAGTCGTTTACTTTAGATATTGAGACCCCAACCCATCTTATTTATTTTATAACGTATGGGATTTCTACTAATGTAATTTATTTGCTATGTATAATGTTTTTTTAATGTCTAAAGAAAATTGTCGCAGGAATGCTACCACTTAAAATAAAATTTCACCGGAGATAGATTAGCAAAATTTAATAAGCGGAGTAGGTGAGGAGAATTCGAAAAACTAATAAGCGAGGGTTTATTTAGTAATGGAAGTTCCAACAGGTGAGACAAATGGATTAATTAAGAGCTAACTGATGTTGTTGTTGTTGCTTATACCTGATAGGTTTAACTGGTCTCCTATAAGCTGCAACCCCAGGAAGTTTTATGGGTGCTTTAACCCTTTAGCATTTAAACCTGCCCTACCTGGCCAGAATTCTTTCACCTCTTTCTGTTCAAACCGGCTGTAACCGGACGCTCATACTGATGTGAAGGTATTGTTCTTAAAATAAATAATATCAAAATCTCATAGATTCGATATGTGAGATAATTATGTGAAGTAAAGCCTATACTGAGAAAATAAATAGGATATATAAAGTAATATAAATGCTAAAAGGTTAAAGATACGAGCTCCAGTCATATTGTAGATAAGTGTAGACGGGCTTCCAAACAATTTGTCCTATTTCACAAACAAGGCATGGGTCAACCTAACGCTATAGTAAATGATAATTGTCCAAGATCTCACACAGTGGGATTGTACTTGTGTCCCCATCACAGTGGGATTGTACTTGTGTCCCTATCATTACAATGCAAATGTCATAAACATTCAGCCATGTTGTGTAAAATATAGCTAGCATATCATTTCAAAACTATCTTAGCCAGTAAACAACTAGAAAGTCTAACTTAGACATTAGATAACTTACAATCGACTAATAATACACATTCAATCAATTCCTACTTAGTATGTGTTCTATTTTTCTCAATAAATTGATATTATTTCTGTCTTGCCTATTCCATTCAGTTTAACACTTCTAAATATGGCTGACGATATTCTACATCAAGTCAAACAACTTATCATGAAGTTGCTATTGTTGGCTTGTTTCAATGGTTATTAGGATGGATGGATGGATATAGTAATGTTACTACTGTTGCTGTTGTTGTTAGCTGGTGTGAATGGTCATTGTGATGGAAGTATTAATGTTATTTTTACTGTTATTATTGTTGTTGTTGTGTAGCTTGTGTGTGACTGATGGACACAACAATGTTACTGTTGTTGTTGTCATTGTTGTAATGGTGGTGGTGTAGTCGCTGTTGGCTTGTCTCAATAGTTATTATAATAGACATTAGCAAAGTTACCCATGCCAGCGTGGAAAATAGCTGTTAAATGATGATGACGATGACGACAACTGTTGTTGTTGATGTTGTAGCCCCAGTTAGCTGGTGTCAAAACAAAAATATTATTTTACCTAACTGACATCTTGTCATATATCTACATTTAAAGTATAGAGTAAAATGTTATCATCATCGTCATCATCATTTAACCCTTTAGCATTTACATTACTCTATATTTACTATTGTATTTTCACGGTAAATGCTTTATCTCACATAATTATCTCGTAAAATATCATATCTATGAGATTTTGATATTATTTATTTTGAGAACAATACCTCAACATAACTATGGGGTGGTTACAACCAGTTTGAACAGAAAGAGGTGAGAGAATTCTTGCCAGATACAGCCGGTTTAGATGCTAAAGGGTTAATGTCTATTTTCCACACTTGCATGGGTTTGTATGTAAGTAAACATAAATATCAGAAAGTTATACTATTGCTAGCTCAATGATACATGCTTGGATGATATAGGGAAATGTTCTCTGGTGAGCAGAACCCCAGATATATGTCACCTCATGGTCACCAGTGGACAGGATAAAGAAAGTGTTACCCTGGAGGATAGTGAGGGAGATGTCTTGAAATGGCCATTCCAACTCACAGGGACAACTCCATTGATGTTGTAGTGTAGTTTATGTTAATGATTATTATGATGGTGATAGCAATGTTGTTGTTGTAGAGGTTGTGCCATTGATACAGCTGAAGGGAACTTCTCAACCCTTTTTGGCAATCTACATGATAAACGCATCCAGTACAAGCTGCAGAGTGGTTGGTGATAGAAAGGGCATCCAGCTGTAGAAAGCTTGCCAAACAAAGGGTTGCGAGGACTCAGTTTGTCAAAGACATGACAACCTCCTAGTATTGGTGGTCTACATAAAATGCACCCAGTACAAACTGTAGAATGGTTGGTGATAGGAAGGGCATTCATTACTGTTGATGTTGTTTTGTAGCTTGTGTCAGTTATGAGGAACATAATTGTTTCTACTTTTGGTACAAGGCCAGCAATTACCCAGTGTATTACTGGTACTTTATTTTATCGACCCCGTAAGGATGAAAGACAAAGTTAATAATGTTTATTGTAGCTCCAGATAGTTATGCTTGATTACACTTATCTCAGAGAGGCAGTCAATCAATTATTTACAAACAAACCTTAAGTTATTGCAGCAGCAGAAGACATAACCAACCACACACTTTAACCTGTTCTGGGTCTGTTCACTAACACACACTTCTTGTTATATGACATGCACAATGGTTAAAGAGACACTAACACACACTGCTTGTTTAGGTGGAAAACAGAACCAGTCAGGCAATGATGTTAACATCTATTGTAATGGGCAGTCTTGTCTTAACAATGAAGTACATAGCTCATATATATATGCAGGTTTAGATGGATCCCTGCAAGGTTATATCTTATAGAGGGTTTCTCTAGTGTTTTTATGATAGGGACCACAGTTCTATCATGTTGTTGTTACAGCTCACACATATGCAGGTTTAGCTGGATTCTGGAGCAGTTACATCTTATAGGGGTTTTACAGGTGTTTTTATGATAGAGGCCACAGTTCTATCATGTTATTGCTACAGCTCACACATGTGCAGGTATAGCTGGCATCCTATGAGGTTACATCTCTAGGTGTTTTAATGAAAGGGGCTCCAGTCCAATCTTGAAAAGCAACATGGAATGAAGCAGTTTGCTCAAGAACACAATGTACCTAACAAGTTGGGCTTATAAGCCCCTAGAGATGGGAAAAAAGTAGAGGGTTGCCAGCATATTGCAGGTGCGAGTTTGTGTCCCACAGGTAATGCTGTCCACGTCCACTTTCTCTCTCTCTCTCTAAGGATTTAAATGCTCAACTTGTTTGATTATTTTTCATAGCCAAAATCTTGTGTTGAAACTGTTAACTTTAAGCTAATATACCCCAGCATGGCCTCAGCCAGATGGCTGGAACAGGTAAAAGAGTATATACATTTAAAATTCATAATTTGTTTAACACTTCAAAAATACGATTGCTGTTGCTATTGTTGTTGTTTGGTTACTGCAAATCTCTGGTTGAACCTTGAGACAAAATTTAAAGAGAAAAGTTTGTAAACTAAAAGGACCAATCAGTGGATAAAAACACACACACAAAAGACACCTCTCTTCATAAAACAGCCACAATAGCCAAGACACACCTCCATAGAAAGCTAGAGCTATTAAGTCTGTTATTGGTAGTGGTGGAGAATGTGCAAGAATGGTGGTGGTGGAGTGGTGGAGGACAATGTAAGAAGCTGGAGCTATTAAGTTCATGAATGGTGATGGTGGTGGTGGACAATGTAAGAATGGCGGTGGAGATGGTGGTGAAGAATGCGTAAGAATGGTGGTGGAGAATGTGTAAGAAACTCTAGGTTCATTGAGAAGTAGAAAAGAGAAGAGAGAAAAAAAGAGACAAGGTTAAGATAGTGTAAAGAGTTGAAATAAGAGCAGGTAAGAGAATGACTGAGGTAAGTGTGGAATGATGGTAGGTCAGTTAGTATAGCAGGGGTGGGAGAGATGGGTGGTGGGGAGAGAGAGAGAGAATATATCAAAGTGTTGTGAGTGGGTGGACTGCATTTATGTGTCCATGTGTGTGTGTATATGTGTGTTTCCATGTGTGTAGTTTAATTAAACAGGACAGCTATGAATGGTAATGGTTGTGGTAGGAGGAGTTGTGTACTAATAGGAGGTTGTTAGAAGTACTTTTGAGTGGGGAGATTGAATAAGTTGACTAGGTGGAGGTGGGTGGGGTATCTTACTGAATGAACCCTTACCACAACCACATACACATATATATACTTATCACAACCATACACACACACATATATATATATATATATATATATACACACATACAGCCACCACCAAGGTCTGGGTATTTAGCATCCTAGGAAAGCTCTACAATGTACACTCCTTTCCACGTGCCCCAGTATCATATCCCACACAACCTTCTCCACCACTATAGATATTTCCACAATGTTGCTACACGTCAAAGATGATTAGTGATTTATTTATTGATCTCAATAAAGTATTATATATTTTATTGAATTATATAAATTCATAAAAAACTGTAATCCTTTAAGAGTCAGTAATGTGGGGGGTGCGTGGTCTAGTGGTAAGGGTGTTGGACTTACGATCATAATGTCATAGGTTCAGTTCCTGGATTGGGTTGTGTACTGCGTTCTTGAGCAAAACACTTCATTTCATGTTGCTCCAGTATACTCAACTAAAAATGAGTACCAGCAGCAATAGCTGAGGATTTAACTCTATGATGAACTGGTGTCCTGTCTTGTACTATCGGTCACTTCACTATGAAACCGCAGTAAGAGCTGGTGTAACGGGCCTTTTGGCTTGAGACAGACTTTAGACTTTAGAGAATATACTCCTCTCTCTCTGAGGTCTGCTCAGTTTTTCTGATTAAGTAACGACCAGCTATACACATGACAGTTGGGAAAATCATTGTTCGATGATGATGATGATGTATGCTTGGTCAATCTTTAATGCTGACCTGTTAATCTAAACTCAGCAAATAAGAATATATATGGTCAACTTATACAGTTCCTGATGATACATAGAAATAGCTTATGGTCAGTTCAGAGTGTTACCTATACATAGCTATGGTCAGTTTATAGTGTCATCTGTAAATAGCTATGGTCAGTTTCTATAAAATCTATAGCTATTGTCCTTTTGATGATAGGCTTCAGTTAGTAAAAAAACAAAGCGAATGTAGTTAGGTATTGAAACAAGAGAAAATGATCGACTGAGCCATTGTTGAAGGTTACACTTCATATATGTAATCATCATTGTTTCACATTTCCAGGCTAACATCGGTGAGGTAGGTTGTCCAGTTGTGAGACAAGCCAGATCATATGACCAGGTCTTGTTCATACAGAACTGTTTCTGGCTTCGTTTCTATGGCTGGATGACCTTCCCAATGCCAACCACATTTACAGTGTGGACTGGGTTTCTTTTATTGAGAGACCTACACAACCACTTTACAGTGTAGACTGAGAGCTCTCAGTCACTCCAGCAGCATTGTGGGAGAGTGTGTTCAGCTTTCCATACTTGTATACATGGGTTGGTCAAGAGTGGTGCATCAGATGTGGAAAGTGGAGGTGGGGGTTGGATCTAGAGTGGGGTATTTAGCTGGTGAAGGGTGGAGTGATTAAGACATATGAGGAGTATGGAAGGAGGAGGGGGAGGTGATTCATACCAGACACCACTAGATATTGCTTCAACCTGTGGACATGGGAAGGCAGGTCTTCTGCAGTACTGTATAACGCCAGAGATCACAATCCTGTGTCATTGCCTGTGAGAGGTGCAATTGTGTATGTCAGTTTTTATCACCTCATCCTAATCTTTCCTAATCTTTCCCAGGCCTTGCTCTTTCATAGCTACCATCAACTTTGTTGAATGCCTTGCAAATTTGTATACAGATGTCATCCATCATGTGCATTACATGTCCATACCACTGCAATCTCCTCTCCTGTTCACTGTATCTGATCCCTCTTATTCCCTGTTTCTCCCTCAGTTTATTTACACTTTGCTATTCATGTATATTACTATTACACATCCATTAGAGCATGTAAGATTCATTTCTTTCCAATCTTTGTAGACCCACTGCACACAATCAATGCTTATTTTACCAAAGATTTGGCAGTTGTACACTAGTAACCTTGACAAAACTTACATTTTAAACCCTTCTATTAAGACAATGCATATGTCTTTAACTCTTTCATTACCATAATTTGAATGAAAGACACTGCTCATGATTTTTCAAATCATTCTGAAAATAATTCAGAAGCTGGATGGATTTAATAATATAACTAACTTTCTCTTTATTCCTTATCAGTTGTCTGAATGACAGCACTACCATCTTGTGAAATTAATGTTTAAGTGGCTGAAAATTTCACAGATACGTATATCCTTAACATAGTTCTCAGGGAGATTCAGTATTATACAAAGTGTGACAAAGTTAACCCCTGTGAATTACAGGTACAACTCAATTTTGCCAGCTGAGTGGAGACTAAAGCAATGTGAAACAAAGTGTCTTGCTCAAGGACACAACATGCCACTGTCCAGCCTGGGGATTGAACTCATGATCAGAGGAGCATCCTAACCAGTATACCACACAGACATTATTCACATTATTCTTGGGATACAGATAAGAAATAGAATTATCAGCGAAACACTTCCATTGTTTCAAGCATAGACTGAACAACAACAACAACAACAACAACAAATATACTCAGCATTTATAGAATGTTATTTCACATCATACATAGACACGGACAGGCAGACAGACAGACATGGAAATACAGAGGTGCAGACACACACAGACAGAGACAAAAAGACACAGAAGTGCAGACACACACTTACAGAGGTACACACACAAAGATAGACAAAGCAAAAATCATAAGCCCACTACTCAGTTCAGAATGACTGGGGGGGGGGGGGGGGGGGGGCAGAGAGAGAGAGAGAGAGAGAGATTCAAAGACTAGGTGCACTGTGACAAGCCTGTTGCTGCTGTTACTACTACTACTACTTCTACTACTAACATTAGTACTATTGTTGCTGCTACTACTAAACTGATGCTATTTATGTACGTGGAGGAGTTGGTCTGAGAGAGAGAGAGAGAGAGAGAGAGAGAGAGAGAGAGAGAGAGAGAGAGAGATTTGTCGATAGGTAGATAGATAGATGGAGAGACAGACAAAGTACAGTGAAGTCGATGTGTTTCTGTTGGTTGGTAAAAAGAAGACAAAAAAAAAGTAGTTATTGATTGATTGAAAGTGTTGCAGTCAGAGTGAGTATGGGACTGAAGTGGGACTGGTGGAAGACACACAACACCACAGACAGTGTTGTAGTGTGTATGGGACTGGTGGAAGACACACAACACCAGAGACAGTGTTGTAGTGTGTATAGGACTGGTGGAAGACACACAACACCACAGACAGTGTTGTAGTGTGTATAGGACTGGTGGAAGACACACAACACCACAGACAGTGTTGTAGTGTGTATGGGACTGGTGGAAGACACACAACACCACAGACAGTGTTGTAGTGTGTATGGGACTGGTGGAAGACACACAACACCAGAGACAGTGTTGTAGTGTGTATAGGACTGGTGGAAGACACACAACACCACAGACAGTGTTGTAGTGTGTATGGGACTGGTGGAAGACACACAACACCACAGACAGTGTTGTAGTGTGTATAGGACTGGTGGAAGACACACAACACCAGAGACAGTGTTGTAGTGTATATAGGACTGGTGGGAGACACACAACACCACAGACAGTGTTGTAGTGTGTATGGGACTGGTGGAAGACACACAACACCACAGACAGTGTTGTAGTGTGTATGGGACTGGTGGAAGACACACAACACCACAGACAGTGTTGTAGTGTGTATGGGACTGGTGGAAGACACACAACACCACAGACAGTGTTGTAGTGTGTATAGGACTGGTGGAAGACACACAACACCAGAGACAGTGTTGTAGTGTGTATAGGACTGGTGGAAGACACACAACACCACAGACAGTGTTGTAGTGTGTATAGGACTGGTGGAAGACACACAACACCACAGACAGTGTTGTAGTGTGTATAGGACTGGTGGAAGACACACAACACCACAGACAGTGTTGTAGTGTGTATAGGACTGGTGGGATACACACAACACCACAGACAGTGTTGTAGTGCGTATAGGACTGGTGGAAGACACACAACGCCAGAGACAGTGTTGTAGTGTGTATAGGACTGGTGGAAGACACACAACACCAGAGACAGTGTTGTAGTGTGTATAGGACTGGTGGGATACACACAACACCACAGACAGTGTTGTAGTGTGTATAGGACTGGTGGAAGACACACAACACCACAGACAGTGTTGTAGTGTGTATGGGACTGGTGGAAGACACACAACACCACAGACAGTGTTGTAGTGTGTATAGGACTGGTGGAAGACACACAACACCACAGACAGTGTTGTAGTGTGTATAGGACTGGTGGAAGACACACAACACCACAGACAGTGTTGTAGTGTGTATGGGACTGGTGGAAGACACAACACCATAGACAGTGTTGTAGTGTGTATAGGACTGGTGGAAGACACACAACACCAGAGACAGTGTTGTAGTGTGTATAGGACTGGTGGGAGACACACAACACCACAGACAGTGTTGTAGTGTGTATAGGACTGGTGGGATACACACAACACCACAGACAGTGTTGTAGTGTGTATAGGACTGGTGGAAGACACACAACACCACAGACAGTGTTGTAGTGTGTATGGGACTGGTGGAAGACACACAACACCACAGACAGTGTTGTAGTGTGTATAGGACTGGTGGAAGACACACAACACCACAGACAGTGTTGTAGTGTGTATAGGACTGGTGGAAGACACACAACACCACAGACAGTGTTGTAGTGTGTATAGGACTGGTGGAAGACACACAACACCACAGACAGTGTTGTAGTGTGTATGGGACTGGTGGAAGACACAACACCATAGACAGTGTTGTAGTGTGTATAGGACTGGTGGGAGACACACAACACCACAGACAGTGTTGTAGTGTGTATGGGACTGGTGGAAGACACACAACACCACAGACGGTGTTGTAGTGTGTATAGGACTGGTGGAAGACACACAACACCACAGACAGTGTTGTAGTGTGTATAGGACTGGTGGAGGACACACAACACCACAAACAGTGTTGTAGTGTATATAGGACTGGTGGGAGACACACAACACCACAGACAGTGTTGTAGTGTGTATAGGACTGGTGGAAGACACACAACACCACAGACAGTGTTGTAGTGTGTATGGGACTGGTGGAAGACACACAACACCACAGACAGTGTTGTAGTCTGTATGGGACTGGTGGGAGACACACAACACCACAGACAGTGTTGTAGTGTGTATAGGACTGGTGGAAGACACACAACACCACAGACAGTGTTGTAGTGTGTATAGGACTGGTGGAAGACACACAACACCACAGACAGTGTTGTAGTGTATATAGGACTGGTGGGAGACACACAACACCACAGACAGTGTTGTAGTGTGTATGGGACTGGTGGGAGACACACAACACCACAGGCAGTGTTGTAGTGTGTATGGGACTGGTGGGAGACACACAACACCACAGGCAGTGTTGTAGTGTGTATAGGACTGGTGGAAGACACACAACACCACAGACAGTGTTGTAGTGTGTATGGGACTGGTGGAAGACACACAACACCACAGACAGTGTTGTAGTGTGTATAGGACTGGTGGAAGACACACAACACCACAGACAGTGTTGTAGTGTGTATAGGACTGGTGGAAGACACACAACACCAGAGACAGTGTTGTAGTGTGTATAGGACTGGTGGAAGACACACAACACCACAGACAGTGTTGTAGTGTGTATGGGACTGGTGGAAGACACAACACCACAGACAGTGTTGTAGTGTGTATAGGACTGGTGGAAGACACACAACACCAGAGACAGTGTTGTAGTGTGTATAGGACTGGTGGAAGACACACAACACCACAGACAGTGTTGTAGTGTGTATGGGACTGGTGGAAGACACACAACACCACATACAGTGTTGTAGTGTGTATGGGACTGGTGGAAGACACACAACACCACAGACAGTGTTGTAGTGTGTATAGGACTGGTGGGATACACACAACACCACAGACAGTGTTGTAGTGTATATAGGACTGGTGGGAGACACACAACACCACAGACAGTGTTGTAGTGTGTATGGGACTGGTGGAAGACACACAACACCACAGACAGTGTTGTAGTGTGTATGGGACTGGTGGGAGACACACAACACCACAGACAGTGTTGTAGTGTGTATAGGACTGGTGGAAGACACACAACACCACAGACAGTGTTGTGGTGTGTATGGGACTGGTGGGAGACACACAACACCACAGACAGTGTTGTAGTGTGTATAGGACTGGTGGGATACACACAACACCACAGACAGTGTTGTAGTGTGTATAGGACTGGTGGAAGACAACCACAGAACCTAATGTAGCCATCAGGCAGAAACACAACACCACATACCACAACCATATCACAACACAACATTCCATAATGCCATACCATACCACAACATCCCACAACATCTCATAATACAACTATACCAGCCACACACCACCATATACCACACAATCTACCAGATAACCTGGAGTAGGTGGCATATTTTCATGGGTAAAAGCAGGGAGGGGGAAGCTTTCGTTAGACAGATATGAGGAAGCAACAAGTGCCTGCATTTTTTTGTTGGGGGGGGGGGGGTATTACTGTGGTTGTGATGATGATGGTAGTTGTGGTGGTAGACAGCAACAAAGAAAAGAAAACTGCCAACAAGAACAACAGACTTATGTTAATATACTGGAGGTTAAACACACACACACATTATATATATATATATATATATATATATATATATATATATATATATATATATATATATATGTGTGTGTGTGTATTTAACCTCCAGCTACATATATATATATATATATATATATATATATATATATATATATATATATATATATATATTATATGTCTGTGAGTATAGGTAGGAGGAAAATGAAAATATGAATTAAAGAAGATATAGAAATTAAAAAGTGCTTAGCATCCATTAGATAAATTACATCTGATAAAGACAATGAATGCATTAGTGGTGACTGCATGCATACAGATTTGTGCAGCTGCATGTACTTTTCTGTACATATATGTGTGTGTGTGTGTAGCTAGATGCATATAAATGCATGTTTGCACATGTGTGTGTGTACCTGTAGAAATATGCTCGTATATACATGTGATACAATAATGATTGTGTGTATGTATGTGTGTATATGAATATATGTATATATCTATATATATATATATATGCACGTGTCAGTGAATGTGCGCTTGTTTGTCCATGTTTTAGTGCGATGTTGAAATGAGCATCTGAATACTATGAATGTGTGTTCGTGTGGAGTGGGTGCGAGTGTTTGCGTGTGCGTAGGTAAGGAAGTTCTCTTGATGTGAATGTGAATGTGTGTGAGAGTATGTGTATAGTTATGGAAGTCCTTTGTTGATGTAAATGCGAGTGTCACTGATTGAAGTCATTCTCACTTTAATAAAGGGTTTACACACACATACACACATATACAGAGAGAGAGAGAGAGAGAGAGAGAGAGAGAGAGAGAGAGAGAGAGAGATTGGAGTAGCATACATAAATGAAAAAGGGGCTGGTGATGGTGGTAAGATATCAACATCAGTGTCATCAGTCACAAACACATATATACACACACACACATATATATATATATATATATATACACACATACACATATATCTATAATGAGAGTGATTGGTTGAAGTAGCATGAAGTGATGAAGAAGAGTCGTGGTGGTGGTCATGGTGAGATATCAACAGCAGATATACACATTTATGTATATATATGAGAGAGGGAGAGAGAGAGAGGAGGGGGGGGGGACTATGTGAAGAGATTTCAGCTGGAGATGAAGGAGAAAGAGAATGGAAATATGTCAACATCAGGGAACAAGATATGTCTTGTCAATTACCTTGTAGGGAGATGGACAATGTCTGTGTGTTGTGTGTGTATATATTATTCTTGTTTTTGTTGTTGCAACTCATACCTAAGTAAGTCTTGTTGTCCACCAACGATGTTGCATCTCAGGTGCTTTAATGATAAAGACCCCTCTGCTATACACATATATATATATATATATATATATGTGTGTGTGTGAGAGTGTGTGTATCCTGAATGTAAAACAAAATGCCCGATACTCTGAGTTCAAATTCTTGTCCACGGTGAAGGGAATAACAAAAGTGTGTTTACACTTGTTTACTTTCACAGCAGGGCTTATAATTACAAAACTATAATCATATCCACATTAAATTTATCTTAGATCTTCTAACAGAGAGAGAATATGTTGTACAAACATCTTTGTTATTTAATTTATCACACTGCTAAACAAATGTATGTTATGGCAGGATTGGAGGAAGGTATCCTCAAACTGGGGACCTAGTTGAAATGCTTGAGAGAGAGAGAGAGAGAGAATTACAATAATAAAGGCACTGAAGGTCCAGGTGTGGTAGTGGTGTTAAACTGGGTGATGGATTAAGTGTAGCACACATGTGGTGGTATTAAATTGGGTGATGGATTAAGTCTAGTACACATGTGGTGGTGTTAAACTGGGTGATGGATTAAGTGTAGCACACATGTGGTGGTATTAAATTGGGTGATGGATTAAGTCTAGTACACATGTGGTGGTATTAAACTGGGTGATGGATTAAGTTTAGTACACATGTGGTGGTATTAAATTGGGTGATGGATTAAGTCTAGTACACATGTGGTGGTATTAAACTGGGTGATGAATTAAGTTTAGTACACATGTGGTGGTATTAAACTGGGTGATGGATTAAGTCTAGTACACATGTGGTGGTATTAAACTGGGTGATGGATTAAGTCTAGTACACATGTGGTGGTATTAAACTGGGTGATGGATTAAGTCTAATACACATGTGGCTCACAGTGGCATTTTGAACTCAGAACACAAAATAAACCAGAACAAATATAGCATGGCTTCTCATCTAATGATCTAACAATTCCATTAATCAACAATTCTGGGCAGATATTTCACTTTATCAATCCTAAAAGGCAAATTTGACCAAGGTGCAATTTGAACTCAGAACAGAGGGAGCAATAACAAACCTCACAAAGAATTTTGTAGGGTTTGTTCTAATTACTGCCACTTCACTGCCCTGTAAAACATTGTAGCAACATAAACTTGTCAGGAGTTATAGGACTGGGGACACCTCTCTATCATTAAGCCATTCGAGAAACTTCCTATAAGCTGTGCAACAAATATGAGATGATGAAAGGACTGGGGATCCCTCTGTAATTAAACTATTCAAGAAACTGCCTAAGAGATGTATCCTGATAGAGGGTCAGCTAAACCTGGGCAGGGATGAGTTATCTAACAAATACGGTATGATGACAGGACTGAGGTTTCCTCTATCATTAACCCACCTAAGAATTCTCCTATGAAACCCAATCTCATAGGTGGCCAGCTCAACCTGAGCAGCTGTGCACTGTCCAACTAATCTAATAAGGAACAAAATCTGTTCATACATCTTTCTCTTAAAACCACTGATGTCTTACACCCTATTTCAACTCAAAATGTCTGGGCCTAGTGGTTAAGGTGTTGGACTTAAGATCATAAAATCATGGGTCCAATTCCTGAACCTATCAGTGCATTGTGTTCTTGACATGAGTAAGGCAATTTGACATTGCTTTTCATGATAGAATGGGGGCCCCTATTATTAAAACACCCAAGATACATCCAATGAGATGTAACCTCATAGGAGGCCAGCTTAATTTGCATAGGTGTGATCTGTTCTCTCTCCTCTTATTTTAATACAAAATATGTGAACCCTACTTTATTTTACTACAAATAATTATGGGGCTCACTTTATTCTACCATAAACTATATAAGAACACTTTAACGCATATTGATGTGAAGGACCCATTTTATTCTAATATAAGTCAGACAAAATAAAAAACCTTACCCCTTAAGGCAATTCTGTATTCACTACGTATTCAGTATCATTAATGTTCATCAGATGAAGCCACGGCTTCCACAAAAGTTCCTATAATAAACAAAACAAGATATATAGATAATAATAATAATAATATTTGCTTATTATTCAAATATAAAATAATAAGTCAATATATTTAAGAGCATAAAGGCGGTGGCTTGGCAGAACTGTTAGTCTCGGAGAAAATGCTTTGTGGCATTTATTCCAACTCTTTACTACCTGAGTTGAAATCCCACCAAGTTCTACTTTGCCTTTCATCCTTACGGGGGTCAATAAAATAAAGTACCTGTCACTTACTGGGGTCGATGTAATGCCCTTTCCCTTCCCCCAAAATTGTTGGCCTTGAGCCTAAATTAGAAATCATTATTTAACAGTATCGGTAGAGGGTCGGACGCCATGCTTTCCAGCATAGTTACATCCCTTTACAGTCTGAGCTCAAATCCCGCCGAGGTTGACTTTGCCTTTCATCCTTACGAGGTCGATAAAATAAAGTACCAGTGATGCACTGGGTAATTGCTGGCCTTGTGCCTAAAGTAGAAACAATTATTTAACAGTATAATATATTATATAACCTACCATCATTACCATATCTATGCTGATCTATGTTAGATTGGTCAGTAATATGAGGGAGTGCTGAAAAGTTTCTGCCTTTGGGTAAAAGAAAATACAGGAGGATCAGTAAATTGTGATTTTATTCAACATATTCCTCTCTCAGATTCACACACTTATTGCAATGGTCCTTTAGTTTTCTAAACCCTGTAAAAAGAACACTGAAGGTTGGGCCTCCAACCAAGCCTCTGTGATACCCTTGAAGCCAGAAATCTTTCAGCAACCCCTCATATACCCTGCTATCTTGAACAGGTTTTATCAGATTCTCCAAACACTGTCCTAACCATTTCTTACTAAATCTGTCTCCCACCAAGAGATAAGTCAATGAGGGACTCTCAAGATAGCTGTTCAGATTGCTAGAAACAACAACTAAACCTTCCTCAAATCACACCCTAATGACCGAAAAGGGTAAAAAAAAATTATTGGACGTTCCACACTGTAAACATGGTTGGTGCTAGGAAGGGCATCCAGCTATAAAAAACCCAGCCAAAATAGAGTTCCGTTTGAGCAAGATACGGTGCAGCCAACTGGCCAGACTTGTCTCATAACGTGGACAACCCATCTAACCCATGCAAGTGTGGAAAAATAAATGTTAAACAGTGGTAATGATGATGAATTCAGTAATCTTAAAGTTCATATTACAGACACTATTTTAGCGATAAAAAAACACACACAACTGATTCCAGCAGAAATTGAACCTAGAACCAAACTGTATTGATGCAACAGATCTAATAAGATTCTTTACTCTTTAAGCTGTCTGTTAATAATTTTTTTTTAACCATTTTGTTTCAATACACTGCCTATGTGATTTAATTAATTTTGAAAATATTTTCATTAGTAAGCTTATGTTTGGTATGTGACTTAATAAGAGTTTCTAACATAAAATCATGATGGAAGGTTTTAATAAAATAATAAAGGACAGTCTAGCAAGGAAAGTGGACGTTAAATGATGATTTTCAGGTGGGGGTGGTATCAAGGGATAAACTGACACAAATCTACAAATTGTGGATGAGGGATATTGTAGAGGGAGTAACAAAAGGTATTGTAGAGGGATAACAAAGGATATTGTAGAGGGAGTAACAAAGGAAATTGTAGAGGGAGTAACAAAGGGTATTGTAGAGGGATAACAAGGGATATATTTTATTGTGCTACTGAAGTGACAAAGGGCAAGGTTAATTTTCAACTCAGAAACTCAGACTATAAAGGAAGGCAGCTAAACATGGCAAAACATTTTGTCTGCCAGTCTGGCACTGTACCATTTCTGTTCAGAAATATCTGAGGTAATATATATTTCTAAGTACTTTTAAATTATCTAATCTGGCTGGCAACCGTCGTCCTTTTGGAGATTTCAATGTTTTTTTAAAATTAAATAATAGATTATTATAATGGATATATATATATATATATATATATATAAACATACATATAAACACACATGCACACCGGGAGGTTAAATCTATAGTAAGTACAGAACTTAGTGCAGAGGACGAGTTTGGCATAGAGTTAGTTCCACAAGAAATTAGCAAACCATACTTGAGGACATGTGTTTCGCATAGCACGTTTTCAACCTGTGCATGGCAGCGGTGAAAGCAGAAGTGTAAATGAGCTGACTGGATGACACAGAATCCAGTCAGCTCATATACACTTCTGTTTTCACTGCAGCCATGCATGGCCTGAAAATTATGTAGGTGAAATGCGTGTCCTTCAGTATGGTTTGCTAATTTGTTGGGGACTCTAATTTATACATATACACACACACATATATATATATATATATATATATATATATCCATATGTGGTTGATGGCTGAGAGAAAGGAGTACTCAATACCGAAGTAGTTTTAATATTCATTTTATTAAGGCTAAAATAGTTCTTGCCTGACGACCCTGTGATAAAGAGGTGAAACTCCAGAGTAACAAGACTCACTATTTAGCCTTAATAAAATGAATATATGTATATATATTGTGTGCATGTGTATATATATATATATATACACACACACACGTAAATATATATGCATATAAATACACACACACACATATATATATATACATATAACCCTGTAGTTGATCATGTTGAGTTGATTATTCTAATCTATGAAAGGAATCATGTGGAATGTATGTTTATTAATAGGAGTGGTTATGTAACATCATTTCTATAGCTGGGACGTGATGGGTAACATGTTTGATATGGTTATGTAACAGTGTTAGTATCAGTGTCTAATAGCTTTGAGGGTTCTGTTGTTGATGCAACGGCTCACACCTATGTAGGTTTAGCCGGCCTCCTATAAGGTTGTATCTCATAGCAGGTTTCTCAGGAATTTTAATGAAAGGGGACCCCAGTCCTATCATGTTACAGTTCACACCTATGCAGGCTTATCTCACCTTTGGGTGTTTTAAACCTAGAGGCCTCAGTCATATCATGAACAGGACCACTCCATGTGAAACAGACACCTGTGCATTGCAGGGCTTAAACTCCATCTAAGTGAACAGGAGCAACATGAGATAAAGTGTCTTACACAAGGACGTAATGCAACACCCAGTCAAGGAATCAGACCCATTAGTTTATGATTGTGAGTCCAACACTCTAAAGATTCCACCATGTAGGAGGACAGCTAAACCTACATAGGTGAGAGTTGTAACAATGTCTATTGCTCCAGTGTAACACTCTCCCTTCTACCACATTTGTAAAAACCTCTCTATTGTTCCAGTGTAACTCTCTCCCTTATACCACAGTTGTAACAATTTCTCTATTGTTCCAGTGTAACTCTCTCCCTTATACCACAGTTGTAACAATTTCTCTATTGCTCCAGTGTAACTCTCTCTTCTTGACTTGATATTGTTTAATCCAAAGTAATTCTTGGTTAAGCAGAACACTTTATCAAAGACATTTCAACCGTGATCACTGTATCTTTTCTTTCTAAGCCCACAATAATGCTTTTGATACCAATACAAAGTCTTATTAGTATCACGCTCAGAAGTAAGTATACACAGACACACACACGTGTGTGTGTGTGTAGAACAATAAGAAAAAAACAGAAGTCAGGTGTAGGTAGATTGTGATATATATATATATAAACAATGAACTAACAAACAAATATATGTAAAGATTGATCAGATGTGACAATGTCAAGACACACCTAGAGATTATCAGTGACACATGAAAGTGTCAAGATACAAAGTTTGGAAACCTCTCCTTTAAAAGCTAACTGATCTGATACAGAAATTAATCAAAATTTAGGACCAGAAAGGACAAAATACAAGTGCCATTAATTTAGACATAGCTGTTTCACATAATTTTACAGTGAGAAAAATTGTAAAATGATGTGTGTGTATATGTATGTATCATCATCATCATCACCGTTTTACGTCCGTTCTTCCATGCTATACACACACACACACACATTGAGAAAGAGAGAGAGAGAGAGAGAGATAAAAACCAGACTGCGATGCCTAACTGTTTCGACTTGTATTCAGCAATCCTTTTTGTGGTCTCTGGTTTCAGCACCTCAGACTTTACACACACACACACACTTATCTGGTTCCGCTATGAGCAGGATATAGTGTGGCCAACTGGCCTGTCCCTCTTCATAATGGTGTCATCCAGCTGTAAAAATCCCAGCCAAATTTGATAGTTCCGCCTGAGTAAGGTACAGCAGGGCCAATCTGGCCAGATTTGTCTCATGCCGTGGACAACCCATCTAATCCATGCAAACATGGAAAATGGGCGTTAAACAGTGATGATGATTACATACACACACATATATGTGTATATATGTCATCACACCTTTTAATTTCTGTATCTATCCTTTGTGATCTTGTCTGTATTTTTGTACTCCTGAAGAAGGGCTAAAGCCCAACATGTTAAATTTTCTTTCCTAGTTTTCATATAAAGCATGAAACTAATAAGACTTTTTGTACCTCTGTTTGTCATTTCCTTGAACTATATACACACATAATGTATAGCATTCAATCTATACTAGTATAACGGACATACAAATGAGGACCAGGATGATGATGATTTATATGTACATGTATATTTATGTATGTATTTATGATTATGTGTTTGTATATATGATTGTGTGTGTGCGTATATAAAATTCAGAAGAATAGGAATAAAATTGTGTGTGTGATTACGTTGTTCAATCTAAACAAGACGAAACTTGTTTAAATATAATATCAAATTTTAATCATTCATATATATATATATTGTGTGTTGTACATGTATGAAATGTTTATTAACACTTCCTTGCTGATTTAGTCACTTTCTTTCACACTTTATATGTACATATACACACATGCACATATATATATATATATACACGCACACACACATATATATACATACATATATATACACATACACATACACATACATATATACACATACACATATATATATATACACACACATTTCTTTATTACATGTTCCAGCTGAGAGGCTGAGGCCATACTGGAGCGTCGACATTTTATTTATATATATATGCACACATTCACCCACCCACTCTCTCTCTCTCTTGCATTGGTTACGTCTTTTATGGAGAGGGAAAACATCATTAAGATCTGAACTTCAAGAAAATACGTCAAGAGTTAAGATGTGAGAATGCTTCTGGTACCAAACTGACCTTTGGTTCCATCCTGACCTCTGCTTCTACAATACAAAGCTATGTACTTTAATATGTTTATATTTATCTGAAAATCTGCTATCACCATTTTATCTAAGAATCTTTGAAGCTCACAATGCGGCGGACAGGAAGAAAAGCAAATACTGGAGCTTGTCCAGTCGCTTCCTCTTTGCACCAGTCGTCATCGAGACCTCATGTGGTCTCAAACCCCAGACAGCTGACCACCTCCGTAAAATTGGATCAATAGCAGCCCGTCTGAAGAAGGAGCCCTCCAAGGTGAAGTGGCTGTTGCAGCATGTGTTGCTGGCTATTGTCCATGGAAATATCTTTGCCATTTTGTCCGTGGTGTGCAGCTGAAACACCTGTAGAATCTGTCACCCTCTCTCCTTCTCCCATTTCTTTCTTCCTTTATCTAGTAGTCCTTGCTCTTCCCCCCCTTTTCCTCTCATTTATGGCATTTATAGTCCTTTGCAATGCTGCTTTCTTTTTCTGTCTGTTTAACCAAATAAAAGTTCCTTTGCTACCTTATATTCCAAATACCAACTTAATGAGAACGTTATACTTTTACATCCCTTCAAATAGTTTGGGCAATGTCTAACACAGTTAAAGTGTTTATATTCATCTAAGAATCTTAACTTTATGTAAGTTATGTTCCAACCATCAGATTATTGTATTTTCTTGTGTATAAGACACACATTTTAAATATTTGTTGTCAAAATCTACACACACCCTATACACAGAATGTATGAATATAATAATGGTCTCGTTTTTTGGTACAAAGCCAGCAATTTTGAGGAGGTGAAAGTCGATTAAATCGACTTCAGTGCATGATTGGTACTTTATTTTATTGACCCCGTAAGAGGGATTTGAACTTAGAACGTAAAGGGCCATAACTATGCGGCGAAGCAGGGTGTTCAACGCTCAACCGATAGTGATAATAATAATTGTTTCTACTTTAGGCACAAGGCCAGCAGTACGTTACTGGTGCTTTTATTTTATCGACCCCATAAGGATGAAAGGCAAAGTTAACCTCGGCGGGATTTGAACTCAGACCGTAAAGGACCATGACTCTATGCTGCAAAGCATGGTGTCCGCCTCTCTACCACTACTGCCAATCTACTGCTCTCGATAATATTTGTTTCTACTTTTTGGCACAAGGCCAGCAATTATCCAGTACATTACTGGTACTTTATTTTATTTTATCGACCTCGTAAGGATGAAAGGCAAAGTTAACCTAATAATAATAAAACTATGCATCAAGTACTCACTTTGACCTTACAGTAACTGGACATTACAATCCCTATATATATATATATATATATATATATATATATATATTATACACAAGCCATGTATAAGTATAGCTGTATATCCCAATCATTCCCCTTTCAAAATAATGGTGTGGTGTCTCATATTCTAACAAATATGGAAATATTGAAAATATTTCTTTTGCTAAATCCCTCCAAATTCTTTATTATTATCAAAATGATTTGAAAATCATAGGCAATCACTTTCATTAAAAAGAAGATAACAAAAAATTTAACATGTCTATATTTATCTAAAAACCTTCCATCATAATTTCATTAAATTATGATTCAAACACTAGAGAAATAATGAGAAAGTTAGTTATATTACTAAATCCCTACAAATTCTTGATTATTTTCAAAATGATTTGAAAATGCTAAGCAGTGTCTTTCATTAGAAATATAGCAACAAAAGAGTTAAATCTATAATTACTTTGAAATTTTTTGTTGTTTTTTTAATGATTGAGTTTTATGTAAATATTTGATGTTCATTGTTGTCTTCACATCTTTTCTTCTTTATTTATCCATTCATCCATAAAAGAGCCTTCCAGACATTATGCTTGATTGATTGCCAACATTACCAGCCAGTCATCCAGCTAGCCAACAACCAACCCAGCCCAGCCAGCTAGCCAACCAACCTCCCACCCATCACTAACCCAGCTACACAGCCATCCAACCAGCCATTCAGTCACTAACCCAGCCAGCCAGACACCCAACTGGCCAGTCACCTTCCCATCTATCTACTAACCCAATCACCCAGTTAACCAGCCAGCCAGTCACTCACCATTTCACCCATCTAGCCACCCACAAACCCAGCTACACAGTTACTGTCCAACTTATCCATCCACCAACCCAGTCAGCCATAACTATAGGTAACCATGGTAACTGTTGGTCCTTACTACCTCCAATAATCCCCATAAATAAATACTTCAGCCCTTCATAACTGACCCAGTCACCTCAACTTTCTGCTATAATACAGGTCACCATATATTTACACTTTCACTTTTCTAGACAACAGTGTTAACCCGTTAGTATTTAAACTGGCTGTATCCGGCCAGAATTCTCTCACCTCTTTTTGTTTAAATCAGCTGTAACCGGCTGCTCATACTGATGTTAAGGCATTGTTCTCAAAATAAATATCAAAATCTCAGATTTGATATTATGTGAGATAATTATGGGAGGTAAAGCCTTTACCCTAAGAATACAATAGTAAATATAGAGTAATGCAAATGCTAAAGGGTTAAATACGTTCTCTATATAACATCTACATTAGCTGTGAGGATTAAACACATCTCAACATAACATTTACATTAGCAGTGCTGGTTAAACACATCTCTACATGTCATCAACATTAGCAGTGCTGGTTAAACACATCTCTACATGTCATCAACATTAGCAGTGATGGTTGAACACATTTCTATAACATTTACATCAGCAGTGAAGGTTAAACATCTCTATAACATCTACATTAGCAGTGAAGGTTAAACACATCTCCTCAATACAACATCTACAGTAGCAGGGAGGGTTAAACACATCTCTACATTAGCAGTGATGGTTAAACACAAATTGTTTCCCCATCATTTAATTACCACATTCCCTGCTAGTAAGGGTTGGTCAGATCGTTACAGACCAAGTTAGTACTTAATTGGAGCCACTCATCTCACATGCAAGTCAGGGGTTGCATTTTACAGAGTGTACTAGGTGCATTTTATCATGGCACCAGCACTAGGGACATTGTCATGTCATTGACATAACTGAAGAGTCCTCAGAAATCAAATGAAGAATGAAATTTACAGCTCACACCTATGTAGGTTTAGGTGGCCTCCTACAAAGTTGCATATCATAGGAGGTTTCTGGGCCTGAAAAGCAATATGAAATGAAGAGTGTTTGCTTAAGAACACAATACGCTGCCCAGTCTGGGAATCGAACCCTTGACCTTATGGCCATAAGTACAACACTAGGTCATAATTCCTCAGAAGTATTTGTTACAGCTGAATGAACAATGCTTCGCTTTGTTATATGATGATGACCATTAATTAAATTTGTTACATGTTAGACATATTTCATATCATTGCAAAGAGGGATTCCTCATCTATATAGCCTTTAGATAATGAGAGAGAGAGAGAGAGAGAGAGAGAGAAAGAGAGAGAGAGAGAAAGAGAGAGAGAGAGAGAAAGAGAGAGAGAGAGAGAGAGAGAGAGAGAGAGAGAGAGAGAGAGAGAAAGAGAGAGAGAGAGAGAGAGAGAGAGAGAGAGAGAGAGAGAGAGAGAGAGAGAGAGAGAGAGAGAGAGTATAGATGGATGATAGATCAGCAACAACCATATTATTGATATTTTGATCATGTTTCAACATCATATCTGCCATGATGTGTGGAGCTCAACTATTTTCTAGAGCTTGCAGAAGACGTGTTTCTCTGCGTGTATTTGTGTCTGTGTGTTTCTGTTTGTATTCATGTTGGTATATTCAGATGTGTGTATTCATGTCTGTGAGAATATATGTCTGTATTCATGTGTGTGTGTGTGTGTATTCATGTCTGTATATTCACATGTGTGTGTGTATTCATGCCTGTAAGTGTATAGTTAATATGTTGTGCTATGATGTAGCTGAAGTAGTTCCTCTCATAGTCCATAGTAATTTTCCTGTTGTGTGTATGTGTGTACATTTATGTGAATGTGTATTTGTATGTTGTGAGTGTGGCTAATATCCTGTGCCACAGTATAGTTGAAATATTTTCTCTTGTGTTACATTTTTGTGTGTGTGTGCATGTTATGTGGTGTGTGTGTGTGTGTTGTATGTGGTGTGTGTATGTTATATGTGGTGTGTGTATGTTATGTTGTGTATGTGTGTGTGAGGCTAATATCCTGTGTAGGCTGGAAACTGAAGACCAATGTTTATAGTATATATTGATTATAAATAGTAGTAATAATAATAATAATAGTATTTGACATTGGCACAAGATCACATAAGGGAGTGGGTCGGGGGGAGTCAGAAAGAGAGAGAGACAGAGAGAGTTGATTAAATGGAATACTATAGTAGTTGAATGGTTCTTGAGTTTATCTGCCCCTGCAGAATGGAAAACAGAAGTAAACATGAATGATGGGAGACAATAATGATTTCTACTTCAGGGACAAGTCCAGAAATTGGGGAGGTGGAGACGGGGGAGTCGATTATATAGATCCCAGTTCTTTACTGGTACTTTATATCATCAGCCTCAGAAGGATGAAGGGCAAAATTGACCTCGGCAGAATATGAACTCGGAACATAAAGAGCCGGCGTAAATACTAATACTGAAGTATTTCTCTGATGCTCTACCAACTCTGCCAAATGATAATTCTTCTTTTCCCTTCCTGAGAAGAGGGTCGTGTGTGGGCAGAGTCCTCAAACACTGCTTCCACTGGATTCTGTCAGAAGCAACTGTTTCCAAGCGAGATCAGCCAAGCCCATCAATGGCCATGCTGGTGTAATCAATCTACCACTCTTATCCAGACAAATAACAATTGTTTCTTCTTTTGGCACAAGGCCCACATTTTGAAGGGAAGGAGAAATTCGATTAAATCGACCCCAGTTTGTAGCTGGTACTTTATTTTATCAACTCCGTAAGAATGATAGGAAAAGCTAACCTCGGCTGGATTTGAATGCAGAATGTAAAGGGCTGTAACTATATGTCACAATTGCATATTGCTGGATGCTCTACCGATTCTACAACCAATCCACTGCCTTTATCTTTGCCAGATCACAATAATAATAATTGTTTCTACTTTAGGCACAAGGCCAGCAATTACCCAGTGCGTTACTGGTACTTTATTTCATCGACCCCGTAAGGATGAAAGGCAAAGTCAACCTCGGCGGGATTTGAACTCAGATCGTAAAGGGACGTAACTATGCTGGAAAGCATGGCGTCCGACCCTCTACCGATAATAATAATGATTTCTTTATCTAACCACAAAAGTTTATAAAAATATTGAGGATGATACTGGACAACACAGTATGTGGATTTACATGAAAACAAATAAAAAGGAAAATATAACAAAAATGATGAAATTTAAAACAAAGAAAACATTGGTCATCAGTTTCCAGCCAGCGCACGCACGCACACACACACACACACACACACACAAACATAACACGAGAAAATATTCTTCAAACTTTTGAAGGTTACTTCAGTTGTGTCAAAGACATGTCAACTTCTCTAGCACTGGTGACACAATAAAATGCACCGGTATCTTTACCACATATCCAAATTTGGTTGCGTGTGCATGTCCATGTTTTGAGACAACACAATTCAAATTTACATCAGGTTTAAATCTACCCAGTAAAAACTTCTGTTAAACTTAACAGAAGATATTTCATAAATCAATGTTTGTGACAGTAAAATACATTTACAACTTTCTATAAAATGTCCTTAAAGATATATATATATAATCTTGCCTCAAGTGGGACAATTCCCGTCCAGACCCATGCTAGCGTGGAAAATGGACGTTAAACGATGATGATGATGATATATATTCCCTGTTGATGTCAATGTTCCACTTTTTTTGTCTACTTATTTGTATTTAATTACCCCACCCCCACACCTTCATAACTTACGACATCATCTTTAGAAAATGATGTCGATGAGATTGGATTTAGCAGGACATTAATCATAGCAACGTAACATGTAAGTCTTCGCAATTTTAAGACTTCCGTTAATTCCAATGTAGGCGACAGACTAAATATTACACAAAGTACAGTAGACAGATTTTCTCTTCTTTTTCTTCTCTCTAAATATGGTGTGGTGACAAAGTGGTTAAAGTGATCAACTTACTGGCTTCTTCATAGAAACATTGGTCTCAAATTATATAATAAGATTGGCATAATGCAGTGTTAAGGAAGTGTGGTGTTGTGTGGTGAAATGTATAATGTAGTGTTGGGGAAGTGTGGTGTACAATGGTGTGTTGGATATGTGTGTTGTGTGGTGAAATGTACAATTGAGCGTTGGGGAAGTGTGTTGTGTGGTGAAATGTACAATTGAGCGTTGGGGATGTGTGTTGTGTGGTGAAATGTACAATTGAGCGTTGGGGAAGTGTGTTGTGTGGTGAAATGTACAATTGAGCGTTGGGGATGTGTGTTGTGTGGTGAAATGTACAATTGAGCGTTGGGGAAGTGTGTTGTGTGGTGAAATGTACAATTGAGCGTTGGGGAAGTGTGTTGTGTGGTGAAATGTACAATTGAGCGTTGGGGAAGTGTGTTGTGTGGTGAAATGTACAATGGAGTGTTGGGGAAGTGTGGTATGGGAAAGTGTTGTGTGGTGAAATGTACAATTGAGTGTTGGGGACGTGTGTTGTGTGGTGAAATGTACAATGGAGTGTTGGGGAAGTGTGGTGTGGGAAAGTGTTGTGTGGTAAAATATGTACTGGAGTGTTGGAAAAGTGTCGTGTTATATGCAGTTATGACGAGTTGTGTAATGTACTGTGATGAAATACAAAGTAGAGTGGTGAGATGTGGTGTGGTATGATTAGTAAACTGTTATGTAACACAGTCTTGTATAGTTGTGTAAGAAAGTATAGTGTTGCGCACTGTTGTTTAATGTGGTTGTAGAGTCCTTGCAGTGAAATCTTGCTGCATCTTCTTTTCATGTTTTTCTAGCTAGTTTATCATTGAGAGAGCAAGAGACTAAGAGTACATATGACTTTTATATGCTCTCTGAGACAGATGAGAGGGAGGGGAAAAAAGGAATCTTCAAATCAGATGTGACCTAAATGTTTGTAACATAGTGGAACTTAGCTAAATGTAAAGAAAGGCCAGTGAATGGTGTTAAACCAGATGACCAATGAAGACTGTCAGCAAAGCAGGCCATTGGCAGAATTTGATCCCAGAGAACCCTAAGAGCAAGAACAAACATAAAGCATCTTGTCCAATACTGTTATGAACTCCTGCCAGTCCAGTCATCCCGTTAAGTAAAGGTTGGGGGGTTGAAGGACATCTGGCAATAGAAACACGGCCTCAAAAAGTCTAATTCAACCCATGCTAGTATAGATAAACATAATGATAAAGATGGTAGAAAAAAAAAAGATAAAAATATGGAATAATTCACAGGATATACAAATGTAAAATTAAGAAACATGGAAGTCCTGTAGGGCAAGGAAAAGAATGTATTAAAGATGGCACATCAAGTGATGAGACGAATAATTAGACTGGTTTCTTAAATAGGCAGCATAACAGGTGTGTGGGGTGTGTGTGGGGAATGAGGCAGCATAACAGGTGTGTGGGGTGTGTGTGGGGAATGAGGCAGCATAAAGCCTCCTCCCTTTCTCCAAATGTAATCCTCATCATCATCTTAAATTGAATGGTACCAATTGGGAACTAAAACTGGGTTAATTAGAAGATTTGCTGAGGGCTTACTGTTGCTGGAACATTACATGTTTAGAATGATTATGATGATAATGATTTTCATTTTGTACTTCACCACGACAGAAAAGTGAAAAAATGAAATGTGTGGCTTAGTGGTTAGGGTGTTGGACTCAATCAGGGTTTCAACTCCTAGACTAGGTTGTGTGTTATGTTCTTGAACAAGATGCCTCATTTCATGTTGCCTTTCATGATAAAACTGGGACTTCCTATCATTAAAAAAACCCCGAGAAACCACTGAGATACAACTTCATAGCAGGCCAGCTAAACCGGAGATTGAATGAGGTTCATGCCTTTCCCAAATGAATTAACAAGAAAAAGAACTAATGTGAAAAGGAGATTGTGTACACAAGTTTAACCCTTTAGCATTTAAACCGACAATATCTGGACAGAATTCTCTCACTTTTTTCTGTTCAAACTAGTCGTAACCAGCTGTTCATAGTGATGTTAAGGTATTGTTCTCAAAATAAATATCAAAATCTCGTAGATTCGATATTATATGAGATGAAGTGTTTACCATGAAAATACAATAGTAAATAAAAAGTAATGTAAATGCTAAAGGGCTAATTAATTTTATTTCATAATTAGTGAACAACAGTGTAATTCATTACAGGTGTTTCAAAAGACCAATCATTGTATATAGGCCGTGGAGGGGGGGGGGGGGCACTACTGAGTGGACGAGGCTCATGGCTTAGTGATAAATGCTGTAAGATCATAAGTTTAATTTTTTTGATCTGATGGTGCAATGTGTCCTTGAGTAAGACACTTTATTTTACATTGCTAAAGTCTAACATTCAGCTGGAAAAAATTAGTCATAACAACACTGGTAGGAATCTTTATCAGTGGCATATAAAGGGAGTGGGACTAGTATCCATGGGCAACTGCTAATTGTTCTAGAAAACACCTTACACAGGCTTATACCTTGGAGAGGATCTTTCCAGGTGCAAACACATGTTCAGTAATGACTGAAAGAAGTATTAACTTATATCCATTGTTGATTTAAATCAGTATAAGATATATAAACAAGGGCAGTGCCCCAGCATGGCCTCAGCCGGATGGCTGAAACAGGTAAAAGAGTAAATAGTGCTTTATGAATGTCTTTCAAAAGACATTGTGAAGGTGTATAGCTCGGTGGTTAGGATATTGAACTCATGACTATAAATAAAGATGAGGGTTTGATTGAATCCTGGATCGAGTAGTGTTCTTGAGCAAGCTGCTTCATTTCATGTTACTATTCATGATAAAACCCAACAAATCACATAGGAGGCCAGCTGAACCTACATAGATGTGAACTGTCATTTCATGATAGGACTGGGGCCGCTAAACCTACATAGGTGTGAACTGTTTTTTCATGATGGGACTGGGGCCTCTACCCTTAAAACATCCAAGAAAATTCATATGATATACAACCTTGTAGGAGGCCAGCTAAACCTACATAGGTGTAAGCTGTCTTCTTTTCATGATAGAACTGGGGCCTCTATCTTTAAAACATCTGAGAAACTTCATATGATATACAAATTTGTAGGAGGCCAGCTAAACCTACATGTGTGAACTGTAACAACAAAGCTGAAAAGAAGACATTAGCTTGCTTTGCACAGTGCATAAGCACTGCTGTGCACTATTAAGGAAGCTCTTTCTTGTTCTTCTTAGTTAATTTTCCCCCAAACAATACATTCCAACAGTTAGGTAATGTGCTATGTGAGTGATAAATGTTGGTCTCTATAATTACATAGTTGTGCTCTGTTACCTCGTTTCGTTAATTGTTGTGTTGATTGCCTCTTTACAAAGCTATCACATCCAGGAAATGTCTCTGTACAATAAGTAAAGTATCGAATCTACTCTATCTTTTGTCTTCTGTAATATTTATGTGAAATGAAATGTCCTTTATAGCTTGTACCCATGCAAGTTTAGCTAGCCTCATATGAGATTTCTTTGTGTGTCTTGTTCAAGAACACAACACATAGCTTGGTCTAAGAAGGGACCCACAACCGTAGGATCATGAGTCCAACACCTTAACAACATGGGCCACAATGTTTAAGTGGGAAAGTAATTTTACGTAATATTTATATTACTGTTTAAAGTGATAAATTAGTTAAGAGGACCCTTTAGTCTAGCTAAGTACATGCTGGTGCCATCATAAAATGCTCTTAGTATACTCTGTAAAGTGGTTGGTGTTCAGAAGGGCACCCAGCTGTTGAAACCATGCAAACATGTAAAAAAAAAAGGAATGTACAAGCACGACATTGTCTTGTGACCCCTCAAAGAGAGAACTCTGAATAAGAACTGACTCAGACCGTGACAGCCTACTATGATAAATATAAGGAATCTATCTTTATAAAATACCTAATGAACCCCCTACAAGATTCAATCTCACAGGATGCTGGCTAATTCTATGCAGGTTGAGCCATAACAACATGATAACCTATCCAACCCATAACAACAACAATTTGGAAAACATTTAAAAAATGATGATGATAATGTTTTCCGTATTAAGAAAAGAAAGGAAAAAAGACAAGAGGAAAAGAACTAAAGTTTACCTTTTCCCACACCCACCCCAAATAACCCTGCCTTTTATAAATGACGTCTCTTGAAAGAAGTGTTTCAGTTTTGTCCTCATTTAACATTTTTCCCTGTTAGCAAGAGTTGGACAGCTCTTCACAGACTGAGTCAGTACTTAAGCAGAACTACTACAACTAGCCTTACAGATGGGCTGTAAGCTTGTATCTCACTCCTATATAATTCCACACTCTAACGAGTGCATTTTATTGTGATACTAACACTAGGGAGGTTGGTATGTCTTTGACACAGTGGAAGGGTCCACCTGACCTTTTGTTCGGAAGGTTTTCTACAGCTGGATGCTCTACCTATCAACAACCACTTTACACAGTGTTTATCATGTAGATCACCAACAATAGGGTGATTGTCATGTTGAAGGATCCTCTCAGCCTTGTTTTCTATCAGAAGTTTCAGATGTAAACCCCCCCCGTAGAAGTCATTGGGGTGCCATATTGACATGGCATTTCTAGGGCATATTTTAAATGCCATTCATCCATTATTTGACCTCGAATGGATGAAAGGTTAAGTTGACCTCGATAGGATATGAATTCAGAGAGCAGAGAACCGAAACGAATACCACAAAGTATTCTACTGACATTCTAACAACTCTGCCAATTTGCCACCTTAGATTAAATCAACATTTCTCCACACACTACACAGCTTTGTTCTTATGTTTTCCTCCCAGTAAATACAGCAGGTTGGAATATTTCTCACATAACATTTTATAATCAACTTTCCAATTATATTTAAATTTATTCATGAATGTTAGGTTCAGTTGAACTTGCTGAGTAAGTACAACTTTGAAAGGTTTACAAATGACAGAAAGTACTCAACAGTTGATTTATGTGTGTGTGTGTGTGTGTGTGTTGAACCATGAAAACAAAAGGCAAAGGTTGATGATTAATCTGTTCATTGTTTTACGATCGTTTCAGAAGGTAGATTGATCATGGTAAATCAATATAGTGACTAAGAGATAGTGGTTAGAATCCACAGCAGAATCTTATATGATGAAAGCCTACTACAAAAGCAATAACTCTTGTCATCTGATCTTGTTGCAATTATTTCTTCAAGACTTCACAGAGTTCTAACAATGTTATTGGTCCTTACATAAAGAGGTAGATACCTGTGTGTGTATGTATGTATGTATGTATGTATGTATGTATAAAATATCATAAAGAGACCACTCTGATGCAAAGAACTCATTTCTCACATCACTAAGTGTATAGGGGATACCTCAAATATATATGATGGGCTTTATACCTTTCTGCCTACCAAATTACATCACAAGATATTGGTTGGCTCTGAAGGTTATGGTTGAAGATACTTGCTCAAGGATAGAATTGATAGAATTGAAGACTGTGTGGTTGTGATGAGAACTTCTTAACCTCACAGCCATGTCAGTGTCACTGGAGTGCACACACATATTTATTACATAATTAATAACGCTGACAACGAATGTTTATTATGCAAATTAGACTGACCACATCAGTTGAGTCCTAGTTTGTGTTTGATACAAATTGATTGACTATAATTATCTTTATGAACAATAGGATAAGGATACTTATCTCTGATGAACACCCAACTAGCAATGAAACATATAAAAGCAATTTCTTATGTTTTTCCCATTCCTTTAATTTATCACTGCAAGGCTTATAAATGAATTAAATTTATCTTAGAATAAATAAATATTTATACAAAATAGCACATATATTGGAAAATGTTAGATAAATATATATACACACATACATACATACACACACATACACATATATATATATAAATACATTATATATATATATATATATATAAACACACACACATACATAGACAAGTTGAGAAGGAAACTGGGTATAAGAGGGATAAATTGTTTTGTGCAGGAGAGAAGGCTGAGATGGTATGGACATATGATGCGCATGGAGGATGACCGCTGGGTAAAGAAGTGCCAATAAATCCCAGTAGAAGGAATACGCAGTAGAGGTAGACCACGAAAAACATAGGCGGAGGTGGTGAGAGCAGACCTCAGATCGCTGAAACTCACCGAGGAGATGACGAAGGACCATGACAAGTAGAGAGATGCTGTGCTGAATAGGACCCGTCCAACCCTTGCAAGCAGGGAAAAGCGGATGTAAAATGATGATGATGATGATATATATATGATGGGAAAACAGACATTAAAAAAATGGTGCACATACATATATATGATATTGATGATAATATATATATGTATATTTACATACGTCCATGTATATATTGCTAGAATTAATTGCGTTTTTTTGTAGGAATGGTCTGTTTTGGTTAATAATTTCCATATATTTTTGTTACTAATGCCTATAATTCTCTATTTTGGTTACTAATACCTATAATTCTCTATTTTGGTTACTAATGTCTACATGACTATATTTCAGTTAATAAAGAAACATATATTTCAGTTACCAATGTCTACAAGATGGTATTTTAGTTAGCACTGTCTCTAATTCTTGGTAATAATTTATGAACACTGAACACCTGTACAAGAGAATTAGAGAATTGCAAATGTAGATTCCAAAACAGTGCCTTATATATTCTATCTCTATACCTGCTTCCCTTCACCTATTAGCAAGTACACAAGAACGGCAGCAACAACAACATTAGTAGTAAGCACAGCAGCAGTAAATATGGACTGCAATAACAGCAGCAGCAGTAACACTAGATATAACATATCACTACATCAGCAGCAGCAGTAATCTTATATATCACTAACTATACAACCAACAGCAGCAGTAACACTAGATATAACATATCACTACAGCAGCAGCAGCAGCAGTAATCTTATATATCACTAACTATACAACCAACAGCAGCAGTAACACTAGATATAACAACATATCACTACATCATCATCAGCAGTAACACTAGATATAACATATCACTACAGCAGCAGCAGCAGTAATCTTATATATCACTAACTATACAACCAACAGCAGCAGTAACACTAGATATAACATATCACTACAGCAGCAGCAGCAGCAGTAATCTTATATATCACTAACTATACGACCAACAGCAGCAGTAACACTAGATATAACATATCACTACAGCAGCAGCAGCAGCAGCAGTAATCTTATATATCACTAACTATACAACCAACAGCAGCAGTAACACTAGATATAACAACATATCACTACATCATCATCAGCAGTAACACTAGATATAACATATCACTACAGCAGCAGCAGCAGTAATCTTATATATCACTAACTATACAACCAACAGCAGCAGTAACACTAGATATAACATATCACTACAGCAGCAGCAGCAGCAGCAGTAATCTTATATATCACTAACTATACGACCAACAGCAGCAGTAACACTAGATATAACATATCACTACAGCAGCAGCAGCAGTAATCTTATATATCACTAACTATACAACCAACAGCAGCAGTAACACTAGATATAACATATCACTACAGCAGCAGCAGCAGCAGTAATCTTATATATCACTAACTATACGACCAACAGCAGCAGTAACACTAGATATAACATATCACTACATCAGCAGCAACAGTAACATTACATATAACTAATACCATCAACAGCAGCAGTAACAATAAAAATTATAGTTGCAGCAGTGAAATGAACAGCAGCAGTGGGAAGGGGGGGGGGGGGTAATCAGCAACAGGAACAACAGTAACAACATCAGCAGCAGCAGTAAGGTTCTATATCACGAACTGCAACAACAACAACAACAGCAGTAACAGGGAGAAGGGGATGGCAATATAAACAACAATATCAGCAACAGGTACAGTATGTATACTGCAGCAACAGTAACAATATCAGCAACAACAGCAGCAGCAGTAACATTATATACAATGAACTACAGCAGCAGCAGTGAGGGAGTAGCAATATAAACACCAGCAACAATGTGTGTGTGTGTGTATCCGAGGTTCAATCAGGGGTAACTACTGTAAGTAAGGTACTCAATACATAGCAGAGTATAAATATGAATGAAATAGTTCTAGTCCTGTAGAAGCCATTTTTCTATATATATTATATTATATATATAATTACAACAGCCACATCATCAGGAACAATATATATATATATATATATATATATATATATATATATATATATATATATATATATATATATATATATATATTTATTAAATAACAGATTAAAGTTTAAGCAAAGAATCGCTGCCTTCACCCTTAACTGGATCTTCTGAAACTAAAAAAAATCAATCTGTGAACGCAGAAGTAAATATTTCAAAACACGTTGCAACCGAAGGAAGACAGGAAGACGATACTTTGGTTCTTATATATTTGATATATATTTATCCTTATCAAGCCCTCTTTAGATTTTAGTCTTCAAATTTATTATTATTACTATATATATATATATATATATATATATAACTACAACAGCATCAGGAACAAAATATATATATATATATATATATATATACTAGACCACATATGACCCATTAGGTCATGTTCACTTAAAAATAATTCTTAAACAATTTAAATATATACAGACATGTACTGGATATAATGTAAAATGAAATTTACAATCTATTCTCTCACAACCACTATCTCTTTCTCTCTATTTATGAAGGTACCCGGAAAAACCCTGTATCTTGGGATCCTGTGCTCCGATTTACACGAAACTTGTTTTATTCCATTTGTCTTCCCATTTCAGGAGCAACTTCCTTTCAAAGCATTTCCCCATTATGTGCCGTTTTGGCTGTATTAAATTACAGACAAGCACACAATCACAGAAGAAAACAACTTTAACCCTTTAGTATTTAAACTGTCCGTATCTGGCCAGAATTCTCTCCCTCTTTCTGTTTAAACTGGCTGTAACCAGCCACTCGTAGTGATGTTAAGGTATTGTTCTCAAAATAAATATCAAAATCTCCTTGTTTTTACTTTTGGCACAAGGCCAGCAATTACCCCAATGCATTACTGGTGCTTTATTTTATCGAATCCATAAGGATGAAAGGCAAAGTTAACTTCAGCGGGATTTGAACTCATGGCGCAAAGGGCCATAACTCCAAGCTGCAAATCATGGTGTCTACTGATACTGCATATAATGTGAAATAGTTATGTGAGGTAAAGCCTTTACCATGAAAATACAATAGTATATATAATGTAAATGCTATATGTGACCATATTTTTTATAAAAGGCACTAACTATAAATGTAAGCATGCTAGGGCGAGAAATAAAATTTTAATTTTACACTAACTACAATTTTTCAGATAATTTTGAAAATAATCAAGAATTTGGAGGGATTTAGTAAAATAACTTTTTTTTTCATTATTAAGCTGGTGTTTGGAACATAAGATAACAAAGGTTCTTAAATAAAATTATAATGGAAGGTTTTTAAATAATAAACACTTTAAAACAAACAGCTTTGTATAAGATCCATGGGCAGTCTCAGGTGGTTGTGGCTTTGTACCAAAAGGGTTAAATATTAAATTTTTTATTTCTCCATAAAATAGGTTGGAACTAAATCATTAGTTATATATATTTTTTTTCGTTTGAATTCTTAAGATGAAGAATTTAAGATGAATTGTCACCATCATCATCATCATCATCATCACTATCGTCATCATACATCAATTTATTCAGACAAGTGTTCTCCTCTTCACTGTTATAGTCCTGTACTGGAGTGATTCTTTCTCTGTATCTCTTTCTCACACAGTCTCATTCCTTCCCTGGAAGAAATCGGTTGTATTCAAGACATGGAGAGGGGATGGGCTCCACTATGTTTAAAATACACAAGACACTGTCCACATGTTACAATGACGCCCCTACAACCACATCCGGAGTTATGGCTCCACATATACAGTAATATAATTAATTTCTTGTTATTTGTCTGGTTTTTAGAGAACAGTTTAACAAAGGTTTTTTAAATAAAAAATTGTATTGTACCATCAGGAGCAGCTTCAGTCAGTTTCGTACCAAACGGATTAGAACTATTTAGCAGTAAGAACACATGCATAAGTTACTCCAAGTACTGCAATTCTTTAACCTTTTCTGAGCCGATGGGGTCCTTTTGGACCCTGGAAAGTGTTTAAAATTATGTAATTTTTTAATTTAAAGACTTTATTATATCTCCTGCCGTTTATTGTCAATAGTTTATATATGTACATACAAATTCTGAGCTAAAATTTTCTTGTCTTATGGATGTAATAGCATAAAACTGTTTGTTTGGGGAACTGGACATCATCGGCTTTTTGTGACACTCATTTTCTTTATTTTTTCCACATATTCTGATAAAATTCGTTTTATCTATTTGTTTGTAATGATTGTGTCCCACGCTCTGATGTACTATAAGTCAAATTTCTTCGTATTTGTACTGATATGTATTAATAATTTTGGTATATTTTGTATTTAGTTTCATATGTATGATAAATTTAACTATAACAAATGTTTCTTTCATTCAATAACATTTTCCCAGTCAATAAATTTTATTTTATTTCACCTCCATTGTAACGCTAATAATTACAAATATATACTGAGTTTCATGCTATAGATCCTGTAACACATACATATATATGGTTTAACAAGTATTACTTCATGCATTGCCTGGAAATCCACCTAAATAAAAGGAGTCCCTCGAGACTCCAATGGCCTTTTGTCTAATTCCAACACTGTTGGCCCACAAAGAGTTAACTTGACACAAACCACATAGAAACCTGTCTTCAACAAAATAAGCTACATGTAGTATCTACCCAACACTTTCTCGTGTGTTACCATCTCAATATTAAAGTACATCATATATTTCCAACCATCACAATCAACATACATAACACACACAACCAACTCTCTTGTTACCATCAACAAACATTAAAGTACATCATATAGAACGAACAATCTTACATACACACATAGTAACAGCAACCATTTTCCTCTTACCATCAACACTTAAGTACCATCACACTCACACAGAGAAGACAAAATTACATACATACCACACACACAAAGACAAAATTACATACATACCACACACACAAAGACAAAATTACATACATACCACAGACACAAAGAAGACACAAGCAGCCATATCCTTTACATGTTAAATCAACCTGCAGGTCAAGGCCCTTATGAGCACACCATTTGAGCTGTTCATGATCAACACAGTTTCTTTGAAATTCTCCCCTCCCATCATGCACTGCCTTCCTCCAGGAA
>OZ024748.1:18583170-18623170 GCA_964016885.1 Eledone cirrhosa
CCATCATCACCACCATTCACAACAGGTACCCCCCCATACCATCACCACCATTCACAACAGGTAACCCCCCCCCACCATCCATACCATCACCATCATTCACAACAGGTAACCCCTCCACCCACCATACCATCACCACCATTCACAACAAGTACCCCCCCCCCACCTTCCATACCATCACCACCATTCACAACAGGTACCCCCCCCCCACCATCCATAACATCACCATCATTCACAACAGGTATCCCCACCATCCATACCATTACCACCGTTCACAACAGGTAACCCCCCCCCCCCCCCCCCACCATCCATACCATCACCATCATTCACAACAGAAATAATAAGGAGCCCTCCCAAATACCTCACCGTGAACTCAATCAATTTACCATGGGGACAGTAAGGTGGTGTGAGGTGAGATGGGTCTGTTCTATGTAGTTGCTGGATTTACTAGAAATAGCAGTCACATTCAAATCATATTCTACTGTCTTTAAAACACACACACAAGGACACAGACCAGCCATGGGAAAACGTTTTTGAGCCGTGGGCCGCATAGGACATTGTGCCCCGTCATAAGGTGGGCCGCATAGGATATGGAGCCTATCATAAGGCAGGCCACATAGGACATGGTGCCCCGTCATAAGGTGGGCCGCATAGGATATGGAGCCTATCATAAGGCAGGCCACATAGGACATGGTGCCCCCTCATAAGGGTGGCTATATAGGATATGGAGCCTATCATACGACAGGCCACATAGGACATGGTGCCCCGTCATAAGGCGGGCCATATAGGATATGGAGCCTATCATACGACAGGCCACATAGGACATGGTGCCCCCTCATAAGGGTGGCCATATAGGATATGGAGCCTATCATAAGGCGGGCCATATAGGATATGGTGCCCCATCATAAGGTGAGTAACATAGGATATAGTACCTCGTCATAAGGTGGGCAACATAGGATATGGTGCCCCGTCATAAGGTGAGTAACATAGGATATGGTACCTCGTCATAAGGTGGGCAACATAGGATATGGTGCCTCGTCATAAGGTGAGTAACATAGGATATGGTACCTCGTCATAAGGTGGGCAACATAGGATATGGTGCCCCGTCATAAGGTGAGTAACATAGGATATAGTACCTCGTCATAAGGTGGGCAACATAGGATATGGTGCCTCGTCATAAGGTGAGTAACATAGGATATGGTACCTCGTCATAAGGTGAGTAACATAGGATATAGTACCTCGTCATAAGGTGGGCAACATAGGATATGGTGCCCCGTCATAAGGTGGGCAACATAGGATATAGTACCTCGTCATAAGGTGGGCAACATAGGATATGGTGCCTCGTCAAACCACTAAAAACTCAAGGCGACTTTGAAATTAGGTGAGCTATTCGGAATGCCAAACGGGTCGCAGTAGTCACACACACACACCTCTCCTTTATAGAGAGAGAGAGAGAGAGAGAGAGAGAGAGAGAGAGAGAAAGAAAGAGAGAGAGAGAGAGAGAGAGAAAGTGAGAGAGAGAGAGAGAGAGAGAGAGAGAGAGAGAGAGAAAGAGAGAAAGAGAGAGAAAGAGAGAGAAACAAAGATTTAGTTATATTAGAAATGAATATAACAGGTTAGAGGCGGCCTTGATTATGTCTGTTTGATCAGAACAGGCCTGGGGTTAAAGGAAACATCCTCTCAAATTCGCCAAGTTCCCTACCTACCAAACAACTCACAATAAATTGCTCTCTTCTTCAGACGACCTTAGTATTAGATCTGTGTGTGTGTGTGCTTAATACATAGACAAATACACTTCGGACTAGCTTAGTATTATATATACATACATACATATATATAATCCTGCGGGTGCGCAGGTGAAACTCCAGAGTAACAAGGCGCACTACTTAGCCATAAATAAATGTGTGTGTGTGTGTGTGTGTGTGTGTGTGTGTGTGTGTGTGTGTGTGTGTGTGTGTATATATATATATGTAAATAAAGAGAGAGAGAGATGTAAAATCGCGACCGCGGCTTCAATCGGTTTCGGCTTGTGCATATATATATGCATACACCTATCAAATAGAAATAACTAAGGTCTAAATTCAAACAATATCATACACACATATAAAAACAAACCCAACGAAGGCTGCGGTCTAAAATAAACTGGCCCACAATGAAAAGAAAAATCCCATTAAAAGTTTGAATCTAAAAAGATATATACATGGTGTCCCCAAAAGTTGTATACACACTTTGATTAGAATGCTGCCATTTACCTGTCTATATTTACAAAGCCCCAAATATAAAGACGTTTATCGATACACAATTGGCTGTTGAAGGTTTGTCTCTGAAAAAATAAAATAATAATAATAATTGTTTCTACTTTAGGCACAAGGCCAGCAATCACCCAGTGCATTACTAATAATAATAATATATATATATATAACACACGCAGTTAAACCATCGATTTTACGAACTAATTATGGGAGGTATGTCCGAGAGTCCTAGGTAACACACGGTTAATTTTTACTGTTATAATGTAAAAAACAAAACAAGCTTTCATACAATATACATTGGTGGACAGTATTAAAATAATGAATATGCCATGTTTTTTGTATCTCGACAGTGTAGTTTGCTGTGATCGTTGTGGTAGTACAATATTGTTTTTATTATTAATTATTATTACCATTATATCTATTTTGTTTTCTGTAAGCACCCCCACCCCCGGGTACCTGTTCTTTGTATTGTCCCCTATATGTCGGCCCTTGTGGCCAATAAAGAAATAATTATCATTATCATGTCGTCGTCGTCGACGAAGCTACACCACGCCGCCGTTCGGGCGTCGGCCGAGGTTAACTTTGCCTTTCATCCTTACAGGGTCGATAAAATAAAGTACCAGTGTGCGCTGGATTGGCAGTATCGGTAGAGGGTCGGACGCCATGCTTTGACGCATAGAGTTACGGCCCTTGCCATTCTGAGTTCAAATCCCGCCGAGGTTAACTTTGCTTTTCACCCTAAAGGGGTCGATAAAATAAAATACCAGTAATACACTGGGTTTTGCTGGCCTTGTGTCAAAACTAGAAACAGTTATCATTTAGTGCATTAAATGCAAAATCCGTTAAAAACGAGGTCCGTTCAAAAGAAGAAGATTCGGGGTATTAGGGTATTTAATATTTTCATCCTTCCGGGGCCAAACTCTCTCTATCTATATATCTATCTATACACACACAAGTACTGGTTAAACAGTGAAGTAGATTAATCAATTAAACTCGATCCTAGAAGTTATATATGGCCTTGCGCCAATGTCAGAAAATATTTATGCATAAATCAATCATTATTTATGAGTCGCTCTGTACTATATACACGCCATTTTATGATATATATATAAAAACACCCTCCATATATATATATATATATATACACACACACACAGAAACATACATTATATATATATATATATATACAGACACACACTCCCTCTCTCTCTCTCTATATATATATATATACGTACACAAACATACTATTTATATATATATACACAAACAGACACCGTCTCTCTCTCATATATATATATATATATAATTATATACATGCATACACACCCACGATTCTATAATTGTGCCGATAAATTGCTATAATTGAAGACGCAGATATACAATACAGGATATTAAAATATATTTAGAGAAACACTACCAGTTGCTTTACGTTGTAAAATAATGTCAATCGAATGTTACCTAATATTATTCGGTTTGAATAACAAAAAACAACAAAAGAGATCGATAAATTAAGTACCAGACTTGAAAAAATATGTACTGAAGTCGATATGGTTAATTAAAATCAAGGCGGTGCCCTAGTATGGCCGCAATCAAATAATAGGAAACACACACACACATATGAGAGAGAGTGTGTGTGCGTGTGTGTGTGGATGTATATTATCCGCACAGTTATGAATGGCTTTATATATATGTGCGTATGTGTGAATGTATATGGTACATATATGTGTGAAATATATGTCATGTTTAATACAGAAATGGCTCCTACAGGACTAGAGCTGTTTTATCGATAATGTGAATTATATGATCGAATATAAAGCGAGTACAAGAGAACTTAGTGAAGTTTGTGGCACATTTGACCAAGTGAAGGTCAGAGAGGAAGAGAGACTGAGTGTGGTGAAGGAAGTGAAAGAAATAGTTAGTGGTAAGGGTGGAGGCGGTGGTGATGGGTAGATTTAGAAGTAGATAGAGGATACAAAATAAATAGGGAGATAGATGGGTAAGATAAGGGGGCTAGGATTAAATTAATTGAAGTATAGAGAAAAAAAGACCAGGACGAGATTACTGTGCGTGTATAAATCTTATATATATATATATACACACACACAGCTCTGAAGTGAAATATACAGCGATCATCGATATACGTAGAACACACAATATTGTGAAATAGACACATCTCGACCCATTGAAATTGAAATCGCAATATATTCGGGTTTGAGCAGATACTCTCTCTCATATATATGAGAGAGAGAGAGAATCTATATTTTATGGAGAGGGGGGGGGGGTTAAGCAGATGAATAGAATTAATTCATCCTGTAATATTTAGAAAGAAAAAAAATATAAATATAAAAGGAAGAAAATGTATTGGTTGTGATGAAGAAGACTAAGAAATAATATAAACAGACCGATAGACAGACTAACAAAAGACAGAACGTTATATATATATATATATAGTGACCAAGGGAATGGTCCCCCAGAAAATATTAAACGACGGACGGTTTGTAGTTTGTACGAACCGAGTGAAGCTAGCATACTAATTACAGTAGCAAATGGCAGCTACCAAAATAGTCATATCTGCAGCAAAGACACACAGACACATACACACACGAACATAATAGAGATAGATAGAGTGGTAGATAGATTGGTAGATAAATAAATATTATATATTGGTATATAGATATATGATAGTTAAATATGTACTGTAGATAGATAGACAGACGCATATAACAGATATAGAGTGGTGGATACACTGATAGATAGATAGATTGATAGGTATTAATAGGTGCAGAGGGATATGTTAAATATGTACTGTAAGCTAGACAGACACACACGAACATAGCAGATATAGATAGATAGATAAATGAATAGGTATTATATATAGGTACATAGATAATTATGTTAAATATGTACTGTAGATATATAGCTAGATAAAAAGACATACAGCAGATATATGTGTAAATAGGTAGATAGACACACCAGCCAAATATATAGCTTAAATAGATGTCTAAATAGGCGCACACGATAGATAGACAGATAGATATGTATAATTAACACAATGAACAAAAAAAAGCTAGGTAGGTAGGTAGGCAGGTGTTTTAATGCGATTAGTAAGTAAAAAGTCGGAAGATTTGGTAAAAAATCCATCAGAATGCTCAGTTACAATGTACATATATATATATATATAAAATATATACTTATATATAGTCTGATCATATAAATAAGAATCGGAGTAAGTGAAAAATACGAGGGTAGGAGAGGAAAAACAGTTGGACTACGTATGGTGGTGGTGTTGATAGTAGTTGTGGTATTGAAGGTGGTGGTTGATATAGTAGAGGCTGTGGGTAAATGGTGATGGTAGTAGTGGTGTGTTGTTATTGATGATGATGGTGATAGAGGAGGTAGCTGTATTGATAATTATATTAGTAGCGGTTATAGTGGTGATGGTTTTAGTGGCAGTAGTAGTGGAGGTTTAATCATTTGGTTCATAGAGGGTTGGCTGTACATTTTTTTTCACCTTAAACCCTTTGAAAAATAAAAAATAATTACAATGATTATCATTACCACCACTATTACAACTCAGATGCCGCAGCGCAGTGGTTAAATTCTCGGTGATCCGAGCGAGAATCACAAACACGGTTTCGCTTTCAAGAACACTTCATTCCATTCCACTTCACTTCTAAGAAATGCAAATGCCACCACTTGTTAAATTCCGTTCCCTTATAAAAAAATATTTCTCAGGCGCCACGACTCTATAACAAACAACCCCCTATTCCGTTTCATCATATCTTCGCGGTAGGGGACTCACATACATCAAACCCAGACAATATTTAATCGACTACTAATACACCATCAGTAGTAATAATAATAACGATTTCTACTATAGGCACAGGCCCAGCAATTTTGGGGGAGGGGAAAGTCAACTAAATCAACCTCAGTGCGTTAATTCGTAGCCATTATTATATGGGTAATTGCTGGTCTTGTGCCAAAAGTAGAAACAATTATTATTATTATTGTCTTTGTCAACCCCCTCACTATTCTAAAAGGATACAAATTGAAGTGGCAAACTACATGGGAGAGAAAGCGGGGTTAAATATTACAATGGGAGGTAGGGGGTGATGGAAGGATACACAAAATTTAAAGGGCAATAACAAGAGTATATTACATTTGTGTGTGTATATATATATATATATATATATATATATATATATATATATATAGAGAGAGAGAGAGAGAGAGAGAGAGAGAGAGAGAGAGAAAGAGAGAGATTTAAAGGGTTTTTCAGAGAGAGTGCGTTGTATATATGTAGATGTAATGAAACCTTTACCAGTAGTATCGTTACTAAATAAGATAATGATAATAAGGACGAATGAGGTGATGATAATATTTTTCTTTTCATAAAAAAAAAATATATATATAATAATAAACAAGAAGGAGGGTTTAATTTGTACATCCCCATTTATTTTATCGTTTAAAACCCTGGTTTTTGGAGGTGGATAATGATTTTCATGGTGATTATATCTCTTTCTCTCTCTATATATATATCACCATGAAAATCATTACCCCACCTCCACCACACCAGCACTTCAAACAACGAAAAGTGGTTTTCAACTGGGACCTAGACCGAGAAAGTAATCAACAACTATAAATATTCCTATAATTATAATAAATTGATTAAGAAATCAAGAAAGACAGTAGAGTCCCATCAGAGAAATAAAACCGTAGAACAGCTGTAATGGAAGGAATAAAATAGAGATGATGATGACAATGAATAGGAACAGACAGATTAAGGAAATATTTTGTGGTGTGTTTGTTATAAGTATAACACTCACACTATATGTGTGTGTGTGTGTGTGTGTGAAGAGGGCACGCAAATTTGACACCGAGGGAAATATTGTGATAGAATTGTTATATATATATATATACAGACACAAACACATTTTTAGAAAGGATATATATATATAAATAAATACACACACGTCTGTCTGTGTGTGTTTCTTCTGCTGCTATTCTGCCACTGTCATTTATTTCAAAGATGTTTTGGTAGTTGATTTATTTTGGCTTGTTATTAAACCCATGACCATCTCTCTCGACATTCATTTTATTTATATCATCTCATTATTAGAAAACGACACATAGATCTACGGGCCAGATAGGGGAGTAGGCAAGCGTAAACAGATAAATTGGATAATTAGATAAACACAGATAGATACGTAATTTTCGGGGTTTTTTTTTCATATTTTCTTGACTTAAATTTCAAGATGAATCGTAAAAAGAGAAGCAATAGAAAGATAAAAGAGAAAACGCATATATACAAACATATATATATTATAAACATTATTCTTCTTATTATTTTTGGTACCAGTGACATTCTAAAAAGGGACAATCAACTGGCAAAATGATTGCTATCTGAGCTATTAAGTGGTAGCTTTATAAAAACCTCAAATGAACACCTTTACACTACTATATATAAATATATACATACATATTCAAAAATATACACACATTTATATATGTCTATATACATTCTCTATCTCTCTCTATATATATATATATCTACTATAGCCTATATCTATTTATATATACATATATATCTATTTCCAACAGGCAATGACAACGAAAGGGAGAGAGAAAGAGAGAACGAGCTAGAGAGAGAGTGGTGTCTTGACGTAATGAACATATATATACATGTATTCAATTTGTTAAAAATACAGGCAATCGGTAGACAAATATCGACATTATTTTAACACCGATTGTTTAAATGTGTGAAATGATAACGATAATGACAATTTTAATTGAATATATCGATGAGAATTGTATATTTGAGTGAAACGAAAATGATATTTCTTACCTGAGTCGCCTCCACAACTCTCGCCAAAGCAACCATTAAAACTTACTCCTTCCTGTGACGTCAAACATTTGTGTGTAAAACTTTCAGCTTTTGTTGTTTTTTATTTTCTCTCTCAAAATATATATTTATTCCTGTTTTTTTTATTTTATTATAAATAAAATACAAATGAAAATTTCTCTTCTCGAAACGGAACGTTGGTAATTAATTTAATCTGTATGTAAATTTATTGAAAAAAAAACCTCAACAAAATGTAGAAAATTGTATGACTACGAAAAAAAGTATGAAGGTTTGAAAATATCCTACAGCTTATCACCATTGTACGTCAACAAAACATGTTAACTTCTGTAAGGTTGACACGCATAACCGGAGGTGAACTTTGGCGAGCTGTATGAGGTCAAGGGGCAGATCAGTTGAGGTCACAGCATCTCTTATTTTTCCAGTTTTTACCATTATTAACCTGACTAACATAACGCAAACAACTATATTTACGCAGCAGCCACTTATTACAGAAAGACGACAGAAAGGAACTTAATTAACAAACACACAATCCAAAGAAAGAAAAGGGTGGGTGAAAAAAGCCCCATCAAAACCAAGCGAAGTTTTGAGAAATGTTTTATAGTATTATATTTTACACTTGAAATCTAAAGAAAGTTGATATCTACTTTGCATCTTTCAGTAGAAAGAACCAGTTATATAGTTCGCCACCATCACATCGCTACTTGTAAGTACCAAGATCACCATCGTTACCGCTACTACCAGCGCCAATCGGGGAATTATTTAAATATATATATATATTATTAAAACACCTTGTATATTTTACACACGCAATACACACACACACTCATATATATATATATATATAATTGTTTCTACTTTTGGCACAAGGCCAGCAAATACATTACTGGTACTTTATTTTATCGACCCCGTAAAGTTGAAAGGCAAAGTTAACCTCGGCGGGATTTGAACTCAGATCATATATATATATATATATAATTGTTTCTACTTTTTGGCTCAAGCCCAGCAATAAGCCAGTGCATTACTGGTACTTAATTGTATCGACCCCGTAAGGATGAAAGGTAAAGTTAACCTCGGCGGGATTTGAACTCAGAATGGCAAGGGCCGTAAGTTTATGCGTCAAAGCATGGCGTCCGACCCTCAACCGATACTGCCAATCCAACGATATAATAATATATAAGGAACAAAGAATCAGTGTTGCTTCATATACATATTTATTACACATGTTTCATTGTCGATCAGCTCGAGGAACGATCTATTAATGATCGAACTGATTCTGGAATCGGAAGCTCCTCAGTTATGTTTTAATATGCATTCTCGCATTAGGCACACACTTGTGCATACTTAATTGTTGGTTATAAAAGCTACGTCGTTCTTTTACTCATGCCATTGTTTCGTTCGTTCTTGTTTTTAAACAAACCAACAAAACTATATATATATATATGCATAGGTTATACTTAATTTGTTGGGATTCAACAAATATATATAAACAAATATATATATATATATATATAAACAAATATATATATATATATATATAAACAAATATATATATATATATATATAAACAAATATATATATATATATATATAAACAAATATATATATATATATATATATAAACAAATATATATATATATATATATATAAACAAATATATATATATATATATATATAAACAAATATATATATATATATATATAAACAAATATATATATATATATATATAAACAAATATATATATATATATATATAAACAAATATATATATATATATATATATAAACAAATATATATATATATATATATATAAACAAATATATATATATATATATATAAACAAATATATATATATATATATATAAACAAATATATATATATATATATATAAACAAATATATATATATATATATATAAACAAATATATATATATATATATATAAACAAATATATATATATATATATATAAACAAATATATATATATATATATATAAACAAATATATATATATATATATATAAACAAATATATATATATATATATATAAACAAATATATATATATATATATAAACAAATATATATAAACAAATATATATATATATATATATATATATATATAAACAAATATATATATATATATATATATATATATATATATATATATATATAAACAAATATATATATATAAACAAATATATATATATATATATATATATAAACAAATATATATATATATATATATATATAAACAAACAATATATATAAACAAACCAACAAGCTTTAAAAGAAAAAATCATCATCACCACTCATCATCATTGACACTAACCTATATTATGATAATAATCATTAGCGGTGTGCAACATCCAACATTATTTTGATCTTTGCCTTTCATCCTTACGAGGTCAATAAAATAAATTACCAGTAATACACTGATTTAATTGCCGGCCTTGTGCCAAAAAGTAGAAACAATTATTTTGATCAGAAGAAATTAACTTATCTAAATTCTAGGTAAGCTTAGCTTTTCTTTTCCTTTTTACTTCTAAATATCCTCTTTCTCACTTTTTTCTTATTTTGTAAAAGAATAAAATTAGATTAAAATAAAATCACTCGAAATCTTCTATTTAGTAATTTTGTGATCTCATCCAACCCACTTTAACTTTATTATATTATATATATATGAGATCACACTGATGGTAAAAACTATGCACATATTTAATATAATGTAGTTAATCACTACCATTTCAAAATATTTCAATATATATATATATTATATATATATATATATATATATATATTAGAAAGTGAGGTTTCTTTTACAAAATGAAAAATAACCGAGGTGTCCTACACGAGTGAAAGTATAAAGAAAAAAAGATGAAATCGAAAATGCAACTGGAGTCTTATTTTTTTTTTTTAAATATTTATATTTATTTATGTGAGAAAAACCACAGACCCTCCATCTCAACTCTACTTTTGAAAAGCAGAAGAACTGCGAAACCGGTAAAGGAACCAAATAAATATATATATTTAAAAAAAAAATAAGACTCCAGTTGCATTTTCGATTTCATCTTTTTTTCTATATATATATATAACAGCATTCAATGTGTATACACATATAGCGTGTGTATATATATATAAACACACACACACAATACGTGCCTTTATAACACACAGATACACATACATTCACAAATACCATATAGGTATTCATAACACACAAGAGACACCATCTAATAAGGTGCACTCTCTCTATTGCATGATATGCACCTCACAATGCATTTTGAGTTTCGGCTTACTGTACACTTTCACTACACGCACATAATAAATATATTATATATGTAATATATGTTCATATAAACACACCTTAATCTATAGTTTATACATCACAGAAATAGACGTGGATGGATGTTTAATACATGAACACATGCACGCTCTATATATTTATAATACATATATATTTATATACACTTTATATGTATCTATATTTTACACATTTATAACGTACATACATAGATGAACACACGCACACATTGTGTTTATAATACGCTTATACTACACACTCACATTTATATATACATGAACATACATACACATACGTTTATTATATACTCTTACACAACACCTATGTGTTTATAATTGTTTCTACTTTAGGCACAAGGCCAGCAAATTACTCAGTGCATTACTGGTACTTTATTTTATCGACCCCGTGTTTATAATACTCTTACACAATACACACATGCAACAGCTTTTGTCTTCGTTCATCGAATGAAAAATGTTGGAACCGCACTTACACATAATACCACTTTCTATGTATTTACCACACACACTGACGTACGTATTCTCGTCACTTTAGTTCCTGTAATTAAATAAACCAACTCGCACACAGATCGATTTTGGAAATCTGTTGAAAACAAATCAATTGACAATCATTCCCATATAATTCGTTAAGTATCAACAACTTTATATATATATTTATTTATATTTCATTATAATTATTATTTTACCGAATTTAAAATGTTATAAGTAGTTGTGGCAGTATAAGTTGCGTGAGGTGGTTGTGTGCTGTCAGGGATTCCACAGTGTTTAAAGGGGCACCAATATAAGGGCCTTCGAAAAAAATTTCAACCAGGAACCCCATAACCAGCTTACTCTGATCCTAGTTATGGGGACAGGAAGTATGAGAGGTGACTGATTGACAAACTTCAATAAGACCCACAACGAATTTAACGTAAAAAAATCCACTAAAAATAAGGCCAGCAATTTGAAGGGAAGGGGAGAGTCGATTAAATCGACCCCGTAAGGATGAAAGGTAAAGCTATAAGACCAAGTGATATTTGTGTGTGTGTGTGGGGGGGGGGGGGGGGATAATAATATTATATGATATGAAATACGATAATAACCTGAGAGTCATTGTCAGAAAATTAGCCTAATAACTTCTTTGGTTCCTTTTACTCCTTTTGGAACATTGGATGACAAGAGGTCTCTCTCAATACAGTAGGTTTGCTAAATCTGTTATGGGACTGATCCCAGACTAGGGCCCATATCTGCCAGATGTTCCCTTCACAGACCCCCTGTCATGTGACTGCTCACAGTTTACTGGGTTCATTTTATCATGGCACCAATTGATGTCTTTAAATATATGGCTTTGGTTTAATCTTGATCTATTTACATTCCATTTAAGGCAATTGGTATACTATCATCATCATCTCTCTGTGTTGGCAGTCGCTCATAATTAAATATGACTTTGTAGCAGAAAAGATTTTTATTTTGATAAAATATGTACCAGACTTAAAAATTAGTATTTGGGTTTGATCTGATTAATAAAATACTTTTTACAGACACACACACACATATATATATATATATATATATATGCTAGCATGGAAAACCAGACATAAAATGTTGATGAGCTCCAGTTTCCATTTACCAAATTTTACTTACAACAAGGCACTGGTTAATTGGTTAACATGAAGCTATAGAAGACACTTGCTCAAGATACTATCATCATCATCATTTTATGTTCATTTTCTCACGCTAGCATGGGTTAGACACACACACATATAAATATATGCTAGCGTGGAAAACCAGACATAAAATGATGATGAGCTCTAATGGGTCTCTGCACAGTTTCCATTTACCAAATTTTACTTACAAGGCACTGATTAATTGGCTAACGTGAAGCTATAGTAGAAGACACTTGCTCCAGTTACTATCATCATCATCATTTTATGACCATTTTTCTACGCTAGCATGGGTTAGACGAATTGTCCTGTTGTGGGCAATGCTAGGTCAGGTGATACAGAACTGATTTTGGCTTGGTTTCCGTAGCTGGATGCCCTTCCTAACGCCAACCTCATTTACAGTGAGTACTGGGTGCTTTTTGTCGTGACACTTACACGACCACTTTATCATGTGGGAGTGTGGGGTGGGGCATACTGTATATGCCCCATGCCCCACCCCACCGTCTAACTGTAAATTGGTCATGTAGGCATCGCGACAAAATGCACCCAGCTCACACTGTAAAGTGTTTGTGTACCATATAGGTAATTATGCAAATGGTAACATTGCAACTGCAAACCTCATTACTATTCCCCAGGCAAATATCTAGAGATGGGTTGAGAAAAGAAAAAATGTCAAACCCTTAGACTTCAAAAGATCTCTCGGTGTGGTGAAGGAATTTGTTTCCCAACCATGTGGAACTTTGGGCTAGTGTCTTCTATAGCTTTGGTAGATGGTGTCAGAGAGTAATAGAATAAAGAATATGAGTGTATCATTAGAAACTAATGTTTACTCCATCACTACTCTGAGTTTCTGGCAAGCTATCTATACATTGGTTCAGACGATGCAATTATAAGTCCCATCATCAGCAGCATTGTCATCATCATTGTTCTCAACATCATCTGTTTTCAATAAATAATCTCTACAGGTTCTGTATATTTTTCTTCATTTGTTCACGTGAACACACACTGATATACATACATATCACATAGAAATAACTAAGGTATAATATCAAACAAGTGTATACATACATATATATGATCTTGCGTGTGCGCAGGTGAAACTCCAGACTAACAAGGCTCACTACTTAGCCATATATATATATTATATTGAGTTCTTCATGCAGACTGGACCCCACAACTTACCGTGAATATCTCTGTATGTATATATATATATATATATATATATGAGAGAGAGAGAGAGAATCCTGACCGCGGCGCCAAGCGGTTTCGGCTTGTATATATATACGCATACACCTATATGAAAATAGATCTATCAAACAGAAATAACTAAGGTCTAAATTCAAACAATATCATACACACACATCAAAACAAACCCAACGAAGGCTGCGGTCTAAAATAAACTGGCCCACAATCAAAAGAAAAATCACATTAAAAGTATGAATCTAAAAAGTATATATATATACATGGTGTCCCCAAAAGATGTATACACAGTTTGATTAGAATTCTGTTGAAGTGTGTATGCATTTTGGGGGACACCCTGTATATAATATATTTTTTGTATATACAGACAGATCTGACATACAAATCTGCCATTTACCTGTCTATATTTACAAAGTTCTATCAAAGCCCAAAATATAAATACGTTTTACGATACACAATTGGCTGTTGAAGGTTTTTCTCTTGGAATTTAAAAAAAAAAAAAATTGATATACAGGTAAAATTCTATTATAACGTATTTTTTAGTATAACGAAATTTTTTTAATCACCAGCCACACGGTCGATATTGTTATGAAGAATTTTTCGTTACAACGAATTTTTTTATACCCCGTGAACTTCGTTATAACAAAATTTCACTGAATATATACTTACACGATCGATTTTACGAACTAATTATGGGAGTCCGAAGTAGCCCCCAGGGTATTTTTAATGTTATTAATGTAAAAAACAAAACAAACTTTCATACAATATACATTGGTGGACAGTATTAAAATAATGAATATGCAATAATGTTTTTTTGTATCTCGACAGTGTAGTTTGCTGTGATCGTTGTGGTAGTATAATATTGTTTTATTATTAATTATTATTACCATTATATCTATTTTGTTTTCTGTAAGCACCCCACCCCCGGGTACCTGTTCTTTGTATTGTCACCTATATGTCGGCCCTTGTAGCCAATAAAGAAATAATTATCATTATCATTTAGTGCGTTAAATCCAAAATCCGTTAAAAACGAGGTCCGTTCAAAGGAAGAAGATTCGGGGTATTAGGGTATTTAATATTTTCATCCCTCCGGGGCCAAACTCTCTCTCTATCTATATATACACACACAAGTACTGGTTAAACAGTGAAATAGATTAATCAATTATACTCGATCCTAGAAGTTATATATGGTCTTGCGCCAATGTCAGAAAATATTTATATTCAATATAATATCTATCTAAATGCATAAATCAATCATTATTTATAAGCCGCTCTATACTATATACAGGTCATTTTATGATATATATAAATATATACATACACAAACACCCTCCAGATATATATATATATATACACACACACACAGAAACATACGATATATATATACATCCCCCTCTCTCTCTCTCTCTCTATATATATATACAAATATACGCAAACTATATATATATATATATATATATATATATATACGTACACAAACATACTATTTATATATATATACACAAACAGACACCGTCTCTCACTCATATGTATATATATATAATTATATACATGCATACACACCCACGATTCTATAATTGTGCCTATAAATTGCTATAATTGAAGACGCAGATATACAATACAAGATATTAAAATATATTTAGAGAAACACTACCAGTTGCTTTACATAGTAGAATAATGTCAATCGAATGTTACCTAATATTATTCGGTTTGAATAACAAAAAACAACAAAAGAGATCGATAAATTAAGTACCCGACTTGAAAAAATATGTACTGGAGTCGATATGGTTAATTAAAATCAAGGTGGTGCCCTAGCATGACCGCAATCAAATAATAATAGGAAACACACACACACATATATATATATATATATATATATGTGTGTGTGTGTATATTATACGCACTCTTATGAATGACTGTTTATATCTGTGTGCGTGAATGTATATATGATATGGTACATATATGTGTGTGAAATATATGTCATGTTTAATACAGAAATGGCTCCTACAGGACTAGAGCTGTTTTATCGATAATGTGAATTATATGATCGAATATAAAGCGAGTACAAGAGAACTTAGTGAAGTTTGTGGCACATTTGACCAAGTGAAGGTCAGAGAGGAAGAGAGACTGAGTGTGGTGAAGGAAGTGAAAGAAATAGTTAGTGGTAAGGGTGGAGGCGGTGGTGATGGGTAGATTTAGAAGTAGACAGAGGATACAAAATAAATAGGGAGATAGATGGGTAAGATAAGGGGGCTGGGATTAAATTAATTGAAGTATAGAGAAAATAAGACCAGGACGAGATTACTGTGCGTGTATAAATCTTATATATATATATATATACACACACACAGCTCTGAAGTGAAATATACAGCGATCATCGATATACGTAGAACACACAATATTGTGAAATAGACACATCTCGACCCATTGAAATTGAAATCGCAATATATTCGGGTTTGAGCAGATACTCTCTCTCATATATATGAGAGAGAGAGAGAATCTATATTTTATGGAGAGGGGGGGGGGGTAAGCAGACGAATAGAATTAATTCATCCTGTAATATTTAGAAAGAAAAAAATATAAATATAAAAAGAAGAAAATGTATTGGTTGTGATGAAGAAGACTAAGAAATAATATAAACAGACCGATAGACAGACTAACAAAAGACAGAACGTTATATATATATATATATATATATATAGTGACCAAGGGAATGGTCCCCCAGAAAATATTAAACGACGGACGGTTTGTAGTTTGTAGTTTGTACGAACCGAGTGAAGCTAGCATACTAATTACAGTAGCAAATGGCAGCTACCAAAATAGTCATATCTGCAGCAAAGACACACAGACACATACACACACGAACATAACCGAGATAGATAGAGTGGTAGATAAATAAATAAATATTGTATATAGGTATATAGATATATGTACTGTAGCTAGATAGATAGATATTAATAGGTACATAGGGATATGTTAAATATGTACTGTAAGCTAGACAGAAACACACGGATATGGCAGAGATAGATAAATGAATGCCTTTCATCCTTACGGGGTCGATAAAATAAAGTACCAGTAATGCACTGAGTAATTGCTGGCCTTGTGTCAAAAATAGAAACAATGAGATTTTGATACATAGATGACAGTTAAATATGTACTGTAGATATATAGCTAGATAAAAAGACATACAGCAGATATATGTGTAAATAGGTAGATAGACACACCAGCCAAATATATAGCTTAAATAGATGTCTAAATAGGCGCACACGATAGATATGTATAATTAACACAATGAAAAAAAAAAGCTAGGTAGGTAGGTAGGTAGGCAGGTGTTTTAATGCGATTAGTAAGTAAAAAGTCGGAAGATTTGGTCAAAAATCCATCAGAATGCTCAGTTACAATGTACATATATATATATATATAAAATATATACTTATATATAGTCTGATCATATAAATAAGAATCGGAGTAAGTGAAAAATACGAGGGTAGGAGAGGAAAAACAGTTGGACTATGTATGGTGGTGGTGTTGATAGTAGTGGTGGTTGTGATAGTAGTTGTGGTATTGAAGGTGGTGGTGGTGGTTGATATAGTAGAGGCTGTGGGTAAATGGTGATGGTAGTAGTGGTGTGTTGTTATTGATGATGCTGATAGAGGAGGTAGCTGTATTGATAATTATATTAGCGGTTATAGTGTGGTGGTGGTAGTGGTGATGGTTTTAGTGACAGTAGTAGTGGTGATGGTTTTAGTGGCAGTAGTAGTGGTGATGGTTTTAGTGGCAGTAGTAGTGGGGGTATAATCATTTGGTTCATAGAGGGTTGGCTGTACATTTTTTTTTTCAACTTAAACCCTAAGACATCATCATTATCATCTTTGAAAAATAAAAAATAATTACAATGATTATCATTACCACCACCACCACCACTATTACAACTCAGATGCCGCAGCGCAGTGGTTAAATTCTCGGTGATCCGAGTGAGATTCACAAACACGGTTTCGCTTTCAAGTACACTTCATTCCATTCCACTTCACTTCTAAGAAATGCAAATTCCATCCCCTTATAAAAAATATTTCTCAGGCACCACGACCCTATAACAAACAACCGCCCCCCCCCCCCCCCCATTCCGTTTCATCATATCTCCGCGGTGGGGAACTCACATACATCAACACCAGACACGATTTAATCGACTACTAATACACCATCAGTAGTAATAATAATAACGATTTCTACTATAGGCACAGGCCCAGCAATTTTGGGAGAGGGGAAATTCGACTAAATCGACCCCAGTGCGTTAATTCGTAGCCATTATTATTAGTGTTTTAAAAGGATTATTATTTTAAAATGATACAAATTGAAGTGACAAACTACATGGGAGAGAAAGAGGGGATAAATATTACAATGGGAAGGGGGGGGGGGGGGTGACGGAAGGATACACAACAAAATTTAAAGGGCAATCACAAGAGTATATTACATATGTATATATATATATCTTTATTTTTATTCTTCTTATGACAGCTGAATGAGTTGGGGTACAGAACCCAACGAAACGTAAGCACCTGTTTATGACACTTGTAATTATATATATACACATACATGGAGAGAGAGAGGTTTAAAGGGTTCTTCAGGGAGGGTGCGTGTGTTATATGTATGTAGATGTAATGAAAACCATTACCAGTAGTATTATTACTTAATGAGATAATGATGATAACGATGAATGAGGTGATGATAATGACGATGATGTTGGTGATGATGATAGTGGCGATGGTAATTACATTTTTTTTTAAGAAAAAAAAAAAAAAAAAAAAAATATATATATATATATATATATATATCACCACGAAAATCATTACCCCACCATCACTACACACCAGGGCTTTAAACGACAAAAGTGGTTTTCAACTGGTACCTAGACCCAGGGTGTAAACGACAACTATAAATATTCCTATAATTATAATAAATTAATTAAGAAATCAAGAAAGACAGTCGAGTTCCATCAGAGAAATAAAACCGTAGAACAGCTGTAATGGAAGGAATAAAATAGAGATGATGATGACAATGATGATATTAATGGAAAAGGTCCCGATGAATAGGGACAGACAGATTAAATCAAAAAATGAGTTTTACAATAGGTTGGAAGCACTCAATATATAGTTCAAGGAGACAGCAAACAGAAGTAGAAAAAGTGTTATTAATTTCACACATTGTATTGCAAAGAGGAAAGAAAGTTCGACGTGTCGGGCTTAAGCCCTTCTTCAGGAGTACACATAGAGACAGGATCACAATGGAGAAACAGAAAGAATGTCCAGTAAAGGCACACACACACATATATATATATATACACGTCTGTCTGTGTGTTTCTTCTGCTGCTATTCTGCCACTGTCATTTATTTCAAAGATGTTTTGGTAGTCGATTTATTTTGGCTTGTTATTAAACCCATGACCATCTCTCTCGACATTCATTTTATTTATATCATCTCATTATTAGAAAACGACACATAGATCTACGGGCCAGATAGGGGAGTAGGCAAGCGTAAACAGATAAATTGGATAATTAGATAAACACAGATAGATACGTAATTTTCGGGGTTTTTTTTTTCATATTTTCTTGACTTAAATTTCAAGATGAATCGTAAAAAGAGAAGCAATAGAAAGATAAAAGAGAAAACGCATATATACAAACATATATATATTATAAACATTATTCTTCTTCTTATTATTATTATTGGTACCAGTGACATTCTAAAAAGGGACAATCAACTGGCAAAATGATTGCTATCTGAGCTATTAAGTGGTAGCTTTATCAAATGCACGCACTCTACCTCAAAATATTTATATCAAATATATGTGTCTATATACATTGTCTATCTCTATCTATCTATATGTATATCTATTTCAAACAGGCAATGACAACCAAAGTGAGAGAAAGAGAAAACGAGCTAGAGAGAGAGTGGTGTCTTGACGTAATGAACATATATATACATGTATTCAATTTGTTAAAAATACAGGCAATCGGTAGACAAATATCGACATTATTTTAACACCGATTGTTTAAATGTGTGAAATGATAACGATAATGACAATTTTAATTGAATATATCGATGAGAATTGTATATTTGAGTGAAACGAAAATGATATTTCTTACCTGAGTCGCCTCCACAACTCTCGCCAAAGCAACCATTAAAACTTACTCCTTCCTGTGACGTCAAACATTTGTGTGTAAAACTTTCAGCTTTTGTTGTTTTTTATTTTCTCTTTCAAAATATATATTTATTCCTGTTTTTTTTATTTTATTATAAATAAAATACAAATGAAAATTTCTCTTCTCGAAACGGAACGTTGGTAATTAATTTAATCTGTATGTAAATTTATTGAAAAAAAAACCTCAACAAAATGTAGAAAATTGTATGACTACGAAAAAAAGTATGAAGGTTTGAAAATATCCTACAGCTTATCACCATTGTACGTCAACAAAACATGTTAACTTCTGTAAGGTTGACACGCATAACCGGAGGTGAACTTTGGCGAGCTGTATGAGGTCAAGGGGCAGATCAGTTGAGGTCACAGCATCTCTTATTTTTCCAGTTTTTACCATTATTAACCTGACTAACATAACGCAAACAACTATATTTACGCAGCAGCCACTTATTACAGAAAGACGACGGAAAGGAACTTAATTAACAAACACACAATCCAAAGAAAGAAAAGGGTGGGTGAAAAAAACCCCATCAAAACCAAGCGAAGTTTGGAAAAATGTTTTATAGTATTATATTTTACACTTGAAATCTAAAGAAAGTTGATATCTACTTTGCATCTTTCAGTAGAAAGAACCAGTTATATAGTTCGCCACCATCACATCGCTACTTGTAAGTACCAAGATCACCATCGTTACCGCTACTACCAGCGCCAATCGGGGAATTATTTAAATATATATATATATTATTAAAACACCTTGTACATTTTACACACGCAACATACAGACGTATATATATATGCACTCGCGCATTAGGCACACACTTGTGCATACTTAATTCTTGGTTATAAAAGCTACGTCGGTCTTTTACTCATGCCAGTATTTCCTTGTTTTTAATATATATATATATATATATATATATATATATATATATATACATACACACACACACAAACAAGCTTGTGAAAAAAAAAAATATCTTATCACCAACGCCACCACCACCATCATCATCATTGACACTGTAACTCTAACCTATAATATGATAATAATCATTAGCGGTGTACAACATCCAACATTATTTTGATCAGAAGAAATTAACTTATCTAAATTCTAGGTAAGCCTAGCTTTTCTTTTCCTTTTTACTTCTAAATATCCTCCTTCTCACTTTTTTCTTATTTTGTAAAAGAATAAAATTAGATTAAAATAAAATCTCTCGAAATCTTCTATTTAGTAATTATGTGATCTCATCCAACCCACTTTAACTTTATTATATTATATATATATGAGATCACACTGATGGTAAAAACTATGCACATATTTAATATAATGTAGTTAATCACTGTTCCATTACAGGATATTTCGATTAAATTATCTTATAAGTATATATATATATATAAAGTACTCACATATATACATATATTATTGATATGCATACATTATATATATATATATAAAAGGTACCCCAGAAAATGTATACTCAATTCAACAGCATTCTAATCAAAGTGTATATACATTTTTAGGGGACATACACACACACTCTCTCTCTTTCTCTCTCTCTATATATATATATGTATATGCATACACACGCCCACACTCTCACATATATATATATATATATATATATAGTATCAAATCCCTTGGTTATTTCAGTTTAGCTTGTTGCTTACGGTGTTTCTATTTTCTCGTTGCTATATGCACATTTACTTATGCACGCCTACACACATATATTTATATGCCATTTACACACGCATGTATATATATATATATATATAAACACACAAACATTACGTGCCTTTATCACACTTGTTATTTATAGCACACAGATACACATACATTCACAAATACCATATAGGTATTCATAACACACAGAGACACCATCTAATAAGGTGCACTCTATTGCATGATATGCAATACTTATTATACTCTTACACAACACCTATGTGTTTATAATACTCTTACACAATACACACATGCAACAGCTTTTGTCTTCGTTCATCGAATGAAAAATGTTGGAATCGCACTTACACATAATACCACTTTCTATGTATTTACCACACACACTGACGTACGTATTCTCGTCACTTTAGTTCCTGTAATTAAATAAACCAACTCGCACACAGATCGATTTTGGAAATCTGTTGAAAACAAATCAATTAACAATCATTCCAATATAATTCGTTAAGTATTAACAACTTTATATATATATTTATTTATATTTCATTATAATTATTATTTTACCGAATTTAAAATGTTATAAGTAGTTGTGGCAGTATAAGTTGCGTGAGGTGGTTGTGTGCTGTCAGGGATTCCACAGTGTTTAAAGGGGCACCAATATAAGGGCCTTCGAAAAAAATTTCAACCAGGAACCCCATAACCAGCTTACTCTGATCCTAGTTATGGGGACAGGAAGTATGAGAGGTGACTGATTGACAAACTTCAATAAGACCCACAACGAATTTAACTTTTAAAAAATCTGCTCAAAATAATAATAATAATAGTTTCTATATTTAGCACAAGGCCATCAATTTGAAGGGAAGTGGAGAGTCGATTAAATCAATCACAGTATGTTACTGGTACTTTATTCCATCGATCCCGTAAGGATGAAAGGTAAAGCTATAAGACCCGGGAGATATTTTGTGGGCGGGAGGATCGTATTTTCTCTCCATCTTACATGGATGCCAAAAGTGACTTGCCTACGCAAGGACATTATTTCAGCTTTGTTGTTAGTTGTTTTGATAACAATAATAATGGTTTCTGATTTAGGAACAAGGCCAGCAATTTTTAGTGGGAGGTGAAAGTCGATTAAATCGAGTGTGTTACTGGTGTTTTCTTTTATCGACCCCGTAAGGATGAAAGGCAAAGCTAACCTCAGCGGAATTTGAACGCAAAACGGAAATGGACATAATTATATGCCGCAAAGCATGTTTTTCGGCTCTTTACCGATTATTGCCCATCAAAAAAATAATGTCTAAAAGTTCTTAAAACAGAAAAAGAAACTACAAAAATATTTTTAATTTTAAATAAATAAGCCCCCCCCCCCCCCCCCCCCCACACACACACTAAACATATAAGATCCCAACCCTCATTTCAGCAGGGAATATAAAAAAATAAAATAAATAAATAAAAATAAAATACACTAAGAAGCAAGCATTAGTCTACCAGACGTCTCAACTTCGAATATAAGACCAAGTGATATTTGTGGGGAGGAAGAATCTTATATGATATGAAATACGATAATAACCTGAGAGTCATTGTCAGAAAATTAGCCTAATAACTTCTTTAGTTCCTTTTACTCTTTTTGGAACATTGGATGACAAGAGGTCTCTCTCCATACAGTAGGTTTGCTAAATCTGTTATGGGACTGATCCCAGACTAGGGCCCATATCTGCCAGATGTTCCCTTCACAGACCCCCTGTCATGTGACTGCTCACAGTTTACTGGGTTCATTTTATCATGGCACCAATTGATGTCTTTAAATATATGTCTTTGGTTTAATCTTGATCTATTTACATTCCATTTAAGGCAATTGGTATACTATCATCATCATCTCTCTCTGTGTTGGCAGTCGCTCATAATTAAATATGACTTTGTAGCAGAAAAGATTTTTATTTTGATAAAATATGTACCAGACTTAAAAATTAGTATTTGGGTTTGATCTGATTAATAAAATACTTTTACAAATACAGACGCACACACACACACATATATATATATGTATATATAAATATATGCTAGCGTAGAAAACCAGACATAAAATGATGATGAGCTCTAATGGGTCTCTGCACAGTTTCCATTTACCAAATTTTACTTACAAGGCACTGATTAATTGGTTAACGTGAAGCTATAGTAGAAGACACTTGCCCAAGGTACCATATAGGTAATTATGCAAATGGTAGCATTATAACTGCAAACCTCATTACTATTTCCCAGACAAATATCTAGACATGGTTTGACAAAAGAAAATGTCAAAGCCTTAGACTTCAACAATCTTTTTGTTTCCCTACCATGTGATTTTGGATTGAGTTCCACTCTGTGGCACCTTGAGCTAGTGTCTTCTATAGCTTTGGATTGAAATTTCGTAGATGGTGTCAGAGAGGGGAGACTGGCTTGCATGGGTGACTGCTGGTCTTTTACAAAAACACCTTGCCTGAACTTGTGCTCAGAGGGGAACTTTGTAGATCCAAAACCCATGGACATTTGTGACCAAAGGAGGTCTTTTAAATATGTATATATATGAAAGTAGTAATAGATTAAAGAATATAAGAGTATCATTAGAAACTGTTTACTCCATCACTACTCTGAGTTTCTGGCAAGCTATCTATACATTGGTTCAGATGATGCAACAATGAATCATAAGCTTCATCATCATCATCGTTCTCATTATCATCATCTTAGTTTTCCATAAATAATCTCTACAGGTCCTGGATATTTTTCTTCATTTGTTCATGTGAACACACACTGATATACATACAAATATACACACACATACATACATGTATGTATGTGTGTGTGTGTTTGTATGTATATCAGTGTGTGTTCACATGAACAAATGAAGAAAAATATGTGTATGTACAACTGAGAGTTCTAAAATATTCTGTGGTTGCATCTGACACTGTTTTTTTTTTTTGTGCATGTAGGAATGTGTGTTTATGAATATATATCATTTACCATTTGTTTTCCCTGATAGCATACATATATATATATCTTTATATATATATATGTGTGTGTGTGTATACATACATATATGGGCACAGATGGAAGCTAAAGCATACATATATAGTATGCACCCCTCATCCTCTCATACATCTCTCACGAGGACAGACTGTAGCATACATCCAGGGAAGCCTCCAGCTCACACTGTAAAGTGGTCTTCATGGCGACATGACAAAAAGCACCCAGTCAACAGTGCAACAGTGTAAAATGATGACGATTTTATATATATATATATATATATATATATATATATATATATGATCATCTCAGTTTAGCGTCCATTTTCCAAGCTATGCTAGCATAGGTCAGGTGGGTTGTCCCATTGTGAGACAAGTTAGGCCAGATGACCATGTCTTGCTCACACACACCTTTACCTGGCTTGGTTTCTATGGCTGGATGCCCTTTCTAATGCCAACCACGTCAGTGAGGGCTGGGTGATTTTTGTTGTGCCACCACTTTACAGAATGGACTGGGTAATTTTTGTTGCGCCACCTACACAACCACTATATAGAATGAACCGGGTGCTTTTGTCATGTCTCCAACACAACCACTTTACAGAGTGGGCTGTGTGTTCATTGTAATGAGGTGTCACTGACAGGACCACCCTATATGTATATATATATGCACACATACACACATGTATATACACACATACACACATGTATATGTATATATATACACATACACACATGTATGTGTATATCGTTCTGTTGAACATAATGACTCTCTTAAGTTTCATTGTTTTCTATAATTATATTTCCTCCTGATATTTTATACTCATCTCACCCAATTATAAGCCATTGTTATTTATAGTACCATCATTTCTTTATTGAAATATTTCACTGAGATATTCACAATAGCTCTACTACATCACATCTCTGCTTTGTTGTCCATCTTAATATCATTATTATGCTGTTACATACAGCATCTTTCTAAAATATAAATGTCTCTCGCTCCTAAATTTCTTTCCTTCATGACTGTCAAAACACACTCAACAATCATACTTTCTATATACAGTTTTATTCAATTAAAATTGTCTCATAAAATATCTGTGTGTGTGTGTGTGTATATATATTCATTTTGTAAGACTAAATAGTGAATCTTGTTACTCTGGGGTTTCACCTGCTTCTCACAGGGTCATCAGACGCTTATGACCTTGTGAGAAACCGGTGAAAGTCCAGAGTTACAAGACTCACTGTTTAGCCTTAATAAAATGAATAGTTAAACTCTACTCCTGTATTGAGTAGTCTTTTCTCTTGTTTGTCAACTATATATGGACACACATACACACACACACATATATATATATACATATATACTGAGCTCCTCTAAAGACTTGATCGACGACTTCGAGGATGTGTTTCACATGAGAAGCATGCGCTGGATCAGCAAGGTGATGAATGGGTGAAGGAGGCAGTAGAGGCTCAAAAGGACTTGCATGGAGGATGACAGTTGGGATCAAGTAAGACCAATGGACAGAAACACATGGAGCAGGATGCTAAGGAGCACTGTCAGGCAAGACCCACCCTTACTTAAGGATTAATTGTGTCCTGGATGATGATGATGATGATGACATCTATACAATAAAAGTACTGTTTTCCTGCTGTCATTATCATCGTCACCGTTTTACGTCCATTCTTCCACGCTAGCATTGGTTAGACGGGTTGTTCTATTGTGGGCAATAACGGGTCAGGTGACAATGTCTTGCTCATACAGAACTGATTCTGGCTTGATTTCTACAGCTGGATGCCCTTCCTAACACCAACCTCATTTACAGTGAGTGCTGGGTGCTTTTACTGTGGCACGAGCACAAGCACTTTACAGTGTGGACTGGATGCTTTTTTGTTGTCATCTACACGAACACTTAATAGTGGGAGGGGGTGGGAGCATACTGTCTATATGCTTCAGTGCCGGCTTGTATCCACGGGAAGGCTTTCTTCTGTATTACTGTGTAACGCCAGAAGTCTTGGTCCTGCGTCATCGCCTTTGAGAGATTCAGCTGGATTCAAAACATTTTTCCCACCCCTCATATATATTATATATATATATATATATATATATTTAAAGGTTAAACAAGGTTCAATGAATAAATCAAAGAATGAGTTTTACAATAGATTGAAAGCACTCAACAGAGTGGTTTTCCGGAGTTATTAATATTAATTCAAAATATTAACAAAATAGATATTCTTGTGATCAAGTATATTTTATTATATGGTAGTGAGTAATATATGACAAAATCCAGGTATATAAATATTGGATTTTGTCATATATTACTCACTACCATTACTGAATCTTAACCATCTACTATATCAGGGTATGTCATGCATCATCTTATTTTATCTGATGAGGACGTACTGTTGAAGTTAACTCTCTGAAATATGTATAATAAAATATACTTGATCACAAGAATATCTATTTTGTTAATATTTTGAATTAATATATATATATATATATATATATATATAAATAATGTATGTATATGCACAAATATAATTAGACCTTATGTTTTATATCACAGACTTACGCACACACATGAATATATATATATTTGTAGTAGTTGTTCGTATTCAACAAGTGAGTTAATCTAATATGTGTTGAAAAACTGCAACAATTACGCTGGGGTAGTGACAACAAAACAACTAAACAACAATATGTCATAATAGTCACTTTTGTTTGATTTCCTAATGGAATTACATATCGTATTAAGTACTAAAGTCATGACTACCATCTCACCGCCCCCACTTTAAATATATATATATATATATATATATATATATATATATATATATGATGATGATATATACTGTATATATGTCTGTATGTATATATATATATATATATATATATATACATACACACATACGTCGACTTGGAGAAAGCCTTCGACAGAGTCCCCCGTTCCATTATCTGGTGGTCTCTTAGAAAACTAGGTGTTGATGAATGGCTTGTGAGAGCTATACAAGCCATGTATAAAGAAACAGTCAGTAAGGTTAGAATTAACAACGAATATAGTGAAGAGTTTAGCGTAAAAGTTGGTGTCCATCAGGGCTCTGTTCTTAGCCCCCTACTATTTATTATTGCCCTTCAGGCTATAACAGAGGAGTTCAAGACCGGCTGCCCATGGGAACTCCTATACGCAGATGATCTAACGCTCATAGCTGAATCAATGACCGAACTAGAGAAGAAATTCCAAACATGGAAGCACGGCCTAGAATCAAAAGGCCTTAAAGTTAACCTGGCTAAGACTAAAGTTCTAGTTTGTAGGAAAGAAAATAAGGCGACGGTCCCATCTGGGAAATGGCCATGCTCAGTGTGTAGGAAAGGCGTAGGTAGAAACTCCATTTTATGTCCCAAATGCAAAGTATGGGTGCATAAAAGATGTAGTGGGATCACAGGTAAGCTAACTAAGAACATAGATTTTACATGTGGCCGGTGCTCTGGTGCAATAAGTAGCAGCAAGTGCCCACAAAATACTAGCTCCTTCAACTGCGCAGAGGGTTCTATAGAAATAGTGGACAGCTTCCGTTACCTGGGTGACAAAATCAGCAGTGGGGGAGGGTGCTCTGAAAGTACAGTAGCTAGAGTCAGAACTGGATGGAAAAAGTTCAGAGAGCTTATACCACTATTAGCCGCTAGAGGGTTCTCCCTAAAAATGAAAGGCAGGTTATACGATGCCTGCATACGAACAGCAATGCTGCATGGCAGTGAGACCTGGGCATTGTGTGCAGAAGATATACGCAGACTAGAGAGGAACGAAGCTTGCATGCTCCGCTGGATGTGCAATAGTAATATACATGAACGGCAAAGCATAAACGAACTAAGGAAAAAATTAGAAATAAGAGGGATCAGATGTTGTTTACTCGAGAGAAGGCTACGTTGGTACGGTCACGTGATGCGCATGAAAGACGACAGCTGTATAACAAAGTGCAGGGCAATAAAGATAGACGGTAGCCACGAAGTAGGCAGACCCAGAAAAACATGGGACGAGCTGATAAATTCCGACCTCACACGCTTACACCTCTCCAAGACAATGTCACTGGACCGAGACCTTTGGCGGTACTCAGTAATAGAGAAGACCCGCCTTACCTAAATACAAAGTAAAAACCTACTACAGTCAGTAGGCATCTCTATCAAAACACACCCCCGTCCCACCACCTCCACCCCATCCACACCGCCCCTTTCAATGTAAAGTTATGTTGGTCCCACAACATCCAGGCCGAAACAAATGAGATCGTGTAGGTGTCACGACAAAAAAAAAACACACAGTCCACGCTGTAAATGTGGCCGTGTAGGCAACACGGAAAAAACCTCCCAGCCCCACACTGTAAATGTGGTTGGTGTTAGGAAGGGCATCCAGCTGTAGAAAACCCGTCAGACAGTCCACGCTGTAATGTGGCCGTGTAGGCAACACGGTAAAAACCTCCCAGCCCCACACTGTAAATGTGGTTGGTGTTAGGAAGGGCATCCAACTGTAGAAAACCCGCCAGACAGTCCTATGCGAGCAAGACAACCACTCTTGCCTCAAGTGAGAAAACCCCCGTCCAAACCCATGCAAGCGTGGAACACGGACGCTAAACCTGATGATGATGATGATACATATGTGTGTCTGAGCATATATATATATATACATACACACATATACATATGTGTCTATATATATATATATATATATAAACTCGAGTGCTACTGGTAACGTGTAACCCAGTACAACCTGTTATGTGGTCGGGTCGTCGGCGACTAAACCGGCAACCCCACCAAGTTTACTTGGTGAGGAGGAGGATTTTGGACACCCTGCAGGACAAAAAGACAAAATCTGACAAAGGACGGAAGAACTCATAATAGTCAACGGCCATCCAAAAATGTGTAAATATGTATATATATATGCATGTGTGCATATGAGTGTATATGTGCGGGGACATAGAAATAATTGGGCTGGATATACGATCACTTGGTTAAAAAAAATGGGAGTGAAGAACCCCTAGCCTTTGTCAGGGCATTCTTCTAAGAGAAGGCCACTCAGGAAACTGGGATAACTCCGACATAAAACCTGCGGCTCAGTAGTTACCGATGATGTTGATCTTTTCTTCTTTTCGGATTATAGTTACTGTCGCTCAGAGAGTGGGATTGGCTCAGTGCACAGTCTTTCCTCACTTTAAAGAAAATCTTCATGTACAGGCATTGCGAGATAGAATTAATTAATAATTATTAATAATGTTATATTGTGCAATGGCCATACTCGCTAACAAGTATATGTATATATATATATATACACATGCATATACATATGTGTGTCTGTGTATAGATATAAATATATACATGCATATACATATGTGTGCCTGTGTATATATGTATATATATCTGTATATATATATATATATATATATATATATATATATATATATACATACATCCCTTGCAAGCAGGGAAAAGCGGACGTAAAATGATGATGATGATGATATGTGTGTCTGTGTGTATATATATATATATATATATATATATATATATATATACATATGTGTGTCTATGTGTATATATATATATATATATATATACATATGTGTGTCTATGTGTATATATATATATATATATATATATATACATATGTGTGTCTATGTGTATATATATATATATATATATATATATATCTGTGTATATATATATATATATATATATATATATATATATATATATACATATGTGTCTGTATATATATATATACATATGTGTCTGTATATATATATATACATATGTGTCTGTATATATACATATATGTGTCTGTATATATATATATACATATGTGTCTGTATATATATATATACATATGTGTCTGTATATATACATATATGTGTCTGTATATATATATATACATATGTGTCTGTATATATATATATACATATGTGTCTGTATATATATATATACATATGTGTCTGTATATATACATATACATATGTGTGTCTGTATATATATATATATATATACATACATATGTGTGTCTGTATATATATATATATACATATGTGTGTCTGTATGTATATATATATATATATATACATATGTGTGTCTGTATATATATACATATGTGTGTCTGTCTGTATGTATATATATATATATATATACATATGTGTGTCTGTATGTATATATATATATATATACACATATGTGTGTCTGTATGTATATATATATATACATATGTGTGTCTGTATGTATATATATATATACATATGTGTGTCTATATATATGTATATATATATACATATGTGTGTCTGTATATATATATATATATATACATATACATATGTGTGTCTGTATATATATAGATACATATGTGTGTCTGTATATATATATATAGATACAAATACATATGTGTGTCTGTATATATATATATATATACATATGTGTGTCTGTATATATATATATATATACATATGTGTGTCTGTATATATATATATATATACATATACATATACATATGTGTGTCTGTATATATATAGATCTATATATATATATATATATATACATATACATATACATATGTGTGTCTGTATATATATATATATATATATATATATATATACATATACATATACATATGTGTGTCTGTATATATGAGGGCAATACCAAAAGTAAGGTCTCCAAAGCGATGGGGACGCATATATATATATACATATACATGTGTGTCTGTATATATATATATATATATATATATATACATATACATATGTGTCTGTATATATATATATACATATACATATGTGTGTCTGTATATATATATACATATGTGTGTCTGTATATACGAGGGCAATACCAAAAGTAAGGTCTCCAAAGCGATGGGACGCAGAGAAACTGTTCATACGGCTGTTGGCAACACTGTTGCGATTGGGGCTTCCTTCACTCCCAAACAAGCATTAATGCGCTTCACTGGGATGCTCAATCTTGGCTTGGCAGCCGTTGGGAATGGAGCTCCCGTTGAACGCTACTGCCAAGTGCGAAGTTTGCGCAGTTATTCGTTTTTTGAACACAAAAGGCGTTGAACCGATTGAAATTCATCGGCAATTGATGGAAGTATATGGACAGTCGTGCATGGATGTCAAAAACGTTCGCAAGTGGTGTAGAGAGTTTACAGCCGGTCGTACAGAAATTCACAACGAACAAAGGAGCGGGAGGATGTCAATTTCTGACGAGACAGTCGCAATTTTTCCGTTTAAATCCTGTGGATGGTGCTTCGGGAAACGTCAGGAACCAAAATGCAGAGAGCATCCAGATGAATCAACCGATCTTTACGCATGTTTTCCTCAACCTTTCCTCAACCTGGAGGTCACTTCTCAACGGCTGCCAAGCCAAGATTGAGCATCTCAGCGAAGCGCGCGCATGCTTGTTTGGGAGTGAAGGCAGCACCAATCACAACAGTGTTGCCAACAGCCGTACGAACAGTTTCTCTGCGTCCCCATCGCTTTGGAGACCTTACTTTTGGGATTGCCCTCATATATATATATATATATTTATCATCATTGCTTTCATCATCATCACCGTTTTACGTCCACCACAACCATAAGTTCCATTTTTTTTTTATATGGTTTCTCCATTTAAATGTCTTTCCTATCAACAACCACATTACAGAATGTATAAAACAAAAAGAAGCAGGACTTAGTCTTACAGTTCTCCTTATAAGGCCTTATATACGTTATCATTAGTTCATCATTTTACATCCTTTATTCACACAGTCATCTATATCATGGCTGTTACAGTTTGTTATCATCATCATCATCCTTGCAAGCAGGGAAAAGCGGATGTAAAATGATGATGATCATCATTATTCACACAAATGATGATGATCAACCTTTATTCACACAGACATCCATATAATGGCTGTTACAGTTTGTGTTATCATCATCATCATCCTTGCAAGCAGGGAAAAGGGGATGTAAAATGATGATGATCATCATTGTTTAACGTCCATTTTCCACGCTAGCATTGATTAGACGGGTTTGTCACATTGGAGGCAAGTTGGGTCAGGTGACTGTGTCTTTTTCATATAGGACTGCTTCTGGCTGTTTTCTACAACTGGATGCCCTTCTTAATGCTAACCACACTTACAGTGTGTGCTGGGTGCTTTTTGCCGTGTCTCCTACATGACCACTGTACAGTGTGGGCTGGGTACTTTTTGTCGTGACACCTACACAACCTCTTTATAGTGTGGGCTGGGTACTTTTTGTCGTGACACCTACACAACCTCTTTATAGTGTGGGCTGGGTACTTTTTGTCGTGACACCTACACAACCTCTTTATAGTGTGGTATTGGTGCATTTTGTCATGACACCTTCACGACCACTTTATTTTATTTTTTTAAAGCTACTGTCTTGATAAACAGTCATGAGGCCTACACATAATAATTTCCAATGTAGTTTCTACAACTGAGTGTTTTTACTAAAACCAATCACTTTACAAGGTGTATACAATAACAACAAGCATTTTAATGTCATTTTCTCTGCTGAAGCAAAGTTTTACCTTCTACCGGCCCATGTTAGTCTTCATGTATATCATGGGCATACATAAGGTATGGCAAGAATGGCACATGCCATGAAAGCCACTTGGACTAGGAGCACTTTCTATTAAAGTGTATCTTTGGCCACATTATAAACAAATTTACATAAGTAAAAGCAAGGAAGATGCAGTTGTAAGTTTCATGTATTGTTTTAAATTAAAAATTAATGAACAAGATGCGTACTTTTGAGCTAATTTTATGGGTATTTCAAAGATGGGTGTCAAACGTTTGGACAAGGGTGCAATTTCTCTGCTTGCCATAGGTGCTAATTTTCCCTAATTATGCCTCTGATCATGGGGTCCTTTTTGAGACAATGTTTTACAATTTGATACCCTTCCTGCTGCCAAGCCTTCTTTAGCTGTTTCTTCTGGTAGTAGACATATATGCAGCAATATGCTATGGCTGTTCTACACATGTAAAACTTTACAGACTGTTTATCTGTGTGTATATCTGTGCATATATGTGTGTATATCTGTGCATATATGTGTGTATATCTGTGCATATGATGGGGGGGGGGGGGGGACAATATCAACATGGTCCATCTCATAGGTTCATATTTTACAATGTATAACATGTGTTCCTGACCCACAAAAACCCTGCACACAGGGAGCTGGAACAATACTGCAGCCATCACCATCACCATCACCACTGTCTCCACCACCACCACCATCAACACAACAATGCCAGCAACTTAGTCACCACATGCTTCCCCTTAGATATGTGGTCAACTGTGAAAGTGCATCCTGCCAACCATAGAAAAAATTAATTACTCTGGTTCATATGCAAATATATATATGTGTGTATGTATATATAGTGTGTATAATTGTATATATATATGTGTGTGTGTGTGTGTGTGTATGTCTGGTGTGTATGTGTCTGTCTGTCTGGTGTGTGTATGTATATATATATATATATATATATATATATATATATACACACACAATACAATGAAAAAGACTAGCAATAACCTTTATAACCACCCCACATGGAATAAATAGATAAATAAATAAATAAATAAAAATGAGAAGTAATGTTTTTGCTGTGTTCAGATGTTAACTTTTGCCCATCACAGTTGAGTGGTTGTCTTTTGGGAGATAACATTGACCTGTTAACAACAGCAGTTAATGTCATAATTGAATTGTTCACAGAATAAATAAAATGGCCATATTTACTTATTTAGACATCCAAATAGAAAGTCTTTTATTAACAAACCTGTTAGCAAATATCAACAAGAAAAACAATTGGTGGTAAGGGAACAACAGATTTGTTAGATTAACAGTTTCACTAACATAGTTTGGTTCATTATAGGGATTTACATGAAGACATATATATATATATATATATAAAATATTAAAAAAATAATGAATAAAACAATGAAACAGTTCCTTATATTAAACAAAAAAAGTTCATTATTTAACGATCGTTTCTAGGATATATATGTGTTAGAATTGGCATGCATATTCAACAGATCTATGTACAAAATTATACAAAATTATACAAACTATCAAAATTAAATATACATACCAAACACATATATATGCCGTCTTCAGAAATAATAATTATTTCTGAAATAATAATTATTTCTGAAGACGGCATATATATGTGTTTGGTATGTATATTTAATTTTGATAGTTTGTATAATTTTGTACATAGATCTGTTGAATATGCATGCCAATTCTAACACATATATATCCTAGAAACGATCGTTAAATAATGAACTTTTTTTGTTTAATATAAGGAACTGTTTCATTGTTTTATTCATTATTTTTTTAATATTTTATCTTGACTCTGTATTCCGTTTATCTTTCACCGAAAGCGATTTTTCATTGCATCTCTTCTTTCCATGATATCCGGATTACATTGAGTTCTTCATACGGATTGGACACTACCGTAAACTCTTGGTAGATTTATCTACATATATATATATATATATATATTATCTAAAGACATTTTTTTCCAATTCCAACCTGCGCGTCCCCTCAATCTATCTTATTTTTCATTCTTTCTTCTGATGAAGGATTAGCGTCCGAAACGTTAAGACCCTCTTCCTGCTATATCAAGCGTTAACCTAATATATCCCTTCCATATACTGTACTGATTGTGTTGTTATTTCTGTTTACTTTTACATACATACATATATATATATATATATATATATAATTGTTTCTACTTTTGGCACAAGGCCAGCAATTAACCAGTACATTACTGGTACTTTATTTTATTGACCCCGTAAGGATGAAAGGCAAAGTTAAAAATATTAATAAATGAAAAATATTCTCATAACCAAAATATATATTTTATTATACATATTTCAAAGGTACGATGGTGTTTCAGTACATTTTCATCAGATAAAATATATAAGAGATTGGATATGTGACATACCGCTATGGTTTTGAATATTCAAAATTTCTGTCGAGTGCTTCTAATCTATTGTAAAACGAACCATATAAACTCTTGGTTATATATATATATAAACGTTTGAATATGTATAATAAAGCCAAAACAATGCAGGTATGGACATAGAAAAAAGAATGCAATTGCAAAAGATATTGTTGACAATTCGTCTTTTACCTTAGATTTATTTTAAACGTCCTTAATTTTCGAGATAATATCTCTTCTTCAGAGGGAAATAAAGGTCTCAAACCACCGTTCTAAATATCTTGCCAACAATATCTTTTGCAATTGCATTCTTTTTTCTATGTCCATACCTGCATTGTTTTGGCTTTATTATACATATTCAAACGTTTATACCTCATTACACAATGCTTCAAGTGAACTATAACCTCCTCCTATATATATATATATATATATATATATATATATATATATATATATATAATAGCTCTGTACAATACATAGAGCACACTTCTTTTCTATGGAAATACTTTCCATATATATATATATATCATCACTGTTTAATGTACATTTTTCCATGCTGGCATGGGTTAGACGAGTTATCCTGTTGTGAACAATGCTAGGTCCGGTGGCCATGTCAAGGTCATACAGAATCAATTTGGGCTTGATTTCTACAGGTGGATGCCCTTCCTATTGTCAACCTCCTTTACACTGTGGATTGGGTGCTTTTTGCCGTGATACCTACACAACCACTTTACAGTGTGGGCTGGAGACTTCACTGTATATATATATATATATATATACCATATGTTTATATGTTTATACACCATATATTTATGAATAATAAACATACAAGAGTCTCGCTATGAATATTTTAAGCTGTGATCATGTCACATCTATGTCAGTAGCCATGCAAGACTATCAGACATATGTTTCTGGATGTTTATCTGTTATCTGTGATAGTTACTCTCTTGGTATTAAGTAAACGTCACCAATGATGGATCAGATAAAAATCCAGTAACATTCCTTAGATTTTCTCATATGGCTGCTGAGATCGATGTGACATGATCACAGCTTAAAATATTCATAGTGAGACTCTTGTATGTATATTATACATAAACATATTGTATATATGCCTTCATATAGGTAGATCACTATTAGATTTGGTAATTAGTGACAAAAATACCTTGTGGTAATTGTTTGCATCCCTCTATGTTCTGAGTTAGTTCAATTTCTGCCACAATCAACTTTGTCTTTCAGCTTTCTGAGTTTCATAAAATAAGTACCAGTCATATACTGGGGTTTGATATAATTGACTGTACTCTTGATGGTAGTGCTCCAGTCTAATGACTGAAACCTGTTAAAGACTACATAAATGATACCAGCCTGCCTATATGGGGTTACTCATCCAACTTAAAACAAAGAGACAATATCTTGGCCTTACAAGCATTTTCAGGATATTTCCCTTACTAAATCACAGATTAACCATGTGTATCAAATGGCAGCTTTTGTATGCATCATGGAGTCCCTTTTGAGGCAATATTTTACGGTTGGACACCCTTCCTGGTGTTAACCCTGTTATCACCTCTTAAAACATGCAGGGATATGGCATACTTATTCTAAATCAGATACATAAACACATAAGACTTGATAGGTAGGTAGATAAGTGGATAGATATGAAGGTAGGTAGATAGATATGAAGGTGGGAAGGTAGGTAGATTTTATTTATAGGAACAAAGAGAAAATTGTTTGGTGTTGGGAATTAGAAATAATAACTGACCCATAACTAAGATTTGTGCTTCTGAATCCAGTTAGTCATTATAGTGATACAAAAACTAGAGATTCACTATGATACACACCAACACAGACTATTAGCTTTACACTGATGTGTGTGTGTGTGTATATATATATATATATGTCTGTGCGTTTAATTATTGTGGGTATATATATGTGTGTGTTTGAGAAGCTGGCTATGATGCACACGAACGCAGACAATTACCTTTATACTGATGTATATATATTGTGGGTGTGTATCTGTTTTTAAGTATGATAGGTATATATATATATATGTGTGTGTGTGTGAGGAGCTCAGACCTTTCAAAGTTATTGAGTTATTGTGCTTTGTTCTATATACATCCTCTGCTAATGTATATATGTATGTTTGAAAATGTGTGCATATGTATGGTTGGGTATTTGGGGATGTGTGTGTATATATATATGTGTGTGTGTGTGTGTGTCAAATAATGCTTGGCCTGGCAATGGGCTCTACTCCCCTTCCTCATCCTCCCTCACTACATTGCCCAGTTAAGGAGAAGAAAGACCTCCAGCTATAAAAATAACTACCTTATAAAATCTCTTGTCATTAAAATATCCAGATTTCTGGCAATAAACTTCCTATATAAAAACCTCTTGTCATTAAAATATCCAGATTTCTCATCATAAACTACCATATAATATCTCTTGACATTACAATATTCAGATTTTTGGTAATAAACTACCATATAAAACCTCTTGTTACTACAATGTCCAAATATAAATGTTTAATATATATAAACTCAAGTTAGAATGAATCATTAGAAAACAGTAGCATATGTCAAATTTATTTTTTTTTTATTTAGGATCTTTACTTCTCATTCAAGCAGTTCTGGGTTTTTATGGCTTGGGATCTACCTGATTTCCTACAATTAATCATCAATGAGCTGACCTCTACATGGTTCACGGTTGTTTGGCTTATATCTTCTTCACCCATTTATTGCTGAGAGAGTCATGGGGGCAGAGTCCTCAAATACTCCTTCCAGCGGGTCCTTTCAGAAGCAACTGTCTCCAATTCAACCAGCTGGATCCCCACGCTAGACCAGCCAAGTTCATGGATGTTATCCAATCATTATGCTCAGGGTCTATCCCTCGGCCTCCTGCCAGTTGGTTTTGTCTATAAAATTTGTCCAGTTATTCTTTCCTGTGACATTCTAACATGTCCGTAGTATTGGAGCTGTGGTTTCTCAATTCGGAGAAGTAGTGGCTCTGCCTGGAGTGACTCTGATCTCTGAGCTACACACTCTATCAAGTAATGTTACTCCAAAAACCCTTCGGAGGAACCCCATTTCAACCATTTGTATTCACAATTGTATTCTTTTGGACACACCCTAGATTCATGACCATAGGTAAGGGTTTCCACGAATACCCTTGTTTTATATATTTATCTAAAAACCATCCATCATAGTTTTACCTGAGAACCTTTATAAAATTATGTTCCAAACCACCTGAAACTACCCTTGGTTCTACAATACAAAACAGTTTATTTTAAAGTGTTTATATTTATCTAAAACCTTCCATCATAATTTTATGTAAGAACCTTTGTGAAGTTATATTCCAAATATCAACCTGATAATGAGATAGTTAAGTAGTATATTACTAAATCTCTTATAATTCTTCATTATTTTCAAAATGATTTGGAAATCATAAGCAGTGTCTTTCATAAGGAACATATTGCAATGAAAGGATTAAAGATGATAAAATAAATAGTAAGAAAAATCCAAGAAGTTGGTGTTATTAGCAAGATATATGTAGACATTATAAATCATAAACTAACATGAATGTTAAGAGAGGAGATGGCCTGAGGTATTTTGTCAAACAATCAAGTAATGGACTGATCTGATACTTGAGATATCTTCTGTGTTTGTCTATGTGTGTGTATATATATATATATATATATATGTGTATGTATGTTTATATATATATAAAACAAGAGGAGGCCAGGAAGACCAAGAACAAGGAAGGAATCCTCAAGATTGTTATCACTGAAGTGTTTATTAATGTCTTGAAACATGAGGGAGAGAGGGGAGGTGAGAGCAGAAGGTGGGTACTGAGAGAGAGAGAAGGAGAACATGGGTATGGAGGATAAGAGAGGAAGTAAGAGAGAGAGAGGAGTGTAGAG
>OZ024748.1:18630670-18640670 GCA_964016885.1 Eledone cirrhosa
GGTTACACAGCAGACTTCATAATAACCTATGGCAGCTTGAAACAAATTGAAAATTAAAACAGAAATCCACCACCACCACCATCATCATTGTTTAATGTCCATTTTTCCATGTTAGCATAGGTTGGGCAAGATGTTACAAAGCAAGTCAGCACTCAGCCACAGCCATTGTCCTTATAGACAAGCTGGAGTCATGCATCTTGATTAAGTACTGTCTTATATTTTACTGTGTGTAATGGGTTCATTTTATTCTGAGACCAGGACCAAGATTGTTGTGCCTTTCACACAACTGAACACTTCTCTTGATCTCATGTTTGACAGGATTTCTATGGCTGCATGCCTTTCCTAACATCAAGCATTTAACCATATGTACTGGGTGCATTTTATTGTGACTCCACCACGAGGAAGGTATTGTGTGTGTGTGTGTGTGTATATATATATATATATACACAGAGAGAATAGAAATAGAAGCTATGCTGTAATATTTTTTACTATAATATAGTCTAATAATTGTTTCTACTTTCGGCACAAGGCCAGCAATTACCCAGTACATTACTGGTACTTTATTTTATCGACCTCCTAAGGATGAAAGGCAAAGTTAACCTTGGCGGGATTTGAGTCTAATAATGGGGCGTATAAACCCACTGAATGGAAAAAGATGGGTATAAAAAATATTGCAGTGTAGCTTCTATTTTTATTTCAATTCTAAACATATTTCCTTTATATATATATATATATATATATATATATATATATATATATTGAAACAGTTTAAGTTTGGCCATCAGGTATACATGTATCAAATAATAGCAATAATAATGATTTCTAGTATAGGCACAAGGCCAGTAATTTGGGGGGAGGGGAAAGTCGATTAAATCGACCTCAGTGTATTACTGGTGCTTTATGTTATTGACCCTGTAAGGATGAAAGGCAAAGTTAACCTCAGCAGGATTTGAACTCAGACCATAAATGGGCGTAATCCTCTGCTGCAAAGCATGGCGTCCAATGATATATGTGTGTATATATATATATATACATATGTATACAGACATGCACAAACACACACAGACTTGCATGTGTGTATGTATGTATATACTTGAATGAATGTTTGTATATATATATAGATGTATGTCAGTTCCTTTTAAGAAGTGTTTTAAGAGGAAGTATATTTATTTTTTCTATATAATTCCATCTTTTCTCCTTATTTTTTTAATGTTTATATATATATATTTTATTTTTTTTAATGATATTATTATTGTTGTTATTTTATTTATTCACTTTTACTTTTCCTTCTGAAATTAGAAAGGAAACTTGCGCTTGAATAATGAAGTGGTTAGTTATTTTTTACAACCAATCAGATGAAGTACTCCACCGAAATCAACGAATCGGTGGAGACTTAACAGCTAGGCTGTCATTTGAGTCTCACTTCCTATACTATGTTGACAATCTAATATAGCAAGAGGCTAGAGAAAGACCAAGGGAGTTCTTTACTAACAGGATTGTCTGGCCTCATTAGCAGCTAAAAACAGCCACAATCACCACATCACCAGAAGAACTACAAATGGCTAATGGAGAAATAAAAAAAATAAATAGCAATAAAAAAAAAAAAAGAATAAATAAAATAAAGTCAAACAGCAATAGATCTAATAAGTAAAACCTGACCCTCCAAACCTCCCGCCCTCCCACCTTCGAAAAAAAAACAAAAACAATTTAAATTTAAAAAAAAAAGTGAAAACAAAAAAAACAATCTAGAATACTTTTGAAAATTCAAATTACTGTTATATAAATATCTTGGTATATAATTAAAAGGGTGTGTATGTATATGTGTGTGTATGTGTGAGTATATGACTGTGCACACACACACACACACACACACACACACACACACACACACACACACACACACACACACACACACACACACACACACTATTTAGTATTCTTGAATGTATGTGTTTATAAATATGGAGAGACTGATATTAGTTTCAGGAAACATTTTTGTCGACATCAGAATTGAATAGAAAAGTGAAAGTTTTGTTTATTTATTCAAAAAATTTTTGACATTTTCTCAGTTACAGTCTTCCTATTAGGTTTGAATAAATTTGTGTGTGTGTATGTATATATATATATATATATATCCTGGTTTCAAGAAAGCCTGCAGCAAAGAAATACACTTTCATATTTTGTATCTTCATCCTCATTCCCCCTTTTGCTCAACTATATTTCTAATGAAAGACTTCCCTATGATTTTCAAATCATTTTCAAAAATAATCAAGTATTTAGAAGGATTTGATTAAACAACTAACTTTCTCATTATTAACTCTTAACATCCTTAACAGGATTATGAATTCAAATGTTTACAGTATCTTTACTAGTGGAGATATTGTTGTGAAAATTTGCTGTATTAGACTAAAGACTTTAATTTTTAATGTGATTCCAACTCGGTGTAAATAGTGGAGGTGCATGGCTTACTGGTAAGGGTGTTGGATTTATAATCATAATGTATTGGGTTCGATTTCTGAACTGGGTTGAGTGTTGTGTTCTTGAGCAAAACACTTCTTTTCACCTTGCGCCAGTATACTCAACAGAAAATGAGTTCCAGCAACAGCTGGAGGTTTAACCCTGCGATGGACTTGTCTAGCAGTAACTTAATGCAACAAAAACTGGGATAAGTACCAACCTGATGACACTCCGAGCTTGTGACAGACTTTAGAAACTAGGTGTAAATGGTTGCTGGGACATCAAGAAAGACAGTTTCAATAACTAGGTCAAATTAGAAAGTTAGTTTTGTTGAACACCCTGCCTAGAACAGAGATTGATGAAAGAATATTTTGAATAAGGTGGGCTACTGTGTATGCTGATTTTTAGGATTAGTACACCATATGTATGTCTGTATCGTAAAAGGTGAATAAAAGTGGCAGCAGGAATTGCATCTGGCTGTAAAAAAAAGTCTTGTCCAACCCATGCCAACATAAAAATTCAGAGAAAAACCTTGATGATAATGCTTAGATCTGACATTCACAACTATAAAAAGATATTTAGCTGATGCAAAGTGTTTGCACCAACAGTTCAAAACAGAAATTTTAAAATTTGCACAACTATCCAACTCTTGAGCCAACTAACCAACCAACCATATGTAAAGACATTAGATTTCTTCTTTTTTTTTTTAAGAAGAAAAGCTGGTTTAAAAATAACATTGTATTAGTATCATCTCTTCATTGACTGGAAAAAATGTTTGCAATTACTCACATCTGAAAGAATTTATGATTTCAAGCAGAATACTTCATTAAAATGTAATTTTATAATTTTGTTTTTATACTCTTCCAAACAGATAAAAATATTTTGTGATTTAAAAAAAAAAATGTTTGTATTCTTTCTACAGTGTACCACCTCACCCTAGTAAAGTCTTATATTAAATAGATGAGAGATGATGATGAAGGGGGTGGAAATGGTAGAGGAAGGAAGTGGGTGGAAGAAAAAGAAGGGTTCTAAGGAAAAGCAGCAACAGCAGTAGTAATTACCATTCTATATTTGTTAAGGATTCTTTCTATCTGTGTTATTTCAGATATTTCTCAGTGACATACATACCTACCTACAAGATGGTGCTCCGAACTCACACCAGACACAAACTACCATTTGCATATGAAAGGACTCAGTTTTTATCCATAATGGCAGTATAAATCTCTGCTAGATATATTATTTCTACCAAGTTCAACATTATTCCATTATTAACCACTTCCAGGTAAACATATTTATTATTTTTACGTTTATAGAATTCTTCAGTTTTAATGTTTTATTTAATTTTTAGTAATTTGTTTTTATTGTTGTTGTTTAATCAAAGGAAGGAATGTAGTATTCAATAACCTTTTTCAGGGCCTCCTAGACTGCTGGGTGGAAGTGCTTTGACACTTTTCAAGACCTTGTAGGCTGCTGGGTAAAAGGGTAGTGTCTGAGACACTTTTCAGAGCCTCCAAGAATGCTGGGTGGAAGCAGTGTCTGTGACAATTTTCAGGGTCTCTGAAATTGGTGGGTGGAAGGGCACTTTTCATGCCTCTGTGACTGATGAAAGTACAGGGCCTATGGCTCTTATCTGGGGCCTCCGAGATTGCTGGGCAGAAGGTCAGCATACTGACATTCTCCACCCTGGCATAAGTGTGGACAGGGTGGGATGGGGGGCATGTTGTGACCTTGAGCAAGACACTTACTTCACATTGTCCCAGTCCACTCTACTGACAAAAAAGTTTTACCAGTCTTGTCAGACACTTGGTCATGCTGAATCTCCCTGAGGGCATTAAGGGTACACATGTCTGTGGAATATTCAGCCACTTGTATATTAATCTCATGTGCAGGCTGTTCCTTTTTAAACAACTCGAACACTCGTCGTTACAATTGGTGGAGGTAGAACACACAACACATCCCTAACCATCTCACAACTGATGGAGGTAGAACACACAACACATCTCGAACCATCTCACAACTGACGTAGGTAGAACACAACACATCTCTAACACATCTTACAACTGACAGAGGTAGAACACAACACATCTTATAACTGACGGAGGTGGAACACACAACACATCTCACAACTGACGGAGGTGGAACACACAACACATCGTACACCTGACAGAGGTGGAACACACAACACATCTTATAATTGACGGAGGTGGAACACACAACACATCTCTAACACATCTTACAACTGACAGAGGTAGAACACACAACAGATCTTACAACTGACAGAGGTAGAACACACAACAGATCTTACAACTGACAGAGGTGGAACACACAACACATCTTACAACTGACAGAGGTGGAACACACAACACATCTCTAACACATCTTACAACTGACAGAGGTGGAACACACAACACATTTCTAACACATCTCTAACAATCTCACAACTGACTGAGGTAGAACACACAACACATCTTACACCTGACAGAGGTGGAACACACAACACATCTCTAACCATCTCACAACTGACAGAGGTGGAACACACAACACATCTCTAACCATCTCACAACTGACAGGTGTGGAACACACAACACATTTCAAACCATCTCACAACTGACGTAGGTAGAACACAACACATCTCTAACCATCTTACAACTGATAGAGGTGGAACACACAACACATTTCTAACACATCTCTAACAATCTCACAATTGACTGAGGTAGAACACACAACACATCTTACACCTGACAGAGGTGGAACACACAACACATCTTACAACTGACGGAAGTGGAACACACAACACATCTCTAACCATCTCACAACTGACAGAGGTGGAACACAACAAATCTCTAACCATCTCACAACTGACAGAGGTGGAACACACAACACATCTCTAACCATCTCACAACTGACAGAGGTGGAACACACACCACATTTCTAATACGTCTCTAACCATCTCACAACTGACAGAGGTAGAACACACAACACATCTTACAACTGACAGGGTGGAACACACAACACATCTCTAACAAATCTTACAACTGACGGAGGTGGAACACACAAATCTTACAACTGACGGAGGTGGAACACATCTCACAACTGACAGAGGTGGAACACACAACACATTTCTAATACATTTCTAACCATCTCACAACTGACAGAGGTGGAACACACAACACATCTCTAACACATCTTTTGTTTTTACTCTCCCAGACAATTGATTTTTTTTTTTTGTTGTTTTTACAAGGTCAACATTTTTATTTCATATTTTATCTTTTTTGATTCAGACAAAACTGATGATAATAATAATAATATTTTTTTTTATTAGCCACAAGGGTGCATATTGCTGGGGACTACAAGAATAAGAAACATGTGGGGTTTCCATCGACTAGTGGAAATGGGAAATGAACCAAGCAGAAAGTAGATATGACAAATAATGAAGATTTCTTGACTACTAATAATAATATTATTAATAATATTATTAATGGTTTATTTATTAACTGTGACGGTTTACATAAAGTACAAGGCAATTAACTATTATTAATAATAATAATAATGATTTCTTTATTGGCCATATTAATGCACAAGGGCTTGAACATAGAATACAGTAGACATAAACATAGTATGACTAATAATAATACTAGCAGTAGTAGTAGTAGTGTTAATGATGATGATGATGATGATGTGTGTTCATTAATAGTAAAATGTCAGACAACAATTTTCAAGTTAACATATATCACTATGGTTTCTAACAACATGGCTGGACTGATTGATTGGTGGTTATTAAATAGTTGATGATGATGGCAGTAACTATATTACTGTTGATTATGGTGATCATATTAACGATTTAAATATTGATGATGATGTTGGTGATGGTGGTAACAATGTTGATGATGACGACGACCAGGGTGAGGATGATAATGTTGATGATGATGATGATAGTACTGTTGAGGTTGTTTAACTCCTAAGTTAATTTTGATTAATTAAAAACATTCCAGTTATATCCATCTTTTCTCTTCTTTTGTCTTAGTAGACCTAGGACTACAGGGCAGGGAATTAACAGAGTTGTTAGAACGTCGGGTAAAATGTTTTGTTATGGCTCTCTACATTCTGAGTTCCAATCCCACTGAGGTTAACACTTTGCCTTTCGTCCCTTCAAGGTTGATAAAGTACCTGTCAAATACTGGGTTGATTCTTCATATCTCTCTCTCTCTCTCTCTCTCTCTCTCTGTAAACGTCCCCCTTTGTATTTGTCCCCTTCTTTTGTGCCCCTGTGGCTAATAAAGAAACATATCTATCTATATATATATCCTTCTCTGGAAGAAATCTACCATGTTTAGATCAGGAGAGGGTATGGGCTCTACCAGGTTTTAAAATTGCTCAAGACATGTTATATGTCATGACCGTGCCTCCTACGACGCCATCAGGAGTTACAGATCTATACATAAATACACACATATACCTAAGACTACATTATTCGATGTGCCCTGTCTTTGTTTAAAATAGTGTGTGTGGGGGAAGAAATATTTAGCTGCTATTTCTAGCACCTCCAACGACTATATATAGTTCGTGATAAGCTTATTGAGGTTGTTGTTGTTTAGCCCCTGGTCAACCCTGATCCATCAGACCTATGGTCAAAGACATTCCACTCATGGACATCCCATAAAATTTTTTTTTACTTTTCTCATGGTAAGCAGGATTACATTATTTTATGTGTCTTTTCTTTGATTTGAGGGGAATTTAGTTGCTATTTCTAGCAGCTCTGACTACCATATTCTGTTCCTTCATTGGATCATTGATGTTGAGGTTGTTGTTGTTTAACCCCAGGTCAATCCTGAGTGAGCAGATTTATGATAAAAAACATTCCTGCTATAAATATGTTATTTTCTTTCAGTGTAACCATGGTTACAGGGTTGCTAATGGTTCCTTCCTTTTTTAACATGGTAGAATGTGTTTTGATATAGATTTGATTCCTATTTCTAGCTGATTGAGTGACCACTTAGAGGCTCTCTTGTTAGCTCATGTAATTACTTGTAGTTTGGTAATGTACTGATTGACCCAATAACATCATTACCATCATCATCATCATCATCATTATATAGAATCTTGAGGATTAGAAAAAGAAAGTGAGAGAGCAGAGAGAGAGAAAGAAAGGAATACAACCTAAGAAAGAGAGAGAGAGGGGGTGGATGAAAAGAGAGAGAAGAGGAGATAGTAATTAGGGAAAGAGATATAGTGATAGGTGATTAAACAGAAGCTGAGTGGGGCGGGGCACTGATGAAAAACATAGAAAGATAAAGATATAGAAAGGAACATAAGGGAGAAAGAGTATGTGAGATAGAAAAGAATAGAAAAGAGGAGAGAGAAAGGAAGAGTGAGTGTGAGATAAAGGAAGAGAAAGAGAGAGTGTGTGAGAGAGAGAGAGAGAGAGAGAGAGAGAGAGAGAGAGAGATATTGAGATTTAATAACAGTAATGTGTCTAATTTGTATAATTATTACAGGTAGTAGATTGTTATTTGCACTCTTACCTGGTGAGTGATATAAAACAACCGCAACAACAATGAAACAACACATTGCTATTGTTGGTTCATTGTCTAAAGGGTAAACTAACAAAACCTTAGCATTCTAATTTTAGATTTATGAGAGACAAACAAAGGGATTTTTTAGTGAGCTTTCACTTCTTTATGTGGTAGGTAGTGCTGATGTCATGAAAGAATCACCTTGTCCACCCTGTCTGATGGTGGTGGTACCATGAAAGAATCACCCAGTTCACCCTGTCAGGTGGTAGTGGCGGTGCCACAAAAGAATCACCTAGTCCACCTTGTCAGGTGGTAGTGCTGGTGCTAACAAAAAAAAGCATCCAGTCCACACTGTCATGTGGTAGTGGTGGTACCACGAGAAACCTCCACCTGCCCTTCCTGGTCTGATACTTTCCATGAAGTGGTTGGCATTAGGAAGGGCATCCATGTATAGAAACTCTGCCAAAATAGAATGTATGAGCAAGTCACAGTTGTCTGACCTGTTATGTCTAGCCTCTGTGAGACAACCCATCTGTCTAACCCAAGCAAGCATGTAAAATAGATGTAAAACGTTGATAATGATGATAATAATTGTTTCTACTTTTGGCACAAGGCCAGCAATTACCCAGTACATTACTGGTACTTTATTTTATCGACCCCTTAAGGATGAAAGGCAAAGTTAACCTCGGCGGGATTTGAACTCAGAATGGCAAGGGCCGTAACTCTATGCGTCCGACCCTCTACCGACACTGCCAAGCCACCAATTTGATGATAATAATGCTGGTGTTTCTGCAGGGATTTCAGCCCCAGTATGTAGAGCTAGTAGTCACCCGCTTTTGATACCAAACCACCTAAAACCTACCATATAGAAAAATTTCATTTATAAAATGTTTTTATTTATCTAAAAAAGGTGACAAATTGACTGCATATATTCTTACACATTTATATATTTACATATACAGATTTCTCAAATACCTGTATATCTTCCAAGATTCCATAGAATTTATATTTTAAAGAATTTCTAACCTATTTAGCTTGGATGAGTTTCAGATAACTGAATTAATTTAATTTATTATTCAGTAACGTTTCTATTGCATCTTGTCATTGCATTATTGAGCAATGTAACATATGTGTGCAGTGCCTAATAGTACTATTATTATTGCAGTGGTTTGCCTTTCATCCTTATGGGGTCGATAAAATAAAGTACCAGTAATGTACTGGGTATTTGCTGGCCTTGTGCCAAAAGTAGAAACAATTATTGCAGTGGTTTGGCTGTATCGGTGGAGCGTCAGACACCATGCTTTGCAGCATAGTTATGGCCCTTTACGTTCTGAGTTCAAATCCCGCTGAGGTTAACTTTGCCTTTCATCCTTACAGGGTTGATAAAATAAAGTACCAGTAATGCACTGGGTAGTTGCTGGCCTTGTGCCAAAAGTAGAAACAATTATTGCAGTGGTTTGGCTGTATCGGTGGAGCGTCAGACACCATGCTTTGCAGCATAGTTATGGCCCTTTGCGTTCTGAGTTCAAATCCCGCTGAGGTTAACTTTGCCTTTCATCCTTACAGGGTCGATAAAATAAAGTACCAGTAATACACTGGGTTAATTGCTCGCCTTGTGCCAAAAATAGAAGCATTATTATTATTATTATTATTAGGGTGGTGGATTGGCAGTATCGGTAGAGGGTCGGACGCCATGCTTTCCAGCATAGTTACGTCCCTTTACGATCTGAGTTCAAATCCCGCCGAGGTTGACTTTGCCTTTCATCCTTACGGGGTCAATAAAATAAAGTACCAGTAATGCACTGGGTAATTGCTGGCCTTGTGCCTAAAGTAGAAACAATTATTATTATTATTATTATTATTATTAAATTGCTGGTTTTGTGGCTAAATTAGAAATTGGTTGAATCGATAGAGCACCAGACAACATGCTGTGCAGCAAAGAGTTCAGCTCTTTATATTGTGAGTTTAAACCCTGCCGAGGTTAGCTTTGCCTCTAATCCTTACAGGGTGGATAAAATCAAATCCCAGTA
>OZ024748.1:18650670-18673170 GCA_964016885.1 Eledone cirrhosa
GTGTGTATATATATATATATGGGTTAGTGGTTAGAGCATTGGCACATGGCTTAGTGGTTAGAGCATTGGCCTTGCAATCGAAAGGTTGTGAGTTCAATTCTCAGACCGGCTGATGTGTTATTTCCTTGAGCAAGACGCTTTATATCACATTGCTCCAGTTTACTCAGCTGTAGAAATGAGATGATAGGGACTGGGGTCCCTATCATCCCACTGCAAAGTGGTCGTGGAGGTGCCACGGCACAAAAGCACCCATCACTCACTGTAAATGAGGTTGGTGTTAGGAAGGGCATCCAGCTGTAGAAATCAAGCCAGAATCAGTTCCCGTCCCACCCTTGCAAGCAGGGAAAAGCGGGCGTGAAATGAAATGATGAAAATGATTATATTTATATGCGTATGTATATGTGTATATATGTATATGTGTGTGTATGTGTGTATATATATATATATATATAATCTGTGTACTCCCCGCTGTCCCTCCAATACTGTTTTGATGTCTTTTCCATTCATCTTTCCAGTGTCTGTTCATTGATGGAAATAATAATTACAGCTGACACATTGTCTCTTCTGAAATAACAAACTGTTTAATTGAAGCAGTGTGTGAGGGGGGGGGGGTATCTATAGATGTGTGTGTGTGTGTGTGTGTGTGTGTGTGTATGTGAGTGAAAGTGTGTGTCTATGTATATATATAAATGTGTGTTTGTGTTGAAGATATTAAGTGACAATCCAATTGATTAGATTTCACTCTTGTATGTATGTATGTGTGTGTCAGTGTATATATGTGTCAGTGTAGGTGTGTGTGTCAGTGAAGGTGTGTGTAGGTATAGGTTCATCTGTGTGTATTTTGGTGTATATATATCTGTGTGTGTTAAAAATGTTTGTTAAAAATATTGACCAGATCCCTTACTGTATGTATGTGTGTGTGTAGGTTCGTGTGTGTGTGTGTGTGTGTATGTGTGTTGTTGAAGATATTAAATGACAATTTATCTGATTTCCCACTCCCTCCTGTTTATATCAAATCAAATATCAAATGTTGTCTACACTATCTGCTGCTGATGGTCTATTTATAAACTCTGCTATCTCTCAATCAGTAATTAACTTTATTGACATTCTCATTGAAGAGAAAAGCGTGAATTGGAAAGGTTACTACTGTGAAGAATCAAATCTAACTCTTATGTCCACTCTACCTATGAAATCATAAATGAAATGAAATTTACAGCTCACACCTATATACAGGTTTAGCTAGCCTACTATCAGGCTCTGTCATATAGGAACTTTCTCTGGGGTTTTAATGATAGGGGCCCCAGTATTATCATATATACACATATATGCTGTTATATATACAGGTTTAGCTGGCCTCCTATGAACTTTCTCCGGGGTTTTAGTGATAGGGGCCCCAGTATTATCATATATACACATATATGCTGTTATATATACAGGTTTAGCTGGCCTCCTATGAGGCTGTATCTCATAGGAACTTTCTCCAGGGTTTTAGTGATAAGGGCCCCAGTATTATCATATAAACACATATATGCTGTTATATATACAGGTTTAGCTGGCTTCCTATGAGGCTGTATTTCATAGGAACTTTCTCCGGGGTTTTAGTGATAGGGGCCCCAGTATTATCATATAAACACATATATGCTGTTATATATACAGGTTTAGCTGGCCTCCTATGAGGCTGTATCTCATAGGAACTTTTTCTGGGGTTTTAATGATAGGGGCCTCAGTATTATCATATATACACATAGATACTGTTATATATACAGGTTTAGCTGGCCTCCTATGAGGCTGTATTTCATAGGAACTTTTTCTGGGGTTTTAATGATAGGGGCCTCAGTGTTATCATACATGTATATCTGCTGTTGTTACAGCTTACACCTATATGCAAGTTTATCTGGCCTCCTATGAAGTATCTTGTAGGATGTTTCTTGAATATTTTGATGATAGGGGCTGCTATACAATCACACACACACTTACTTATGTTCAAGACTATCTGGCCTCCTGTGAAGTTGTATCTTGTAGGGGGTTTCTCTGGTGTTTTAATGTTCACAATACTATCATACACACATAGACATCGATGTTGTTACAACTCACACCTTTATGCAAGTTTAGCTGGCTTTCCATGAGGTTGCGTTTCATAGAAGGTTTCTTCAATGTTTTAATGTTAGGAAGCCCAGGTCTTATCATGGGAAGCAATGCACAATGAAGCACCTTGCTCATGAAACCTCTGTATATGATAATTACAGTTGTCAGCTGCTGATATGCCAACCAGTCACAATTTCAATAGCAGACACCATACAGTCTATTTCTAAAAGATACGACCTATATATGGCAATTCCAATAACAGACACCATACAGTCTATTTCTAACAGATACCACCTATATATGGCAATTACAGGTTTCCAGTGCAGATATGTCAGCCAGTCACAATTCCAACAGCAGATACCATATATGCAAACACCAGATTTTAGACTGAAGATCTGAATTGATCGTGCCAGTACATGCTTTCAACTGTACACCACATCATTATTTACACTATCCTGAGAGGAGCTCTGATGCAGCTGGATCACAGTTGAGTTCACCTCATGGAGAGTGGGACCAACTCAACGGAGGGGCCTTTTGAGTAGGAGCTGTTGTTGGAGGAGAAATTCAGTGTTGGCCATGGTTACAACACCAATCAAACATATCTGATTATTTAATCTTCATGTTATAGCTTTCCTCAAACTCAGCTTATCAATAATACTCAACAACAACTACAACAAAAAAAAATTCAAAAATAATTTTAACCAGATAATGACTTGATTGTCAAAGGTGGAATTTTTCTTTATTTTTTATCTCAACAATCTTTTATTCAATTGCTATGGCTGTAAAATATTGATGAGAGAGAAGGTGGTGTGTGTATATGTGGTGTAATGAGGGTGGGGGTGGGGAGTCAATTCTATTGACTATACAGCCCCACCATCAATGCCACCATCATCACCTCAACACTCCTTGGAAAGATGTGAAGTTGAAATAATAATAATTGCTGTGGTGAATAATTAATTAAAAGTTGACAGTTCATTGTTAATTAGCAAATTAATAAACACGACCACACCAAAATACACAATAGTTGTAAAACTATTACAAAGATAACAAAAATCAAAGAGGAAAAAAAAATATATATATATATATATATATAATAATGTATTATTTTTATCATCATTTTTTTTTATCTCTTTCTTCCATGATGGCCTGGACTGGACAAATACTTGAAAGGTTTTCAGTAAGTCCATCCCACACCTCCCAAGACAGGTTGTAGGCCCATTGCCAGTTTTTACAGTTTTAGATAGACTGCAATATATATTTCAAAGTGGTCTCTCTAACTAAGACCTGAATATATCCCTTGTTAACCCACATGAAGGATGATTGTGGTCATGGTTGCTTTTATTGAATCTGACCATCACTGCAAGTTTTGGTCGTCTTATTTGTGCGAGTCACCAATTTGCTGATTTTTCTCAGACAATTAGAACTATGTTAACCCTTTAGCATATCCGGCCAGAATTCTCTCACCTCTTTCTGTTGAAACTGGCTGTAACCAGTTACTCATACCTATTTTAAGGTATTGTTCTCAAAATAGATATCAAAATCACGTAGATTCGATATTATATGAGATAATTATGTGAGGTAAAGCCTTTACTGTGAAAATACAATAGTAAATATAGAGTAATGTGAATACTAAAGGATTAAAGATATACATGTGTCGCCTGTGGAGTGCTTAGCCACTTACCCATTAATTTCACAAGCAGGTTGTCCCATACAACTAGGACACTCATTGTCAGAATCTATGGGGATCTAACGGCTACAATAACAACAACAGCAACAACAATTGTACAAATGTAATTATGTGGAAGACTTTGAAACTGATAGTGGCCCAAATGGATAGCTTTGTTGTTATAGTTAGTGACCTTAAGAAAACACTAGAATTGTTCAAACCCCTCTCTCACTCTTGTGGCTTTGAGGTGTCTGGTCATGTCTCTGGTGAGGTTTCACTACTACTACTACTACTACCAGCACACCATCACTCCACCACCACAACCCGCCATCATAACCCTCCACCACAACACACTACCACACCACAACACCACACTACAAACACACACACACACACACCTTATCATCATCAACACGACCACCAGAGCTCCACCACCACCAAACACAGACCAAAATAAAAGCAAACCAATGTGAAAATTAACCTGTTATATAAAGAAATATCTATCTATCTGTCTATCTATCAATTTATCTATCTATCTGTCTATTTTCTAATTTATCTATCTATCTATTATTAAACTTTATTTTATTCTGAGTTTGAATTATTTTCCCATATCTTACGTTAATTATTTTCCATTTTGACGTTATAGTCACTTATATATTATGAAATACTGTTGGCTTCTTGCTCACATTAATTTCTATATTTTCATTTATATCTATTATATATATATATAGGGGGAGTAGGCATTTTCCTGGCTGAGAAATGGATCAATAAGACAATAGAGGTAGTTCGAGTTAGTAATCAAATAATTAAGCTTAGATTAGTTGTAGGTAGGAGACTACTGACAATCATCTCGGTCTATGCTCCCCAAGCAGGCCTAGGCAAAGATGAGAAAGACTGCTTTTATGAGCAACTTTTGCAAACAACCACAATGACAGAGGACGGAGACATCGTTATGCTAGCAGGAGACTTCAATGGTCATGTTGGACAGCTCCAGGATGGTTACACTGGGGTACATGGTGGGCATGGTTACGGTTCAAGAAATGAAGAAGGAGTGAGACTTCTTGAATTTTGTGATGCAAGTACATTGACTATTTGCAACACAAACTTCCAGAAACCTGCCAATCACCTAATAACCTACAAATCTGGTGAGCACATAAGCCAGATTGACTTCCTGCTAGTTAGGCAGCGGGACAGGCAGATAGTGTCTAATACCAAGGCATACCCTGGGGAAGAATGTACCCCACAGCATAGGTTAGTTGTTAGTGATATCTCAGTAAGCAAGAGATGGAATGAGCCATATAGGAAGGTGTGGAGAAGAAAGGTCTGGAAGCTAAAAGACCTTTCACTAAAATTCAAATTTAGGAAAGCCCTTCAAGATGTATATGACGAAAAAGAAGACGATTTAGAGACGTATGACATAGATAATAACTGGAAGTTCTTACGTGACAACTTGCTGAAGGCTACTGATGAAACCTGTGGCTGGAGCAGAGCTCCAACCAGACAGAGAGTGACCTGGTGGTGGAACAGCAGTGTAGATAAGGCTATTAGAGACAAAAGACTAGCATGGAAGGCTTGGAATAAGGGTGGGAGTAGGGAAGAATATACAGCCACTAAGAGAGAAGCTAGACGTCAGGTGTACTTAGCACGCAGGGAGGCAGAGAGTAGGAGGTTTGCCAATGTTCTGCGACGGGAAGATCAGAGGCGTGCGGTGTTCCACATTGCAAGGCAGTGTGTCAATGCAAATCAGGATGTTGTTGGAGATAAATGTGTCCGGGATGATGCCGGTACTTAGTGTCACGAATGACCAGAAAAAGGAGGCCTGGAAATGTCATTATGAGAGACTGATGAATGTGGAGAACGAATGGGAGAGAGAGAAATTACCCTTGGTAGATCCGACAGAGGGACCAGCTATTGAGATTGACGAATATAGGGTCCAAGAGGCGATTAGGGAAATGAAAAATGGTAAGGCGGCCGGACCATCGGGAATAGTTGCTGAGATGCTGAAGGCATCAGGGGACGTAGGCACTAAACTGGTTGCACGCATAATCAATCAGGCTATATATGGTGGTGTCACACCCAAAGACTGGTGCAGCAGTATTCTCATAAATTGCTACAAAGGTAAAGGGGATGCTTTGGAGAGGAGCAATTATAGGGGTATAAAACTGATAGATCAGGTTATGAAAGTGGCAGAAAGGATTTTAGCACAACTAATTAGAGAAAGGGTCAAACTAGATGAGATGCAGTTTGGTTTTGTGCCTGGGAAGAGTACAACAGATGCCCTCTTCTTGGTGAGACAAATGCAAGAGAGGTTCTTAGAGAAGAATAAGCCACTATACTTGGCCTTTGTTGACCTAGAGAAGGCCTTTGATAGGGTACCCCGATCTGTCATCTGGTGGTCCCTAAGGAAGCTGGGTGTTGAGGAATGGCTTGTAAGGACAGTGCAAACTTTGTACAGAGGTACTCTCAGTAAAGTCAGGGTAGGAATGGAGTTTAGTGAGGAATTCCAGATACAAGTAGGAGTACATCAGGGTTCGGTCCTCAGCCCGCTCTTGTTCATTATAGTCCTCCAAGCCATAACAGAGGAGTTTAAGACTGGCTGTCCATGGGAACTTCTCTATGCTGACGATCTGGCTCTTATGGCAGAATCAGTAGAGGAGCTAGAGAATAAATTCCGGCTATGGAAACAGCAGTTGGAAGCAAGAGGACTGAGAGTAAATCTAGCTAAGACAAAAGTGTTGATGAGTAGAAAAGAGGACAAAACCCTGATTCCGTCAGGGAAATGGCCATGTTCGATATGCAGAAAAGGAACTGGCATAAATTCTATAAAATGCACACAATGTAGGTCCTGGGTACACAAGAGATGTAGCGGGATAGCAGGCAAACTAACAGGTAGGGAGAAATATGTATGCAGTAGATGTACAGGGAAATTAGACAGTAGAAGTCGCACTGATAGACACATTTTTCAAATGCGAGAGGGCGCTATAGAAGTGGTGGATAGCTTCCGGTACCTAGGAGATCAGATTAGCATGGGAGGAGGGTGTTCCGAGGCCATAGTATCTAGAATAAGGACGGGTTGGAAGAAGTTTAGGGAGCTGCTTCCTCTGTTGACGAAGAAGGGTTTCTCCCTGCGTACGAAAGGCCGGTTGTATGATGCCTGTGTGAGGAGCGCGATGCTGCATGGTAGTGAGACATGGGCAGCTACCGCAGAAGATATGCGACGGCTGGAGAGAAATGAGGCAAGCATGCTCCGTTGGATGTGCAGTGTAAATGTGCGTGAACGACCCAGCATAAATGTGTTGAGAGAGAAACTGTGTCTGAGAGGGATAGAATGTAGTGTACGGGAGAGGAGACTGAGGTGGTATGGACATGTGATGCGCATGGAGGATGACCGATGGGTGAAGAAGTGCCAGGAAATGCCAGTTGAAGGAAGATGTAGTAGAGGTAGACCACGAAAAACATGGGCGGAGGTGGTGAGAACAGACCTCAGATCATTGAAGCTCACGGTGGAGATGACGAGGGACCGTGACGAGTGGAGAGATGCTGTGCTGAATAAGACCCGTCCCACCCTTGCAAGCAGGGAAAAGCGGACGTAAAATGATGATGATGATATATATATATATATATATATCATCATCATCATACGCCCGCCCTTCCCTGCTTGCAGGGAAGAGCGGATGTAAAATGTATAGTTATTATGTATAGTTATTATAATGTATAATTATTAATATATATATGTATATATATATATATATATATATAATGTATAGTTATTAATATATATATATATATAATGTATAGTTATTAATATATATATATATAATGTATAGTTATTAATATATATATATATAATGTATAGTTATTAATGGAGGCACATGGCTTAGTGGTTAAAGCATTGGCCTTGCAATCGAAAGGTTGTGAGTTCAATTCTCAGACCGAGTGATGTGTTGTTTCCTTGAGCAAGACACTTTATTTCACATTGCTCCAGTTTTCTCAGCTGTAGAAATGGGGTCCCTATCATTCCACTGCAAAGTGGTCGTGGAGGTGCCACGACAAAAAAGCACCCAGCACTCACTGTAAATGAGGTTGGTGTTAGGAAGGGCATCCAGCTGTAGAAATCAAGCCAGAATCAGTTCCCGTCCCACCCTTGCAAGCAGGGAAAAGTGGACGTAAAATGAAATGATGAAATGATGATATATATATATACATATCTCATGGTGTTGACCTACAGCAATCCTTTCATACATCTAAAGTAACTCACTTTAGATATATTGAAATATATTGACTATATAGATTTATAACAGACTTTTACTGTTGCTTGAAATAAAAATACTTAACTCGTGGGAACCAGTTGATTTCTTCTCATCAATATATTATTATCATTATTATAGTTATTGACAGTTGATTGGCAGTATCGGTAGAGGGTCGGACGCCATGCTTTCCAGCATAGTTACGTCCCTTTACGATCTGAGTTCAAATCCCGCCGAGGTTGACTTTGCCTTTCATCCTTACGGGGTCGATAAAATAAAGTACCAGTAATGCACTGGGTAATTGCTGGCCTTGTGCCTAAAGTAGAAACAATTATTTACAATCCACACTGTATCATCCTGTACCATTTCCTTAATATGAGCCCTGTGTGACTAATAAAGAAATTATCATTATTATCATAGTTATTATTATCATTATTAATGTTGTAGTTATTATTATTATTGGATTAGCAGAAATGTTAGCACGTCAGACAAATTACTTCTGGTCCTTTACATTCTGAGTACAAATCTCACCAAGATTAACTTTGCCTTTCATTCTTACAAGGTCAATAAAATATGATACCAATAATACACTGGGACTGATAAAATATAGTACCAGTAATACACTAGGATTGATAAAATATAGTACCAGTAATACACTAGGATTGATAAAATATAGTACCAGTAATACACTAGGACTGATAAAATATAGTTCCAATAATACACTAGGATTGATAAAATATAGTACCAGTAATACACTAGGATTGATAAAATATAGTACCAGTAATACACTAGGATTGATAAAATATAGTACCAGTAATACACTAGGATTGATAAAATATAGTTCCAATAATACACTAGGATTGATAAAATATAGTATTGTTGAGTGTTTAACAAAATGCTTTATTTAGTTTTGTGCTACACTTAACCACTAACCACTCCCATCCATACCACCACCACCACCACCACCACCACCAGCCAGTCCATACTGCCACCACCATCACTGCCAGCCAGTCCATACCGCCACCACCACCACTGCCAACCAGTCCATACCACCACCAACCAGTCCCTATCACCACCACCACCACTACTGCCAGCCAGTCCTAACTACCATTACCCAGTCGAGTCCATACCACCACCACATACAAAGGCTAAACATTGATCTCTGTTCTGTTATGTTTAGTTAGTGTTCCATTGAAAATGAACTGTAGTATAAATCTGGCAGTATGATATTGGATGTTCTACATTTTCTCTCTCCCTCCTCTCACGCTCTCTTTCACCCTCACTCACTGCCCCCCCCCCCCTCCTGTTGTACACTTGGAACTGTTTATATTCTGTTTTACCTTCACTTGCTTTTTACAAGTTTTACAGGATTAGCCAGAGAGGACTTGGTGTGGTGCAGTAACACTTTTCAAACAACTACCGTGTTACTAGCATCTCTGTGCGTGTGTGCGCACACACATCTACAGAACCATGTGTTTACAAAGATACATCTTTTCATAAATACACATGCATACAAGCACACACGCACACAAGCATATATATATACATACATACACACCATCATTATCTTACATCCAATTTTCAAGATGTGTAAATAAACATTGTGTATATATATATATATATATATATATATATCTAACCCATGCTAGCGTGGAAAATGGATGTTAAATGATGATGATATATATATATATATATATATATATATATATATAATGTACACATACTTGCTTGTTTGTATGTATGTTTGTATTTATATATAAATGTACATACACATGACTGAATGTGTCTGTATATTCATATGTTTGGGTTACTATTACTTACCCTTCTTTTTCCAAAACAATTCATTTGATGTCATTGATTTTTATATATACTTCTCTCTCTTCCATTCCATTTCATTTCATTCTTATTGTTATCATTCAAAGTTATATTAAGACTACATATAACATTCTGATAGAATGATCTGGAACTTGGCTATTGATAATGTTCGTGTTTTTGTTTTTGGTGAGAGGTGGGAGAGAACCATTATTGAATGTTTGACACAGAGGTCCCATTTAGGCCTGTATTTATTGCAGCAGTTAAGTCGTTAATGTTTGTGGACAAATGACCTGAGGTCATTGGATTGAAAATATTTTTATAGCATTTCATTGTGGCCGCAGCATGACTTCAAAATCAATCACAATATTCCCAGATTCAATCTCACACTGTGATATTATTAATAATCAATTGTAAGTTATCTAATGTTAGACTTTCTAGTTGTTTACTGGTTAAGATAGTTTTGTAAGGACACACTGGCTGTATTTTACACAACATGGCTGAATGGGTGTGTTTGTTATGATGGTTATAAAGTTTCATAGTTAACCATTGGACAGGCCCTGTCATGATGACTATAATGTCTCATGTTTAACCCTACTGTGTGTGAGATAATGGGTATGATTGTTATGATGGTTATACAATCTCATGATTAACCACACTGTGTGTGAGATCTTGGACAGGACATGTTATGATGACTATAAAGTCTCATGTTTAACCCTTTAGGATTTACATTACTCTATATTTACTATTGTATTTTCACAGTAAAGGCTTTACCTCACATAATATTGAATCTGATATTTTGATGATGTTATTTTATATTTTGAGAAAAATACCTTAACATTAGTATGAGCAACTGGTTTGAAAGAGATGAGAGAGTTCTGGTTGGATATGGCTAGTTTAAATGCTAAAGGGTTAACCCCACTGTGTATGAGATCTTGGACAGGACATGTTATGATGACTGTAAAGTCTCATGGTGGGAGATCTTGTACAGGACAGTGTCATCTGTTACAGCTGCAAGTCAATACATGCCTAATGAGCGAAATTTGGTAGAAATTGTATAGAAGCCTGTCATATTGATTATAGCTGAAGGTCAGCTTTGACACACACTGTGTCATACTGAATCTCCCTGAGAATTACATTAAGGTGCATGTGTCTGTCAAATGCCTCAGTCACTTATACTATAATTGTTTCTACATTTGGCACAAGGCCATCATTTACCCCAGTGCATTACTGGTACCTTATTTTATCGACCCTGTAAAGATGAAAGGCAAAGCTAACCTCGGTGGAATTTGAACTCAGATCGTAAAGGGCCGTAACTCTATGCTGCAAAGCATGGTGTCCGACTCTCTACCGATGCTGCCAATCATACTATAATACAAGATGGACTGTACCAGTAATTCAAAGGGTCAACCTTGACACTGTGTCACAGCACTTTCCCTTCAACTAAACATGTACAAGTGTGAACCATCACAACACAATCCCATAGAGCAAAGGTTCTCAACGGAGGGCATATGCACCCGGGGGGGGGGGGGGCGTTTCGGAACTCCAGGGGGGCGTTTGGGAGCAAGGTCACGTTAGGGGGGAGGGTTGAAGCTGGGAGAGGGGGGTTGAGGGGGCGCTGGAAGGCTCTTTATTTTGGTAAGTTTTATAAGCCATATTTGTATGTCTTTGAGACAGCCAGTCTGAATGCATTTGAATGAGCTTGCAGACAGCATGACTATAGTCTGACCGCAGCTGTGAGCAGGTGTGTCCGGTAATTGAGATCCTAAAAATGGAAAAACTCACAGTCAACTGGGTCAAAGACACTTTGAGTGCAACCAGTTAGAATCTTATCTTTCCTTCACCGATAACAATGTATTTCATGTCTGAAATTATTGACTCAACCGTAACGAGTTAACACTATGTAGATCTATTTTATTCCCTATTGTATAAATAATATTACAAATAAAAAAAGAAAAGAAAAAACAGAAACGAGTAGCACACACATCTAGGATCACATGCAACACATAATCAGATAATACACACATCTAGAACCACATACAACACAATCAGATAATACACACATCTTTGGAATATTGTTAATCAATTTTTTAGTAATCTACTGATACAAAAATCAGTAGTTTCATGATTTCGAGGGACAAAAGGGGGGGCGTTTGGCCTAAATGGGTTGAGAACCTGTGCCATAGAGTACAACTATATATAAATTTCTGCGATTCTGTCACATGTAAAGAGAGAGGAGTAGTTTGATTCTCTCTTTACGTCCACTGCCTGTGTGAATGTGTGTGTGTGTAAAAGGAAAGAAGGGGCTGGTGAAAAAACTATGCTGTGTGTGAGTGTGTGTGTGTTTGTATGGATGTATGTGTGTGTTTATTTTTGTACGTTTATATTTATATACTCATACATATAAATGTATGCATATGCACACACACACACATACACACACACATATGCGTCAGCGTATGTAAAAAAATTCCAGTACAACAAAATTATATAAGACATTAATTGATAACAATATAATCTTCTATATAGAATTGCACATGAAGCAAGACAAACAATTATGGAGGCTCTACTGATATCAGAAAATAAAGCAAAACTGAACACAGATAATAAACATATGGCTTACGGAGCCCACACACACATACATATACATATGGGTGGTTTTGTTGCATAGAACCAGAGCTGGGTTTGATCAGGTTGGCATCAAAATTATTAATGGCTCCCTCTATCATGATTTATGAACATGTGTGTACATGTTATGTTAGAAATTATTATTTTAAACAAACAAAGGGAAGAGGGTAATGCTGGGGGTGAGATTTGGAGTAGAGTTGCAGTAGGGTGTTGATTAGAAAGTTTGAGATCACAGCTCTGATATTACAAACATGTGATTAGAATGTCTCAGGAAAGAATTGCTGGACAGATTTTGCAGGCAAAATCAAATGGTAGGAGACCCAGTGGTTGACCACAAGCAAGGTGGTTGGCTAACATCTATAAGCTCCACTGGTCTCCTTTGGGAATCCAGCTGTATTAATTGGAGACAGTTGCTTCTGACAGGACCCACTGGAAGGTGTATTTGAGGACTTTTGCCCCCTTGACCCTCTCAGGAATAAGTGGGTGAAGAAGAAGAAAAAAAACAGTTCCGTGTTCAACTCCTGCTAAAGTTTGACTTTGCCTTTCATTCCTTTGGGAAGTTCTATAAATAAGTACCAATGATGTACTGGAGAGGGGCTGGGATTGGTTTATTAAATTGACTACACCTGCTCCCAGTTCCTTTCTAACAAAACATTGTGGCAATGTGCCAAATTAAGATATTATTCTTTAACAAATGGGAATTAAAAAAACATGTGATCCCTATCTACTTCTTTATAATGGTGAAGAGAGCAGAGAGGGGGAGTAATTATTATTATTTACTACTACTACTAATTATCATTTATAGTTGTTATTGTTATTTATTACTATTGTTAACATCATTATTATTATTATTATTGAATGCCATGGTTGACGGAGGCTCGGCTCTATAAGGTATAGTAATTTTTAACCGTTAAAACAATTGTAAATTGTTTAAAACTTGAACCAAATTGTTGATAAAGACACCCTCCTCCTCGTGAGAGGGGTCTTTCTGTCCGTTATTTGGCCCTTCGGGGTTAAATAACCAGTTATTGGGGTTTTGTACCCAAAATTTCATTTTAAACAAAAAAACATGGCTACCAAAAAGAAATTTCATACGTCACTCCCACTCATTCCGTCTTCTTCTTCCTCAATCATCACTACAGCAGAGAGAAGATTGTCTCTCTCCCTCCCTTCTTTAAATGTGTCTCTCTCCCTCCCTTCTCTTTCGCAAGTGACGAAAGAAAAGAAAAGTCTCGTGCAAAGCGTGCAAGGTTTCTCCACGACGACGACGACAGCGACGAAACAGGTGTGCGGGAAATACGAAAACCCAGTTCATTCGTCTGACGTCAGGAATAATAGCAGTAGCAGCCGTAATAACAACAGCAACAGTGACAATGAAAACAACAGTAGCAGCCGCAACAGCATCACCAGCAGCATAAACAACAACAGCATTAGCAGCAACAACACCAACAACAACCACAGCAACAGCGGCGGAGGCAGTAGTCGTAGTACCTGCAGCAACAACAAAAGTACCAGCAGCTCTGACGACAACAACAACAGCAGAGAAAAACCAATCTCATTTGCAGGTATTGCGAAAAACCTGGAAACAATCCTCATAACAAATGAGGAATTAGAGGAAGCGAAGAAGATGGTGACAAAGAACGGACACCGAGCAATCTGCAAGGCAGCGAAAAATTTTTTCGAAACCCAAGAGCACTGTACGGTCACGTACCGTACAGTAAGTACAAAATCCCGTAGGGTGGAAAGAGCCACAGAGGCCCAAATACAAAAAGCCTTGGGGTCTGTGTGGCAGAGGAAAACGCACATCACCCGAGGCAAAAAATACGCCACCGTAGACGTACTTTTTGCCACACCCCAGGAGGCAAAGGCCCAATCAGTAGTGACCCTAAGGAGCGAGGAAATGGTGTTGGTGCCCTCCTACTGCGGGCAAAAAATTGTGAGGGTCAAACTGACCCACGTCCCCCCCGGAATGACCCCTTCTTGGCTGGCCGCGTCTGTCCTCGTCGGAATCGAGGACAAAACAACTGTACTGCAAGTACAGAAAAAAGTAAGAGAAGATTGGGTCGGCTCCTCCATTGAGATGCTAATCCAAACCAACCAGGAGTGCATCGAAGCTATCCCGGATGTGATAGACTTCGATAACGGCACTCAACTGCCCATAAGTGTTGAGGGCAAACGCCCGAAATGCTTTCGCTGTGGATCGAAGACTCACCTCAGGGCCTTCTGCAACGAGAAGACCATGAGAAAGGAGAAAACCCCCCTCCTCCCGAATCCGGTTCCACGGCTACCAGCAACAGGACAAGCGGCAACCAGGAACGATAGGTCCGTGGCACCCATACCCACTCCACGGAAATCAAAGACAGCAGCAGCAGTGGAAATATTAACAACAACAACAGCAATACCAAATGCAGCTGCAACAGAGACTCCAGTGCAAACATCACCAACAACAACAAGTGAAAGAGTGGAGCTGGTACCCCTCCCCGACCTTACAGAATCAGACATGGAGTGTGAGGTGGGAGAGGGATGGCAAAAGGTCTCAAGAAGGCACAAACGCAGAAGCAGCGCATCGTCGCCTTTGAAAAGGGAGGAAAGAAATGAGAAAAGGGTAAAGTCTACTGCAAAGAGACCCACAGCAGCAACACCACCAACACCATCACCACCCACACCAGCACCACCATCACCACCGGCGACAACCCCACCGCCAACAACACCTTCAACACCACCACCACAAGCACCAACATCGCAAACACAACAACAAAACACACACACCCAGCAACAACGACAAGAAAATAGCAGAACCACACCTCACCCCCAGAAAAACAAATGCACGGCAATAAACACACACAACAAGAAACTAATGACTTACATAATTGAACACACAGACATTTCACAACAGGACTACATAATACCAGCACCAATCAAAACGCCAACTAACATAAGACTGCTAAAAATAGCACAGAAACAATACACAAACATTAAAACGAAATTCCCCAACGCAGTTGGTGATTTCAGGGACCTAGGAGGAACCATTAATCGAAGAGTATATTCAGACATGATCTTAGAAGAGCCGACGACCAGCCGAAGGGACGATTCAACGGTCCCTTCACCAGACGATCAAGTGAAAAGGGATGTAAAAACCATCCCTCCTCTACCAAAAGTACGGTAAGTGGTCTTTCCCATCTTTTCCACTCTATTTTAAACATGACCTCACTCAGAATAGGCAGCATAAATGCGCGTGGCTTGGGGTCGTCATGGAAGCAGGGTCACCTGCTCAACGACCTCAGGTCACTAAACATAGATGTAGTGGCCATCAGCGAGACCAGAATCTCCGAAGCACGGGCCTTCGCACCGATCTTCGGCGGCTACGATGTGTACGCATCTCCCAGCCGTCCTGGATCGGGTGGAGGAGTTGCTGTGCTTTTTCGGAGAGGTTTGGATCTCGCCATACGGGCCATCTTCCTGGACCCAGAGGGTAAGCTGGTGGTGCTGGACGTGACCAGCGGAGACGGGCAAGCTTTCAGGCTAGTGGCCGTCTATGCCCCGACAGGAGCAGGGCGGCCTGATTTCTTCCGGCGTCTGGAGACCTTTCTTGGAACGTCCCGCTCTTTAGTGTTAGTGGGCGACTGGAACAGGATCTTAGATGCACGCTGGGACTGTGTGGGATTAGCGGATAGGGGTGGAGGGTGCAAGAGCCTCACCAACCTGCTCAGGCGTTTTGAACTGTCTGACAGGTACCGATTGGATTTCCCGAATGTGCCAATGTGGACTTGGACAAACCGCATAGGGTCATCCAGATCATATCTAGATAGAGTATTTTGTAGGGAAATAGATAGGTCTAGCATAGGCTGTCCACAATTCAAGATAGTCAGCTACACGGACCACAAATTCGTGACCTGTGTGCTTGACTTAGATAGGCTTCATAGACGAGGACCCGGCTACTGGAAGCTAAACGCGTCCTTACCAGCGCGCAAGGCCTACAGAGACCGGATTAGCGAACTAGTTAAGCGGGCGTTGACGGGGGCCATCGTCAACAACAAGTGGTGGTTTGCTCTGAAAAGAGCGATTAGAATAGAATCGATTAGGTTTAGTAAGGCTTTAGCAATAGAGAAAAATAGAGCAGAGGGAGAACTAGTTAGAAAATTAGACGAGGCGCTTAGCAAAGGCATTGCGACCGACGTGCTTGCGGCGAAATTGGCCCTTGACCAATTCTTCAATGCAAAGCACGAAGGCTGCGTTGTCAGAGCTAGGGTGCGTGCTCTCAGACACGAGGGGACGAAAGCCGTTCAATGGGCCCGAGTGGCGGAGGCGCGTCGTGGCAACAAAGCCACGATCCGGTCTTTGGTGGACCACGACGGGCGCATGCTACTCGATCCCGGGCAAATGTGTGAAGCTTTTCAGCAACACTTCGCTCAGCTGTTCGGGGGCAGCGGGGGGCCGGGTAGAGGGATGGACTTTAGTGTCTACCTCGACGGACTGCCGCGGCTCTCGGCCACTGAGGCGAAGTGTTGCGAAAAGCCGATAACAGCCGCTGAAGTAAGGGAGGCGATGACTGGCTGCACAAGGGGCAAATCGCCTGGTTTGGATGGTCTGCCCTATGAACTTTACGTACAGATGCCAGACTTGTTCGGAGGCCTCTTGGCGGACGTCTACTGCAACTGGCAACAGAACGGGAGAATTCCCAGTTCTGTGAGCCGAGGAGCGGTGGCACTGCTGAGAAAGGATCCGAACAAGGGGGATAACATAGACAATTTCCGGCCCATAACTCTGCTAAACACAGAGTTTAAGATTTTGGCCAAGGTGCTAGCAAAGAGGTTGGCGCTTGTCGTTGGTGGTCTGGTGGGAGAGGCGCAGACATGCGCCATTCCCGACAGATCCATCCACGACAACCTCCACCTCATGCGATACATCGTAGAGAGGGTAGCTAGGGAACCTGGCACGGGTGGGTCCTTGATCAATTTAGATCAGTCGAAAGCTTTCGATAGGGTCGACCATCGTTACCTAGCGGCAGTCCTGAGGGCGGCTGGCTTTGGGCCCGTCTTCAGAGGCTGGATCGCTGCCATGCACAGCGACATCTGCTCTGTGGTGAGAGTGAACGGTCACCTGTCGGAACCGTTCAACATCATGCGCTCGGTCCGCCAAGGATGTCCCCTCTCGTCCCTCTTGTACGTATTGACTCTCGAGCCATTACTGCACAAACTGGAGACGTTGAGGGGAGTCCCGCGCGAACTAGGATGCGGAAGATCCGTGTCAGCATATGCGGACGATGTCACCGTAGTGGTGTCGAACGCCAAACACATCGAGGCGATCGGCACTACACTAAGAGAATACGAAGCGGTGACAGGAGCAATGATCAACCAGGAAAAGTCAGTGGGCCTGCAGCTCGGCACCTGGAGAGGCAGGTCCATGCCGTCCAACAGCGTCGTCGGGCGCTGGACGGACGGACCGGTTAAATTGCTAGGGGTCTGGTTCGGTCCGGACCTCCAGACGGACAAAAACTGGGACGAGGTGACGAGCAGGGTGGCTTCTCTCACCCAGAAATGGGCGGAGAGGAAGCTATCCCTGAAAGGTCGAGCGGAGGTGGCTAACGCGTACATCGCGTCTGTCATCTGCTACCGCCTAACCGTCGTACCTTGTCCTAAGCCTCGCCTGACTGCGCTGGAGCGTTTGCTCTTTCGCTTTTTGTGGAAGGGACGTGCTCCGATGGTCAGGCGGTCCATCTGTTGTCAACACCCGCTACGTGGAGGGCTGGGCATGCCGTGGCTGATGATGCGCAGGCACGCGCTCAGGCTACGACATCTCCACCTCTTCCTCGACGGTGATCAGGTGTGGTCGCCGTTTGCTAGACGCGTTTTTCCCCAGCTCGTTTCCTTGACGGAGCTGCAGTCCTGGGTCAAGCGAAGACCGAGAGGGAGCGCCTGGAGACTGGAATGTCTTCAGGCGCTCACAGCCCTCGACCAATCGGGCAATGTGATCGGTGGAAACTCCACCTCGGCGTTCTATAGAGGATTAGTGGAGGGGAAGAGCGACGACGTACTTGGGGAAACTCTAGGCGTCGACGAAAATCAACTAGCCAATCTCTTCGGAAGAACTTTCGGGCCAGGGCCTATGGACAACTTCCAGAAATCTCTGGCCTGGCAGTGCTACCGAGGAGCCTTGCCAGTTCGGGATAAACTCTACAGGCATGGAGGTGCCGTCAGCCGGGCATGTCCGAGATGCGCGCAGGGCGACGAAACCGTCCTGCACGCACTCGTCCAGTGTCCGAAAATTGCTGACTTGTGGGTTTATGTCGAACACCTGCTGTCGCGTTTAGGACGGATCCAGCTATCATCTGAGTCTATCGTGAGGATTGCCCCGCCCTCCTCCTTTAGCCGGGAAGGGCAGGCAGTTTTTATCTGTCTGGTGGCCATGGCGAAAGAGATAGTATGGTGGACACGTTTGAAAGGGCTGAAGACGAGCACTTACCTCTTCGGTGATGCTCTGATTGACTTTTTCAAATTTCATTTGAAAAGGAAAATCAGAGTAGAGAAGGAAGTGCTCTCTTCCCAGCATTTTGTTGAAAGATGGGTGAGAGAAGCAAGAATGGCCCGAGTGAATGGGCCGACTCTGAGTATATATCTGTAAACTAAAGGTGGAAAACTGGGAGAGGGCACTTGCCTTGGTGGTCAGGGTCATTGTGGCTTTTTACTGGGCTTTCTCCACAAATGTCCCTCCGAAGTCTCCCCCCTATTGGGGAATTTTTCATTGTTATTTTCATTGTTATTTTTGTTACATCCTCTGTTTTTGTTTTTTTTACACGCAGAAATGCCCATTTGTACCGTCCTGCATTGTCCTGCACTGTCCTTAATGTCTACTTTATGTAAACCCTTGTGGTTAATAAAGAAATCATTATTATTATTATTATTTATTTATTACTGTATTATTATTATTATTGTTATTATTATTAGAACTAAGTGGATATTTTGGCTCCTTTGTTAACAAGAAATGAGTTGCCGTGCAAAAGCTCCCCGTTTTTCTGGCACCAAACTTGTTTTTAAAAAGGGGGATGGGTGGGGGTGTATGATGAAGTATAAGTGTGTACAGGTGTTCTGTGTACACCATTCCATTTTACCTCCTCAGTCAGCAAATAAGGGTGGAGAAGGAGGAGGAAGAGAAGGTGAGAGAGATAATGGTATGAAGAAGAAGGAAGAGGTTATAGAATTAATTTTTAAAAATTACATAGGAATAATTGTATGTAGAGAAAGTAGGTAGATAGATGGAGAAACATAGAGTATAGAGAGAGGGGAAAAGGAGGGAGAAGCAGATGGTGGTGTTAGGGAATGAGGATATATATATATATATATATATATATATATATATATATATATAATGGAAAATTTGAACAGGAACAAAACAGAGAGGCAGTACAACGAATGTTTATTAATTTCACGCTCTTGAGAGTGGGGAACGACGTTTCGGGCATAAGCCCTTCTTCAGGTGAAAAGTGTGTGGGAAGAGAGTTCAAAGGGTCTGTAGGGGAGTGGTGGAGAGACATATAGCAAAAGGGGGGTGGGAGGAAACGGTGCAAATGAAATTAAAAATAAAAGCATGATCAAAATAAAATTAAAATTGGGTAAAACAGGTGGTGGAAGGGTGTGGGGCATGTAGGGGTGGTGGTGGGTGGAGTGGGGAGAGGGAGACGGGGTGTCCGAGCGGGGAGGGCTGAAGGTGGTGTGTGTGTGTGTAGGTGTGTGTGTGTGTGTGTATATATATATATGTGTGTGTGTGTTTGTAAAAGGTACACAGAAATAACAACACAATCGGTACAGTATATGGAAGGAATATATTAGGTTAACGCTTGAGAGAGAGAGGAATAGTGAGTGGTGGTAGGGTATCAGAAGGGGACAGTTCATGTAGGAGAGAGAGTTCGAAATAGGGAGAGAAAGAAAAGCAATAAATGTAAATAATAGATAGATAGAGAGAGAGAGAGAGAGATGTAATGGAACTAGAGAAATAAAGTTACAGACAAAAGGGGTAGGAAGACAGAAAGATATATAAATAGGGAGGTATAGAGAGAAAGAGAGAGAGAAGCTTATTGAAAAAGTTTGTGTTTGGGATGTGTTGATAAAAAGAGAGGAAGATAGAAAGGTTTAGAGATAGAGAGAATTGTAGAAATGACGAGAGAGATAGAGGCATGAGAAAGAAAGGAAGAGTGGTGGAGATGTATGTATATATATGTATATGTGTGTGTGTATGTGTGTGTGTGTGTGTGTGTGTGTGTGTGTGTGTGTGTGTGTGTGTTTTTCCAGTGGGTGAAAGGAGAAAATGTTGACTCCATAAAAATAGCCCCAAATTTAATCAATAATCTTAAAGCCAAGGTAGTAGTGGCGGCAGTGTTTGTGGGGGGTGGAGGTGGTGTTAGTGTTGTTACTGGGAGGTATTGGTGGTGGTGTTGGGGTTAATAGTGGTGGTGTTAATGTTAGGTGACGGTGATGTTGGTGTTTGTGGTTCCACGCCAATGACTTGTTAGGTTAGGTGAACACACTACATCACTTCCTCTTTAATTCTCTGGCCTCAATTTAACATAAACATATTTTCTAAGATGTAGAAATGACCTGTCCATTTATTTTTATATTTCTCTTCCTGCACTGTTCTAGAAACATCCAAATAGTCATATGTAAATTATGAAGGATATTTACATATATTATTCTGGCAGTATCGGTAGAGGGTCAGACGCCATGCTTTGAAGCATAGTTACGTCCCTTTATGAGCTGAGTTCAAATCTCGCCGAGGTTAACTTTGCCTTTCATCCTTATGGGGTCGATAAAATAAAGTACCAGTAATGTACTGGGTAATTGCTGGCCTTGTGCCAAAAGTAGAAACCTTTATTATTCGGTGTGGCAATAAAATAAAGTATCAGTAATTTAATCAACATTCCCATATCTTTAAATTGCTGACCTTGCGTTAAAGACAGAAACAATTATTAGTATTTGTTCTTACTCTCTGAATTCAAATCTTGTTGGAGTCGATTTTGCCTTTTCACTTTTTGGAGGGAAGTAGAGAAAGTGGAAGACCAAGAAAGACATGGCGGTTAAAGATGATGAAAGAAGAAGTGAAAACCAGAGGTTGGTGTGGGGAGCAGACAAGTAAATATCTGCTTTCATAGGAAAAATGGTTTTAAATGCTTGTTGTTTTCCTTACTTTAGTTTCTGATATTTTTTTGTATTCTAAGTTTGCTAATATGTTAGGAGCCAACATTACATTTAGATCATGGTTATTTCCTCCCCAAATTTTATACTAAAATATTGTCATGGTTTCATTTTTTGATGGCTATAAAATATGCATGTAGGATAGAAACATATTTCTCTCATGTCTGTATATATATATCTTTTCCTCTTGTGTTTACATTTTTTCCTCTCGTGTTTATTTACATCTTTTCCTCTCGTGTCTATATACATCTTTTTCTCTTGTGTTTATCTACATCTTTTCTGTTTTATTTCTGTAAAACCCAACACTACGGCTTTTCTGTTTTATTACTCTAAAGCCTGACAGAACATCTTTTCTGTTTTATTTCTGTAAAACGCAACACTACATCTTTTCTGTTTTATCTCTCCAAAGCCTGACAGTACATCTTTTCTGTTTTATTTCTGTAAAGTCTGGAAGTGTTTTTTTTTCTGTTAAGTCTAACACTGTATTTAGATAATCATCATATTCATCAGGTAGCATTTTATTTGTTTTGTATGCTCCATATTTTTTTACATATTACCTTGGAATATCTGAGCCCTATGTAATTTATTGACCTGTCAAGTCACAGACCATGATATAAAATGATGATATGATGACTGTTAATGATCTTGATAGGATGTTGGTGTTAACCATGATGATATGGTGTTGGTGTTAACAATGATGAAATTGATATGATGATGGGGGTATTGATGATGATAATAATGATAACAATGGTGATGATAATTTATCTATCACTCCCCCTTTTAACCTTCGGCTGAATGATATGGGTTTTTTTTTATTTGTATTTGTAATTTTTTTGTTTCATTTTTTTTTTTTTTTCATATTGTTTATGTGTTATTG
>OZ024748.1:18678170-18683170 GCA_964016885.1 Eledone cirrhosa
TTGAAAACAAATATAAATAATTTTACTGATTTATTTCCTTTCCTTTTATTTTTTTGCTTTTAATTTCTTTTATTTATTTTTTCCTTGTGGTTTTTATTTTAACTGTTGAAATTCTAATTTGAAGACATCATGGGATGTGTAACTTGGTTAAAGTGATTTATGCACACCCATATACACACACACGCATGCACACCCATATACACACACACGGACACCCATACACACACACACACATATATGTGTGTGTGTATGTAATGCTAGTGAGATAGATAGATAGATATGTGAGATGGAGAGAGATAAGGTAGATAGATATAGTTTGAGGGAAATAGTGAGAGATAAATATATTTCTTTATTTGCCACAAGGGCGCACAAGAAAAGAGGACAATACAAAGACATGCAGGGATTTTACATACAATCATGTAAAAAATATAAAACAAACAATTACAACAATCGAAATCCCCAATAGTGGGGAAGCACCACAAATGGGTTGTTTAATACCCCGTCGATAGAACAACCCTCAATTTCAGGAGCGTGTTGTGCAAGTGCTCCTTTCTTCCTTTTGTTCTCTTTTTTAACCTACAGGCTTATAAACAGAGAAGGCCCAATCACTCAGGCCATTTTCGCTTCATTCACCCACCTTTCAGTAAATTTACTGGGGTGCAGTGCCTCTCTCTCCACTCTGATTCTCCTTCTAAAGTGATACTTAAAGAAGGGAATCAATTGTTGTCCGGAGAGAAAGGCATCTGTCCTCAGTCCTCTCAATCTTGTCCACCATATAACTTCTTTCACCATAGCCACCGTACAGAGGAAAACCACCTCTCTTTCGTTTTTGAAAGAGGCTGGCGGTTTCATCCTTACTATGGACTCGGCAGCACTTGTTCTGCATAGTTCCACAGGTCGGTTACGCCCGGACAGTGTATAATTGCGTGCAGGACGGTTTCAATGTCCTGCGCGCATCTTGGGCACATCCTCTTGGAAGGATCCCTGCCGGGGCAGACAGATGGTGTGAGGGAGAGAAAGATAGAGTGAAATAGATATTTATAAATAGCGAGAGAGTGAGAGAGACATTTTGATAGTGCGCGGTTTGTTGAAGACCTATAACCAACTCTTGTTTACAAGATACAGCATGATATATATATAATCATGTAGATAGATAGGTATATTTGTTTTGACTAAATGTGTAATAACTCTAGTGATTTCATATATAATCTACGTTTATTGTTGTTTGATGTTAAGTTTGCATATATTATGTTATGTAAGCATTGTGTATAGACTGATATTTATGTACACATTGTGTATAATTTGATTATGAGGTATCTGAGATTTCCAAAGACAGAATAAATACACTTGATGGTAATTCTATCATCGTCATCATCATCATCATCATCATCATTGTTTAATGTCTATTCTCCATGTTTATATGGGTTGTCCTATTATGAGGCTAGACATGCCATGCTCGTATGCTCTATTTTGGGCTTGGTTTTCTATGCTTGGATGCCCTTCTTAATGCCTGCCACATTGCAGTGTGTACTGGAAGCTTTTTCGATGGCACCAGGGTGGACTAGGTGTTTTTTGTTGTTGCACCAGCACTACCACTTTTCAGGGTGGACTGGATGCTTTTTGTTGTGGCACAAGTGCAACCACCTTACAGAGTGGTGGATGACAGTTAACATATATGTAATGTATACAGCTACAGTTAATGACGGTGGTTTGGCAGAATCGGTAGAGCATCAGATAAAATGCTTTGTGTTATTTGTTCTAATTTTTTATATTCTGAGGTCAACATTGCCTTTCATCCTTTCGCAGGTGGGGGGGGGGGTCGATAAAATAAAGTACGAGTCAAGTACTGGGGTCAGTTTAACCAGCTTTCCATTCCTCCTTCTCCCCTCAAATTGCTGGCCTTGTACTTAAATTAGAGACCATTTTATAACAATGACAGTTAACATATCTGTAATAGGCTAATCCCTCCTTTGATCACAAATGACCATGGGATTTATGCCTAGAAAGTTCCCCCTCCGAGGCACAAGTCCGGCCAAAGTTTGTTTGTGGAAGACCAGCAGTTAGCCAAGCATACCAGCCTCCTCTCTCCATGCCACAGATGATGTCCAAGGGAAAGGCAATGGCTGACAGACCTTGGCAACAGTGGAGTCACAACTCCTACAGCTGAGCAAACAGGAGCAACGTGAAATAAAGTGTCTTGCTCAAGGACACAGTGCATCACCCGGTGCAAGAATCAAACTCAGAACGTCACAATTGCAAGCTCAATGCTCTAACCTCTAAGCCATGCACCTTCACTAAACATATATTTAATGTTAACATAATGTTATGTATTCTGTAACAATGGTGAGCATTACTTTATACAATCTTAACTATAGTAAAAGAAGGTCTGCGGGATTGCGTCCAGAATATATTTTTTTACTCCGTTTGTAAAATAAGTTGGATTACTTTGAATATTACATAATTTATGTGCTAAATTTCGTGGCTGTTGATTAAATATATTTTATTGCTTATTTAAAGATCTTTAAAATTCACTTCTTTAAAATTATCAAATGTCAACACTTCCTGTTAGCAGCCGTTATATTATAACACTTATAATTGCATATATTTCCGTCGCTAATTTTCTCCTAATGCAGTTTATATGTAATGTCGTCTTTTTTAAAAATATATCATGGATTACTGATTACAGAAGACAGTGTAACATAGGCTTTGTTCAATTTCTGTGTATATTGTCAATTACGATTTTATTTGATGTATCATATTTACATGCATATATATTTGTGTATAATATCAATATACACACTACACATGCTAACAGAAAACCACCCGTAGAGTGGTTTTTCTGCTAGTACTTTATAATGTATTGTATCTGACATATTTAACACACACACACACACACATATAGTGAAAAATTGAACGGGAACAAAACAGAGAGGCAGTACGAACAAAGGTTTATTAGTTTCACGCTCTTGAGAGTGGAGTGGTGATATATATATATTATGTAATGTTTTATATAACAACACTTCAGTAATAACATGAACAATAACAATGGCAGCAACAACAGCAAGGTCTTATCTCTTTGACTACTGGCAGCTGACTAGCTTGTTCTGTTGACTGGACTTTAATTAAATGAAGACATACACATATGAGCATGTGTGCACACACACAGACATGTGCGTGCACGCATACATTAAATTTTATACATCCACACATCTGTATACACCCACACACATACATACACCCACACACATGCATACACCCACACACACATGTAAGCACCCATATGCATATACATACACCCACACACACATACACCCACACACACATACACATACACCCACACACACATATATATACCACACACACTCACATACACACACTTGGATACATACCAAACACACAGAGACACACTTGGATACAGTTTACCCCCACACACACACACACACTTGGATACAGTCCCCCCCCCCCACACACATAACCACATATAGACACTGACAGAAGCACACCACAGAGAGAGAGAGGAAAAGTGTGGTATAATAAAATTTAACATATAGATGTAGCTGACAACAACATGTATGACATAACTACATGTGGATGTGATAACATGTGGTAGCAGAGTGAACTTGATTGAACTGGCTGGAGAGACATGGATAGATGGACAGATGTTCAAATATAGACTGATAGAGAAAGGAAGAGATAGATAGCTGGATGGATGAATAGAGTGAGATATATATAGATACATAGATAGATAGTTAAAAAGATAGAGAGAAATAGGTGGAGTATGTTGGCCTAATGGGCATATGAGTTGTTAATACAAGGAGAGAGAGTTATATGACCTAGTGGCTATATCAGCTATTATCTTTATTACAAAAAGACAGAGTCAGACAGAAAGTAGACCTAGTGGCTATACTATATATACAGTAATTACGCCACATGTTTTACTCCCGAAAAAATGTTTTTTTCTCATTTCCTTTCTTTTCCTACTCTTGCTTATCTTTCTATTTCTTTTCTCTCTTGAATTCTATCTTCCGATGAAGGACTAGCATCTGAAACATGATGACCCTTTTCCTATTATATGTACTGACGTACCCAGCTTTGCCTGGGCAAACAGATGGTAAGAGAAGTCATGTACAAAAGGAAACAACTGTATTGGATGTGTTGTCTGGTTTACTGTATGATGCAAGACCGTGGTGTGTGTGTGCGTGTGTGTGTGTGTGTGTGTGTGTGTGTGTGTGACAAAAAACAAAAAAAAAACAGTAAAAATCTTCCAGACGCATCAAATTCTTTGTTTTACTGTTCGAGCCCAGTATATGAAGATTGCTAGGTGTTGCCACTCATGTACAACCTACATTTAACTGTCCATGGGTAAAAACTGATTCTCTTATATTCAACCCTACAACTTTGAGACTCTGACCCTTAGCTTTATTTATGGTCATAGCAAAACTGACTCTGACAGCCGTCCTCCAGGGAAACGCCTTCTCCATTCTGTCCGCTGGGGCTATGGGGAGACAAGTCGATCATATTACAAATTTATTACATTACTGTGGGTCTTTTTTATACTCTTTCTCTGTGATATATACATTCTGCTATAGAATATGTATTTAGTATATATACACAGGGAACTGAAGTCTTGAGAATTTGAATGGCAGCTCAGTAGAGAAACATACGTGAGGAATCTTGGGAATAAATCCATTTTCTCCTTGATGATTGCCTCCAAGAATAGTGACCTCTAAGAGATGGTTCATCATCCATCTGACAGTTAAACCATTGCATAGATGTGGTTGGTCCACGTTTCTGGAAATGAGTTCCAATCTTTTATATTATATGTAGATATAGATATAGGTAATTATATATAGATATGAGAGAGTGACAGATGAGAGAGTGTGACAGATGTGAGAGAGGGTGAAAGATGAGAGGACAACAAATAGGTTATAGGCTCTTATTATTTTTTGTGTATTTATTTAAGTGTTCCTTGTTCCAATATAGCCCCTTCCCCACACCCC
>OZ024748.1:18688170-18695670 GCA_964016885.1 Eledone cirrhosa
TCTTTATATATATATAAAATAAATATATAAATAAATAAATAAAAAATATACATATATATACACATGTACCCTCCATCTCAACTCTACTTTTGAAAAGCAGAAGAACTGCGAAACCGGTAAAGGAACCAAATAAACATATATATATATTTTTTTTAAATAAGACTCCAGTTGCATTTTCGATTTCATCTTTTTTTCTTTATATATATATATACATACACATATATATATATATATATATATATATATATATATATATATATATATATATATATATATATATGTAAGTGTGTAATCTCTCTCTCTCTCGCCCCCCCTCTCTCTCTCTCTCTCTATATATATATATATATATACATGTAGCTGTGTAATCTCTCTCTCTCTCTCTCTGTATACATGTATGTACATATATATCTATGTGTGTGTGTATATATATACGTATATGGCATCAACACCATACTTCCCTTGCAGTAACTGAAAAATACAAAATAAAAGCTATAGAAAAATCTCCGTATTTGTTGATTGGTGAGGTTATTATTGGTAGCAGGTGATTGTGGGGGTGGTGGTAGGTCATTGTGTGGGGGTGGACTGGGGTGTGGCTACTGGAATTGATACTGATAGTATGTGGTATGATGTGGGTACTTGAGTTGGTACTGGCAGTAGGTGAGTGAAGGGGACAGAGGTTAATACTGTTTACTGTTGATTGGGGGGGGGGGCAGTATGAGGTTGTTACTGTTTGTGGGTGGGTAGCTGGTAGTGTTGTGGTGGGTGGTAGCATTGTGGCGGGAGGTAATTATAAATCAATAATAGATCTCACCAAGATTTTTGGCAGCTGCAATTATCAGAATGGTAGTTACACACACACACACACACACACACACACACACACACACACACACACACACCTACTAATATAAATAAACATATATATATATACACATACATACACAAAAGTATATAGTATGTATAAAAGGATATATATATATATATATATATATATATATATATGAGAGAGAGAGTGGTGGGAGACAGAAACTAACAGACAGACAGATGTAGTTAGACTGATACAGACAGATGTAGTTAGACTGATTCAGACAGATGTAGTTAGACTGATTCAGACAGATGTAGTTAGACTGATACAGACAGATGTAGTTAGACTGATACAGACAGATGTAGTTAGACTGATACAGACAGATGTAGTTAGACTGATACAGACAGATGTAGTTAGACTGATACAGACAGATGTAGTTAGACTGATACAGACAGAGATGTAGTTAGACTGATACAGACAGATGTAGTTAGACTGATACAGACAGATGTAGTTAGACTGATACAGAGAGATGTAGTTAGACTTGAACAGACAGATGTAGTTAGACTTGAACAGACAGATGTAGTTAGACTTGAACAGACAGATGTAGTTAGACTTGAACAGACAGATGTAGTTAGACTTGAACAGACAGATGTAGTTAGACTTGAACAGACAGATGTAGTTAGACTGATACAGAGAGATGTAGTTAGACTGATACAGAGAGATGTAGTTAGACTGATACAGAGAGATGTAGTTAGACTGATACAGAGAGATGCAGTTAGACTGATACAGAGAGATGCAGTTAGACTTATACAGACAGATGCAGTTAGACTGATACAGACAGATGTAGTTAGACTGATACAGACAGATGTAGTTAGACTGATACAGACAGATGTAGTTAGACTGATACAGACAGATGTAGTTAGACTGATACAGACAGATGTAGTTAGACTGATACAGACAGATGTAGTTAGACTGATACAGATAGACAGATGTAATAATATAGGACAGACATATATAGATATGTAGGTAGACACATACATACATGCAGACATGTATATATGTGTCTACGTTATTTCATACAGATGTAATAAGGTAGACACATATACATGCAGGCAGGGGACAGACCGACTGATGTAATAAGGTAGACACATATAGAGTCAGCTGTAAGGGGACAGACAGACAGACAGAGAGACACAGATGTAAGGTTGACATAGAGAAATATATAGAGTGATTGAAGAATCAATAGAAAGTGAAGAAAAAATTGATTATCCTTCAATAGCGTAATGTCCAATGTTGTGGTGGTGGGGAAATAAACATTAACTATAACATGGGAGAGATAGAGAGGGGAGCGGGAAATGGAGGAGAGGTAGGGAGAAGTAGAGACAGGTATAGAGAGAGGAAGGGGGAGACAGAGAAGGATGGTGGGAGAGATAGAGAGGTAGAGAGTGGAAGGGACAGGTTTAGAGAGGGGAAGTGAGAGACAGAGAGGAAGAGACATGTATAGAGAGAGAGGAAGGGAGAGACAGAGAGAAGTAGGGAGAGAGGGAAGGTGGGAGAGATATAGAAGAGAAGTAGGAAGATATAGAGAGAAGGAGAGAGAGAGAAAAAATGTCTGAATGAAAATAGCTACATGGAACTAGTTTTTTTCCAACAGTGTAATTTAACAACTGTACACATAGTGTACACAAATACACACATACAAGCGCACGCACGCACGCACGCACACACACACACACACACACACGCACACACACACACACGCGCACACACAAATGCATACACACAAATGCATACACACAAATGCATACACACTCACACATACACACACACATATATATATATATCATCATCAACAACATCATTACTTCACATCCATTCTCTCTGCTACATGCTCATACACACACATATAGAAACTACAGTTTAATACTAAGTTTACCACCACCACCACCACCACCCTCATCACTACACATCACCTCATTCACCACCATCATCACTGTACAACTCCACCATCACCACCACTATATATCACCACCATCATCACCACTACTATACTCCACCATCACCACGACCGCCATCACCACTACCACCACCACCATCACCATCAACACCGCCACCATCACCACTGCCACACCACCACTACCACCACCACCATCACTACCACCACCACCATCACTATCACCACTTCCATCACTACCACCACCACTACCACAACCACCATCACCATCAACACCACCACCATCACTACCACCACCACTACCACTACCACCACCACCATCACTACCACCATCACTACCACCACCACCATCACTACCACCACCACCATCACTACCACCACCACCTCCATCACTACCACCACCACCTCCATCACTACCACCACCACCTCCATCACTACCACCACCACCTCCATCACTACCACCACCACTACCACCACCACCATCACCATCAACACACCACTACTACCACCACTACCACCACTACCACCACTACTACCACCACTACCACCACCACTACCACCACCACCATCACTACCACCACCACCATCACTACCACCACCTCCACCACCACCATCACCATCGCTACCACGACCACTACCACCACTACTACCACCACTACCACCACCACTACCACCACCACCATCACTACCACCACCACCATCACTACCACCACCTCCACCACCACCATCGCTACCACGACCACTACCACCACTAACACCAAAATCTTGTAATTAACATCTTTTACAAGTTTTCTTTATTATAATTTTTTAATTCCTTTTTTTTCTTTTTATTTTCTCTCTCTCTCTCTCTCTCTCTCTCTCTCTCTCTCTCTCTCTCTCTCTCTCTCTAACTTCTACCTCTTATTCTTCTCCTTTTCTCTCTTTCTATTTCTACCTTCTGTTCTCCCTTTTTATCTCTTGCTCTCTCACTCTCTTTGCTTCCCTTATCTACCTTTTGCTCTCTTTTTACCTGTCTCTCTCTGCCTTTCTGTCTGTCTCTCTCTCTGTTCCCCTTCTCCCCCCGTTTTTATCTCTCTCTGTTTCTCTCTTTCTCTGTGTTCTCCCCCCCCCCATTCTTTTTCCCCCACTATCTCTTTCCTTCTTTCTTTCACTTTCTTTCCCACTCTCTCTTTCACTTTCTTTCCCACTCTCTCTGTTTCTGTTGCTCTCTCTATCTCTCTCTCTCTGCACCCCCCCCTTCTCTGTCCCCCCTCCCACTATCTCTCCTGTACACCAGCCACTCTAGCTGTACCTAACATTAGTTAATATCCAATGTACCTTCCTGTTATAAACCAGAAATATTCTTCTGTCGCCTCTTTTCCAATCTTGCTGCTCTCATCTCTGGCACACTTTTTTCATACTACAACAACTACTACAATAACAACAGTAACAGCAGCAATAACTACAACAACAACAACAATAATAATAATAATAACAGCAGTAATCATCATAATAATAATGATTTCTTTATCTTTTGTCATTCAGCCATATTTTGTCTCGCTCTCTCACTCTCTCTCTCTCTCTGAGTTTCTTCCTCTCAGAGAGTCAAGATGGACATCATGCAATGCTATCATCGCATCACAATAACCTCCATCACCACCGCCATCATAATCACCACTACCACCGGCACCTCTATAACAATCACCATCCCTATCACAATAACCACCACCACCACCACCACCACCATCCCTATCACAATAACCACCACCACCATCATCATCATCATCACAATAACCACAACCACCATCACAATACCCACCATCACCATCACTACAACAACCACCATGTCATGATTTTATGTAAGAATATTTTAAAAGTTATATTCCAAAAACCAACCCTACATATTCTTGATTATTTTCAAAATAAATTGGAAATCATACTTTCATTAGAACTATGGTAATGAAAGGGTTAATGACATAGATAGTGTCTTTCATTAGAACTATGGTAATGAAAGGGTTAATGACATAGGCAAGTGTATTTCATTAGAATTATGGTAATGAAAGGGTTAATGACATAGATAGTGTCTTTCATTAGAACTATGGTAATGAAAGGGTTAATGACTTAGGCAAGTGTCTTTCATTAGAAATATTGTAATGAAAAGGTTAATGATTCAGGCAAGTGTATTTCATTAAAAATATGGTAATGAAAGGGTTAATGACATAGACAAGTGTATTTCATTTGAAATATGGCAATGAAAAGGTTAATGATACAGGCAGTGTATTTCATTAGAAATATTGTAATGAAAAGGTTAATGACATAGGCAAGTGTATTTCATTAGAAATATTGTAATGAAAAGGTTAATGACATAGGCAAGTGTATTTCATTAGAAATATTGTAATGAAAAGGTTAATGACATAGGCAAGTGTATTTCATTAGAAATATGGTAATGGAAAGGTTAATGACATCAGGTGTAAATCCTTTACTGTGTGTATCCGGTTTAGAATAGGTACACTGTATCCCTGTGTATATCCAGTTTAGAATAGGTACACCATATCCCTGCTTTCGCAAGAAAAACAAGAAAATAAGTATCATCACACTTGTTGCTGTTGTGTAGAGCCATGATCTCACAAGACATAAATACCAAAGATATTCTTCAGGTAGAATTTGATGTTGGTCTTGAAATAATAATAATAATAATCTGCCCAGGATGACAACCTATATATACATATTCTGATGAACTGATTGAGTGTTTTGGTTAACCTTTTGAAAAAAGAAATTGTTATTGTGGTTTTTGTTCAGAATAAACTGTAGTAGTGGTGATAAGGGTGGAGGTGGTTGTTGCCATGGTGGTGATGATGGTGATGGTTGTGATGATGGTGATAGTTGTGGTTGTAATGGTGATAGTAATGATGATGATGGTTGTGATGGTGATGGTGATAGTATTGGTAATGGTGGTGATGATGGTGATAGTTGTGATGATGATGATGGTGATGGTGATAGCAATGGTGGTGGTGGTGGTGGTGATGGTAATAAAGATGAATATATTGGTGGTGGTTGTGGTAGGGTTAACTCTGTACTGTAAACCACTTATACAAAGATATTAGGAAGGAATTTTTTCAGTTTTTGTTATATTTATTATCTCATTTCTTTGCTTATTAACACATTTCATGACAATACTGCAATTAAATGTTTTAACAGTGATATAAGTCAGTTTATTAACACATTTAATGATAACACCGTTGCTAACCCTTTCGTTATCACATTTCTAATGAAAGACTTTGTTTACTGTGATTCAGTAATATAATCAACTTTCCAATTATTTAAGCTGGTGTTTGGAACATAACTTAACAAAGGTTCTTACATAAAATTATGGTGGAAAAGTTTTAGATAATTCTATACACTTTAACCCTTTCATTACCATATTTCTAATGAAGGACACTGTCTATGATTTTCAAATAATTTCTAAAATCATCAAGTGTTTGGAGCATAACAAAGATTCTTACACAAAATTATAATTGGAGGTTTTTAAATAAGTATAAACACTTTAAAACAAACAGTTATTTATTTGTATTAAAAGGGTTTAGTTGGTTCTCAACTATGTGTTATTATTAATTTATGTATGTATAGTGTGTATATAAACTCTAACACAGACAGGGTTTTAAAAAACCATTATCACTTTAGTGAGATTGCAAGGATAAAAACTGTATTATTGGAGACCATACAGTATTGTATATGTGAGTAGAGTCTAAGTAATGGTGAGACAGCGATGACTGAATGAGTATCCTCCACTTTCAACTAACTATTCTTCATCTCTGGGTCACGGCCAACAAGATGGAGAATACATTACCCTGGAGGATAGCAAGGGAGACATGCTGGAACAGTCACTCCACCTCGTGGGGCTTGCATCTGCGGGCAGTCAACTCCACTCCAATAGCAGTGAGTAGAGGTGAGGTCCAGGTTTTACATTCTTTTTCAATTGTCAAACACTCAATTTGTTTGTGTAATCCTAACAAGGATGGAGTGAAGAAGAGGAGTGCTAGATGAGTGCTAATGTTTTCTAATTTAGATACAAGGCCAACAATTTTGGGGCAAGGCGAAGTCGTTTAAATCGACCCCAGTTTGTTACTGGTATTTTAATATCAAAGCCAATAATTTGGGGGGAAGGGGAAGTCGATTAAGTCGACCCCAGTGTGTTTCTGGTACTTTATTTTATCGACCCTTTAAGGATGAAAGGCAAACTTAACCTCGGAACATAAAAGGATGTAACTATATGCTGTAAAGCATATTGTCCTCAATGTTTACATTCTACTGATACTAGACATGATGATGCTAGACTGATACTAGACATGATGATGCTAACAATAATAACAATAATAAAGATGATGATAATGAGATTCATGGTGACAGTAATCATAACAAAGATGATGATGATAATGATGATGGCAATTATTATTATTTCATTTATTGACTGCAGACACCCTAGACATTGAGGACAAGATAGTAATAATAATAATAATAATAATCACTGACAACAAAAATGATTATAATGAGATAATGATAATGATGATGATGATAATAGTTTATTTACATAGCCGTGAAAGTAACCCCCTCTTCCCATCCAAAAATAGTGAGTAAATACTGAAGGTTTTTCATGTCAATTGTGAGGATGAAATTTGATGCTAAAGTCTGTCGTTAGACATAGAATTGGTAAAGAATGGTGTTAAATGGTGCTGAAACCTTAATGACACAAGCTGGGAGGTGG
>OZ024748.1:18715670-18788170 GCA_964016885.1 Eledone cirrhosa
AAACCATTTTACGGGGTCAATACAATGAAGTACCAGTACGACACGGGTTGATTTAATCAACTTTCCTCTCCCCAAAAATTGTTGGCCTTGTGCCTAAAACAGAAACCATTATTATTGTTGTTACAGTGAAAGCAGTGGATAGCAGGATAAAAGGTATGGACAGAATGCCCCCCTCCTCCCTCCCCCTCTCTTATATTCTGATATTCTATCATATTACGTCTGAGTTTAAATTTGTCCAGGGTTATCTTGGCCTGTCAATAACGCAAGTACCAGTCAACTGCTGGGGTTTAATGTAATCAACAACACTTAATCCCACAAAATTGCATGTCTTCTCTCAATATAAAAACCAATTCTCATTTTCCTTTATAGCACCATGGAGTGTAATACTACTTCAACTACCACAAGCCCCTACTACTACTACTACTAGTTTACTACTTACTACTGCCTCTACTACTATTACCACCACCACTACCACTACTACTACCACTACTCCTACTACCACCACCACTATTGCTTCTACTACTACTACCTCCACTACTACCACCACTATTACTATTACCCTCACTACTACTACCCCCACCACTACTACTACTGCCACTACTCCTACTACCACCACCACTACTGCCTCTACTACTACCACTACTACCACTACTACCCCCACTATTACTATTACTGCCACTACTACCACCACTACCACCACTATTACTATTACTGCCACTACTACTACAACTGCTACTACCATCACCTCCACTATTACTACCACTACTACTACTACTACTACTACTACTACCACTGTCCCTATTATAATGTTTCAGACAAAAATGTGAAGACATTAACCTCTCCATCCCATGAAATATCACTGTTCTGTTGTGAGTCTGAAACTGAGAGACAAGATTGGATACGAGCTATACGTAAAGTAATATATGGACAAAATGGAGGTGGTAAGCATGTCTCTTTATTTCTTGCTGGAAACAAATCTATGTTGTTGTTGTTGTTATTGTTGTTGTTTCTATGAAGCTTTGTGAATCATCATCATCTTCATTTAACCCTTTAGCATTTACATTACTCTATATTTATTATTAAATAAAAATGAAACTATTTACTACTATATTTTCACAGTAAAAGCTTTACTTCACATAATTATCTCACATAATATCAAATTTATGAGATTTTGATATTTATTTTGAGAACAATGCCTTAACATCAGTATGAGTGACTGGTTACAGCTGGTTTGAACAAAAAGAAGTGAGAATTCTGACCAGATACAGCTGGTTTAAATACTAAAGGGTTAAGGTCCGTTTTCCTTGCTAGTGACAGTCAGAGGGGCTCATCACAGACCACATCAGTACATAGTCAGAACTAGTGATCTCTCAGATGGACTGGAGAGTACATCTCACTTATATACATTCTCATCGCACTCTACAGAGTGCACCAGGTGCTTTTTGTTGTGGAACCAGCCCTAGATATGTTGTCATGTCTTTGACACAAGGGAAAAGTTCTCTCAACCCTTTCTTTGCAAAGACGTATACAACTGAAATTAGTAAAAGACTAAAAGGGTTAAGAAATACAGTGAAATTCCGTTATAACGAAATTCAAGGAGTATATAAAAAAATTTGTTGTAATGAAAAATTCTTTATAACGAGATCGACCAAACGCATCAAGCGTGTGGCTCAGGTTTGAAAAAAATGTCATTATACTGAAAAATTCCTTATAATGGTATTCATTATAACGGAATTTTACCTGTATGTTTTTTTTTTTAAATAAAGAAAATGGAGTATGATGGTAATGGTGAATCACCATGAAACCCCTCCCCCTCCTGACTGAAAGATTGGAAATTTAAGAATCGATGAAGCAATCCTTATCAACAGATTAAGGCCTTCTGTTAAGAGCTGGTATGAATTACATAAAACTGACAGTAGTGGGATACCAAATTCTTGAACAAAAATATTTAATGGCTGACAATTGTTTCGGAAACCATACCAGTATTCTGCACATACAAATGATAATTATCGATTATAAAATTGATAATAGTAAATGATAATAAAAAGAAAAGTTTGATATGGTCTCCTCATGGAGCCGAAAAGTAAAATAAACATAAAAATTCAAAAATACATGTCACTGAAAATAGGGACTACAATAAATGTAAAACTTTCATATACACACACACATATATATATATGTGTTTGTGTGTGTGTATATATATATATATATACACACACACACACACACACACACATATATAGACATTCTTCTATAGAATATGTATTTGGTATATATACACAATATACCATGTATATGTATCTTGTACAATATATGGCGCCTTCCCTCTCAATATAAACACATGGATAAAAACAAATATATACATACATATACAAACAAACAAGCATATACACTTATACATATACCCCCTTCCCCACACACATATATATATATATATATATACACACACACACACATCATCATCACCGTTTTACGTCAATTCTTCCACGCTAGCATGGGTTAGACGGGTTGTCCTGTTGTGGGCAGTGTCCGGTCGGCTGACCATGCCTTGCTCATACGGGAACTGATTCTGCCTTGATTTCTACAGCTGGATGCCCTTCCTAACACCAACCTCATTTACAGTGAGTGCTGGGTGCTTTTATTCCGTGGTGCCTACACGTCCACTTTACAGTGTGGGCTGGGTGCTCTTTTGCCGTGTCACCTCCACGACCACTTTGCAGTGGGATGGTGTGGGGGCATATTGTCTATATGCTTCAGCTTCGGCTTGTACCCGTGGTCGGGTCTTCTGTATTACTGCGTGACGCCAGAGGTCACGGTCGTATATATATATATATATATATATATATATATATGTGTGTGTGTGTGTGTGTGTATATTTATATATATATACACACATTTATACACACATTTATACACATATATATATATAAATATATATATACATATATCATAAATATACTCCAAATACTTGTTGAGTGCTTTTATATCAGTTATAAATATTTACTTGTTGTTAACCCAACAATTTAAATATAACTTTCCATATATACATATATATATCATTGTCATTGTTTAACGTCTATCTTCCACGCTAGAAGTATGGGTTAGTCGGGAATTGTCCCACTCAAGACAAGATTGGTCAGGTGACCGAGTCTCGCTCGTATAGGACTGTATCTGGCAGGTTTTCTACGGCTGGATACCCTTCCTAACACCAACCACTACATATATATAAATATATATGAAGGCACATGGCTTAGTGGTTAGAGCATTAGCCTTGCAATCGAAAGGTTGTGAGTTCAATTCTCAGACCGGGTGATGTGTTGTTTCCTTGAACAAGACACTTTATTTCACATTGCTCCAGTTTACTCAGCTGTAGAAATGAGATGACTGTAAAGTGGTCGTGGAGGTGGCACGGCAAAAAAGCACCCAGCACTCACTGTAAATGAGGTTGGTCTTAGGAAGGGCATCCAGCTGTAGAAATCGAGCGAGAATCAGTTCCCGTCCCACCCTTGCAAGCAGGGAAAAGTGGATGTAAAATGAAATGAATGATGATGATGACACACTCATACACATATATACAAATATAGACACATACATATATATATATATATATATATATATATATATGTACGTATATGCGTGTATGCTTTTGTTTATATATATATATATATATATATATATATATATGCAAAAGCATACACACATATACGTACATGCACGCATACACATACATATACGCATACACACACATTTTCATACATACAAGTACACTTATACAAGTAGAAAAGGCAAGGTATATATGCCCGTAAGTTGGTGATTAATTTCGATGACTTATTTGGATAAAAAAATCTAATAGTACCCCATTCGACGGGAGTATGGGCGCCAGCGATTCAGCAGAGGTTACTGATCTTATCGGCCTTTTCCTTCTTTTCTCTATCAAGGAAGAATTCCCCAATGTGGGCAGTGGTTTGTACCGCGATGATGGCCTTTTGACCATGACTATGTGCAGTCCCCGCGCTTGCAACAGGTTTAGAAAAGAACTCACAGCCTTCTTTAAAGGCTTCAACCTCTCCATAAGAGTTGAGGCCAACCTTTCGGTCGTAAACTACCTCAACGTTACCCTCAATTTGTCGAATGGCTTGCACTACCCATATAGAAAGCCGAATGATACGCTTAATTACATCAGTAAGCATTCTAACCATCCTGCCAGCATAACCAAGAACCTGGTAAGAAACGTTTCTCTGAGGCTTTCCCATCTATCTACAAATGAGCATATATATATTCCATGTCAATCATATATATTTATTCATGTCAACCTTGTCAATTCCTTATATTTTTACCATGCCAACCCTGTCAGTTCCTTATATTTTCACCATGTCAATCCTGTCAATTCCATTTATTCCATGTTAGCTCTGTCAGTTCCATATATTTATTCCATGCCAACCCTGTCAATCTCATATACTTTCAGCAATCTTTGGCCAATACCTTAAAGAGACGATGTTATATGAACACAAGAATAAAACTAAGAGAAAGGTTCCTTATATAACTGAAGCTTGTGTCAACTTCCTTGAAAAATACGGATTAGAAACTGAAGGTGTATATAGGTAATACTGTATTCCTTTGTTATATATATATATATATATATATACATATATATATATATACTTGCATGCACACACCTATACACATGCACGCACCTACACACACACACACACACACACACACCTACACACACACACACACACCTACACACACATCATTTAGTTAGCAAGGATTGCATGTATCATCACAGACAAGTCAGTACTGAAGCAGAGCCACTTAGCTTCAGGCGGGCTCAGGGTCTGACATGATCCCCTTGCTCTACCAAGTGTATTTTATCATGGCATTAACACAGGGGAAGTTGTCAAATCCTTAACACTGCTGAAGAGTCCTCCTGGCCCTTTGTTTGGCAGGTTTTCAATGGTTGGACATCCTTCCTCTCACCAACCACTTTACAAAGTGTACTGGCTACATTTATCATGTTGATCACCAATACTAGGGAAGTTGTCATGTCTATGACACAACTGAAGAGTCCTCTCGACCCTTTATTTGGCAAGTTTTCTGTGACATCATCATCATTTAATGTCCATCTTCTACGTTAGCATGGGTAGGACGGTTTTGTCCCACTTGAAGTGAGATTGGTCGAGAAACCGTGTCTCACTTGTACAGAACTGTCTCTGGCAGGTTTTCTATGGCTGGATGCCCTTCCTAACACCAACCACATTTATAGTGTGGATACATATATATAAGTAAATTAATAACAAAATGAGATGATGAAATAAATGAGATGATATTGTAAATATATCTTAAAATTAATTAGTTTTCTAATATGTGAAGACAAAATCTTCATACATTATTGTCAGTTTTTTTTATTAAATTCTATAACAAACAAATAATTTCTTTAAAACTTTACAATATTTACCAAATTCTTATTTTAACCCAAATTAACCCAAACATTTATTTCATTTTTATTTTCTCTCAGGTTAGCTGGTCGTATTGTATTAATAAAAGAATTACAAGAAAGTTTTGACACAGGTCTTGGTATTAAACTAGAAGACAGTGAGGCTGACGTACACACTATCGCATCTTTATTGAAATTATATCTCCGTGAACTACCAGACTCCATAATCCCTAGCGAACATTTCCAGAAATTCATGAGCATTGCCTACGAAGCTGTCGACAAACATAAGAACCAAGATGAAGCATTCATTCCCAGACTAGTAGAGGCTGTAAATATTTTGGAAGTGGACAACTACAACATTTTGCAGTATTTGTGCAAGCATCTTTACAAGGTTTCACAGTATTCTGATGTCAACAAAATGACACTAGCAAATCTGGCAATGGTCTTTGGACCGAACATGATTCGTCACGAAGATGGAAACCCAGAGATTCTACGTGCCACTGCAGATTTAAACCAGAAGCTGGCCTTAATACTTATCAAACATTCAGATGTAATTTTTGCCAACGATCGTGACATCGAGTCAAACTTACTTGACATGCCATTGGTACTTCCTTGTGATGCTCCATTACTAGAACCTTTATGTAATAATGCAAACGAGGCTCCGATACAACCCAGTGACATTGTATTCCAACTCACTGATGATTCTAACAATTTATCATCATTATCATCAGTGATTAATATAACAAAAACAGAAAACGAATTCACAAAACCTGACCTTCCACTCCGGGTAAAAAAATCAAATAGTTCTAGGCTTCATCGGCGTTTAAGACTTATCGAAAAGAACAGCAACTTTAGTGAGTCTCTGAGTTCTCCAGAGTGTGTGAAGTCTCCTGTTTCACCTACCATGCCACTTCCTGCATTCTTCAACAAAGACCGTGGATATGTTGAAAACTCTGGTGAGATAGCTTCCCCATCGGCGGTCAGTTTAAACTGGGGACATTTCACACCAATCAATTCTGTATGTAGTACGTCTGAAGCCAAACACATTCCAGGCATCGACCAAGATGAGACTTCCAAACCCGCAACCGAGGTAGAGAAACTGAAGAAAGATTTAGTTCGAATGAAGATTTTATATGAAGAGAAAGTAGGAGAGGCTGAAAAATTAAAAGAACAACTGCAAAGCCAGTATAATGCCAAAGAAATGGCAATTGACAAAATTGTAGAATTACAAGAAATGCTGAACAAATACAAAATTCGGTATGGGGAATTAAAATGATTTTATATTTGTATATAATTTTTTTGGGAAGAATTATGAAAACATCAAAAACTTCAGTTATTTTATTATTATTATTCATCAGATGGAAAGATCATTTATTTTTTATTGAAATGGAGGGATAGTGAGGTTCATGTACTACAAAAGATTTCCTTGTTCCCCCACCTGGTGTACAAAGTTTTAACAATGGTTGTATGAAGAGACAATAGATACACTACATAGAATATCCTCCCTTCCTCCCACACACGTTCTTCCTCTTCTGCTAATAGAAGGTTCTTAAGTGAATGGATAGCATCATGCAGATTGTAAAAAAATATATATTTCATTCATCCAACATAAACATTTTGATTGGTTCATTAGTGAAAGAGGCTGTGCCTTGTTAGAGGTACTAAAAGAGATGGTATTTTATTTGACGGAGGAATCCTTTATAACATTTTATTGGTTGCTGCAGTGTGGATGTAGGATGTAGGGTGGGTGTCTGCCAACTTATAATTCTGTATAAAGTACACAGAGTGAAGAACAGTAAGGAGAGCAGTGCTATAATCTGTTAGTTGACTTGAGGAGAGGAAGACTTCTCACAGAATGTAAATTGAATGATGAAGACATTCTTACATATAGAATAGAATTGTTGCCTGAGACAAAATTTGTTTTACGTTTTAAATATATATATATAGATAAATATATATAAATATATATTTTTCTTTAAATGAGGTTTGAATGGAGTAATAGAACAAAGAGAAGAATTTATTACAAACAGAAATATATTTTATGAAAATGTCACACAGAACTTATGAAAAAACAACAGCAATTCTTAAATAATATTTCTAAACCTCTTTTCTCCATACACCAAAGATATTTTTTATGTACATTCTTCAATTATTTTTTTCCACAGTCTAAAGCATTTACCAAAGGTGAATGTAACAAATGTTATGAAAAGTTTATATAAAGAAACAGCAATGTTTTGTATTTGTAAAGTTTTAAGAATGTAGCTCAATGTCGATGACAGAAAGTCTGGGTTTCTCTAGCACAGTGAAGAAATAAGTTATTGTACATACCAGTTTTGTATCAAACTGGTTGATTCCAAATACTTAAATGTCTACAAGTGGCACTTACTTGGTAAATAACAGAACACTTTAATTTTACACACACACACACACACACACACACACACACACACACACACACACAAATATATATATAAATGTAATATTGAATAATGTGTATTTTTTTCATGTTTGATTCCACAGTTTAAACTGTTTACCAAGAGTGAGTGTCACAAATGATGAGTTAAGTTTGTATAAAGAAAGAAACAGTTAATGTTTTAGGAAGGTTCAGGGTTGATCACAAGAAATCGGGGTCTCTGTAGCACCATGAAGGAATGGTAAACTATTATTTTGTATCAATGTTTTGAACTGACTTTTTTTTTTGTTTTTCGTTTTTTTCTTTTCCAATGTTTTCATCGTTTAGCTGAGTGTTGTCCTAGAGAGAACTTGTCTAACTCTTGAAACCATGGAAAAGTGAACGTGAAAATGATGATAATTTTCAAATGTTTAAATGTCTTTGAGTAGCTGCCACTGGCTAAGTAATGATACACTTTATAAATTATTATTATTATTATTATTATCATTATTATTAGCGCAGTGGATTGGCAGTATTGGTAGAGCATCAGACATCATGATTTGCAACATAGTTATGGCTCTTTATGTTTTGAGTTCAAATCCTGCCGAGGTTTGCCTTTCATCCTTACAGGATCGATTTAATCGACTTTCCTCTCCCCATAAATTGCTGGCCTTGTGTCTATAGTAGAAATTATTATTATTACATCCATTATGTACTGAGTTCAAATCCTACTGAGGTTAGCTTTGTTTTTCATCCTTATGAGGTCGATAAAATAAAGCACCAGTAATGCACTGGAGTCTATTTAATCGATTTTTCCTGCCTCCCCAAAATTGTTGGCCTAGTGCCTGAATCAGAAACCATTATTATTATCAATATTGGACAATACTGCTGCAATTATAATAGAAATTTTTTTATTTTATATTTTTTACTTGACTCAAAACTTTTTACTTGATAAGTTGAATAAAGTAAAATGAGGGACATGGTGTGGACTCTAGAAATGTTACTCTCATACATCAATATATTACTGGTATTTAATATATATATTAACTCAGAAAGAATTTGAATTTAGGAAAGTGAAGCTCTGAGACTAAGATAATGTGATTGTTATTTAGTTCTCAGCTTAGCCTTGATCAAACAGACAGACCATATGATCAAATACTTTCCAACCATGACTGTCACCCCAGGTTCACATGAATAAGACCCTATTTAGAGAGAACAAAGTAATTTATTTTTTCACCTCGAATTTTTTACTTTTTACCAGCAGACCTTTATTTTTTTACCTACTCCTCCCCCTAACTAAACCCCTCTTAATGGAAGTCATGTTTTTAATTATTTATTTGCAGTCCTGTTTCTATAAAATTGGGAATTAAAGGAACCTTTTTATTAGTACCAGGGGGTGAATTGAAGGTGTATGAACCAGGGATGGAGTGGATAGGATGGAGGTTAAACATCTACGCTGGGGGGGGGGGGGGGGTAATCATCATTAATTCTACAAATTCATAAATATGTCATTTATATTAAATTACTGATTTAGTTTTAAGTCTTAAACCATTTATTTTCATATGTGAGTTTTATATATAGTTCATCAGTTGGTAGTTTCAATTTTAAATATGAGGAGAATTTGGCCCAGTCAAGACACATGGCCTAGCATGTTAAGATGCTGGACTTGTGATTGTAAAATCATGAGTTCGATTCCTGGGCTAGGCAATGTGTTTTGTCCTTGAGCAAGACACATTGTTCCTGTTCACTGCTCAGCTGAAAATAAAAAGATGAGTACCAGCAAAAGCTGGGGTTTAATACTGTGATAAACTGGCATTCCTTCCAATCACTTAATACCAATAAAATTAAGATAAATTCTGATCTGAACCTCTGAGTTTTGGGCAGATTTTGGCCATGTGTGAAGACTTCCTCATCTGTTCTCTAAACTGATGGAATATTTTTTTATAATCTTTTTTTCGTTATTTTTACATCCCAGATTGGTGCTAACTGATTTAGATAACATGTCTTTCGTTTTTCTTTTTTCTTTTTGTTGTTTTTCATAAATTAAGTATTTCCATAGATGTATATATTAATAATCATTAGTTTGGTGTATTTAGGAGAAGGTGGGGGTGCAAGTGTGAAGGGGGAATTAGATGAAAAGTTGTGATGTTGATGCCTTTCCTAAAGACGATATTAACAATGTAATTGCTATGTAACAATCCCAACTGAGATGTACACACTCATCTCATCTGCTTACTTGAAATATCATCTATTTAGCCCTCCCACTCTACACACCATTCACGCCATAAAATATGTCATCTAGTGCTATCATCAACCTTTGAGTTTTTACTTAACACCTCTATACTTCCTCTCTTTCTCCACGCACATGTCCTCTCTGTCTCTGTTTCTTCTTTCTGTCTTTACACACATAGTCTCTATCACGTATAATATATAAATCTGTGTACTTGTGTAATATATAACTGTGTATAATATATAACTGTATGTATGTATATAAATAATATATATCTATGTATGTATGTATGTATACATCTGTAATATATAACTGTATACATGTATAATATATAATTGTGTATATAGGCTAGTTCAAATAGCTGGTCTACTGCATGTAGAATATGATAAATGGCAACTTTGTGGAAGACAATCGTGTGTGTATATGCATGCGTGTGTGTGTATGTGTGTCTCATGTAACTTAGTGGTTGATTAAGAATATTGATGAAATAAATACTAGAGTTGATACTGACTTAAATCCCTTTTGTGGTGCTCCATCATGGCCATAGTCTGAGTAAAACCAGGTAACGAACACTAGATCCTTTTCTGATTTTTTGGTGGTGTTGTTCTTGAGATGGTATAGATTCAACTTTGTTTTAACAGAACCATACTATGTAAGTAGCTGGTAAAAGGGTATATCCCCCATTTAGCTTTGTTTTAACAGAACAACAGTACATTAAAGGGTATAGCTCCCATTTAACCCTGGTTCAGGTTCAACTAAACAACAGTACACATTAAAGGGTATAGCTCCTATTTAACCTGGGTTCAACAGTCACAGTACATTAAAGGATATAGCTCCCGTTTAACACTGGTTCAACAGAGCCACAGTACATTAAATGATATAGCTCCCTTTTAACACTGGTTCAACAGAGCCACAGTACATTAAAAGATATAGCTCCCATTTAACCCTGGTTCAACAGAACAACTACATTAAAGGGTATAGCTCCCATTTAACTCGGGTTCAACTGAACAACAGTACATTATAGGGTGTAGCTCTCATTTAACCCTGGTTCGACAGAGCCGTAGTACACTGTAATGTATAGTCCCTATTTAACCCTGGTTCAACAGAGCCACAGTACATAGGTAGCTGGTTAATTGTTTGTCTGTCATCTACAGATCAACAACTCATACCTCCATCTTTACCTTACTATACACACACTAACATGCAGTAGCTTATTGTGACTGTGTGTTTGTGTATACATATGTGTATGTATGTATACATATATGTATGTGCTCATGTCTGGCTGTGTGTGTGTGTACATATGCATCTGTGTTTCATCATCATCATCATTTAACGTCTATCTTCCACGCTAGCTATATATATGTGTGTCTCATTGCGTATGTATGTATGTATGTATACGTGTTTTACTGTGTGTGTATGTCAGTCTGGCTATGTTGTATTTTCTCTGCTGTGTTAGCAATAGCAGCTATATCTCCCTCAAATCAGACTTTACTGTCCTCAAAACAAATGGGATGGTCACGGTTGGAATGCCTCTTGATCATGTGTGTCTACTCAATTAAAGCTGACCTATGGCTAAACAACAGCTGTACTGCTTTAGTTGATATTTTTTAAAGAGAAAAAAAAAAAATTAACAGTACTGGATGAACCCAAACCAAATGGCAGCAGCTTTATCTCCACCTCCTCTCTCTCTCCACCTCATCTTCTCTCCACCTCCTCTCTCTCTCCTCTCCTCTCTCTCCTCCTCTCTTTCTCTGCTTCTCTCCTCTCTCTCTCTGCTTCTCTCCTCTCTCTCTGCTTCTCTCTCTCTCCTCTTCCACTATACCCTACTCCTCAGTTAACGTCATTCAAAGCCATTCTAGTACTACCTTTCTCTCTCTGTCACTCTACCCCCTCCCCCCAATCTCTTGATCTCTCTCCTATCCTCTCCTCTCACTCAGGTGTACCATGTATATTCATAATTTGTCTATTTACACCTGTTGGAAAGTTATTCATTTTTATTTATTATTATTATTATAATCAATATATTCGACTTTGCCTCCCCTTCAAATTGCTGGCCTTGTGCTTTAATCAGAATCCATTATTATTATGGCTGCTAACAAACCTTACCTAAACACTATTATTATTTACATGCATCCCCTTCCATAAACTAAAACAGTATTATTTGCTAATTAGAATCATTTTCTTACACCCTGATAAATCTGTGTCAGCTTTATTATGTATTATAATAATTGTTATTATTATTATTATTGCAGAATCAGTGGAACATTAAATTAATTGCCATATACATACATGGTACATTAGTTAAGTATTTTTATGAATTTTATGATCTGAATTCAAATCCTGTTGAAGTCAATTTTGCCTTTCATTCATTTGTGGTTGATATAATAGAATACCAGTGAAGTACTGGGGTAAATTTAATCAACTTTCCCATTCTCCTCAAATTGCTGACTTTGTGCCTAAATTAGAAACCAGAGGGCAGAATCATTAAAGTGTTGAACAAAATGTTTTGTGGCATTTGTTATTCTGAAGTCAACTTTGCTTTTTATCTTTCCAGGGTTGATAAAATAAAGCATTAATTAAATACTGTGTTTGAATTAATTGACTTTCCCTTCCTTCAAACATTGCTAGCCTTGTGCCAAAATTAGAAGCTTATTATTGTTATTATTATATTTGTATTTTTCTTCTACCTTCAGTTTTGTTTCCATTTTGTGCCAACACCTAGAATAGAGAAATTTGCTGCATACATTGATAAGCCTAAAAAATAAACACACTAGATTCTTTGTGTCATGCACTTTACACTGCTACAAGTATATCATTTGCTTTATACATACATATGCACATTATCTGTTTAAAATTATTATTACAACAGAATGATAATCAATCATGTAAGAGTACACAATTATTTACAACTTACATAATTATGGAATATAATCTAATAAAGTTATGTAAAAAAATAGATGATTATCTTTCTCACAGCGATAGTGCTCAACTCAATACATGTGCTGTATTAGTTAAAACAATATTTTGCACTTCTTGCAGTGATAGTAAGCCAGGGATCATTCTAAAATAATTTTCTGCTCCTTTTTTAAAAATTATTCCTACTATTCCTACTGGTATTGTAACCACCTTGAGAGGCTGCATTTTTTTTCAATTTCAATGAGTAAATCTTTATATTTTCTGAGCTGTCAAATTTTTTTGCTGCAATATTGTAATCACATGGGATGCTTATATCAATCAATAAATAGACTTTGTTATTTTGGTATTTTACAATAACATCCTGTCTATTAACTTTGATGGTTCTCTCTGTATGTACATTATTATTATTATTATTATTATATCAAAATCAGTCGGACATCTGATTTTGCCTTTCAACAGGGTTGGGTGGGTGCAATAAAATAAAGTACCAGTCATGTACTGGTGTTGATATAATTGACTCCTATAACTATACTCCATCCTCCTAAACCATGTGACCATTGTGTCTTGTGGTAGAAACCAGTATTATTTTTTTTTATTATGCCAGAATTGGTACAAATTGCCATGTATTAATTAGTTATGTTCTGGCACAAGGCCAGCAATTACCCCAGTGTATTACTGTAATACACTGGGATAATTGCTGGCCTTGTGCCAAAAATAGAAACAATTATTTAGTTATGTTCTGTGTTTAAATCCAGCCAATGTTGACCTTGCCTTTTATCATTCTGTGGTCGATGCAATTGCTTACCTCCACCCATCCCCTCATATTTGTGGCCTTCTTGTTCATGCTAGAAACTATAAATTATCATTGTTTTCGTCCTGCGCTGTCATGTTTTTTTGTTTTTTTTTTAATGTAAACCCATTGTGGTTAATAAAGAAATTATTATTGTTTATCATTGTTGCTATAAAATCCAGGTGTTTTATGCTGGGTTCAAAACATTTTTATCCCCATGTGGGGTGTTATTCAAACACGTGAACATCTGCTAACATATGTTCATAGATATATTTATACACACATACACACACACACACACACACACACACAAATAATAAATGGAACTTCCATGAACATTCTAGTATAAGTGGCTGAATATTCCACAGATGTGTATGCCCTTAACATAATTCTCAGAAACAGCTTGACAAAGTATGTGTCAAGGTTTGTCCTTTGAATTACACTATAGTACAAAATAAACTGTACTTGTAAGTGGCTGAGTATTCCACAGACATGTGGGTCCATAACACAATTCTCATAATTCCAGCTACAATCCATCTAATGGGCTTCCACATAGTATCTGTTTACCCAATTTCACTCACATGGCTTTAACCAGTTTGAGGCTATAGTAAAAGACACTTGACCAAGATGCCACACAATGGGATCAAATAATAAACAGACCTCCTGATAATTTCATACACATTGAATTATTATATTAGAAGTGGCTGAGTATTCCACAGACTTTTGTACCTACCCATAACACATGAATTACTGGTACAGTCCATCTGGGATGATTCCATACAGGTTCTTTTCATGCAGTTTTCCTCACAAGGCTTGGCAAGTCAGTTTAAGGCTGTTAGCAATTGTAAAAAGATACTTGCTCAAGATGCCATGCAGTGGGATCAAACCTGAGACCTTACTATTGTGAAGCAAACTTCACACACACACATCATGACTGTCTATTTTACACACAATCTTAACCATTTAGCCATGGCTGTCTATTTTTATACACACATACCCCCTAAATACATACACGCACACACTCATCATGGCTGTGTCCATTTGTACACACACCCACCCACACACAACCATTTAACCATGACTGAGTCCATTTTTACACATAGATCCACACACACACATTTATACAGACTATATGCTCACTAAAATACCACAGTGACTACTATTCTTAAAGAAACATGTCTATTGTAAACAAATTTCAATATTACAAAATCTTGATAAATTGTTTATAATAAAGAAATTACTGACAAATTATAATTTCATTATCAAAAAATTAGTTTGACTTGTTGTTTATTCTTTTACCATTTTCTATTTAAAATTTTTTTTTTTTATTGGATTATCAGTTAATCAAATAATTTGAAACTATTTAATGTCTTGTTGTTGTATAGTTTCTTGTATTATTTTGCTGGTGGCCAGGGCAATGGATTGGCAGAATCGGTAGAGCGTCGGACAACATGCTTTGTGGTATTTAGTTATGGCCTTTTGTGTTCTGAGTTCAAATCCTGCCCAGGTCAACTTTGCCTTTCAACCTAATAGGATCGATAAAATAAAGTACCAATAATGTACTGGAGTCCATTTAATCGACTTTCCTTTTCCCACAAATTGCTGGCCTTGTGCCTAAATTAGAAACGATTACTATCATCATCATCACCAATAGCAGGCTGATGAATAATTGGCAGTGTTAGACAAAATGCTTTGCAGTATTTGTTCCAGCTCTTAAGTGCCCAGAATGTTGTTGGCTGAATGATTAAGATTCTGAACAAAGGATTTAAAGGTTGAAAGTTGAAAACTCATGATAGAGAGTGAAACACAACCAAAGGTCCAAACATGGAAGAGCCGAACTCCCACTGTTATCGCCTCCATCTTTCAAATCTTGCCCAGAGGTCAACTTTACCTTTCATCCATCCGAGGTTGATAAATTGAGAAATACCAGTAAAGTAATTGGGTCGAAATAAATACACCCCTCCCCCGAAAAAAAAATTACTGGCAGACGACACAGAAACCATTTCTATGCTAGGCTTAACTTTCCTCTCTCGTTCTTTCACTGCCGCCATGTTGTGTATAGCTCAGGGGGAGTAACTCTTTGTGACTTAGAGAAATAGAACTCTTCTGAGTTGTTTGACTTGATTCGAAATGGTGTGGTCGAAACCGAAGAGTCATTTCAGTTATTTAAAACACATGCACACAGAATATCACTCACGTTTATAATTTATTTCAAAATAAATGAAAAGTATATTGTGAGTGAATTTAATAGTTTCTGTATCATTTTTAAATGGCTAAAATTACTTTTTCCAAAAGACAGCGAGTGCAGGGAATAAGAAAGATTCATTTTTTGACAACTATTTACAATATGGAAAGAAGCAAGGAAATGATTTTATTTTTCTGCAAGACGTAAATGTTACGAATAGATCAAATAAAATAATGGAGAAGTTTCGAATTATCTTTTATTTAGTTGCAACAACCAAACTATTAAAAGTCTACTTTTAAAAACTTAGGGCAACTGAGATTTAATCAATATTTTAAATACTGCTATACTGTGAATTGACAGAATCGTTGGAATGTCGGATAGAATGCTTTGTGGTATTTGTTTCGGCTCTCTGCTCTCTCAGTTCGAATCCAGCTGAGGTCAACTTTCATCCTTTCGAGGTCGATAAAATAAATAAATGTACCAGTCTAGTACTGGGTTCGAGTCTTTCTCTATATATCTTTCTCACTTCCATTCTCTCACTCTTATTATCCTTCTCTGGAAGAAATGTGCTGTGTTCAAACCTGTAGAGGAGATGGGCTTCACCAGGTTTTAAAATGCCGCATGTCACTACGGCATTATTACGACTCCATTAAGAGTTATGGGACCATTTCATACAGTTACTCTTGACCCACATAAATAAAACTGCAAGGCATTATCCTACTGACGGAACTTTATGAAAGACAACCACACATTTATAATAATAATAATAATAATAATGAAATTATTGTGTACAGTGCTCAGGTGCACTACAACTCATCAAAGGTGCATGTATAGTACATAGAATAATGTACAAATGTCAGGAAAATAAACAGTGTATGAGTCATGATATAATAACAATAACGAAATATTGTGCACAGTGCCCAGGTGCACCACAACTCATCAAAAAAGTGCATGTACAGTACATAGGGCAATGCACAAACATCAGTAAAATGAACAGTGCACGAGTCATGATACACACATGTGTGCATGTGTATGGAAGGGGTACATCAGGTGTAGTTTTGGCGTATTTCGGGAAGCATGAATGTCTTAAAGGATGCAGTGTCTCAGCAGCTAACAATTGACGCAGGCAGTTTGTTCCATGCTTCAGCAACTCTGAGCGTGAAAAAATGTCTGCGATGACATTATATAGGAGTTTGGCGGAATTTACGGCAATGGCCAAGAGACGGGAAAAGATGGAGTGTGCTGGTCCATAAGTCCATCACTCCCGACCCTAAGATAAAAGGATAGGAAGAGAGCGAGCGATAAATCACACACCATAGCTATTTCATAACTCCAATTTTACATACAACATTTAGAAATGTACAATGTACCATATATATTAAACTGAGGTTTTGTACATAAGTGACACTTTCATTTTACATTCAACATTTACAATGTACCATATATTTCGAAATAGTGTTTTGTTAATTAACTGCCTCTCTGATTGATTTGTTGTTTACATATGCATGTACTATTATTACCTGTATAGAAACGATATATATATACACACACACACTGTATATAAAAAGTCAGTCGACAGATATATGTATATATAAGTCGACTGATGAGAGGGGACTGCCTTGCTTTTCGTTCATTCTTCGCTCACCCTTTTTTAAAGCACACAGACACACACACACACACACACATACATATATACATATATATATATATATATGACAAATAACTTTGGAAATATATTTTGGCAAATTTGGATAATATCAGTTAGTATGATAATTATATTTTAATAATTTAACAGCGTTTTATAAAATTTCGCGCTGTTTATACACAAAAAATGTTAATATGAAAGGAAAAGACAAACTTAACAAAGAGAATGAAATATTTACCGGTGGCATGGTATCATTCTTTGCTGACTTTTCTTGTTCAATAATACTGTTGCTGTATTTTAACATTTATTTGAAAAACTTCACAACAAATATTTAACATGTCGTCTGCTGTGTTAGTCACGTGACACTAACTTACCCACCCCCTCTCCATCTCTTTCGTCTGCTGTGTCGGTCGCGTGATACTGATTCTTCTGTTTGCCACTTCGGTATATATGTATGCATTGCATTGCAATGTATGTATGTATTGTATGTGTGTACGTATGTGAAGGCGCGTGGCTTTGTGGTTAGGGAATTCGGCTCACGATCGTAAGATTGTGAGTTCGATTCCTGGCGACGCACTGTGTCCTTGAGCAAGACACAGCACTTCACTCAGCTGGCAAAAATGCTTTGTACCTGTAATTCGAAGGGCCAGCCTTGTCACATTCTGTGTCATGCCGAATCTTCCTGAGAACTACGTTAAGGGGAAGCGTATTTGTGGAATGCTTAGCCACTTGCACATTAATTTCACGAGCAGGCTGTTCCGTTGGTCGGATCAACTGGAACACTCGTCGTCGTAACCGACGGAGTGCCTTCCTTCCTTCCATGTATGTATTATGTACGCATGTATGTATGAGACTGTGTTTGTAATTATACATCTATATGTATATATGTATAAGCAAAGTCATTCTTTTTTTTATTCCTCTATATCAAGTTTACAAGGCGGCGAATTGGTAAAGTCGTTAGAACGTCGTCGGCTAGAATTCTTTGCGGTATTCCTTTTGGTTCTCTGCTCTGAATTCAAATTCTAATTCTGCTGATGGCGACTTTGTCTTTCATCCTTTTGTGGTCGATAAATAAAGTACCAGTCAAGTACTTGGATCAGTTCTTCCCCTCTTTATTTCTCTCTCTCTATATATGTATGTATGTTGTTAAATGTGACAGCGGACCAACACACAGAGAGGGTATCTATTATACAGAGTCCCTCAATAAAATGTATACACACTTCAAGAAAATAAAAATATGTACAACTATTTTAATACTAATTTACTACAGTACACAGTGTTATCGTAGTTTTATCAAACTTTCGAATGAGGTATTTATATTTATAGAGAGGTTTTTAAACAAATTAAATATTTATACAAGTTTTTCTTTTACTGAGGTGAGTATACATTTCTTTTTTGGCGGACTCTATATACTAAAGATGGCGTCAGACACCATGCTTTGCAGGATGGAGTTATGGTACTTTACGTTCTGAGTTCAAATTCCGCCGAGGTTAACTTTGCCTTTCATCCTTACGAGGTCGGTAAAATAAAGTGCCAATAATGCACTGGGTAATTGCTGGTCTTGTGCCAAATGTAGGAACAATTATATAACAACAGTTCTCGAAGTTAAAATGTACGGTTCTTAGGTTAATAATAGAAATTAATGCCTAAGTGTATTCGTGAGTGAATAATAATAATATTATTAATATTCGGTTTGTTTGCAAGCAAACAGCCTCATAGACTCAATGTGTGTTTTCTAGATGACGATATCATCCTTTTGTTCCAGCGGTAGCTAAGAGAAAAGGGTCGACAATTGTTTCTGAGTTTTTGCTCCTTATCGAAACTATATTCTCGTCACTGTTGCCTGTCTCAAGAAGAGAAACAAGGGAAACAACTCTAATCAGAAAAATAGTATTATTTTTTGTCGAGTGAGTTATCGTCCTTGCAAATTTGATTATTAAAAGTCAAAAGAGGACGTCTTATCTGCGGTTAAGAGCTAATTGAAAGATTTTACTGAAAGTAATTAAATAGACATATATGCACAAGGCTGGATTAACCATTAAGCAAAATAAATACTGCCATCAAGATATGAGGGTCAGCATTTTATATTTTATTCTAATTAAAATATATTTGTCATTTCCCAAAACAATTTTAGGCAGACTTTATATATATGGGAGTCGCCATAATCTTTTGAGTGCTTTGGGTCACAGAGTGTGTGTGTGTGTGTGGTTGTGACGGTGTAACAGTAAATGTAATCACTGAGAAAGAAAGGTCCAGTCACAGCGAGTTTTGAAACGGTCAAACTGTAATCCTGGTGGACAGAACTTTAGTAAAACCTTATTGTCAAGACACACAAGGTAGGAGGAATTACTGCTGGGATTTGGAAGAATATCAAATGGAGAACGGCATCGCGGGTCTGGTAGAGATTCTGAGACAAGAAGAAGAGGAAGAAAATATCAGCTATATCAAGCATCATCATCGTCACTACTACTACTGCTGCTGCTACTACTACTACTACTACCATCGCTACTACTACTACTACTAGGTTACCTAAGGCAGGGTTTCCCAAACTGTTTCAATGCGGAACCCTTTTTGGTTCAGAAACCTTTGGGGTTTCCCCAAAGTCTAATACTGTTATAGGGTTGTGATATAAATATACTCCTCTACCTTTTTTCATGGAACCCCAGACATAGTTAAACTCTTGGCTTCTGTGGAACCCTCTTTGGGGCAGTGGATTGGCAGATTCAGTAGAGCATTGGACAAAATGCCTTGTAGCATTTAGTTACAACTTTCTACATTCTAAGTTCAATTTCTGCAGAGGTCAACTTTGCCTTCCATTTTTCCAGGGTCGATAAAATAAAGCACCAGTTAAGTACTGGGGTCAATATAATTGACTTTGCCCTTTCCCCTAAATTGCTGGCCTTCTGCTAATGTTAGAAAGAATTATCACTAATTAAACATATGGAAATTCTGCAGTTTAATTAAAAACAACCACTAAGTATTAAAGATTAATATGATATTTAAAATCCCTACCACTTTCTCCTTCTCTCTCTCACATACACACACACTTTTACCACCCCCTTCCCATAAAGACTTGTTACAGCATGGAATTAAAACAAATAAATTAGTACTGAGGTCAATATAATTGATTTTGCCCTTCCCCCCAAATTGCTGGCCTTGTGCTACTGTTATTGTAATTAACTTAACTTTAAATATCCTGTACCGATACATTATTGAAAAGTATAAAACAGTACTATGACGGCATCACATACAAAAACTCAAGTCTCTGCTCTAATACCACAAATTTTCACAAAGATCTGTCCACTAGTAAATATACTATAAACATTTGAATTAGCAAACTTGTATTTAGATATTTTCTTCTAAATCATTACAGGACCCTTAGAGTTAAATACACGTAATTTACAAAATAAATACATAAATAATTAAAAACAAAAAAAAATCAAAACCTCTCAGGTATATTTTTTAATATATATCTTACCTGAGAAACTTCTAGCTGATATTAGACTATTGGTTGTTACCTCTCGGCAAGCAGGGTCATTACGAAGCACAGGTGGAGTTTGTGGACAAGGTTCATTAGGATCTCGAGACAAAGATGGGCAATTAGATTGACATTCAGGTACTTGCCAGGGGTAATCACACACCATATAACGGGGGTTAAAAGCTGTACCTTTTGGACAGCTCAAGTGTTGCATCCACCCCCAGTTACATCTATAGAACTTATGGCAGTCCTTAGGGTCTCTCTTGTAGGCTCCATGTCTGAAACATCTTTCTGTGGAGCAGGGAAAGAAGAAATGAAAAAAATAAAGCATGGCAAGTGTATATGCGTGTGTTTATGTCTATGTGTCTCTCTTTGTGTTTCTCTGTGTGAGTATCTGTACATATATATTGTGCCATGCTGGATTTACCATTGTGATTAGGTGTGCTTAAGCACAGGGCCCCGATATCCGATGGGGGGGGGGGGGACCATCTCCCGGCCCCCGAAAGTTTTTACGATGAATTTTTCAAATGTTTGGGGCCTCATAACTTAACTAGCACAGGGCCTCATTTGTCCTAAATCCAGCACTGTCTGTGTGTTTAGATGACTGATGCAATAGTGGTGGACTATATATTCAGAGAGAGGTTTGTGGGGATAGTACAGATAATGGTGATCTAGATGTTGATAGAATGTAATGTACTGGACTATATGTCGAAATAGATTGTGGTGGCCTATATGACAAAATAGATAGTGGTGGCCTATATGACAAAATAGATAGTGGTGGCCTATATGTTGATAAAGAGAATGGTGATGGTTTATGTGATGATAGAATATGTAGTAGTGATCTATATATGGTGATAGAATAGATAGTGTAGGTCTATATGTTGACAAAATAGATAGTAATGGTCTAAATGTAGAGAGAATTGACTGTGGTGGTTTATATATGTTGCTAAAATTGATAGTAATGGTCTATATGTTAATAGAGTGGATAGTGGTGACTATATATAGTGATAGAATAGACAATAGTGATAGTGTTCTATACATGATGATAGAATAAATGGATACAGTCTATATGATGAAAATATTGAGTGAGAGGTGTCAAGGGTCACAATAGATATATTAACCCTTTAGCATTTACGTTACTCTATATTTACTATTGTATTTTCACAGTAAAGTCTTTACCTCATATAATATTTAATCTATGAGATTTTTATATTATTTATTTTGAGAACAATACCTTAACATCAGTATGAGTAGCTAGTTACAGCATGTTTGAACAGAAAGAGGTGAGAGAAAATGGCCTGTTTGAAGCCTTTAGGGTTAAGATGAAAGATCTGTATATGAAGATCTACTTACCTGTAATTACAGGTGTTACAATATAGAATATTGAGAGAAGAATCCACTTCAGTGCAACAGACATTGTGAAATTTTACCTCTAATTAAAAACTGGACTTCTGTCTCGTTAAAGTCTGACTCAAATGGAAACTTCCAGATTTCTTTTTTTTTTCTTTTTATTATTTGTTTCTTTCTTTGTCATTTTTATTTTGGCAATATTTTTAATGTTTTTCTTCATTGTAAATAATGACAAATGTTACAACATCACATCCTTGACTCCACCACCACACCACACCACCATCATACCACCATACCACCACACCTCTACTACATTACACCACCACACCACACCACTACACACTACACCACTACATCACACCACCATACAGCTCCACACCACACCACTATATCACACCACCATCTTACCTCCACATCATTACACCATACCACCACACAACACCTCCACACCACACCACTACATCACACCACCAAAGTGCACCACACAACACCACAACATCCCTACATCACACCTCCACACCACCTATTCCTAGCTATTTCATCCTCCAGTCACACCTTCATTACTTCAAAGTGATGTGAAGTCTAACACCTGCCTCACAAAGTAAATAATTACTGAACTAATAGATTCTTTGATTGTCATTGGACAGTGGCCATACTGGGGCATTGCTGACTGTGGCCATGCTAGGGCATTGTTGATTGTGGCCATGCTGGGGCATTGTCAACTGTGGCCATACTGGAGCACTGTTGACTGTAGCCATGCTGGGACATTGTTGACTGTGACTATTGTTGACAGTGACCATACTGGGGCACTGTTGACTGTGGCCATACTGGAGCATTGTTGACTGTGACTATTGTTGACAGTGGCCATACTGTAGCACTGTTGACTGTGGCCATGCTGGGTCATTGTTGACTGTAGCCATGCTGGAGTAAAGATACACAACTGTATGCCACACGAGCATGCTGTCTGACGCTCTACCGGTTCTACTGTCAATCCACCGTCCCCCAACAACTGTAGTAATAACAACAACAACAATAACATAGATGTAGAGATAATTTATTGAAAACATTGTTTATTTTGTTTAATAATATTTTTGTTGGTGTCACAACATACAAACAACAGATGTGTGTTTGATTGTTTATCACAGATAGCAGTTATACACACAGCACATATACATACATACAACATGGGCATGCGTGTATATATATATATATATATACACACATGGGTATATATATACACACACCACAACACATACATGTACAGACAGCACATACACATATGTATACATGTGTATATATATACACACATATGTATATATATATATATATATATATATACACGTGTGTGTGAGTATATATATATATATATACATACATGATGGCTGCCCCCTCGTTATCGAGTATGGCCATACATACATACATAAATATACATACATACATACATACATATATATATATATATACATACATATATATACATACATATATATACGTACATATACATACATACACACATATATATATATATATACTTACATACATATATATAAACACATACACCACCTATAAACTCAATTCATTATATACATACCTGTCCATTATCATTCAATCTATACATGTAGCTCTACATATATCACACACATACATATATATATTGTATATACGTGTGTATATATATATATACACATATATACATATGTGTATATATATATATATATATATATATATATATATATATATATATATATCTATCACACATACATCTATGTATATTGTATAAAAATGTAGATATATACAGGGTGGGGCATCAGTTCGGAAGCAAATTTTTGAAATTTGATTTCTAAAAGTGTTGTAAGTATATCATTAATCGTCTTCTTTTATTTTCTGGTTAAAACATTAGTCTATGTAAACATATTGGACTTTGTTTGAATTTCTTAAAATGTTTGAAAATATCAGCCAATAGAGAAATTATACTTAAACATCATAGCGCAGGGTGGTCAGATTCGGATATTGCCAAGTTACTTTCAGTTGCAAGATCTACTGTTTGGAAAGCTGTGAAGCATTTTAATGAGCAAGGAGATTTGTTGTATAGACCCAGAAGTGGAAGATCGCAAACTAAACGGACACCTACCCTCATTAAAGCCATTTGAGATAGGATATAAAGAAATCCAAAAAGGTCCATGAGAAAAATGACGAAAGATGTCCAAGTAAGCCCTAGGACAATGAGAAAGATATTCAAGGATGACTTGGGAATGTCTTCTTTCACCTTTCAGAAGAGACAAACCCTTTCTGAAAAGACAAAACAAAAAAGGCTAGAGAGAAGCAAGAATTTGCTTAAAGAAATGAAACATGGCAGGGCAGCGTAAATTGTCTGGTCAGATGAAAAGATTTTCACTGTTGAGCAAACACACAACTGAAGAAATGATCGAGTCATTGGAAAAAAAAAAAAGCATCAGCAATCAGTTTTGACGAAAAAATCTGTATTCCATACAATAAACCAGCTTCTGTTATGGTCTGATGTGGGGGAAGAGGTCTTTCATCTTCTTGAAAGTCTTCTCTCATTTTTGTGGAAGAAAGGACAAAAATCAGCTCCTAATCTTACATAAACAGTATTCTGGAGCCTATGCTTGCTTCTGCAACCAATCATTTTGGCAATGATTATCTGTGGACCATCCAACCACCTCCCATACAATAAATGTCACACCAGCTTGGTGCAGAGGCCATCTTCTGAGGTTCTCGTCAAATAGAAATGTGACCTCCTTGTTCACCTGATTTGAACCCTATGGACTTTTCAGTATGGTCTATTCTTGAAAAAAAAAGGCTGTTCAAAAGTTCATAAGACAGTCAATAATTTAAAGATATCTTTACTGAGCTTGGAAAGAAATTCCCCAAGAAATGTTGTGTGCTTCAGTGAAAGATGTTCAACGGAGGTTAGAGGCTGTTATTGCTGCATGAGGAGGCCATTTTGAATAAACTCTATAAATTATATTCTAAAGATATTTATGTATAATTACATATATGTTGCTGGTCAATAAAGTTAGTAGTTTTGTTAATAAAAGCATTTTTGTTTGCTTCCAAACTTAAACTCCACACTGTGTATATATATCACATACATACATATTGTATAAACATGTAGATATATATGTATATATCACATACATACATATATTGTATAAACAAGGGATCTTGATTGTGAAAATTATTATTTGTTTACATATACACATGCATGTATAGACATACATTTGACATAAACACATATCTGTATAGTGTATTGAAGCAGATAAGTAATAAATAACTGGATGATGATGATGAGAAGGGGGAGGAGAAGGGAGAGGAGGAGGAGGAGGAGGAGAAGTGAGAGTAGGGTGTGGAGGAGTATGGTTAAGTGGTTTTAGAATTAAATAAGTTTCTCTTTTTATGTGTGTATTTGTGTGTGTGTGTTTTTGTTGTGGGAAATCATACATACATTTTTTACAACAAAAACAATTTATTAATTTCCATTCAACCTTCCCACAAAAAAAAAAAAAAAAAATAAAGGAAACAAAACAAACAAGAATTGACCTCCGGCCTTGTCCACCACACATCTAATCTAAAAACGTCTAAAGTCTGTATTATCCCAGTCTCTGTGGCATAAAGCAACTGAGAGTACAAGACTTCCCCCTGGACAGGATGCCAGTCCATTGCAGGGTTAAAGATTGTCTCAAGCCCAGAGACTCATCAGGCTGTGTCTTATCCTGGTTTCCATGAAGTGTGAAGCAACTGACAGTACAAGACTACCCTGGACAGGACGCCAGTCCATCAAAGGGTTAAAGTCTGTCACGAGCCTGGAGGCCCATCAGCCTGATTTCCATGGCAAGAAGCAACTGAGAGTATAAGACTGCCCACAGGACAGGACGCCAGTCCATCACAGGGTTAAACTCCCAGCTATTGGTGGTTCTCATTTTCAGCTGAGTATACTGGAGCAACGTGAAATGAAATGCTTTGCTCAAGAACGCAGTACACAACCCAGCCCAGGAACCGAACCCACGACATTATGATCGTAAGTCCAACACCCTTACCACTAGGCCATGCACCTCCACACATCTAATGCCCCACCCCAAAAAAAACAACATATATGGATTTTGAAACATTCTAAAATAATATCTTGGCTTGATACTACAGGATTTAGTCATAAAGTGACCAAACCACAACTTACAGCAGTGGTTCTCAACCATTTTACTGCCATTGACCCCTTTTATTGAAATGGATTTTACCACGGGTCTCCTCCATTTAATCTACAATTGGTACCTTCCTACATAAACGCTAAAAGTAGAACAACAATAACAACACCATCATCAACAATTGGGGGATAAGTGTGTGTGTGAGACTAGGGGATGGCGGTGAAGAAGACGAAAATATATAAGAGGAAGACATGTAAAATAGTTTGTAGTTCACATATTATATAGATATATAATATATATATTACATTCTCACACACAAACATATATATATATATTATACATACATATATTTCACACAGCCACACATATTTATATTTTACACACACACATTATATATATATATATATATATTTCACACACATATATTTATATATTTTACACACATACATATATTATATATTCATATACACATATTTTGCACAGATACACACGCTTATATATAACCTTGCTAACTTATACTCAATCCCTCTCTCTCTCACAGCTTTACTGTATCTCCCTCTTCTCCCATTTACTCTATTTATCTCTATCTCACACATCTTTACACTATCTCTCTCTCTCTATATATATATATATATATATATCACTCAAGTTTTCCAAGTTACCTCTATGGTTTGTCTTCATTTACCTGTATATCTAATTAGTTTCATCAACAATGATTAAACCTCTCCACCTCTATATCTCTCTATCCTACCCCCCCCCCCCCCGCACACATTCATCCTTACTTCACTCTGTTCATAATATCTATCTTTCTCTCTCTCCAGCCATCTCCTACACATCCATCTCTCTCTCCACCGCTACCTCTACATATTCACCTCTTTATCTATTATTCTGTCTGTCTATATCCATCTATATATCCATCCATCCATCTGTCTATCTATCTTATGAAAGGTGGGTGAAAGTGGCGAGAATGGCCCGGTTGACTGAGCCTTCTCTTTACATCAGCCTGTAGGTGGAAAAGAGGAAGGAACGAGGGAGCACCCTCTCTCTGTGCTCCTGAGGAGAAGGGGTTGCACACCTTTTTCGGGGGTGTGTGCGACCCCCCAAACGCCCCCTCCCTATTGAGGACTTTATTGTTAATTTTATATTTGTTATTTGTTTTCTTTACTCGCCTTTTTGTGTAAACTCCCCCCATTGTACTTGTCCCACTTTTTGATGCCCTGGTGGCAAATAAAAAGAAAATTATCTATCTATCTATCCATCCATCTATCTATCTATCCATTCCCCTTCTTTTGTGCCCCTGTGGCTAATAAAGAAATATATCTATCTATCCATCCATCTATCTGTCTATCTATCTATCTATCTATCTATCTATCTATCTATCTATCCATCTATCTGCCTCTCTATCCATCTCCTATTCATTCATCTCTCTCTCTCCAGAGATCTATTCATCCATCTATCTGTCTGCCTATCTATTTATCTCTCTATATCTATTATCTATCTATCTGTCTACCTTTACTTCTCTCTCCAGTCATCTATTCATCCATCTATCTGCCTGCCTCTATCTGTCTATCAGCTCATTCCTCTCCTTTTTCTCTTCCAACATTTATCTAGCAATCTATCTATCTATCTCTGTTAATCCCCTATTTCTCCATCCAGTTATCTATTCACCTCCCCCGCCTCTATCTACCTTTCCTCACCCTTCCCCTATCCCCCCCCCCCACCCGCCCGCTATCTCAACTACACTAACAATATATTTCTGTTTACAACAAAGATGTCACATATCTATTGTCCTACGAAACATCATCACAAACCAGACCATAGTACCCTCGTATTCTATAGTACCCTCGTTCTAATACAAGTAGAACAATTTCTAGTGCACTTCTAATAGATTGGGTCACAGCACACTAACTAAGATTGATGCATTTGATCAGCAGTTTCAGTGAGGATGAGGAGGATGGGGAGGATGAGGAGGAATGGTAGGAGAGAATATAGATAATGTCCCTCAGCTTATAATGTCTCTCAAGTCCTGATATGAGGACTGGGATCCCTATCATTAAAATACCCAAGAAATTTCCAATGAGATGCAACCTTGCAGGAGGTCAGCTAAACCTGCACAGGTGTAGACATAGGACTGGGATCCCTATCATTTAAACAAAAGAGATTTCTTATGGGATGTAACCTTTAGGAGGCCTGCAAATCCTCGTATATAGGTGTGAGCTTTAACAGCAACACACATGCACATGATCTCCTATCTTCAACATATCAGTGAAGAGAGAGAGAGAGAGAGTGCAACATGTCCATATTGTCATACTGTCATAGGACGTGGTGGATCAAGGTTGCTCTGGGGGTTATACAGCAACAACTATGTGTCATAGGACTGCTGGATCAAGGCTGACCTGGGGCTAGAGGACTGGTGGATCAGGGCTGATCTGGGGCTTGAGGACTGTTGGATCATTGCTGACCTAGAGCTACACAGCAACAACTGTGTGTCATAGGACTGCTGGATCAAGGCTGACCTGGGGCTAGAGGACTGCTGGATCAGGGCTGATCTGGGGCTTGAGGACTGTTGGATCATTGCTGACCTAGAGCTACACAGCAACAACTGTGTGTCATAGGACTGCTGGATCAAGGCTGACCTGGGGCTAGAGGACTGCTGGATCAGGGCTGATCTGGGGCTTGAGGACTGTTGGATCATTGCTGACCTAGAGCTACACAGCAACAACTGTGTGTCATAGGACTGCTGGATCAAGGCTGACCTGGAGCTTGAGGACTGGTGGATCATGGCTGATCTAGGGCTAGAGGACTGGTGGATCAGGACTGACCTCGGGCTATACAACAACTGTGAGTCAGGTCTGGTGGATCCGGACTGACCTGGAGCTAGAGGACCTCTGGATCATGGCTGACCTGGAGCTAGAGGACCTCTGGATCATGGCTGACCTGGGGCTAGAGGACCTCTGGATCTGGGTTGACCTGGGGCAAGAGGACTGGTGGATTAGGGCTGACCTAGGGCTAGAAGACTGGTGGATCAGGACTGACCTCAGGCTATACAACAACAACTGTGAGTCAGGTTTGGTGGATCAGGGCTGACCTGGGGCTAGAGGACTGCTGGATTATTTAAATATTACCACTATATGAACGTTTATATCTCACATATATATTATATTACCATAGTATTAGATATTTCCACAGTCAATTCCACCTGTAAACCATTTAAATATTACCATGGTGTCAAAATTTCCACATTACCATCAATATCTCATTTAAATATTATCATGGTATGAACTGTTTCTACATTACCATCAATATACCATTTACATATTATCATGGTATGAACTGTTTCTACATTACCATCTGTATACCATTTAAATACTGACATGATATCAATCATTTCCAGTCAATTCCATCTGTAAACCATTTAAATATAACTATGGTGTCAACCATTGTATGAGCCATTTAAATATTGCCATGCTAATACAATTTCCAAATTACCACAGACAGTTTTGTCTCTATTACCATGGTATCAACCATCTCCACAAAACCATTTGTATACCATTAACATATTATCATGGTATCAACCATTTTCACCATACCATTTCTATACCATTAACATATCATGGTATCAACCATTTTCATACCATTTGCATATCATTAACATATTATCTTGGTATCAACCATTTTCACAATACCCTTTTTATACCATTAACATATTATCATGATATCAACCATTTTCATAATACCATTTGTATATCATTAACATATCATGGTATCAACCATTTTCACAATACCATTTGTATATCATTAACATATCATGGTATCAACCATTTTCACAATACCATTTGTATATCATTAACATATCATGGTATCAACCATTTTCACAATACCATTTTTATACCATTTAACACATTATCACTGTATCAACCATTTTCACAGTCCATTCCATTTGAATACCATTTAAACACTAACATGGTATTAACAGTTCCACAGTTAATACCACATGTATGCCACTTAAATATTACCATCTTCATACCATTTCCACAATACCTCTCTTGTATTACAGTATTAGTTCTTTGTCATAGCCACAATATTTTTATTTGTTAACAAGTCATTAATAATTAAGTAGTATTGTTATTGTTTTACCAATTGTTAATATATTAGTAATATACCATTGTTTTAACCATTGTCAACATAGTGGTAAACTCCTCCCACACATCTTTACTACAGTGATAGCTCTGGTCCTTTTTTTGTTTGTTTGAAGAATTATTTCATGAATGATGAAGCTATTTCACTGACAGGCTTTCAAAGAATAGAATAATCTCTCTTGGTAATCAATTATAATTATTCAAACTATCAAATGGTTCCAACAGACATATGACCAAATATTTTGCTATTATGACCACATGATCTATTTTGATACAGAGCCCATTTGACCACATTGTCTAATGTGTCTTTCTTTGTTGTTTAATCTCAGGTCAACCCTGGCCCAATACACTTATGATCTTAGATATTCTATCTGTGACCATTCCATATTTTATTTTGACACAGTGTATCTAAGACTCCATTATCCAGTGTGTCCTCCTTTGCTGTTGCTGTTGTATAGTTTGAGGTCATCCATGATTCGACAAACCTATGATCAAAGATGTTCCAGCTGTGAATATTCCATCTTTTATTTTGACACAGTGTATCTATGATTACATTATCCAATGTGCCATTTCATGTTGTTGTTGTTGTTTAGTCCTAGGTCAGTTCTGATCCAATAGACATCCAATCAAAGATGTTTTAGCTATGACCTTTAAGTTGTTTAGCCCCAGGTCATTTCTGATCCAATAGACAAAATGGTCAAAAATGTTCAAGCTGTGATCATTCCATCTTCTATGTAGATACAGTGATTCAACAACCACATTGTCTAAAGTCACTTTCTTTGTTGTTGTTGTTTAGCCCTAGGTAAATTCTTATGGAATATGGTATGGTCCTGTAACTCCTAATGGAGTTGGAAGGGCTATGTATTCACACACAAGGTTTTTTGTGGGGCATTTTAAGCCTGGCAGAGCCCATCTCCTCTCCAGCAGATTTCTTCCAGAGAATGATAGAGAAAGTGAGAGAGAATATACCAAAAATCAAAAATATTCCATCTATAACCATCCTGTCTTGTTATAAATCCAAGACTTTAGAATTCAATGTGTCCTTGTTTATTTATTTTTAAGGGAAAAGAGTGAGGTTTAAGGGAGAATTGCCTGTTGTTTTTAACAGGTCAAGACTGTGTGTAAAGAGTTCCCTTGAAGCCATCGAATGGTTTATGTGATGTTGAGACTTCACATCAATTTTGGAAGGTCAAGGACAAGACTGCAATATATATATATATATATATGTGTGTGTGTGTGCGGTTAGGGTATTTTGGCTCTAGATACTAAGGTCGTGAGTTTGATTTTCAGTGGTGTCCTGTGTCCTTGAGCAAGACACTTTATTTCACATTGCTCCAGTCCACTCAGCTGGCAAAGATGAGTTGTACTTGTGATTTGAAGGGCCAGCCTTGTCACATTCTGTGTCACACTGAATCTCCCTGAGAACTATGTTATGGGTATATGTGTTTGTGGAATGGTCAGCCACTTGCACATTAATTTCACGAGCAGGCTGTTCCATTGATTGTATCAACTGGAACACTTGAAGTGCTGTTAGATATATATATATTTGAAAGATGGAAGCCCAAGTGTTGGTCCAAGAGATATTATGTATAGCCATAACAATATTATGATCACAGGGTTATAAAGAACAAGGAATGTGGAAACTTCATTCTCTTTTTGGCACAAATTATCCTTTGGTTTTGATATATTGTAAAAAAAAATTTTTAGATTTATCCAGAAACTCTTTCTGAAATGAATAAATAGTTTTCTTTTGTTTGTTTGTTTTCTTGGGGTTTTTTTTTTTTTGTCTCAACACAATGACGACATTATAGGAAGACATGTTTTGTTAACTGGGGTGACTCCAATATATTACTGGTATTTGATTTGTTAATTCCAGGGAAATGTAAAAATGAAATCAGTGCAATGAAAGGGGTCAATGAACTCAGAAATATTGAAATATTAAACATTGTAGTGTAAACCTCTATGTTGTATCATTTGCTGCACAATAACCCCTCCCCTGTATATATATATATATATATATATCCAGGGAGAGTCGGGTCAGATCGATACAGATTGAATCTTGAGCTGATCAATAGTGAAACGCGCGTCACCAATCAATAAACATAATGAAGGCTTAACAAATCGTCCTTTGTATTATTATATATGTATATATATACTGTAATAAATGTTTGGTAGAAATATCCAAGGGTAAGAGCACTCAGTCCATAGGATGAGTTTAATATAAAAATATAAATAGCTACAATAGTGACATAAACAGGTACTTAAGTTTCGTTGGCTTCTGGACCTCAACTCATTCAGCCTGTCATAAGAAAAAGTTGCGGTCCTGAACCCTATGAAACTTAAGAACCTATTTATGTCACTGTTGTAACTATATATACACACACACATGTCGAAGTTTAAATATGTAAATTTACATATGTAAATAGTGAGTATGTAGAGTTTGTTTAGATCCTCTGTGTGTAGGTAGATAAGTTTGGATTTCACATGGGCTTGTGAGTGGAAATCATGAATTCTGGAATGGGTGTGGCCAATATTGACTAGGTGGGAGGGTGTGGCTTTTATTGACTGGAAGTGGGGCTCTGTATTGATTGTTTGGGAGGGTGGAGCCTTTATTGATTGGGGCTGTATTTTGCATTGATTGACAGTTTTGTTTGAATTAGATTTCTTAGCCTTGTATTATATAATTCCATTTGCCTCTTGGATACTTTATAGGAATCACATTGCTTGCAGTGGAGTCTGTATCAACTGGGGGTGTGGTCTATATTGACAGAGGGTGTGGTCTGTATCAACTGGGGGTGTGGTCTATATTGACAGAGGGTGTGGTCTATATTGACAGAGGGTGTGGTCTGTATCAACTGAGGGTGTGGTCTGTATTGACAGAGGGCCTGGTCTGTATCAACTGGAGGCATGGTTTGTATTGACAGAGGGTCTGTATCAAATGGGGGTGTGGTCTGTATTGACAGAGGGCATGGTTTATCTCAATTGGGGGTGTGGTCTGTATTGACAGAGGGCATGGTTTATCTCAATTGGGGGTGTGGTCTGTATTGACAGAGGGCATGGTTTATCTCAATTGGGGGTGTGGTCTGTATTGACAGAAGGCATGGTCTATCTCAATTGGGGGTGTGGTCTGTATTGACAGAGGGCATGGTCTATCTCAATTGGGGGTGTGGTCTGTATTAGTTTTGTATTATAATTCCATTTACCTCAAGGATCCTTTATAGGAATTATATTGCTGTGGGGTGGAGGGGATGTGGTCTGTATTAATTAAGAAGGTGGTGGGTCTATTACACCTTCCTGAGTTAAAGTTCTGTAGCTTCTTCATTGGTCTGTCCTGCATGGAAGACAACTGTTAAATTTGAATCTTTAGTTATTGATGGTCGACCTGGGTCAATATCTTCTGGAGTTCGAATGTGTCGCGACTTCGAAGAATGACCTTCTCTGTCAATGTGAGAACTATGCCGTGACCTTGAGTGTCTTTCCCTGTCACCGTGGGAACCTGAACGGTGTTGGTGAGAACTGCTGCTACGCCCTTCACTGTGTCGAGATCTGTGCGATGGCCTGTAGTTTCCACCTTGCTCTGTTGTTCTATCTGTTCGTGAGTAATGAGTGTGTCTTGACCGGTGAACAGGCGTGTAACTGCCGTGGTCACTGTCCTCATGCTGGGTGTATGTCCGTCGTCCAGTGTGGACCGGTGTATAAGAGCCAGCGTTAGGGCTGTCTGTAGCTGTAGGGCTCTGCCAGTTAGATGGGCGCTCATGTCTGTGGACACCATGATCACTCTCTGTGCCATGTCTACTCGAGTGATGTTGACCTGGAGTGTCACTCTCGGTGCCACGTCTACTCGAGTGATGCCCCTGAGTGTCACTTTCGGTTCCACGTCTACTCGAGTGAGGTCCTGGAGTTTCACTCTCTGTGCCATGTCTACTCGAGTGATGTTGACCTGGAGTGTCACTCTCGGTGCCACGTCTACTCGAGTGATGCCCCTGAGTGTCACTTTCGGTTCCACGTCTACTCGAGTGAGGTCCTGGAGTTTCATTCTCTGTGCCATGTCTACTCGAGTGATGTTGACCTGGAGTGTCACTCTCAGTGCCACGTCTACTCGAGTGATGCCCCTGAGTGTCACTCTCAGTTCCACGTCTACTCGAGTGAGGTCCTGGAGTTTCACTCTCTGTGCCATGTCTACTCGAATGATGTTGACCTGGAGTTTCACTCTCGGTGCCACGTCTACTCGAGTGATGCCCCTGAGTGTCACTCTCAGTTCCACGTCTACTCGAGTGAGGTCCTGGAGTTTCACTCTCTGTTCCATGTCTACTGGAGTGATGTTGTCCTGGAGTTTCACTCTCCAATCCAGGCTAAAACAAAAACAAGAACAAAACTAATTATTTAAAAAAAAATGTTTACAAGACAACAAATTTTGATGGGGGGTCAGGAGTACAGTTAGTACAAACACACACACAGACGCACTCACATAATACATACATACATACATACACACATACATACATACACATAAATACATACATATACATACACTCCAACATACACACAAATATATACACATCCATACCTACACACATACATACATATACATACACACATACATACATATACACACATGCTTACATACACACACATATATATATATATACTTACATACACACATACACACGCACTAACATACATATATATATATATTATATTATATTTTGAGAATAAACTCTCAGTCTTTTACAATAATTAAGCTCCAGGAAGGGGTCCTTCCGAGCAGTTAATACATTTAAAGTATATGATAAACACGAAATGTGTTTACATTGCAACAGACAAAGTTAGCTATTAATGAAATAAACTAAAGGCCAATATAATCTTGTCTTTATTGACTTGTATCGAGACAGACAAATTGTATTCACTTTTATTAGTTTATTTCATTAATAGCTAACTTTGTCTGTTGCAATGTAAACACATTTCGTGTTTATCATATACTTTAAATGTATATATATATATATATATATACACTTACATACACACATACTGACATACATACATATATACACACATACATACATACACTTACACCTGCTGAGAATACATAGTAGTCACTCACGAATACATTTAGGTATCCACCGTGTTAAGAGGGAAAACAAATTTTGTGTTTTATATATGTACATCATCATCATCATCATCATCGTTTAACGTCCATCTTCCACGCTAGCATGGGTTTGGACGGGAATTTTCCCACTTGAGGCAAGAGTGGTTGTCTTGCTCGCATAGGACTGTCTGGCGGGTTTTCTACGGCTGGATGCCCTTCCTAACACCAACCACGTATACAGTGTGGACTGGGAGGTTTTTACCGTGTTACCTACACGGCCACATTACAGCGTGGACTGTGTGTTTTTTTGTCGTGACACCTGAACGACCTCATTTGTTTCGGACTGGATGTTGTGGTACCAACATAACTTTACATTGGAAGGGGTAGTGTGGATAGGTGGGGGTAGTGGGGCCGGGGTGTATTTTTGTTAGAGGTGCCTACTGACTGTAGGTTTCGCTTTGTACATATATATATATATCAGAGTGTTGTAGTTTACTTGAATCATTGTTGAATAGGAAATATAAATTCAAATAATTTAAAAAGCGATACAATACATTAGAAAATTAAAGGTGCCAAGAAAACAATAGAATTTTACCTTAGTTAATTTAATTATCCAAAATATTTTCGGGTTTAAAAACCCATTATCAAGAGAGTATCCCTGTGAAGGTCTTAAAAGATCCTCATTATCTTGGCACCTTTAATTTTCTAATGCATTGTATGGCTTTTAAAATTATTTAAATTTATATATATATAAATATATATATGATGGTTGCAACTCGACTTCAAGCAATGACATCGCTTGACACTCAGGCATGAGCATCATAGACATGGCCCCTCAGTCCTGCCAGGAAGCTGTCCATGGCCAGCAACGCCATGCATTGCAAAAGAATGTCACATACATATATATATATATATACATACATACATACATATATATACATGGCTTAGTGGTTAGAGCATTGGGCTTGCAATCGAAAGGTTGTGAGTTCAATTCTCAGACCAGGTGATGTGTTGTTTCCTTGAGCAAGACACTTTATTTCACATTGCTCCAGTTTACTCAGCTGTAGAAATGAGATGATAGGGACTGGGGGTCCATATCATTCCACTGCAAAGTGGTCGTGGAGGTGCCACGGCAAAAAAGCACCCAGCACTCACTGTAAAAATGAGGTTGGTGTTAGGAAGGGCATCCAGCTGTAGAAAACAAGCCAGAACCAGTTCCCGTCCCACTCTTGAAAGCAGGGAAAAGCGGACGTAAAATTAAATGATATATATATATATATATATATATATACACATGAGGTGAAGGAGTGCGGCTGAGTGGTAAGAGAATTGGATTCACAATCATGATGTTGTGAGTTCGATTCCCGGGCTGGCGCTGCGTTATGTCCTTGAGCAAGACATTTTATTTCACGTTGCTCCTTCTACCTGGAGTTGCAACCAATAGAAAGTATTAGCAATTGGAAAGACCAATGGAAACATTATTTCCTCGGTCCGATTTGACGAAAGTTGATCGACTATATATATATATAACTCATCCTAGAGTGGAAGATGGACGTTAAACGATGATGATGATGATGATATATATGTATAACCTACCTCTGAACAGTATGAAATTCTAGTGACATGTTCATTGTGTGATCTCGGTCTTCTAGTTTCTGGTGTTCTACAATATAATGACAAATAACATGAACACAACAATATATAGAGACTATATAAGTAATATGTAAATTTATGCAAATGTTGGATGTGTTTTCATCAAATATAACTGTTTGATGATTCAACTATCACAATAACAACCATCACCACACCACCGCCACCACCACCACCACCACCACCACCACCACCACTACAACAACCTCACCTCTACATCACTACAGCAACAATAACAAACACCACACCATCACAACAACAACCACAACACAACCACAACTACCACAACAATAACCACTACAATAACAACCACCACAACTACCACCACCACAACAATAACCGCTACAGTAACAGCCACCACAACTACAACCATGACACCACTACAACCACCACCACACTACCACCACCACAACAACTACACCACCTGAAATACTACCACTACACCACCACAACTACCACCACTACAACCACAACTACCACCACCACCACCACAACTACTACCATCACACCACCACAACTACTATTACCACATCACCACAACTACAACCATCACACTACCACAACCACCACCACAACAACAACTACACCACCTTAAGTACTACCACCACTCCACCCGCCACTACAACCACAACTACCATCACCATAACAATCACCATTCTACAAAGAAAGCCCCCCCCCCCCCCCCCCAAAAAAAAAAAACAGTTTTCACTTACCCAGTTCTGGTATGTCTTGAGGAAGAGGAAGTTGATATCTGAAGTAGGAAGAAATGGATTATGGGTATTGTATAAGAAATATAGACTGAGCTAATATGATTGATTTCTTTGGTATTGATTTATTGTTGTTGTTTAATAGAGCCTGTTGTTGTTTGATAGCATCTGTTTTTGTTTGATAATGTTTGATAGAGTCTGTTGTTGTTTGATAAAGGCTGTTATTGTTTGATAGTGTCTGTTGTTGTTTGATAGTGTCTGTTGTTGTTTGATAAAGACTGTTATTGTTTGATAGTGTCTGTTGTTGTTTGATAGTGTCTGTTGTTGTTTGATAAAGACTTATTGTTTAATAGTGTCTGTTGTTGTTTGATAAAGGCTGTTATTGTTTGATAGTGTCTGTTGTTGATTGATAAAGACTGTTATTGTTTGATAGTGTCTGTTGTTGTTTGATAGTGTCTGTTGTTGTTTGATAGTGTCTGTTGTTGTTTGATAAAGACTTATTGTTTAATAGTGTCTGTTGTTGTTTGATAGAGTCTGTTGTTGTTTGATAAAGGCTGTTATTGTTTGATAGTGTCTGTTGTTGATTGATAAAGACTGTTATTGTTTGATAGTGTCTGTTGTTGTTTGATAGTGTCTGTTGTTGTTTGATAAAGACTTATTGTTTAATAGTGTCTGTTGTTGTTTGATAGAGTCTGTTGTTGTTTGATAAAGACTGTTGTTGTTTGATAGTGTCTGTTGTTGTTTGATAAAAACTGTTATTGTTTGATAATGTTTTACAGTGTCTGACATTAGTCAAGTACTGGGGTTGATATAATCAACTCCCTCACCCCACAAATTGTACCTAAATTAAAAATGCTTCTTACTCACCTTATGGGTCGCTGTAGGATCATGTATTATAGTTGGGGATGGTTCCATTGTCTCACTAGTTTGGTATCTGTAATGGCAAACAAACAGTACATTTTACACTAGTTTATATATATATATATGTGAAGGCGTGTGGCTGAGTGGTTAGAGAATTGGATTCGCAATCGTAAGGTTGTGAGTTCGATTCCTGGACCAGGTGATGCGTTATGTCCTTGAGCAAGACACTTTATTTCACGTTGCTCCTTCTACCTGGAGTTGCGACCGATAGATAGTACTAGCAATTGGAAAGATCAACGGAAACATTGTTCCCTCGGTCCGATTTGACGAAAGTCGATCGTTCCTTTATATATATATGATGGCTGAAAACTCTGCTAAGGGTATTGCAATTGCTTGTAACAGATCCTGAACAAGCAATGCCTGTGCTTTGAAGGTTTTGAAGTGGGGAAAGGCCTTGCACTCGACCAATCCCACTCTCTGAGCATCGAAAACACTACCCGAAAAGGAGAACTGGTCAACATCATCGGATGCTTCCGAAGCTGCAGGTTTTTTTTCAGAGTTTCCCTCTCCTAGAAAGGTGGTGTGACAACAACTGGGGGGGGGGGGGGGGGCCTTTCACTCCCAGGTGAAAAAAATAAAAAAATGTACTATTTGGATGGCCGTTGACTCTGCTGAGTTTCTCTGCCCTTTGTCGGGTCTTGTATTTCATCCAGCAGGGTGTCCAAATATCACCCGCCATGGTGTGCTTGCTTTGGTACCAACACCAGTAATTCACTGAATCACATAAACTATATATATATATGTCTGTGTGTGTGTGTGTGTGTGTGCGTGTCTGTGTGTGTGTGTGTGTGCGTGCGTGTCTGTGTGTGTGTGTGTGTGCGTGTCTGTGTGTGTGTGTGTGCGCGCGCACGTGTGTCTGTGTGTGTGTAGGGTTAAAGCCTGTCCCAAGCCCAGAGGCTCATCAGGTAATACTGAGCTAACAATGGAGTAAATTAATAACAGGCAACTCGGTAATTATTACTCACCTGTAATTTACAGGCATCTTCATCACATTAGGTTTCACCTGCTCTTTCCTGATACTCACTGGTTCATTCAAAGAACTGTATGCCGGGGGTGGAGGTGATGTCTCCTTAGAATGTCTGTTATAAGGGGACAAATTGCCATCATTTGTCTCACCAACGCCCCCTTCTACCTCCTCTTCCTCCTCTTCAACTCCATGAATTGATGAGTGTGGATTCCGGGAACTGATTTTGTCCCTAAAAATTAAGGTTTCACAGTCAGATGTTAAATATATTTATACAAAGACAACAACAACAACAACAACAACAATAGATTTTTTTTAACCCTTTAGCATTTAAACCAGCCATATCCAGCCAGAATTCTCTCACCTCTTTCTGTTCAAACTAGCTGTAACCGGCCACTCATGCTGATGTTAAGGTATTGTTCTCAAAAATAAATAATTGTTTCTACTTTTGGCACAAGGCCAGCAATTACCCCAATGCATTACTGGTACTTTATTTTATCAACCCCCGTAAGGATAAAAGGCAAAGTTAACCTCGTCAGGATTTGAACTCAGACCATGAAGGGTAGTAACCCTATGCTGCAAAGCATAGCTTCCGACCCTCTACCAATACTGCCAATCCATCTCAAAATAAATGATATCAAAATCATAGATTCAATATTATGTGAGGTAAAACCTTTACCGTGGAAATACAACAGTAAATGTAGAGTAATGTAAATGGTAAAGGGCTAAAGTAATTTTCCATGAAAAATAGAGCTTACTTTGGTATTAACCAGCATCTGAAGATGTAAAGACTTGTAACTTGTCCCCAGCTGAGGATAGAGAGGCTGAGAAGAGTAGATAGGGGTGGTGTTACCCACAGCTGAGAATAGAGAGGGTGAGAAGAGTAGATAGGGGTGGTGGTGTTACCCACAGCTGAGGATAGAGAGGGTGAGAAGAGTAGATAGGGGTGGTGTTACCCACAGCTGAGAATAGAGAGGGTGAGAAGAGTAGATAGGGGTGGTGGTGTTACCCACAGCTGAGGATAGAGAGGGTGAGAAGAGTAGATAGGGGTGGTGTTACCCACAGTTGAGAATAGAGAGGGTGAGAAGAGTAGATAGGGGTGGTGGTATTACCCACAGCTGAGGATAGAGAGGGTGAGAAGAGTAGATAGGGGTGGTGTTACCCACAGCTGAGGATAGAGAGGGTGAGAAGAGTAGATAGGGGTGGTGTTACCCACAGTTGAGAATAGAGAGGGTGAGAAGAGTAGATAGGGGTGGTGGTATTACCCACAGCTGAGGATAGAGAGGGTGAGAAGAGTAGATAGGGGTGGTGTTACCCACAGCTGAGAATAGAGAGGGTGAGAAGAGTAGATAGGGGTGGTGTTACCCACAGCTGAGGATAGAGAGGGTGAGAAGAGTAGATAGGGGTGGTGTTACCCACAGCTGAGGATAGAGAGGGTGAGAAGAGTAGATAGGGGTGGTGTTACCCACAGCTGAGGATAGAGAGGGTGAGAAGAGTAGATAGGGGTGGTGTTACCCACAACTGAGGACAGAGAGGCTGAGAAGAGTAGATAGGCGTGGTGTTACCCACAGCTGAGGATAGAGAGGCTGAGAAGAGTAGATAGGGGTGGTGTTACCCACAGCTGAGGATAGAGAGGCTGAGAAGAGTAGATAGGGGTGGTGTTACCCACAGCTGAGGATAGAAAGGCTGAGAAGAGTAGATAGGGGTGGTGTTACCCACAGCTGAGGATAGAGAGGGTGAGAAGAGTAGATAGGGGTGGTGTTACCCACAGCTGAGGATAGAGAGGGTGAGAAGAGTAGATAGGGGGGAGGGTGTTACCCACAGCTGAGGATAGAGAGGCTGAGAAGAGTAGATAAGGGTGGTGTTACCCACAGCTGAGAATAGAGAGGGTGAGAAGAGTAGATAGGGGGGGGGGGGTGTTACCCACAGCTGAGGATAGAGAGGCTGAGAAGAGTAGATAGGGGTGGTGTTACCCACAGCTGAGGATAGAGAGGCTGAGAAGAGTAGATAGGGGTGGTGTTACCCACAGCTGAGGATAGAGAGGCTGAGAAGAGTAGATAGGGGTGGTGTTACCCACAGCTGAGGATAGAGAGGGTGAGAAGAGTAGATAGGGTGGTGTTACCCACAGCTGAGGATAGAGAGAGTGAAAGGAGAAGATAGGGGTGGTGTACTTACCCACAACTGATGATAGAGAGGGTAAAAGGAGAAGATAGGGGTGGTGTACTTACCCACAGCTGAGGATAGAGAGGGTAAAAGGAGAAGATAGGGGTGGTGTACTTACCCACAACTGATGATAGAGAGGGTAAAAGGAGAAGATAGGGGTGGTGTACTTACCCACAACTGCGACTCCTAGATTTGGTGTAGTGCTTTGATTTTGGAGAATGTTTGATACGGAACGGTTGGCTCTTGGTTCTGGGGGGGAAGAGTTTATAGAAAAACAGACAATTAGGGGTGAGCTAACAAGGTGGGTTATATAGTAGGGTATATTTTAGGGTGGGTGGTGTAGGTACTGGGGTATATGGTGGTGGTGTAGTTACTGGAGTATATAGCTGGGTAGATATTGGGGTACATGACTGGATCAGTGGGGAAGTTACTGGGTAGACAGTTTAGTGACTGGAGTACATGAATTTATGTATGGTGGTAGTGGGATTGGATGGATGTGTTAGGTTCTGGGGTATGTGATTGCATGGGCTAATTACTGGGGTACCTCCTAAGGTAATACCCAGAAATGTCCCAGGTACCCTTGTAGCAGTAGCCAGGGTAGCTACCTCTTATAGCAATACCCACCATCAATACCTCACCTTAGCCATCAATACCCCACCTTAGCCATCAACATCCCATCTTAGCCATCAACACCCCACTTTAACTATCAATGCTCCACTTTAGCCACCAACATCCTATCAACACCCCACCTTAGCCTTCAACATCCTACTTTAGCCATCAACCCCCATCTTAACCATTAACACCCCATCTTAGCCATCAATACCCGACCTTAGCCATCAACATCCCATCTTAACCATCAACAATCCATCTTAGCCATCAACACCCCACTTTAACTATCAACGCTCCACTTTAGCCACCAACATCCTATCAACACCCCACCTTAGCCTTCAACATCCTACTTTAGCCATCAACCCCCATCTTAACCATTAACACCTCATCTTAGGCATCAATACTCCACCTTAGCCATCAACATCCCATCTGAGCAATCAACACCCCACCTTAGCCATCAACATTCCACCTTAACCCTCCACACCAGAATAAAATAAGCCATCCTACTTACTCCACTTTAGTGTAAGGTATTTCCTTCAGTTGATCTTCAGGCCAATCTTCTGTCTCAATTAAATTGTAACTACAAGGAGACAACATAGATATTTTAGGGTCAAATTGATAAGATATCAAACAATGAAACAAGGGTCAAGTCAACGAAGGGTTAACAGTGAACCAAGGGTCAACAGTGAACCAAGGGTCAACAGTGAACCAAGAATCAGCAATGAACCAAGCATCAACAATGAACCAAGAATCAACAGTGAACCAAGGTCAACTAAAGGTCAACAAAAGGTCAACAATCAACAAAGATCAACAGTGAACCAAGAGTTAATAGTGACCCAAAGATCAATAGTGAATCAAGGATCAACAGTGAACCAAGGACCAGCAGTCAACCTAGGGTCAACAGCCACAACAACAATCTATCATCCTCTATTAAACAGTTTCAGTCTACCTGGCTGTTAAGAGGTACAACATATCTATCAATACAGTTGTAAATAGATTTAAAAGAAAAAGAAAACCAACAAGACATTTTTATTTTAGCAGGAAGATAAAATGAAATAAATTTTATCTGCCCCTTCCCACACAAACCATAATTTGAAATAAAAAAATCCAAGAAATTATAATAAAATTTTCTGAACTTACACAAAATGGTTTTTTAGTTCTTCAGGAGGACGTCTGTTAGGAGATTTACTGCGTCTTCTGGAAATACAACAACAACAACAACAACAACAGTAGTAGTAAGTACAATATCACGTACATATATATTGTACAGTGACATACACAACACAACACATAAATACACACACACATATATATATATACATGTATGCATTGTGTGTGAGAGGAAGAGAGAAAGTGAGTGTGTGGGTTTGAGAGACAGAGAAAAAGAGAAAAATGACACCAGTTCAGAACTGGTACTTTATTAATCTCTCAAAAAGATGAAAGAAAACATTGACTTTGGTGACTATAGAGAGATGGAAAAAATAACTCAGTATAACAACACCAATATCAATAGTCAGAACTTACCGTCTTCTCCGCTTCTGAAGACCATCAGCTGAGGCACCAACACCAACACCGCCACCAACTGTTGTTGAGGAAAGACTTGGAGAGACAGTGCTAAAGATAGGTGAGAGAGAGAGAAAAAGAGTGAGTTTGGAGAGGGAGAGAGAGAGAGACAATACTAAAGATAGGGTAGAGAGAGGAAGAGAGAGAGAGAGAGACAATACTAAAGATAAAGGAGAGAGAGGGAGAGAAAGTATTTTGAACCATTCATTACGATATTTCTCATGAAATACATTGTTTATGATTTACAAATAGTTTAGAAAATAATAAAGAATTTTGAGGGATTTAATAATATAATTAACCTTCCCATTATTAAGTTGGTATTTGGAACATAACTAAACAAAGGTTCTTTTTGGCACAAGGCCAGAAATTATCCCAGTGTATTACTGGTACTTTATTTTATCGACCCCGTAAGGATGAAAGGCAAAGTTCACCTTGGCGGCATTTGAACTCAGACCATAAAGGGTTCTTACATAAAAATTATAATGGAAGGTTTTTAGATAAATATAAACACTTTAAATCTTTCATTACAACTTTTCTCATGAAAAACATTGCCAATGATTTTCAAATATTCTAGAAAATAATCAAGAATTTGGAATGGATTTAGTAATATAACTTTCTCATTATTAAACTGGTGTTTGGAACACAACTTAAATGTTCTTACATATTATTATGATGGCAGGGCTTTAGATAATTACTAGACCACCCATGCCCCTTTGGGTCACGGGTAGTCTAGTAATATATATAGAGAGGGTTATAATATATAGAGAGGGGATTATAATATATATAGAGAGAAGGTTATAATATATATAGAGAGGGTTATTGGTTATCACGGAGCTGTTGGCTATTTATAAAGGTACCCGGAAAAACCCTGTATCTCAGGAAACTGTGCTCTGATTTACATGAAACTTGTTTTATTCCATTTGTACTCCCATTTCAAAGGCAACTTGCTTTCAAAGTATTTTCCCATTATGCACCATTTTGGCTGTATTAAATTAGATACAAGCACACAATCACAGAGTTTTAGTAGTATATAGATAATCATTTTAAAAGAAACAGCTTTCTATCATAGAACGAGGGGCAATTTCAGGTGGTTTGGTATTAAAGGGATTACATAGGCACTGATGATAATGGCCTCTCTCTCTGACTCTCACCCAAACACGATATTCGCAGGTTTTTTTCTGGTTGATGCCCTTTCTATCATCAACCACTTTATAGCATGGACTCAGTGCCCTTTATCATGCCACCAGTATTAGTGGGGTTGTCCGTCAGAACTTAAATATACCCTCCACACAGATGGGTTGCCTTCACAACAGTTTAACTTTCAGCACGCTTTAGGTGCATCATGTCGCCAATAGAGTAATCTCCCCTTAATACATAATGCAGTGTCAAGGGAAGCAATTCATAAAAATTTCTAGTGTGCTAAAGATTAAGGAGCCCATGTCTCCACTACACAACTATTTATTTAAAGTCACTGCTCTCTAAGATGGGTTGCCTTTATTATGGCTTATAGAGTCAACATCTACTCTGATATATATAATACACGCATACACACACACACAAACACATACATATACACACATGCATAGATATATGATATGTGGTACTGAAGAATCTAATGGCACAGGTTTTATTCATCAGAATTCATTGGAATGACAACAAGAAACATAGAAGAGACAAAATAAAGAAAAAATAGTGAAAAAGAAGAGGTAGAAGAAATAGAAAGAATTGAAGGAAGAAAAATATATATTAAGTTAACTTACTCCTCTCTGACAGTAGATGGTCTTGAGTTATCACCAGAACTGATACCACCTCGTGATGGATATAATGGGGGCCTACGGTTGGAAATATCAGAGTCACTGTTACTGGTCGGTTCTTTTCTGGAGGACAGAGATATGATATATATAATATATATATATAATGTATATATAATATATATATATATATATATATATATATATATATATATATATATATATATATATAATGTGTGGTAATGATGGATTAGACACACATACACACACTGACAGGCAGCACACATACATGCACAAAAAGTGACAGACAGACACACACAGTGACAGACATGTGCACGCGTGCAAACACACAGAGGATTCCTGTGAGAGAAAGAAAGATAAGTAAGCTTCCTATTCTCTTCACAATCATCTATCTTCCTAATAAATACATAGAACAGAGAGAAACACACTTGTTACTGTCAGAAACACACCTGTTACTGCCAGAAACACACCTGTTATTGCCAGAAACACACCTGTTATTGCCAGAAATACAACACACCTGTTACTGCCAGAAATACATCTGTTACTGTCACAAACACACCTGTTATGACCAGAAACACAACACACCTGTTATTGTCAGAAACACAACTTACTGTTAGAAACATACCTGTTACTGTCAGAAACACACCTGTTACTGTCAGAAACACACCTGTTACTGCTAGAAACACACCTGTTACTGTCAGAAATACACCTGTTACTGCTAGAAACACACCTGTTACTGCCAGAAACACACCTGTTACTGTCAGAAACACACCTGTTACTGCCAGAAATACACCTGTTACTGTCAGAAACACACCTGTTACTGCTAGAAACACACCTGTTACTGTCAGAAACACACCTGTTACTTACTGCCAAAAATACACCTGTTACTGTCAGAAATACACCTGTTACTGCCAGAAACACACCTGTTACTGTCAGAAACACACCTGTTACTGCCAGAAACACACCTGTTACTGTCAGAAACACCTGTTACTGCTAGAAAAACACCTGCTACTGTCAGAAACACACCTGTTACTGCCAAAAATACACCTGTTACTGTCAGAAACACACCTGTTACTGCCAGAAACACACCTGTTACTGTCAGAAACACACCTGTTACTGTCAGAAACACACCTGTTACTGCTAGAAACACACCTGTTACTGTCAGAAACACACCGGTTACTGTCAGAAACACACCTGTTACTGTCAGAAACACACCTGTTACTGTCAGAATCACACCTGTTACTGCCAGAAACACACCTGTTACTGCCAGAAACACACCTGTTACTGTCAGAAACACACCTGCTGCAGCCAGAAACACACATGTTACTGCTAGAAACACACCTGTTACTGTCAGAAACACACCTGTTACTGTCAGAATCACACCTGCTGCAGCCAGAAACACGCCTGTTACTGCTAGAAACACACCTGTTACTGTCAGAAACACACCTGTTACTGTCAGAAACACACCTGTTACAAGGATCAAACAAATATCAGGTAGAAATTTACCTTTGCCGTCTTGTAGTGTTGGATTTTTCACTTTCATTGTCAGAACCTTTCTTATTTGAGGGGTACCTAACAAAAACAGAATGATAATACAGAGGTGATGACGATGTTATATATAAGGTAGAGTGTAATTTAGAGGATGGGGTGGTGCTGAAAGAAACATTTAACTATAAGATATTAACACTCACACAACTGACCAACAACTGACCTTAAAAGAGTGACCAGATCATAGATATACACCATAAATATTTGAGATATTTTGTAAAATGTCTAATTCTACATTGGGCCTCATTAACCCAAAGCCACATACCCAGGCTTCCAGGATTTTTGGGTCCCCTCTAGTACTTCAATCTTTTATCCAACTACAAAAAAAAAGTGATGGCTCCTTAGTCCATGTGGAGCCCCTAGGCTTGAGCCAAGTCAGCCCTTATCCTTATATTGCCCTGATTCTACAGAAGAACAACAGAAACATTGATTACTCACCTTTTCTTATAATTCTGTTCACTGTCACTACCAGACATGGCACGGCGCTGTACTTGGAACTTGAGTTTGTCACTTTTTGTTGACATTGGGGAATCTTTTCCAGATGTGTACAGACCTCTACATAATAATAATAACAATAACGATAATTGTTTCTACATTAGGCACAAGGCCAGCAATTTGAAGGGGAGGGGAAAGTCGATTAAATCAACCCCAGTATGTTACTGGTACTTTATTTTATCGACCCCATAAGGATGAAAGGCAAAGCTAACCTTGGTGGGATTTGAACTCAAATCGTAAAGGGGCGTAACTCTATGCCGTGAAGCAGGGTGTCCAGCACTCTACCAATACTACCAATCCACCATTTCTTATTTTGGCACGAGGCCAACAATTTGGGGGGGAGGAGAAAGTTGATTAAATCGACCCCAGTGTGTTACTGGTACTTTATTTTTTCAACCCTGTAAGGATGAAAAACAAAGCTAACCTCAACAGGATTTGAATTCAGAATGTTAAACCTGTAACTCCAGATTTAGTAATGTAGTACTATATATATAATATATGAAAAAGAATAGGATGATCATTGATGTAACACCTTTCATGAAATGGCCTGCTCTGTTAGCTATGACCTAGGGCTAAACAACAAAGTGAGTAAGATCAATGGTAAAACTAATTCCTTTTAAGGAATGAAGACTGATGTGAAGGAATTGGCGAGACTTACCCAGCAGAACTTGATTCCCAGGGATAGGATCTGGTACTCCGTGGTGAGTCTTTACTGGGGAGTTCTGGGAGACTCCTTAGACGGGGCCTGGTGAGTATAAGGTAAATAGGGAGAATAAGGTAATTTAAGATTGTTAACATGGAGTGTAGATAGAGAAGACATGCTGGGAAATAGGGATTATAGTCAGTTGGGCATATGGTAGATAATGAATATTGCCTATTAGGTGAATATGGTCTGTTGGGTATATGGTAGTGAATATAGTCTATTGGGTATATGGTAGTGAATATGAACTGTTGTGTATATAGCAGTAAATATGGTCTATTGGGTATATGGTAGTGAATATGGACTGTTGGGTATATGGTAGTGAATATGAACTGTTGTGTATATGGCAGTAAATATGGTCTATTGGGTATATGGTAGTGAATATGGACTGTTGGGTATATGGTAGTGAATATGGTCTGTTGGGTATATGGTAGTAAATATGGTCTGTTGGGTATATGGTAGTAAATATGGTCTGTTGGGTATATGGTAGTGAATATGGTCTGTTGGGTATATGGTAGTAAATATGGTCTGTTGGGTATATGGTAGTGAATATGGACTGTTGGGTATATGGTAGTGAATATGGTCTGTTGGGTATATGGTAGTAAATATGGTCTGTTGGGTATATGGTAGTGAATATGGTCTGTTGGGTATATGGTAGTAAATATGGTCTGTTGGGTATATGGTAGTGAATATGGACTGTTGGGTATATGGTAGTGAATATGGTCTGTTGGGTATATGGTAGTAAATATGGTCTGTTGGGTATATGGTAGTGAATATGGTCTGTTGGGTATATGGTAGTGAATATAGTCTATTGGGTATATGGTAGTGAATATGAACTGTTGTGTATATAGCAGTAAATATGGTCTATTGGGTATATGGTAGTGAATATGGACTGTTGGGTATATGGTAGTGAATATGAACTGTTGTGTATATGGCAGTAAATATGGTCTATTGGGTATATGGTAGTGAATATGGACTGTTGGGTATATGGTAGTGAATATGGTCTGTTGGGTATATGGTAGTAAATATGGTCTGTTGGGTATATGGTAGTAAATATGGTCTGTTGGGTATATGGTAGTGAATATGGTCTGTTGGGTATATGGTAGTAAATATGGTCTGTTGGGTATATGGTAGTGAATATGGACTGTTGGGTATATGGTAGTGAATATGGTCTGTTGGGTATATGGTAGTAAATATGGTCTGTTGGGTATATGGTAGTGAATATGGTCTGTTGGGTATATGGTAGTAAATATGGTCTGTTGGGTATATGGTAGTGAATATGGACTGTTGGGTATATGGTAGTGAATATGGTCTGTTGGGTATATGGTAGTAAATATGGTCTGTTGGGTATATGGTAGTGAATATGGTCTGTTGGGTATATGGTAGTGAATATGGACTGTTGGGTATATGGTAGTGAATATGGACTGTTGGGTATATGGTAGTGAATATGGTCTGTTGGGTATATGGTAGTAAATATGGTCTGTTGGGTATATGGTAGTGAATATGGTCTGTTGGGTATATGGTAGTAAATATGGTCTGTTGGGTATATGGTAGTGAATATAGACTATTGGGTATATGGTAGTGAATATGGTCTGTTGGGTATATGGTAGTGAATATAGACTATTGGGTATATGGTAGTGAATATGAACTGTTGGGTATATGGCAGTAAATATGGTCTATTGGGTATATGGTAGTGAATATAGACTATTGGGTATATGGTAGTGAATATGGTCTGTTGGGTATATGGTAGTGAATATGGTCTGTTGGGTATATGGTAGTAAATATGGTCTGTTGGGTATATGGTAGTGAATATGGTCTGTTGGGTATATGGTAGTGAATATGGTCTGTTGAGTATATGGTAGCTAATGAATATGGTCCGTTGGGTATATGGTAGATAGTAAATAAGGACTGTTGGGTATATGGTAATCAATAGCAATAATAAGAACACTATAAAATACCTACATTCTAATAGCATCCGGACTGATTGTGGTAGATAGTGGTAGTTTTGAAATTTGATCACCATAACAACTAACTGGAAAATAGAGAGAAATTTACAAATTTTGAAACAATTGTAGTATTGATGTTTTTATAAATGTTGATATTTAAATAATGAGAAAGTTATTTATCTATATATAAATTTGAGCGACTGCTGTCTGTCCGTCCATCACACAATGTGTGTTTGTGTGAATGTATGGGTGTTTATAAGGAAGGAAGGGGATGGTAAAAAAACTATAGCAAAACAGTGGCTGGTGTTCCATTTGCTATGCTGTGAGTGTATGTGTATGTGTGTGTTTGTGTAAATGTATGTGTGTGTGTTTTTGTGTAAATGTATGTCTGTGAGTGTATTTTTGTAAGTGTGTCTGTGTTTGCACGTTTATATTTAAATACTCACACATATAGATGTATGCATACACACATGTACACATATATACACATACGCGTCAGCGTGTTGAAATATATTCTTGTATTATTAAGTTTTACAAAATTCTCGATCAATTTTTAAAGTCATAGGTCGTGTCTTTCATTAGAAATATACTAACAAAAGAGTTAATGTGTCACAGTCCTCGAAGTACTGTTTGTTACAGTCCCAGAGTTACTGTTGTTACAGTCCCAGAGTTACTGTTGTTACAGTCCCAGAGTTACTGTTTGTTACAGTCCTCGAAGTACTGTTTGTTACAGTCCCAGAGTTACTGTTGTTACAGTCCCAGAGTTACTGTTGTTACAGTCCCAGAGTTACTGTTTGTTACAGTCCTCGAAGTACTGTTTGTTACAGTCCCAGAGTTACTGTTGTTACAGTCCCAGAGTTACTGTTGTTACAGTCCCAGAGTTACTGTTGTTACAGTCCCAGAGTTACTGTTTGTTACAGTCCCTGAGTTACTGTTGTTACAGTCCCAGAGTTACTGTTTGTTACAGTCCCAGAGTTACTGTTGTTACAGTCCCTGAGTTGCTGTTGTTACAGTCCCAGAGTTACTGTTGTTACAGTCCCTGAGTTACTGTTGTTACAGTCCCAGGGTTACTGTTGTTACAGTCCCTGAGTTACTGTTGTTACAGTCCCTGAGTTACTGTTGTTACAGTCCCAGAGTTACTGTTGTTACAGTCCCTGAGTTACTGTTGTTACAGTCCCAGAGTTACTGTTGTTACAGTCCCTGAGTTACTGTTGTTACAGTCCCTGAGTTACTGTTTGTTACAGTCCCAGAGTTACTGTTGTTACAGTCCCTGAGTTACTGTTGTTACAGTCCCTGAGTTACTGTTGTTACAGTCCCTGAGTTGCTGTTGTTACAGTCCCAGAGTTACTGTTGTTACAGTCCCTGAGTTACTGTTGTTACAGTCCCTGAGTTACTGTTTGTTACAGTCCCTGAGTTACTGTTGTTACAGTTCCAGAGTTGCTGTTGTTACAGTCCCAGAGTTGCTGTTGTTACAGTCCCTGAGTTACTGTTGTTACAGTCCCTGAGTTACTGTTGTTACAGTCCCTGAGTTACTGTTGTTACAGTCCCTGAGTTACTGTTTGTTACAGTCCCTGAGTTACTGTTGTTACAGTCCCAGAGTTGCTGTTGTTACAGTCTCTGAGTTACTGTTTGTTACAGTCCCAGAGTTACTGTTTGTTACAGTCCCTGAGTTACTGTTTGTTACAGTCCCAGAGTTACTGTTGTTACAGTCCCTGAGTTACTGTTTGTTACAGTCCCTGAGTTACTGTTGTTACAGTCCCTGAGTTACTGTTGTTACAGTCCCAAAGTTACTGTTGTTACAGTCCCTGAGTTACTGTTGTTACAGTCCCTGAGTTACTGTTTGTTACAGTCCCAGATTTGCTGTTGTTACAGTTCCAGATTTGCTGTTGTTACAGTCCCAGAGTTACTGTTGTTACAGTCCCTGAGTTACTGTTGTTACAGTCCCTGAGTTACTGTTGTTACAGTCCCTGAGTTACTGTTTGTTACAGTCCCTGAGTTGCTGTTGTTACAGTCCCAGAGTTACTGTTTGTTACAGTCCCAGATTTGCTGTTGTTACAGTTCCAGAGTTGCTGTTGTTACAGTTCCAGAGTTGCTGTTGTTACAGTCCCTGAGTTACTGTTGTTACAGTCCCAGAGTTACTGTTGTTACAGTCCCTGAGTTACTGTTTGTTACAGTCCCAGAGTTACTGTTGTTACAGTCCCTGAGTTACTGTTGTTACAGTCCCTGAGTTACTGTTTGTTACAGTCCCTGAGTTGCTGTTGTTACAGTCCCTGAGTTACTGTTGTTACAGTCTCTGAGTTACTGTTGTTACAGTCCCTGAGTTACTGTTGTTACAGTCCCAGAGTTACTGTTGTTACAGTCCCTGAGTTACTGTTTGTTACAGTCCCTGAGTTACTGTTGTTACAGTCCCTGAGTTACTGTTGTTACAGTCCCAGAGTTACTGTTGTTACAGTCCCTGAGTTACTGTTTGTTACAGTCCCAGAGTTGCTGTTGTTACAGTCCCAGAGTTGCTGTTGTTACAGTCTCTGAGTTACTGTTTGTTACAGTCCCAGAGTTACTGTTGTTACAGTCCCTGAGTTACTGTTTGTTACAGTCCCAGAGTTGCTGTTGTTACAGTCTCTGAGTTACTGTTTGTTACAGTCCCAGAGTTACTGTTTGTTACAGTCCCAGAGTTGCTGTTGTTACAGTCCCTGAGTTGCTGTTGTTACAGTCCCCGAGTTACTATTGTTACAGTCCCAGAGTTACTGTTGTTACAGTCCCTGAGTTACTGTTGTTACAGTCCCAGAGTTACTGTTGTTACAGTCCCTGAGTTACTGTTTGTTACAGTCCCAGAGTTGCTGTTGTTACAGTCCCAGAGTTGCTGTTGTTACAGTCTCTGAGTTACTGTTTGTTACAGTCCCAGAGTTGCTGTTGTTACAGTCTCTGAGTTACTGTTTGTTACAGTCCCAGAGTTGCTGTTGTTACAGTCTCTGAGTTACTGTTTGTTACAGTCCCAGAGTTACTGTTTGTTACAGTCCCTGAGTTACTGTTGTTACAGTCCCTGAGTTACTGTTTGTTACAGTCCCTGAGTTACTGTTGTTACAGTCCCTGAGTTACTGTTTGTTACAGTCCCTGAGTTGCTGTTGTTACAGTCCCTGAGTTACTGTTTGTTACAGTCCCTGAGTTACTGTTGTTACAGTCCCAGAGTTGCTGTCGTTACAGTCCCAGAGTTACTGTTGTTACAGTCCCTGAGTTGCTGTTGTTACAGTCCCCGAGTTACTATTGTTACAGTCCCAGAGTTACTGTTGTTACAGTCCCTGAGTTACTGTTGTTACAGTCCCAGAGTTACTGTTGTTACAGTCCCTGAGTTACTGTTTGTTACAGTCCCAGAGTTGCTGTTGTTACAGTCCCAGAGTTGCTGTTGTTACAGTCTCTGAGTTACTGTTTGTTACAGTCCCAGAGTTGCTGTTGTTACAGTCTCTGAGTTACTGTTTGTTACAGTCCCAGAGTTGCTGTTGTTACAGTCTCTGAGTTACTGTTTGTTACAGTCCCAGAGTTACTGTTTGTTACAGTCCCTGAGTTACTGTTGTTACAGTCCCTGAGTTACTGTTTGTTACAGTCCCTGAGTTACTGTTGTTACAGTCCCTGAGTTACTGTTTGTTACAGTCCCTGAGTTGCTGTTGTTACAGTCCCTGAGTTACTGTTTGTTACAGTCCCTGAGTTACTGTTGTTACAGTCCCAGAGTTGCTGTCGTTACAGTCCCAGAGTTACTGTTTGTTACAGTCCCTGAGTTACTGTTGTTACAGTCCCAGAGTTGCTGTCGTTACAGTCCCTGAGTTACTGTTTGTTACAGTCCCAGAGTTGCTGTTGTTACAGTCCCAGAGTTGCTGTTGTTACAGTCTCTGAGTTACTGTTTGTTACAGTCCCAGAGTTGCTGTTGTTACAGTCTCTGAGTTACTGTTTGTTACAGTCCCAGAGTTGCTGTTGTTACAGTCTCTGAGTTACTGTTTGTTACAGTCCCAGAGTTACTGTTTGTTACAGTCCCTGAGTTACTGTTGTTACAGTCCCTGAGTTACTGTTTGTTACAGTCCCTGAGTTGCTGTTGTTACAGTCCCTGAGTTACTGTTTGTTACAGTCCCTGAGTTACTGTTGTTACAGTCCCAGAGTTACTATTGTTACAGCCCCAGAGTTACTGTTGTTACAGTCCCTGAGTTACTGTTGTTACAGTCCCAGAGTTACTGTTGTTACAGTCCCTGAGTTACTGTTTGTTACAGTCCCAGAGTTGCTGTTGTTACAGTCCCAGAGTTGCTGTTGTTACAGTCTCTGAGTTACTGTTTGTTACAGTCCCAGAGTTGCTGTTGTTACAGTCTCTGAGTTACTGTTTGTTACAGTCCCAGAGTTGCTGTTGTTACAGTCTCTGAGTTACTGTTTGTTACAGTCCCAGAGTTACTGTTTGTTACAGTCCCTGAGTTACTGTTGTTACAGTCCCTGAGTTACTGTTTGTTACAGTCCCTGAGTTACTGTTGTTACAGTCCCTGAGTTACTGTTTGTTACAGTCCCTGAGTTGCTGTTGTTACAGTCCCTGAGTTACTGTTTGTTACAGTCCCTGAGTTACTGTTGTTACAGTCCCAGAGTTGCTGTCGTTACAGTCCCAGAGTTACTGTTTGTTACAGTCCCTGAGTTACTGTTGTTACAGTCCCAGAGTTGCTGTCGTTACAGTCCCAGAGTTGCTGTTGTTACAGTCTCTGAGTTACTGTTTGTTACAGTCCCTGAGTTACTGTTGTTACAGTCCCTGAGTTACTGTTGTTACAGTCCCAGAGTTGCTGTTGTTACAGTCTCTGAGTTACTGTTTGTTACAGTCCCTGAGTTACTGTTGTTACAGTCCCAGAGTTGCTGTTGTTACAGTCCCTGAGTTGCTGTTGTTACAGTCCCTGAGTTACTGTTGTTACAGTCCCTGAGTTACTGTTGTTACAGTCCCAGAGTTACTGTTTGTTACAGTCCCTGAGTTACTGTTGTTACAGTCCCAGAGTTACTGTTGTTACAGTCCCTGAGTTACTGTTGTTACAGTCCCAGAGTTACTGTTGTTACAGTCCCTGAGTTGCTGTTGTTACAGTCCCAGAGTTACTGTTTGTTACAGTCCCTGAGTTACTGTTGTTACAGTCCCCGAGTTACTGTTTGTTACAGTCCCAGAGTTACTGTTGTTACAGTCCCTGAGTTACTGTTTGTTACAGTCCCAGAGTTGCTGTTGTTACAGTCCCAGAGTTGCTGTTGTTACAGTCTCTGAGTTACTGTTTGTTACAGTCCCAGAGTTACTGTTGTTACAGTCCCTGAGTTACTGTTTGTTACAGTCCCAGAGTTGCTGTTGTTACAGTCTCTGAGTTACTGTTTGTTACAGTCCCAGAGTTACTGTTTGTTACAGTCCCAGAGTTGCTGTTGTTACAGTCCCTGAGTTGCTGTTGTTACAGTCCCTGAGTTACTATTGTTACTGTCCCAGAGTTACTGTTGTTACAGTCCCTGAGTTACTGTTTGTTACAGTCCCAGAGTTACTGTTGTTACAGTCCCTGAGTTACTGTTGTTAGAGTCCCAGAGTTACTGTTGTTACAGTCCCTGAGTTACTGTTTGTTACAGTCCCAGAGTTGCTGTTGTTACAGTCCCAGAGTTGCTGTTGTTACAGTCTCTGAGTTACTGTTTGTTACAGTCCCAGAGTTGCTGTTGTTACAGTCTCTGAGTTACTGTTTGTTACAGTCCCAGAGTTGCTGTTGTTACAGTCTCTGAGTTACTGTTTGTTACAGTCCCAGAGTTACTGTTTGTTACAGTCCCAGAGTTGCTGTTGTTACAGTCCCTGAGTTACTGTTGTTACAGTCCCTGAGTTACTGTTGTTACAGTCCCAGAGTTACTGTTTGTTACAGTCCCTGAGTTACTGTTGTTACAGTCCCTGAGTTACTGTTTGTTACAGTCCCTGAGTTACTGTTGTTACAGTCCCTGAGTTACTGTTTGTTACAGTCCCTGAGTTGCTGTTGTTACAGTCCCTGAGTTACTGTTTGTTACAGTCCCTGAGTTACTGTTGTTACAGTCCCAGAGTTGCTGTCGTTACAGTCCCAGAGTTGCTGTTGTTACAGTCTCTGAGTTACTGTTTGTTACAGTCCCAGAGTTGCTGTTGTTACAGTCTCTGAGTTACTGTTTGTTACAGTCCCTGAGTTACTGTTGTTACAGTCCCAGAGTTGCTGTTGTTACAGTCCCTGAGTTGCTGTTGTTACAGTCCCCGAGTTACTGTTGTTACAGTCCCTGAGTTACTGTTGTTACAGTCCCTGAGTTACTGTTTGTTACTGTCCCTGAGTTACTGTTGTTACAGTCCCAGAGTTACTGTTGTTACAGTCCCTGAGTTACTGTTTGTTACAGTCCCAGAGTTACTGTTGTTACAGTCCCTGAGTTACTGTTGTTACAGTCCCAGAGTTACTGTTGTTACAGTCCCTGAGTTGCTGTTGTTACAGTCCCAGAGTTACTGTTTGTTACAGTCCCTGAGTTACTGTTGTTACAGTCCCCGAGTTACTGTTTGTTACAGTCCCTGAGTTACTGTTGTTACAGTCCCTGAGTTGCTGTTGCTACAGTCCCAGAGTTACTGTTTGTTACAGTCCCTGAGTTACTCTTGTTACAGTCCCTGATTTACTGTTGTTACAGTCCCTGAGTTACTGTTGTTACAGTCCCAGAGTTACTGTTTGTTACAGTCCCTGAGTTACTGTTTGTTACAGTCCCTGAGTTACTGTTGTTACAGTCCCAGAGTTGCTGTTGTTACAGTCCCAGAGTTGCTGTTGTTACAGTCTCTGAGTTACTGTTTGTTACAGTCCCAGAGTTACTGTTGTTACAGTCCCTGAGTTACTGTTTGTTACAGTCCCAGAGTTGCTGTTGTTACAGTCTCTGAGTTACTGTTTGTTACAGTCCCAGAGCTACTGTTTGTTACAGTCCCAGAGTTGCTGTTGTTACAGTCCCTGAGTTGCTGTTGTTACAGTCCCTGAGTTACTATTGTTACAGTCCCAGAGTTACTGTTGTTACAGTCCCTGAGTTACTGTTTGTTACAGTCCCAGAGTTACTGTTGTTACAGTCCCTGAGTTACTGTTGTTACAGTCCCAGAGTTACTGTTGTTACAGTCCCTGAGTTACTGTTTGTTACAGTCCCAGAGTTGCTGTTGTTATAGTCCCAGAGTTGCTGTTGTTACAGTCTCTGAGTTACTGTTTGTTACAGTCCCAGAGTTGCTGTTGTTACAGTCTCTGAGTTACTGTTTGTTACAGTCCCAGAGTTGCTGTTGTTACAGTCTCTGAGTTACTGTTTGTTACAGTCCCAGAGTTACTGTTTGTTACAGTCCCTGAGTTACTGTTGTTACAGTCCCACAGTTACTGTTTGTTACAGTCCCTGAGTTACTGTTGTTACAGTCCCTGAGTTACTGTTTGTTACAGTCCCTGAGTTACTGTTGTTACAGTCCCTGAGTTACTGTTTGTTACAGTCCCTGAGTTGCTGTTGTTACAGTCTCTGAGTTACTGTTTGTTACAGTCCCTGAGTTACTGTTGTTACAGTCCCAGAGTTGCTGTCGTTACAGTCCCAGTGTTGCTGTTGTTACAGTCTCTGAGTTACTGTTTGTTACAGTCCCTGAGTTACTGTTGTTACAGTCCCTGAGTTACTGTTGTTACAGTCCCAGAGTTGCTGTTGTTACAGTCTCTGAGTTACTGTTTGTTACAGTCCCTGAGTTACTGTTGTTACAGTCCCAGAGTTGCTGTTGTTACAGTCCCTGAGTTGCTGTTGTTACAGTCCCTGAGTTACTGTTGTTACAGTCCCTGAGTTACTGTTGTTACAGTCCCTGAGTTACTGTTTGTTACAGTCCCTGAGTTACTGTTGTTACAGTCCCAGAGTTACTGTTGTTACAGTCCCTGAGTTACTGTTGTTACAGTCCCAGAGTTACTGTTGTTACAGTCCCTGAGTTGCTGTTGTTACAGTCCCAGAGTTACTGTTTGTTACAGTCCCTGAGTTACTGTTGTTACAGTCCCCGAGTTACTGTTTGTTACAGTCCCAGAGTTACTGTTTGTTACAGTCCCTGAGTTACTGTTGTTACAGTCCCTGAGTTGCTGTTGCTACAGTCCCAGAGTTACTGTTTGTTACAGTCCCTGAGTTACTGTTGTTACAGTCCCAGAGTTACTGTTTGTTACAGTCCCTGAGTTACTGTTTGTTACAGTCCCTGAGTTACTGTTGTTACAGTCCCAGAGTTACTGTTGTTACAGTCCCAGAGTTACTGTTTGTTAGTCCCTGAGTTACTGTTGTTACAGTCCCTGAGTTACTGTTGTTACAGTCCCTGAGTTACTGTTTGTTACAGTCCCAGAGTTGCTGTTGTTACAGTCCCAGAGTTACTGTTTGTTACAGTCCCAGAGTTACTGTTTGTTACAGTCCCAGAGTTGCTGTTGTTACAGTCCCAGAGTTACTGTTTGTTACAGTCCCAGAGTTGCTGTTGTTAGAGTCCCAGAGTTAGTTGTTACAGTCCCTGAGTTACTGTTTGTTACAGTCTCTGCGTTACTGTTGTTACAGTCCCTGAGTTACTGTTTGTTATAGTCCCAGACTTACTGTTGTTACAGTCACAGAGTTGCTGTTGTTACAGTCCCAGAGTTACTGTTTCTTACAGTCCCTGAGTTGCTGTTGTTACAGTCCCTGAGTTACTGTTTGTTACAGTCCCAGAGTTACTGTTTGTTACAGTCCCAGAGTTGCTGTTGTTACAGTCCCAGAGTTAATGTTTGTCACAGTTTTACAGACATGTTTATCACAGTTCTAGACTTACCACTAATTTTAGGGTCTGAATGAGATCTCCTTTGATGTTTCTTACTAGCAACTCTCACCACTTCAGGTTGATCTCGAAATCTTTGGTTTTCTTTCATCATACGTTCTGTTCTCCCACTGAAGAATTGTGAAAGACATACCATTGAATTATTTGTGATGGTAAATAGACATAGTATTGCTTTTAGGTGGTGGGTGGGGTTAATTAAAAACAAAGTATAAAACAACACGATGACTTTGACATTAAACATTAAGGTTTTTACTCAAAGACTGGAAATTTTCACAAAGTTCTGTCCTCTAATAAAGATACTATAAACATTTGAATTAACAAAGCTGTTTTTAGATATTTCCTGCTAAATCAATGCAGGGTGTTAAGAGTTAATATGACATTATGACCCACATAACAGGAAGAGATGACATGCCCATATCTTACCTAAAGAATGCGTGGTGCTCTACACAACATCTCCACAAATGTTTACAAGCCACTTTATTGCCAGATTCAAAGGCATACCAATGCTCATCACACTGCAATAATAGAAACAACAGACATATATATATGTATAGAGTATGGTCTTTAAAGCGATGAAATGCCTATGATAGTTGGAAGATCACTGATGAAGGACAAACTTTTTTCATATATATATCCATAATTTTCAGTAGCACCACTCCACATAAATTCCTCAATTTAAGAATGACCTGTAGTATCTATTTCATACTATTAACCTTATTTGAAAATATATCTGACCAAGAATGCCTTTTGTGAAAATCAGTCATGTGGAACTATTGTCATCTTGCCTGATGGTTTGAACCTTACAGAACCACCTACCTCTTTGAGGTCAAATACCAACCTACTACCATCTACAAACTGACCAATGAGAATCAAGACTATTCCTGCTGACAACATCAAAGTATTCCTAACAAGCTCATATGTCCCAAGGCTCTGATACCATCAACACTATACACACAGAGCTGGCATATCTAAGAACTGACTAACTACCTGATGAGGTCATAGCAATTCAATGGCTATCATCGAAATATATATAGCAGTAAATAAAGGATTATGAGTTCATGCAATTGACTTATGTTTCGTCACTATATATATATATATATATATATATATATATATATATATATATATATATATAGAGAGAGAGAGAGAGAGAGAGAGAGAGAAAGTGGAATTGGAAATAGTATGAAAAGTATATTTAAAAGATCTGTTTTTGTTTTTTTTCCTTCTTTGATTCGTCAAAGTGACATTATGGAAAAAAATGAGAGGAACAATTTAAAAAAAAAACCGAGCTTTTCTTATATAGAACCTTACTCCTTTTTTAAATATATATTTGGGTTAGATTACATAAACCATATCCCTGTGTGTTGTAAGAAGTGACTAAAAGGGTTGGAGTCAGGAAGGGTATACAGCTGTAAGACATTGCTTCAAAAGGTCCCGTCCAACCCATGCCGGCATGAAAAAGTTGATGTAAAAATGATAGTGATGATATTGATGATGATGATTATATATATATATATATATATATGTATATGTATATATATATATAAAGAAAAAGAGATGAAATCGAAAATGCAACTGGAGTCTTATTTTTTTAAAAATATATATATTTATTTGGTTCCTTTACCGGTTTCGCAGTTCTTCTGCTTTTCAAAAGGTGAGTTGAGATGGAGGGTCTGTGGTTTTTCTCACATCTATATATATATATATATATATACACATATATATATATATACACACACACAACATAAAACAACAATGACAAAGACTGCTCATATCTTTCATCATATCTTCACATGTTGAAGTTAATGATATTATAACACACTCATCACAAGGACCATGGAGTTGCTTTTAGATGGTGGTGGGGCTAATTAAAAACAAACCTCATGTGGGCACACACACACATACACACACATACATATATATGGAATAGAATGAGTTACTATCAATTTCAAAGTTGTGTGTGTTTCAGGTGTTCAACCAGCAACTCACCCTACCCATTACATTAACAAGTCAGTACCGTATTTCCTGTCCTTGAGGATGGACCCACATTTTGAGAGCCAAAAATTTGAAAAAAAAATAATTGTTTCTACTTTAGGCACAAGGCCAGCAATTACCCAGGGCATTACTGGTACTTTATTTTATCGACCCCGTAAGGATGAAAGGCAAAGTCAACCTCGGCGGGATTTGAACTCAGATCGTAAAGGGACGTAACTATGCTGGAAAGCATGGCGTCCGACCCTCTACTGATACTGCCAATCCACCGCCCTTTTGAAAAAAAAATAATGAATAACCTTCGGCCTCCAGGACGCGTGATAGATTTGTGAGACTTAGCTATTTCTCAGGAAGATTCAGCATGACTTTTTGTTTGACAATACTGGCTTCTTTGAAATACAGGTGCAGTCCATCTGATGAACTTTTAAAAAGTTTTATGTCTACCCAGTCTCACTAACAAGTGTTGACCTGAGACCTCGCTCAGTTTACAACTCAATAATATGGATAGTAAAAACAATAAAAAAAACAATAAAAAGTAAACCCAAAACAGTTTTAATGGAAGATAGAACTTACATTTCTGTCTTTGACTTTGATGGAAAATATTTTGTCTTTGAAACGTACTTTGGTAATTCTTGGCCTGGAATAGAACAAAACATATATATAATAATTGTTACCTAGTGCATTACTGGTACTTTATTTTATGGATCCCGTAAGGATGAAAGGCAAAGTTAACTTCGGCGGGATTTGAACTCAGAATGTGTCAAAGCATAGCATCCGACCCTCTACCAATACTGCCAATCTAATTGAACCCATGCCTTTTATTTTCGGGATGTTCATGTTAGCAGATCACACCAACTAGCCCACCCATTTTTGTCCATTAAATTTAGAAACTACAATGTAAATAGTGATATATATTACAGTATAGTTATTTTCAGGACGGTGTTGTTGCTACTATTAGATTCCAATCCCACATGAAGGAACATCTCACATGAAGTATAACCAAAACACTCCATTCAACATTACCAATAATACAATACTCACCAGAAATAGTTACCAATTTTATTTTTGTTCTTGTGTAAAATAATGCCGGCTGGTGTAATTCCAAGCATATACTCCATGTTGCTTTCACCCTATGATAGTAGATAAACAGGATATATATTATATATCTAGAATATATATAATATAGAATATATAGAGACACATATAAACAGTTGAGTAACAGGTATATATTATATATAGAATGTATACAATTGTTTCTACTTTTGGCACAAGGCCAGCAATTACTCAGTACATTACTGGTATTTTATTTTATCGACCCCCGTAAGGATCAAAAGCAAAGTTAACCTCAATGAGATTTGAACTCAGATTGTAAAGGGACGTAACTATGCTGGAAAGCATGGCGTCCGACCCGCTACCGATACTGCCAATTCACCGCCCTTTGATGTATATAATACAGAATATATAGAGACACATAAACAGTTGAGAAACAAGGTGTATATTATATATAGAATATATAGAATATAGAATATATAGAATATAGAATATATAGAGATACATATAAACAGTTGAGAAACAGGGTGTATAGACAAATAGACACACAGGCATAAACATACACACAAAGACAGTAGATAAAGAGAGTTATACTACAGAATATATAATGTATAATATATAGAAACACATACACATACAGACACAATCACATATAGACACACTCACACATAGACAAATAGAGACACAGGAACAAACATACACACACAGACAGTAGAGAAACAGGGTTATATTATAGAATATATGATGGATAATACAGAAGCACATATACACACATCTTACCTTTACAGGATGTAGATCAACACCATACATTTCTAACCATTTGGCTTTCTCCAAGAATCTATATTCCGCCACAGCAGGAACCTGACCCCTGTAATTACACATTGTACCTGATTATATATATGTAAGAACCTTTGTTCAATTATGCTTCAAACACTAACTTAACGAGAAAGTTAGTTATATTACTAAATTCCTAATTATTGGTTATTTTCAAAATTATTTGAAAACCAGAGGCAGTATCTTTCATTAGAAATATGGTAATGAAAGGGTTAATGACAGGTACTGTTGATCAGTAGAAATATGGCAATGAAAAGTTTAATGACATAGACAGTGTCTTTCATTACAAATATGGTAACTAAATGGTTAAAGACATAGACAGTGTCTTCCATTAGAAATATGGAAACAAAAGAGTTAAAGACATAGGTAGTGTCTTTTATTAGAAATATGATAACTAAAGGTTTAAAGACGTAGGCAGTGTCTTTCATTAGAAATATGGTAATGAAAGGTTTAAAGATATAGGCAGTATCTTTCATTAGAAATATGGTAATGAAAGGTTTAAAGATATAGGCAGTGTCTTTCATTAGAAATATGGTAATGAAAGGTTTAAAGATATAGACAGTGTCTTTCATTAGAAATATGGTTGTGAAAGGTTTAAAGATATAGGCAGTGTCTTTCATTAGAAATATGGTAATGAAAGGTTTAAAGATATAGGCAGTGTCTTTCATTAGAAATATGGTAATGAAAGGTTTAAAGATATAGGCAGTGTCTTTCATTAGAAATATGGTAATGAAAGGTTTAAAGATATAGGCAGTGTCTTTCATTAGAAATATGGTAATGAAAGGTTTAAAGATATAGGCAGTGTCTTTCATTAGAAATATGGTAATGAAAGGTTTAAAGATATAGGCAGTGTCTTTCATTAGAAATATGGTAATGAAAGGTTTAAAGATATAGGCAGTGTCTTTCATTAGAAATATGGTAATGAAAGGTTTAAAGATATAGGCAGTGTCTTTCATTAGAAATATGGTAATGAAAGGTTTAAGAGAAATAAATGATTGAAAGAGGGCAACTTACACAAGTCTTCTGTGTAAAACAGCGATTGCTTGTTCATGGTCAATGGTCTGGTGCTGAATAAAACGGAATTCAGAGACGTAACCTTCAGTATGAAGCTTAGGGTTGTAGTCACCAAGTTCAGCTGGAACGATGATGATGAGGATGATGAAGATGATGAGGATGATTATAATAATGGTAATAATTATAATAATATTGATGAAGGCCAGCAATTTAGAGGGAAAAAGGAAAGTCAAATAAATCGACCCCAATACTTTACTGGTACTTTATTTTATCAACCCTAGAAAGATAAACAGCAAAGTTGACCTCGGTAGGATATGAACTCAAAATTTAAAGAGTAAAAATAAAACATAATATAGTGTATTTTGTCTGACACTAACAATTCTGCTGGTCCACCATATAATAATAATAATAATGAAATTATTGTGTACAGTGCTCAGGTGCACTACAACTCATCAAAGGTGCATGTATAGTACATAGAATAATGTACAAATGTCAGGAAAATGAACAGTGTACGAGTCATGATATAATAATAATAACAATAATGAAATATTGTGTACAGTGCCCAGGTGCACCACAACTCATCAAAAAAGTGTATGTACAGTACATAGGGCAATGCACAAACATCAGTAAAATGAACAGTGCACGAGTCATGATACACACATGTGTGCATGTGTATGGAAGGGGTACATCAGGTGTAGTTTTGGCGTATTTCGGGAAGCATGAGTGTCTTAAAGGATGCAGTGTCTCGGCAGCTAACAATTGACGCAGGCAGTTTGTTCCATGCTTCAGCAACTCTGAGCGTACGAAAGTCATGGGAGCTGTGCTGTTTTCTGATCTTGTAGGCATGTCCACGTGTGTTAGACACATGGAGATCAAAGAGGCGCTCAGGGTTGCAATTGGCGAGATGGTTAAAAACTTTGTGGGTATTCACCAAGTCCATTGCCAGACGTCGGACTAATAATGGTTTCTGATTTACATACACGGCCAGCAATTTGAGCAAGATGAAGAGGGGGAAAATTTGAGTATACTGACCCCAGTTTTTGATGACTGGGACTTTATTTTCGATCCTGTGAAGGACGAAAAGTAAAGCTGATCTCAGCAGGATTTGAACATAGAATGTAAGGAGCTGGACCAAATAACCACAAGGCATTTTTTTTGACACTCTAACAATATTACCAATCCACTGCCCTAACCACTCTAATAATTATTTCTACTTTTGGCACAGGCCAGCAATTATTCCAGTGTATTACTGGTACTTTATTTTATCGACCCCCTTAAGGATGAAAGGCAAAGTTAACCTCGGCAGGATTTGAACTCAGACCGTAAAGCCATAACTCTATGCTGCAAAGCATGGTGTCCGACCCTCTACTGATACTGCCAATCCACCACTCTAATAAGGCTTTCTGATATAGGTACAGGGCCAACAATTTTGGGGGAGGGGGAAGTTGATTAAATCAACATCAGTGCAACTGGTGTTATATTTTATTGACCCCGTAAGGATGAAAGGCAAAGCTAATCTCAACAGGATATGAACACAGAATCTAAAGGGGCATAAACTCTATGCCGCAAACTATAGCGTCTGACGCTCTACCGATTATGCTGATTACACATTGATATGTACTGCCAATCCAGTGTTAGAAATAATGGTCTCCAATTTAATAAACATGGCCAACAGATTAATGTTAAAGTGGCTGAGCATTCTACAGACACGTGTACCCTTAACATAATTCTCAGGAGATTTAATGTGACAAGATGAACCTTTGAATTACAGATACATACAATCCATCTGATGGGCTTCCACACAGTTTTTGCCTACCAAATTTCACTCACAGGCTTTAGTTAACCTGAAGTTGTGGTAAATAACACTTGCCCAAGATGTCACAGAGTAAGATAGAACCCAGGCAGGAAGGAATACGAAGCAAGTTGCTTAACCATTCGGCCATATTGCATCATGTTTTCCTCAACAAAAGAAGTCTACTAATGAATTCCTGAGTTGCTCTCCTTCTTCTGGAGTCATCTCCCTTAGAATACCCATGTACCTAGATCTACTTTACTATAACATTTTTTGCTGATACACTGTACCCATGCAAGCGTTGAAAAACGGATGTAAAAACGATGATGATGGTGATGATATGTATATATATATATATACATATATATATATATATATATATATATATACACACATATATATATATGTATATACACACACATATATATATATATATGTCATCATTTCATTTTATTTCATTTTATGTCCGCTTTTTCCCTGCTTGCAAGGGTGGGACGAGAACTGATGCTGGCTTGATTTCTACAGCTGGATGCCCTTCCTAACACCAACCTCATTTACAGTGAGTGCTGGGTGCTTTTTTGCCGTGGCACCTCCACGACCACTTTGCAGTGGAATGATAGGGAACCCTGTCCCTATCATCTCATTTCTACAGCTGAGTAAACTGGAGCAATGTGAAATAAAGTGTCTTGCTCAAGGAAACAACACATCACCCGGTCTGAGAATTGAACTCACAACCTTTCGATTGCAAGGCCAATGCTCTAACCACTAAGCCATGTGCCTCCATCTATATATAATATAAAACGAAAAATCAGTGATGCATCTGGACTCAGTTTATTGTGTGTTACAATTGTTTCGCCGGCAGATAGCTCGAGACACGCTCGATCATTGTATGGATCTGTCTGATTCTAGATCTGCAGGTTCTTCAGACACATGCAATACTTTCGGAACAAATTTTCTCACTGGCGTGATATATATATATATTTATTTATTTATATGTATGTATATATATTATATACACACATGTGTGTGTGTGTATGCGTGTGACTGTAAGCATGTATGTGTGTACTTACACTGTAAGATATAAGCTGCCAGTTCAATGATTTCCTCAAAAGTGACAGGAAGACGTCCTTCATAGATATCTCTTTTGATTTGGAGAAAGAAGTAATATCTGAAGAGAAACAGATATATATATATATATGTGTGTGTTTTAAATATTTCCGTAGAAAAGATAAAGGAAAAACGAGTGCTCTATGTATTGTACAGAGCTATTTAATTACATAATAAATAACACAATATAATTATTTAATTACCGAAAGTTTCAAGAAATTACATGATTCTTGCAAGGAACATTCAGTTCGTTTGTCAGACAAAATAGTTATTATGTAATTATATATATATATTGGTATATGATATATATATATATATTGGTATATGATATATACATCGATGTATATCTGGCTGTATATATCAATGTATATATCATATATACAGCCAGATATACATCGATGTATACAGCTTCTACACATACATCCACACACACTTCTACATACATCTACACACACATATAGACACATACACCCACGCACATATACCCCCCACACCCACACACACACAAACATAGGTGCACTCACATACAGTTCTACATCCACCCCTCCACACACGCACATAGACCCCCACACATACATACACTTGTACACACACCCACATACATATACACACTCACATACACTTCTACACCCCACCCCCACACACATATATAGACACCTAAACCCATACACATACACTTCAACACCCAGCCACATATAGACACACAGACCCACACACAATACTGTCACCACTACGTTACTATACTAAACATTCTACTCCAACTTACCTTGTAATTTCTTCTCTTAATTTACAGGGGTCTGCCGCGTAGAACTTCACTACAAAGTAGAGTGTGAAGGATGTGGACCCTAAAATAGGAAATATAGGAAAACCTTAGGAATTATCAAAGTCCTGGGAGATTTGAAATTTGAATGTTTCAGGAAAGAATCGCTGGACAGATTTTATGAGCAAAACCAACTGGCAGGGGACCCAGGGGTAGACCCCGAGCAAGATGGTTGGATAACATCCTTGAGCTTGGCTGACCTCACTTGGGGATCCAGCCGGATCAGTTGAAGATGGTTGCTTCTGACAGGACCCATTGGAAGGAGTGTTTGAAGTCTCTTCCCCAACGACCCTTTCGGGAATAAGTGGGCAAAGAAGAAGAAGAAGAAGAAGAAGAAGAAGAAGAAGAAGAAGAAGAAGATATGACAATCCCAAACATTTGGTCCCTTTTTTTTCTGGGGATGTCTCTAGGGGTATTTTACATGATTTTCTAAGTTATTATTTATAGCAACTGACTGTAGTTATTTCTGCATTTGGGCTTCTCACATTTTCAAATTTCAAATGGAAATATAGGGTTTTAACATGTGTTAAGGGACCAGAGTGCAGTGAAGAGGAAATATTGGTGAGGGACATATATGTAGGTATGTAGTGTGAATATAAATATCAATGGTGGACTAATATGATGATGGTAATGATAATGATAGTGGTGGTGATGATGAGGGTGATGATGATGATGATGGTAATGATAATGATAGTGGTGGTGATGATGAGGGTGATGATGATGATGATGATGGTAATGATAATGATAGTGATGGTGATGACGAGGGTGATGATGATGATGATGATGGTAATGATAATGATAGTGGTGGTGATGATGAGGGTGATGATGATGATGATGATGGTAATGATAATGATAGTGGTGGTGATGACGAGGGTGATGATGATGATGATGATGGTAATGATAATGATAGTGGTGGTGATGATGAGGGTGATGATGATGATGATGGGTGTGATGATGGCAATGACGATGTTGATGATAATGATGATAAAATGATGATGTTGATGATAATGATGATAAAATGATGATGGTGATGATGATGATGATGGTGATGATAAAGAGGATGATGATGGTGATGGTGATGATAATGATGATGATGATGGTGATGGTGATGATAAAGAGGATGATGATGGTGATGGTGATGGTGATGATAATGATGATGATGATGGTGATGATAATGATGGTGGATATGATGATGATGATGATGGTGATGATAATAAGGATGATGATGATGATGATGATGATGATGATGATGGTAATGATAAGATGATGGATATGATGATGATGATGATGATGGTGATGATAATGAGGATGATGGTAATGAGAAGATGATGGCGGTGATAATAATGATAATGATGGTGATGATGATGATGACTAAATGTATAAAAGTTGAGAGAAAGTTGAAACCCACTCACCTTTTAACTGAGAAGAAATAGTTTTATTGGAATCCAGCCAGTGCTGTAAAGAGAGAGAGAGAGAGAGTGAGTGAGAGAGAAAGAGAGTGAATGAGAGAGAGAGAGAGAGAGAGAGAGAGAGAGAGAGAGAGAGAGAGAGAGAGAGAGAGAGAGAGAGAGAGAGAGAGAGAGAGAGAGAGAGAGAGGCTGAAAGAGAGAGAGAGAAACAGTGAATGAGGCTATAGCTAGTATTGGAACATATTGAAACAACAATAGTAACAACAACAACAACAACAACAACAACAATATAAATATCTAACCCTTTCATGTCTGTATTTTTAATGACACTGTATTTAAGATTAATAATAATAATGAAAATCATTGTGTACAGTGCTCAGGTGCACTACAACTCATCAAAGGTGCATGTATAGTACATAGAATAATGTACAAATGTCAGTAAAGTGAACAGTGTATGAGTCATGATATACACACAGATGCATGTGTGTGTGTGTGTGTATGGAGGGGGAATATCAGGAATTTCAGGAAGCACAGAAGTTTTGAAGGATGCAGTGTCCTAATAGTTTGACAACTGATGTAGGATAGTTTGTCCCATGCTTCAGCAACTCTGAGTGTGAAAAAAATGTTTCTGAAAGTCACGGGAGCTGTGCTGTTTTCTGACTTTGTAAGCATTTAATTAATTAATAATAACAACAACAAAAATATAGATATATAATCCTTTCATGTCTGTATATTTCGTGACACTGTATTTCAATTAATTAATGAAGAATTTTGAGGAATTTACTAAAATTATTAATCATTTCATTTCATTACTAAGATAATTATTTGACATATTGTTCTTATATAAAATTATTTTGGAAAATTTTAATTAAAATAGGAACCTTTTAAAACAGGCAGCTTTGAACTAGAAGTAAGATTTGGCTAGGTTGCTATCGTGATTGTATTTCTAATGAAATAAACTCTATTTCAATTAATTAAGAAACATGTTTTATGGATTTATTAAAATCATTATTCATTTTATTCCCATTATAGTGACTTAACAAAAGGCTCTTACATAAAATTATGTTTGAAGATTTTAATTTAAATAGGAACCTTTTAAAATGATTGGCTTTGTTTCGTAGAACGAGAGCTGTTAAAATTGTTTTAGAAATAAACAGTAATATGTAAGTTGACATTGTCAAGCCATCGTTTTGGCTGCTGACTTCTGCTTCTCTTACCAGCCAACTTTCCTTCTAGGCTTAACTTAATCACACCATGAGTTGATCTTTTGATATGACCGTACAGTTTAAGCACTCTAGACCTGACAACTGATGTGATTGGTCTAAGCCTGGTGATGTCAACTTATGGACTGGACTTGACCATTGCTCTTTAAACTCTGCTGTTGGTGATTGAACTTTGTGGAGAAAAAATATCTCACGTTGATGCACAATTCTGCAGCTAGCGGAGTTTAGTGTTTGGATATGTAAGTTAGACATAAAGGTGTGAAAATGGGATTAAAGTAAGACAAAAGAAAATGGTTTACATTTTTAACTGTGATGATTGTGGTAAGCTAGGCATTCTCATTTTCATTCCTTTATTTCTAATTGGATTTGTATTGGCTTTCTTAAAACAATCTTAACCACATGTCTCACAATGCTTTATATTGAGTACATCAAAATATAGATTCTGTATCAATTGTGGAGCTTCACCATATCACTGTCTATGTGGATTAGTCTATGTGGATTAATATAACAATGATGATGGTGGTGGTGGTGGTGAATAGATATAATGATGATGATGATGGTAGTGGATGATGATTGTGATGGTGATGGTGGATGATGAACGTAATGGTGGTGGTGGTGGTGGTGGAGTGGTGGATGATGATTGTGATGATGATGGCTGTGATGGTGAAGATGATGATGATGATGATATGTGTTGATGGCGGTGAAGATGAAGATGATGATGATGCCGATTAAGATAGTGATAATGATAGATGATGATGATGACGATGATAATAATGGTGACAATGATGATAGCTGCAGATGGTAGTGATGATGATGATGATGATGATGGTTTCAAGAAGGAATGGTTCAATAATAGTTACCGATTGGTTATTCTGGTCCAGGAATCTCAAACCAAAGTAGTCCCTTTCCAATAGATTGACATGGTCAAAGACTTTCCTCAGCAAACAGTTGGCTCGGGCTGATGGCTACAATAGAAGAAACACCTAGCTTTTAGTTTATATTGAAGGATGTGAGGCAGTAAAGAGCTGTCAAATATACACACATAACCTCTTAGCTTTGTATGGACATATAATAACACACATAAATATAGCTCTACATACAAAACGTTTTTTTTCATTTCAGGTAGATGCACTCCATCATCCACTTTTCTAAAAAAAAATATATCATACACAAAACGCCAACCTCAACAGTTTTCCAAGAGATGGCATCATGAATGGCCTGTTATTTTTCTCTAAAACCATTTTTTCCAATTTCACCCCACCCGTCCCTTCAATCTTTCTAATTTCTCATTTTTCTTCTGATGAAGGACTAGCGACCGAAAACTTAAGACCCTCTTCCTGCTATTTTAAGCATTAACCTAATATATACCTTCCATATACTGTACCGATTGTGTTGTTATTTCTGTTTACCTTTTACATATATATATATAACACATGGATATATGCATAACACACACGAATTTTGATACTTAACACAATATACTTTAAAAAAACACACACATTTAAACATCCACATATATTCACAAATAATATCGATACGAATACATACATACTTTACTTTGCGTTCCAAAATCGTTACCAAGACTACCTAATGGTTTGTCTTGTTTACTCTCT
>OZ024748.1:18790670-18800670 GCA_964016885.1 Eledone cirrhosa
ACACATTCCTATATCATCCCCCCGCCCTACCCTCATACTCCACCCATCACTACTCCATTCCCACCTCTCCTTACTAATTTCTATGGTGACAGGTGAAGGGAAGGGGGTAACTATCATGTGCCCCACGACCAGCACCAGCACCAGCACCACCACCATCAGATATGTCTGCTACAGGGTGGGTGGAGGGTTCATTAGACCCCTCTCTCACTCCGCCACCTTCACAACTCCTGTCTGATACGGAGGGGGAGGAGAGACACATCACTTACACCACCACCACCACCACCACCACCACCACCACCAGACATGTCTGTTACAAGGTGGGGAGATTCATCAGCCCACCCCCGCCTGCCCCTTCCACAACTCCTGTCTGTTGTGTGTGGGGGGGGGGAGACACATCACTTACACCCCCACACCACACCCCCACCACTACCATCACCACCACCCAACGTTTGTTACACAAGGTGAGGGTAGGGGTATCTATTATCCATCCACCCCACCATCCCTGTCTGTTTGTATGGGTGGCGGGGAGAGGGGGATCTTACCGCCGCCCGCCCCCTCCACATCCATGCACCCCACCACACCTGTCTGTTAAATCTCAAACAGTTGACACCTCTCACATGCAATCGCTGCTTCAGAGTCTGCTAATGAATAAATAACTAAATAATTAAATAAATCAAATATTTTACTGAGGTAGGGGTGAGGTGGGTTCAGGTGAAGCCTGAAAAAAAAAAAAATTCAAATTAACAGTTCACACTTAAGTAGGTTTAGCTGGGTTCATACCAGTATTGAATCTCATAGAAGGTTTCTTGGGTGTTTTAATGATAGGGGCCTCTCTCCTGTCACACACATATGTATCTTGTTACAACTCACACCTACACAGGTTTAGCTGACTTCATACCAGTGTTGAACCTCATAGAAGGTTTCTTGGGTGTTTTAATGATAGGGGCCTCTCTCCTGTCACACACATATGTATCTTGTTACAACTCACACCTACACAGGTTTAGCTGACTTCATACCAGTGTTGAACCTCATAGAAGGTTTCTTGGGTGTTTTAATGATAGGGGCCTCTCTCCTGTCACACACATATGTATCTTGTTACAACTCACACCTACACAGGTTTAGCTGACTTCATACCAGTGTTGAACCTCATAGAAGGTTTCTTGGGTGTTTTAATGATAGGGGCCTCTCTCCTGTCACACACATATGTATCTTGTTACAACTCACACCTACACAGGTTTAGCTGACTTCATACCAGTGTTGAACCTCATAGAAGGTTTCTTGGGTGTTTTAATGATAGGGGCCTCTCTCCTGTCACACACATATGTATCTTGTTGTTACAGCTCACACCTACACAGGTTTAGCTGACTTCATACCAGCGTTGAATCTCATAGAAGGTTTCTTGCGGGCCCGTCCTAATATACACACATATATGTATGTTATTGCTACAGCTCACACCTTCGTAGGTTTAGTTGGTCTCCTACGAGTACTTGAATCTCATAGAGGTTTCTTGGGTCTTTTAGTGATAGTAGCCCTCTCTCCAACCATACACACATATATGTATGTTATTGCTACAGCTCACACCTTTGTAGGTTTAGCTGGTCCCCCATGAGGTTGAATCTTATAGAAGGTTTCTTGGGTGCTTTAATGATAGGGGCCCTCTCTTCTACCAACACACACACATCCATGTTGTTGCTACAGCTCACACCTATGTGTTTATACTTCTACTGGCTTCAATTATGTCATTAGACTATGGCCATGCTGGGGCACTGCTCCCTCCCACTACTAAATACCCTGTCCCCCACCCCTACCATTGCTAAACACTTTGTCCCCTCCCACTACAAAACCTTTGCCGTCTATATATTTCCTCCACCTCTACCACCTATCTTTTACCCACAGACATTAATATTTACCCACAGACATTAATATTTACCCACATACATTAATATTTACCCCCACAGACATTAATATTTACCCACAAACATTAATATTTACCCACAGGCATTAATATTTACCCCCACAGACATTAATATTTACCCACAGCCATTAATATTTACCCCCACAGACATTAATATTTACCCACAGACATTAATATTTACCCCCACAGCCATTAATATTTACCCCCACAGCCATTAATATTTACCCCCACAGACATTAATATTTACCCACAGACATTAATATTTACCCCCACAGACATTAATATTTACCCACAGACATTAATATTTACCCCCACAGACATTAATATTTACCCACAGCCATTAATATTTACCCCCACAGACATTAATATTTACCCACAGACATTAATATTTACCCACAGACATTAATATTTACCCCCACAGACATTAATATTTACCCCCACAGACATTAATATTTACCCACAAACATTAATATTTACCCACAGGCATTAATATTTACCCCCACAGACATTAATATTTACCCACAGCCATTAATATTTACCCCCACAGACATTAATATTTACCCACAAACATTAATATTTACCCACAGACATTAATATTTACCCCCACAGACATTAATATTTACCCCCACAGACATTAATATTTACCCCCACAAACATTAATATTTACCCACAGACATTAATATTTACCCACACAGACATTAATATTTACCCCCACAGACATTAATATTTACCCACAGACATTAATATTTACCCACAGACATTAATATTTACCCCCACAGACATTAATATTTACCCACAGACATTAATATTTACCCACACAATTTTAAATTTGAACCCCAACACCCTGTGATTGACCTTAACATTTGGTAGTGACCTACAAAGGTCAAGACTACTACCTCTCCCTTTCTCACTAATTAATTTGGGGTGAGGAAGGGAAAGTCGATTAAACCGACCCCAGTGTCTTACTGGTACTTTATTTTATCAATCCCGTAAGGATGAAAAGCAAAATTAATTTCGGTGGGATTGCACGTAAAGGGACGGAACTCTGTTGCAAAATATGTTGTCCGACACTGCCAATCCACTGCCTTTTTCCAATTAATAAAACACGCACATATATATACATACACATATACATACACTCACACTCACACACACACACACATATATGTCTATATAATTATACACATACATATATAAAAAATATACACATTTACATACACACACATACACATATACACACATACACATATATGTGTTCATGCATATTCACTCACACAGAAATACATTTTACACAAACATACATATATAGAAACATGCATACACACACACACACACACTCACGCAGACGCTCATACATAAACACACATATATACACATACACATATATACATACAAACAACATGTATATACACATACCTAAACACATATACACACACAAAAACATACATAAATGCATACACTTATACACACACACACACTCCCACCAATAATTACCACTCCCCTTTTGATGTTATATATTTATTAAAATGTCTTTGATGTCATTGTATTGTTGTTGTTGTTGTTGTTGTTTTTGTTGTGGTTATTGTTGTCATTATTGTTGTTGTTATTGTTATTGTTGTTGTTATTGTTATTGTTGTTATTACTGTTACTATTGCTGTTGTTGTTGTTATTGTTGTTGTTGTGGTTATTGTTGTCATTATTGTTGTTGTTATTGTTATTGTTGTTGTTATTGTTATTGTTGTTATTACTGTTACTATTGCTGTTGTTGTTGTTATTGTAATTATTATTAAATATTTTAGATGTTACCATTTCTGTGGTTTATTGTTGTTATTATAATTCAGCTTATTTGTTGTGATTTTGTTATTATTGATGTTGTTGTTGTTGTTGTTGTTGTTGTTGTCATAATAGTATTTTGGGGAGGAGGAGGAGGTTATTATTACCATTTCTATTGTTTATTGAGTCCTGTTTTTTCTCTGTGTTTTTAATATTGTTGTTGTTGTTGTAATGTCTTATTGTTTGTGTTGTTGTTACTATTGTTATTGTGGTTGTAATTTTACCCAGTTTTGTTGTGATGTTGTTATTGTTGTTATAACTTGTCCTGCTCATTGTGATGTTGTTGTTGTTGTAATGTGTTGTTGTTACTGTTGTTATTGTAATTTTACCCAGTTTTGTTGTGTAAATCGACCCCCAGTGTATCACTGGGGTCGATTTTAATCTACTTTATCCTCTCCAAAAATTGTTGGCCTTGTGACTAAATCAAACCATTATTATTGCTTGTGTCAGGGTGGTGGATTAGCAGCATAGAGTTACAGCCCTTTACGGTCTGAGTTCAAATCCCGCCGAGGTTAACTTTGCCTTTCATCCTTACTGGGTCAATAAAATAAAACACCAGTGCCTATATTGCTTGTGTCATTGTTGTTGTTGTTGTTAGTGAAGACACGTTGTTTAGTGGTTAAGGGTGTTTGGCTCACAATCTTAAGCTTGTGAGTTCAATTCCCAGACCAGGCAGCACATTGTGTCCTTCAGCAAGACACTTTATTTCACGTTGCATCAGCCCATTCAGCTGGCAAAAGTGAGTTATATCTATAATTCAAAGGTCCAGCCTAGTCACACACTGTGTCATACTGGATCTCCCTGAGAATTACATTAAGAATACATATATTTGTGGGAATGCTCAGACACTTACATAACAAGATGGATTGTACTTGTTATTCAAAGGACCAGCCTTGTCACACACCGCATCATACTGGATCTCCCTGAGAATTACAGTAAGGGTACACGTGTCTGTGGAATGCTCAGCCACTTATACTATGAGATGGACTGTACTTTTAATTCAAAGGGCCAGCCTAGTCACATACTGTGTCATACTGGATCTCCCTGAGAATTACATTAAGGATACATATATTTCTGGGAATGCTCAGACACTTACATAATAAGATGGACTGTACTTGTTATTCAAAGGAGCAGCCTTGTCACACACCGCGTCATACTGGATCTTCCTGAGAATTACATTAAGGGTACACATATCTGTGGAATGCTCAGACACCAACATTAATTTTATCAGTAGGCATCCCTGTTGATTGAACCAACTGGGGTCCTCAGCATCAGAAACAACAGAGGTCTGACCACATTGTTGTTGTTATAATTTTAACTTGTTTATTGTTGTTGTTAGTGTTGTTGTTATAGTTATATTGTTGTTATTATTGTTATTCTTATTTTACCTTGCTTGTTGTTGTTGTTGTTGTTGTTGTTATTATTGTTGTTGCTGCTGTTGTTGTTGTTATGATTGTTGTATTCATCATTTTTCATCATTTCATTTTACGTCTGCTTTTCCCTGCTTGGGTGGGATGGGAACTGATTCTGGCTTGATTTCTACAGCTGGATGCCCTTCCTAACACCAACCTCATTTACAGTGAGTGCTGGGTGCTTTTTTTGCTGTGGCACCTACACGACCACTTTGCAGTGGAATGATAGGGACCCCAGTCCCTATAATCTCATTTCTACAGCTGAGTAAACTGGAGCAATGTGAAATAAAGTGTCTTGCTCAAGGAAACAACACACCACCCGGTCTGAGAATTGAACTCACAACCTTTCAATTGCAAGGCCAATGCTTTAACCACTAAGCCATGTGCCTCCAATTGTTGTTATAAATCTACCTTGCTTGTTGTTGTGGTTATTGTTTGTGTCACTGTCTGAATTTTATCTTGTTGGCTGCTGTTGTTGTTATTGTTGTTATTGATATAATTGTTATGGTTGTAAATTGGCCTTGTTGTTGTTATTATAATTTCATCTTGTTTGTTGTTGTTATTATAATTTCATCTTGTTTGTTGTGTTGTTATAATTTCACCTTGTTTGTTGTGTTGTTGTTGTCGTTGATATAATTGATATAGTTGTAAATTTGCCTTTGTTTGTAGTTGTTGTTGTTGTTATTGTTGTTGTTATAATTTCACCTCGCTCGATGTGTTGTTGTTGATATAATTGATATAGTTGTAAATTTGCCTTTGTTTGTTGTTGTTGTTGTAAATTGTCTTTGCAATGTCTCTTTCATCCGGATGCCCTTATCATTATGTATGTTGTTGTTGTTGTTATTAATCTGTCTTGTTTGTTATGATATAGTGTTGTAATAAATCTACTTTGTTGTGATGATGATGTGTTGTTGTAATAAATCTACTTTGTTGTGATGATGATGTGTTGTTGTTGTTGTAATAAATCTACTTTGTTGTGATGATGTGTTGTTGTTTGTGTTGTTTTTGTTATTGTTATAAATCTACCTTGTTTGTTGTGATGTGTTGTTATTGTTTGTGTTGTTGTTGTTGTTATTGTTTGCTTATTTGTTTTTCTCTTTTGTTTACACCATCCCCACCCCACCCCATTTATTATTAAAATAAAATCAACAACAAATCACCACCCCCACCTCCACCCTCACCAAACCATTAGTCACTCCCCTCTTTCAATATTACCTCTCCCCTCTCCTCATCTATCACAACCACCAGCTCCACCTACAGGAAGTTGATTCAAACAACACTAAACTTTATTAAATTATTAGTCACATGTAGTAGTGATGGTGGCTGTGGTGGTTGTGGTAGTGGTGGTTGTGGTGGTAGTCATGGTGGTAGTTGTAGTAGTAGTGGTTATGGTGGTAGTAGTTGAAGTGTTGTTAGTTGTCGTGGTAGTGATAGTGGTAGTTGCCGTAGCGGTAGTGGTGGTGATAGTAGTGGTGGTGGTTGTGGTAGCAGTAGTGGTAGTGGTTGTAGTAGTAGTGATTGTTGTAGTAGCAGTGGTTGTCATAGTAGTAGTAGTGGTAGTAACAGTAGTTGAGGTTTTGGTGGTAGTAGTGGTTGTGATAGTACTGGCAACTCTGTGATATATTTATTCACAAAGGAAAATAGATAAAAAATAAAAATTTTTTAATAATAATAATAATGAAATTATTGTGTACAGTGCTCAGGTGCACTACAACTCATCAAAGGTGCATGTATAGTACATAGAATAATGTACAAATGTCAGGAAAATGAACAGTGTATGAGTCATGATATAATAATAATAATAATAATAATAATAATAATGAAATATTGTGTACAGTGCCCAGGTGCACCACAACTCATCAAAAAGTGCATGTACAGTACATAGGGCAATGCACAAACATCAGTAAAATGAACAGTGCACGAGTCATGATACACACATGTGTGCATGTGTATGGAAGGGGTACATCAGGTGTAGTTTTGGCGTATTTCGGGGTTACGAAAAACTATTTTTCTTTGGCCACGAGGCTACCCATCTGTTTATTGTGGGCACATGGCATAGTGGTTAGAGGTTGTGAGTTTGATTCCCAGATTGGGTGGTGCAATGTGTCATTGAGCAAGACACTTTATTTCACATTGCTCCAGTTTACTCAGCTGTAGAAATGAGTTACAATGTCTCTGGTTCCAAGCTCTATCACCCTTTGCCTTTCCTTTGGACAACATCGGTGGCATGGAGAGGGGAGATTGGTATGTATGAGTAACTGTTGGTCTTTCATAAAAAAACCTTGTCCACCATATATTCGGGGGCTGCCTACTCCCAATACAAAATTTTTTTACAGGCAGTCCCCGAATCAAATTTTCATTTTTCAATTTCCTATTCTCTTTTCCCTATCTTCCATAAGTTTACATTCAATGTAACCCTGTTATGTAATTCTGTTGAAGTTACTTGATCAGATCGTCTTGTCTTGCATCATAATTTGATGATGGAGCTGGGCTATCGAAATATCTGTATGTATATATATATATGTATATATATATATATATATTTATATATATATATGTATATATATATGTGTGTATATATATATATATAGTTGTTATATAGTTATCTTTATTTTGATATATATATATATATATATGGAAAATAATAATAAAGATTTGAAGATGCACCTAATGTTTTTTTATATATATATGTAAATATGCATAAGGAATTGAAATTTATACAAATTAAAATATAGTATTAAAAAAATATAAAATATAGATGGGTGTGCAAAAATAGACATGATTAGCTAATAAGTTTTTGTAGTAACCAGGTTCCACTATGAGCAGCTTTTCAAAATTTCATGACCCGCAGGTTCGACGGACACGTCTAATGATTTCGTCTAATGCTCCGAAATCATTAGACGTGTCCGTCGAACCTGCGGGTCCAGAATCAGACAGATCCACACAATGATCGCGTCTCGAGCTGTCTGCCGGGGAAACAATTGTAACACACAATAAATTGAGTTCAGAGGCATCACTGATTTTTTGTTTTCTATTCTATCATACTCTGCTCTGTAAAAGCATAGAGTGCTCAACTGGCATACCGACTATGGAAGCATCTTAGCTACCATCAGACATATATATATATATATATATATATATATAAATACATATATATATATATATATATATATATATATATAAAAGGAACGATCGACTTTCGTCAAATCGGACCGAGGGAACAATGTTTCCGTTGGTCTTTCCAATTGCTAATACTATCTATCGGTCGCAACTCCAGGTAGAAGGAGCAACGTGAAATAAAGTGTCTTGCTCAAGGACATAACGCATCGCCTGGTCCAGGAATCGAACTCACAACCTTACGATTGCGAATCCAATTCTCTAACCACTCAGCCACACGCCTTCACTTATATATATATATATATAAATACATATCTATCTATATGCAAAGAGTAAAAGGAAAAAAAAAAATAACACAACAGATGATGAAGTACAATGAAGATATATATTAGTTTCATGCTTAATATAGTATAAAAAGTGTTAACATTTCAGGTGCTAGTCCTTATCAGAAAATAGAATGGGAAATTAAAGAAGAAGTAGAAAGATAGAGGTGAATGAGCAGGGGAAGAAATTAAAATATATGTGTGTGATTATAGTGTATCTGATGTACTTGTAAGAAATAGAACGGAATAAAAGTACTAGAAGTTGAAGAGAGTGTGTCCCCTAAAAATTGTAGGCCCATGTCAACTGGCTCACCTGCCTCCCACCCTCGTATCCATCATCGCACAAAATAGTTATAAACCAATGAAGAATCCTCTAAGTGGTTACTACACATGCTAGAAATAGCAACGGACTCACCGTTTAATCACACCCTAGTGCTTTAAAAACAAAGTGCCAATCTTAAAAATATATGGTGATAGTTATGGCTGGAAATTTTTGACCATAGGTGTGGTCAGTTATGGTTAACTTGATGCTAAATGCTAACACCATCAATGTGGGTGTGCATATATATATATATATACACACACACACACACACACACACATACACACACACACACATGTATGTATGTGTATATATATATATATATATACACATACATACATAGATATATATATATCACATACAAGTATACACTGATATATATGATGTGGATAAATGGTGCTTTTTTTTCCTTTGTGGTATACACACACACACACACATATATGCACATATACACACATACATGCACATATACACACACACATATATGCACATAATACACACATGCACACACAGAATATACTGACTCAAACACACACAATGAGAAACTGACAAAAACAAAGTTTTAACCCCGACTCATTTATTTACAAACACACTCTTACACATAGTTACAGACACATACACACATACATATGCACACACACACACTCTCACACACAGTTACAGACACATACACACTTACATATGCACACATACACGCACATATGAACACATATATGCACACATACACATAAATATGCACATATACACACACACACACACTCACTCATAGTTACAGACACATACACATGTATATATGCACACATATGCACACAACCACACATGCATATTTAAGCGTGCACACAGACACACACACATGCACCCTCACACATACACACACACATTCATATGAGTGCACACACACAGAGACACACCCATGCACACACATACACACACACACTGTAGCAATCAGTGGAACATCAAAGTAAACTCGACAAAACACCACCACCACCACCACCACCATCACCGCGCCGCCACCACCGCCGCCTCCTCCATCACCACCACCACCACAACACCACTGCTGCCGCCACCACCACCACAA
>OZ024748.1:18805670-18813170 GCA_964016885.1 Eledone cirrhosa
ATAAAGTGTTTGCAATGGTGACACAACAAATAGCACCCAGCCCACACTGTAAAGTGGTCAAGTAGGTCTCACGTCAAAAAGTATCCAGTACTCACTGTAAATGAGGTTGGCATTAGGGAGGGCACCCAGCTGTAGAAACTAGGGCAAAATCAGTTTTGTATGAGCAAGACATGGTCACCTGACCTGACATTGCTCACAATAGGACAACTCGTCCAACCCATGCTAGCATGGAAAAATGGACGTTAAACAGTGATGATGATGATAATATATATATATATCGACAGTCGATCGACAAGATCCCCACCCTCATTCGCTTAACGAGTGGGATGGAGCTCATCAAATTGGACTGAGGAAAAAATGTTTCCATTGGTCTTTCCAATTGCTAATACTATCTGTCAGTTGCAAATCCAGGCAGAAGGAGCAGCATGAAATAAAGAATCTTGCTCAAGGACATAACACATTGCCCGGTTTGGGAATCGAAACCACAACCTCACGATTGCGATATTGTGGTTCACTTTTCGTGGTCATGCTACATCGCAGATTTTTCTTTAGACATATCTAATTTCCTCACTACATATCTATTTTCTTATCGTGCTACGTATGTCTGAATAAAAAGTGTTTAAAATTTAAACTTATTAAATAAGTTCCGATGTGATTGAAGTGTATATTGTAAGGAAGGGGCATCTTAAGGCTTTAACTGTAAAAAAATGTTTTTATTTTTCATCCCATTACTGTTTTATTGATTGTGTTTTTCTCTAATCTACTACAAACCCTTCATAGATTGACAGGAGATGTGTAGTGTATTAACAAGTGGTTAACATGGCTGGTAATGGTCCTCATTCGTAACTAGTTGTACGATGGTTGGTGGTAGTTTCTATACAATTGTTACTGGCTGTTTTTAGTGTTTAAATACAAAAGTGCGTTTTAATGAGTTCATACGAACTTAAAGCATGTAGGAGGAGTATTTTAAGGCTTAAACAATGAAAACAACAGTTATCTTTATGGTTTCTCTATATTGCAGATTTTCATTTATCGCGGTTGGTTCTGGAACATATCCCCCACAATAAACGGGGGATTACTGTATATATATATATATAAATGTGTTTATTTTTCATATGAATAAATATGTTAGTCATGTCACCTTCACTACTCCCCCAAACACTTAGTGCCCCACCTAGGAGCAGATCAGCCCCCACCACCTCCACCATACCTTACTTTCTTGCACCTATCACTGCAACAACAACAACAACATAGTATTGGTACACATACAATTAAAACACATCAAAGGATCAAAAAGGGGGGGGGGCTTGGCGTGGGGGTGGAGGAAGAAGAAAATGGGAACTTCTATCTCAGCACCATCATCACCACCACCACCACCACCACCACCAACATCATCATTGTCCCCATCACCACCACCACCACCAGCATCACCGTTGTCCCCTTCACCACCACCTCCATCTTCATCATCACCACCAACATCATCACTATCCCCACCACCATCACCACCACCACCACCACCAATTCTATAGGATCTCAGTTTGACAATCGCCACCAACGAATGCGAGAAAGTTCTCCAGGAAAGTTAACCAAGAATCTTTTAAAATCTTTCCAACGAAGTTAACAAAGAACTTACTGGATCTACCAACTCATAATATTATAAAATTAAATCAAATTGTTTAGACCTACAAGTGTAGTCAATCTTTTCGTTTTTTTAAATATACCTAACTGTACCAAGGATTTCACACATTTTCCTATCATCATCATCATCATCGTTTAAACGTCCGTGTTCCATGCTTGCATGGGTTTGGACGGGAGTTTTCCCACTTGAGGCAAGAGTGGTTGTCTTGCTCGCATAGGACTGTCTGGCGGGTTTTCTACAGTTGGATGCCCTTCCTAACACCAACCACATTTACAGTGTGGGGCTGGGAGGTTTTTACCGTGTTGCCTACACGGCCACATTACAGCGTGGACTGTCTGGCAGGTTTTCTACAGCTGGATGCCCTTCCTAACACCAACCACATTTACAGTGTGGGACTGGGACGTTTTTACCGTGTTGATATATATATATATATATATATATATATATATTCATTATTCATTATAAGAACAGATTAAAGTTTAATCTGTTCTTATAATAAATATTTGCTCTACGGGTTTATATATATATATATATATGCAAAAGTTCTATTTAAAATTGTTGGGATACAACAAGTAAATATTTTTATAACTGATATAAAGCACTCGACAAGTATTTGGAGTAGATATACGATATTAATAAATGGAAACTGTATTTATAAAACCATATTTATTTCATTATACATATTTCAGGGATACCAAATTAAATTATGGTATGCCTTCATCAGACAAAATACAATATATAACAGTTTTACAAATAAGCTTTGACGTACCCTATTAAAATGCAACCATTATTTTTGGAAGCCATCCGGATAGCTTCCAAAAATAATGGTTGCATTTTAATAGGGTACGTCAAAGCTTATTTGTAAAACTGTTATATATTGTCTGATGAAGGCATACCATAATTTAATTTGGTATCCCTGAAATATGTATAATGAAATAAATATGGTTTTATAAATATAGTTTCCATTTATTAATATCGTATATATATATATATATATATATATATATATATATTACCAAAAGTTTAACAAGGTTCATTGATTAATCAATGAATAAAGTTTTACAATAGATTAGAAGCACTCAACAAAGAGGTTTTCTGGAGTTATTAATATTACTTCAAAATATTAATAAATATAAAGATTCATATATTTGATCACATGAATGTCTATATTTATATTTATTAATATTTTGAAGTAATATATATATATATATAATCCTTATTGAGCCCTCTTTGGATTTTAGTCTTCACATTTATTATTACTATAAATAAATATATATCATGTATTGTTTATTGGTTTATTTATCTACTTATTTGTACATGGCTGGGGTTGATGAGGGGGAGGGGCCAAACATTTCATGAAAGGGGTCAAGAGTTTTAACTGTTTTTTTTTTTTGTGGGTGGAAGGAATCTCTGCCCTATACAGATCAATAGTTTGGTTATTGTCACTGTGATGTACCCACCACCACCACCACCACCATCAACATCATCACCCATCTTACTAGAGAGAGAGAGAGGGGGGTGAAGAGAGAGAGGGAGGAAAAGGAGATAGAAATAGATAAACAGACAGAGAAAAAGGTGAAGAAAAAGAGGGGAAGAGAAAGAGGAGAGAGAAAGAGGAGATAGATAGATAGACAAGTAGATAGATAGATAGGTAAGTAGGTAGGTAGACAGGTAGGTAGATAGATAGATAGATATAGATAGAGAGATAGGTAGAGTAGATAGTTTAATTAGCCCCAATTATTGTGGTACTGCTAATTAGTGGACTTGCTTTCAGGCTAAGATTAAGGTTTCATCTATTGAGATTACCAACGTGGATTATCTTATCAACACCATCACCCCTCCCCCTCCCCTACCACAATCACTACCCCCCCCCCCCCAACCATCATCACATACCACATACCCCTCCCCCACAATCATTACCACAACCAATACATACCACCACCACCACCACCACAACAGACCTTATCATCACCACTACCACCATCACATTCTTAACATCAACATCATCATCATCATCACAACAGCAGCTACCATCACGACGACCACCACCACCACCATCATCATCATCCTCATCATCATCATCATCATCACTATCACCTTCATAACCATCATCATCATTATAATCACTATTAACGGACACTACAACCACCACCTCCACCATATACTACCACCACCACCACCACCACCACCATCATCACCATAACCACCACCACCACCACCACTACCACATACTACCACCATCACCACCACCATCATCACCACTACTGTTACCAACACCAAATACTACCACCACCACCACCACCACCACCACCACATAACACCACATAACACCACCACTAGCATCACCACCACTAGCCTAACTCAACCTCCACACTCCACCTCCCCACCACCACACCAAAGTGCAACTACCACTAACTGCAGTAGTAATATGCAGAGAAATATGCATATTGCAGATTATGCACTGAAGAACATGTTTCTTTTTTAATTCCGAGATAAAAGATATCTTTGAACAATAGAAGGTTACCATGGTTACAAAGAAAATCAATATTCAAATATTTTGGCAAATTTCACAGAATATTTACATATTCATACATGCGTGTGTGTGTGTATATATATAATATATATATAATATATATATATATATCATATATATATATCTCATATATACATATATATATGTATATTATATATATATATAATATATATATATATATATATATCATCATCACCGTTTTATGTCCGTTCTTCCACGCTAGCATGGGTTAGACGTTTTCCCTGCTTGCAAGGGTGGGACGGGAACTGATTCTGGCTTGATTTCTACAGCTGGATGCCCTTCCTAACACCAACCTCATTTACAGTGAGTGCTGGGTGCTTTTTTGCCGTGGCACCTCCACGACCACTTTGCAGTGGAATGATAGGGACCCCAGTCCCTATCATCTCATTTCTACAGCTGAGTAAACTGGAGCAATGTGAAATAAAGTGTCTTGCTCAAGGACACAATGCATCACAACACATACGATATATATATATATATATATATATCGTATGTATATATCATAAATATATATATTAAATGGACGTTAAACGATGATGATGATGTAATGTATATATATGATTTGAATGAGAGTGCTCCAAAAGCATACAAGCCGGATAAAGAAAAGTTCAGGGAGCTGCAGCCTCTGGCAGTAACAAAGGGTTTCCCTCTCTTTCACTCTGAGTAAAAGGCAGATTGTGTGATGCTTGTGTATGAAGTGCAATGCTGCATGGTGGTGCAATGTGCATCTTAAATGCAGAGGATTTATGAAGGTTAAAAAGAAATGAAGCAAGCATGCTTCAGTGGATATGTAATGTTAGTATGGATGCAAGCATAGCTAAGTGGTTAAGAAGTTTGTTTCACAACCATGAGGTCCCATCATGGGTAGGTGTATATGCTATAGCTTCAGGTTGACCTATGCCTTGTAAGTGAAGTTTGGTAGACAGAAACTGTGTGGAAGCCCAGCTTATGGATTGTATCTGGAATACAAAAAAAATCCAGCCTTGTGACATATTGAGTCTCTTGGAATTACATTAAAGGTACATGTGTCTGTGGAATACTCAGCCACATACACTAATACAAGATGGACTGTACCTGTAATACAAAGGTGTACATGACTGTGGAATACTCAGCCACTTTCATTAAGACAAGATGGACTGTACCAACAATTCAAATAACCAGCTTTGTCACATATTGTGTCATGCTGAATCACCCTGAGAATTATGTTAAGGGTGCACGTGTCTGTGGAATACTCAGCCACTTACATATTAATTCATGAGCTAGATCATCCTTTTTTGAGCAGTCAGCTGCATAGGATGTGGCTCATCATAGGATGGGCTCCATAGGATGTGGTTCATCATAAGGTGGGCCCCATAGGATGTGGTTCATCATAAGGTGGGCCCCATAGGATGTGGTTCATCATAAGGTGGGCCCCATAGGATGTGGTTCATCATAAGGTGGGCCCCATAGGATGTGGTTCATCATAAGGTGGGCCCCATAGGATGTGGTTCATCATAAGGTGGGCCCCATAGGATGTGGTTCATCATAAGGTGGGCCCCATAGGATGTGGTTCATCATAAGGTGGGCCCCATAGGATGTGGTTCATCATAAGGTGGGCCCCATAGGATGTGCATCATCTTAAGGTAGGCCACATAGAATGTGGCATCTCATAAACTGGGCCACATAGGATGTGGTTTATCATAAGGCAGGCCACATAGAATGTGGCTCATCACAAGTGGGCTACATAGGATGTGGTTCATCATAAAGTGGGTCCCATAGGATGTGGCTCATCATATGGTAAGCCACATAGGATGTGGCTCATTATAAGGCAGGTTGTATAGGATGTGGCTCATCATAAGATAGGCCCCATAGGATGTGGTTCATCATAAGAGGAGCCACATAGGATCTGGCTCATGATAAGGCTAAGAAGCTACACTACTAAACAATTGTATAATCCACTAGCATTACCTCCATACAGCACTTCACATGATATACCATTGCTATACTACCATACTGCCATGACCACCACGACGACCACCACCTACACCACCATGACCACCGCCACCACCACCACCACCACCACCAACAACAACACTGCCATTACCACCACAGCCACCACCACCAATACCTGATGACTACAACCACCACCGACAGTTAAACACTACCATACACCATCATCATCACAACTCCCAACACCACCACCATTATTACCAACTCCATCATCATTATAACCCCCACCATCATCACAAATTCCCACCACCTCATGACCACAACCACCACCAAAATCACCATCACCAACTCCTTCATTATTATAACCTTCCCATCACCATCAACAACAGCACCAACACCAACACCAACACCAACACCAAAACCACCATCACCACCACCACCACCATCACCACCAGTACATCACCATCACCACCATCACCACCACACACACCAACACCAAAACCGCCATCACCACCACCATCACCACCAACGCCACCAGTACATCACCATCACCACCATCACCACCACCCACACCAACACCAAAACCACCATCACCACCACCACCACCACCAACACCACCAGTACATCACCATCACCACCACCAGCACCACCACCCTCACCCTCACCATCACCACCATCACCACCACCCACACCAACACCACCAGTACATCACCACCACCACCACCATCACCCTCACCATCACCACCACCACCACCACCACCCTCACCATCACCACCACCGTGATAATTCTACATCAAAGCTGAACCAGAAGAAGAACTGCTCTGTGCATTAACTGCACACATATTGCATTAGAAATGCAGTGATGTTCCAGCGAACGGAGATGAAATGATGCACATGTATCTGAGGAAGAAAAGAAAGGTGAGTGCAGTTGTGGTTCAGAACAATAACAACTGCACCATTGATGTGCACTTTGTCTGTCTGCCTGTCTGTTTCTTGCTCTGGTTTGCAGTTAATATATATGTATGGAGGCACATGGCTTAGTGGTTAGAGCATTGGCCTTGCAATCGAAAGGTTGTGAGTTCAATTCTCAGACCGGGTGATGTGTTGTTTCCTTGAGCAAGACACTTTATTTCACATTGCTCCAGTTTACTCAGCTGTAGAAATGAGATGTTAAGGACTGGGGTCCCTATCAATCCACTGTAAAGTGGTCGTGGAGGTGCCATGGCAAAAAAGCACCCAGCACTCACTGTAAATGAGGTTGGTGTTAGGAAGAGCATCCAGCTGTAGAAATCAAGCCAGCATCAGTTCCCGTCCCACCCTTGCAAGCAGGGAAAAACGGACGTAAAATGAAATGAAAAATGAAATGAAATGAAATGAA
>OZ024748.1:18815670-18818170 GCA_964016885.1 Eledone cirrhosa
GTATACACACAAAAAGGAAATGAGTATCTGTGTATATATGAATATATTTATTTGAGTACGAGTGTGTGTATAAGCGAGTGTGTGTGTGTATTTATATATATATATGTGTGTGTATATATAAGTGTGTGTGTATGTGTATGTGAGTGTGTGTGTAAGTGTGTATGTATGTGTGAGTGTGTATATTTACCTATACTGCTACCTACACTGTCACCTATACTAACACCACCACCACCACCACCCATTAATATCACTCCCACCACCACCACCACTACAGCCACACTCACCTCCATTAACACTACCACCACAGTCGCCACCACCACCACCACTACAGCCACACTCACCTCTACTAACACTTCCACCACAGCCACCACCACCACCACTACAGCCACACTCACCTCCATTAACACTACCACCACAGTCACCACCACCACCACCACCACTACAGCCACACTCGCCTCTACTAACACTACCACCACCACCATCACCACCACCACCAGCACCACAACCACCACCACCATAAACAGAATCAAATCCACCACAAAAATAAAAATGGTTTTTGAAGATGTTTGTGATTTCAAAGAAGACGAAGGTAACAACAACAACAACAACAACAACAACAACAACAACAACAACAACAACAACAACAACAACAACAACTACAACAACTACAACATCAATAACCACAACCACAACAACAACAACAAGAAATACAAGAAAATATAATGGAAGTGAAAGTTATAAACAAAATCTAAAGCTGAAACATCAAACAAAAACAACAACAACAACAGTAACAATAACAACAACAGCAACAGTAACAACATAAAGCAATAAAAATGAGCCCATTTAAAGTTAGACATACACACACGCACACGCACATATATATGTGTGTGTATATATATATATATTGACAACAACATCATCACTATCACTAGCACCACCAACAACACCACTGCCATCACTCCCCCAGCAGCAGTACCAACAACAACACCAACACCCCCAGCAGCAGTACCAACAACAACACCAACACCTCCAGCAGCAGTACCAACGACAACACCAACACCTCCAGCAGCAGTACCAACAACAACAACACCTCCAGCAGCAGTACCAACAACAACAACACCAACACCTCCAGCAGCAGTACCAACAACAACAACACCTCCAGCAGCAGTACCAACAACAACAACACCTCCAGCAGCAGTACCAACAACAACAACAACACCTCCAGCAGCAGTACCAACGACAACACCAACACCCCCAGCAGCAGTACCAACAACAACAACACCTCCAGCAGCAGTACCAACAACAACAACACCAACACCTCCAGCAGCAGTACCAACAACAACAACACCTCCAGCAGCAGTACCAACAACAACAACACCTCCAGCAGCAGTACCAACAACAACAACAACAACACCTCCAGCAGCAGTACCAACAGCAACACCAACACCTCCAGCAGCAGTACCAACAACAACACCAACAGCACCCCCAGCAGCAGTACCAACAACAACAACACCAACACCTCCAGCAGCAGTACCAACAACAACAACACCAACACCTCCAGCAGCAGTACCAACAACAACAACAACAACAACACCTCCAGCAGCAGTACCAACAACAACACCAACACCTCCAGCAGCAGTACCAACAACAACACCAACAACACCTCCAGCAGCAGTACCAACAACAACACCAACAACACCTCCAGCAGCAGTACCAACAACAACAACACCAACACCTCCAGCAACAGTACCAACAACAACAACACCAACACCTCCAGCAGCAGTACCAACAACAACAACACCAACACCTCCAGCAGCAGTACCAACAACAACACCAACACCTCCAGCAGCAGTACCAACAACAACAACAACAACACCTCCAGCAGCAGTACCAACAACAACAACACCAACACCTCCAGCAGCAGTACCAACAACAACAACACCAACACCTCCAGCAGCAGTACCAACAACAACAACACCAACACCTCCAGCAGCAGTACCAACAACAACAACACCAACACCTCCAGCAGCAGTACCAACAACAACAACACCAACACCTCCAGCATCAGTACCACCAACAACAACAACACCAACACCTCCAGCAGCAGTACCAACAACAGCCTCAACACCATCACCCCCCCTCCAGCACTACCAACAACAGCACCAATACCCCCACCTCACCCCACCCTCAGCATCTCCACCCCCACCTCACTACAGCTCACCCCTGGGGGACATTGGAGTGGAACGGCTGCTATAGAGGCAGTGTGTAGTGAACCAAGAAATCAGATAAAATGGTAGGTGGGTGTGGAGGTGTGTGTGTGTGGATTTATGGATGTATGGGTATGTGTGACTGTGTCTGAGTGTGTGACTGTGTCTGAGTGTGTGAGTCTGTGTGTGTGTGTGGGGGGGGGGGGGTATTACATGTACACACACACACACAGACACACACAGTTCCACATCACGTCACAGCATCACTATACTCCTTTAAAAAATGTATTTTA
>OZ024748.1:18825670-18830670 GCA_964016885.1 Eledone cirrhosa
CCCCACACTCCACCATCATCAACACCTTCAATACAATTAATGACAATCATCATCATTACCATCAACACCACCACAAACATCATCACCATCACTACTGCCATCATCATCACCACCACCACCACCACCATTTATATTAAGTGCCATTCCTTAATACCATTAAATGTGAGCAATGATGGTTTTTTTGTCCCCACCCCTCAGACTATGGGTGGCCTTACCCCCACCCACTAATATCTATGACTAAGAATTCCCATAGAATCACTCTCAAAGAACTACACTACTACTACTACTACTACTACTACCTCCACCACCAGCATGCCCATCACTACTTCTAATACTACCACCACCACCACTACTACTACTACTACTACTACTACTACTACTACTACTACTACCAACACCACCACAACACCACTCCTAATACCACCACCACCACCACAATCATTATCACTATTAATAACACCACAACTACATCCACCTCTTATACTACAACCAACACCACAAACATTACCACTGCTACTAACTCCCCCCCCCCCCCACATTACCACTGCCCTCACCTCCACCTCATCACCCACATTTCCAGCTCTACATTGTACTACACACACACAGTTCTATTATCAAGTACACACACACACACACACAGTTCTACTATCAACCACAACCACAGCTGACAATAGACAGAAATGATGACAAACCAAGTACTGCACCTTCCTCTGGTTCACATTAACAATAGCAGCAGCAACAGCAACTATAACAACAACAACAGCAGCAGCAGTAACAGTAACAACACCACCACTACCACACCACCTCAGCAACACTAAAATGATCTCACCATTTAACTACTAAATGTTTATTGTTGTTGTTGTTATTATTCCATGGCCCTTTACGTTCTGAGTTCAAATCCTGCCGAGGTTAGCTTTGCCTTTCATCCTTATGGAGGTCGATAAAATAAAGTACCAGTAATGCACTGGGGATCCATTTAATCAACTTTCTCCTCCCCCAAGTTGTTGGCCTTGAGCAGAAGTTTGTGAAGAAGTTGAGGGATTTACTAACACCATTAATTATTTCATTACTAAGGCGGTGGATTGGCAGTATCGGTAGAGGGTCGGACGCCATGCTTTGACGCCCTTGCCAGTCTGAGTTCAAATCCCACCGAAGTTAACTTTGCCTTTCATCCTTACGGGGGTCGATAAAATAAAGTACCAGTAATGTACTGGGTAATTGCTGGCCTTGTGCCAAAAGTAGAAACAATTAATTATTTCATTATTAAGATAGTAACTTAACATAATGGTTCTTATATAAAATTATATTGAAAGATATTAATTTAAATAGAAACACTTTAAAATCGGTGGTTTTGTTGCATAAAACCAGAGCTGGTTAAAATTATTTATGGTTTGATTACCAAGATAGTAACTTAAGATATGGTTCTTAGATTTTAATTCAAATAGGAACCCTTCAAAATAGATGGTTTTGTTTCATAGAACCAGAACTGGTTTTGGCCAGGATGTTATCAATATGGTTAAAATTATTAATTATTTCACGATCAAGATAGTAACTTAACATATAGTTCTTATATAAAATTATGTTGGAAGATTTTAATTTAAACTTTTAGCATTTACATTACTCTATATATACTATTGTATTTTCATGGTAAAGGTTTTATCCCACATAATTATCTCACATAATATAGAATCTATGAGATTTTGATATCATTTATTTTGAGAACAATACCTTAACATCAGTATGAGCGGCTGATTATGACCAGCTTGAACAGAAAGAGATGTAAGAATTCTGGCCAGATATGACCAGTTTAAATGCTAATGGGTGAAATAGGAACCCTTTAAAATAGATGGTTTTGATACATAAAATCTGAGCTGGTATTTATTATTAGCTAGGATAGTATCAAAAGGGTTTAAAATATGAATTATTTCCCTACCAAGATAGTAACCTAACATATAGTTTGTATATAAAATTATATCGGAAGATTTTAATTCAAATAGGAACCCTTTAAAATAAATGGGTTTGTTTCATAAAACCAGAGCTGGTTTTGGCCAGGATGGTATCAAAAGGATTAATGAAGATACAGCTACACCAGTGATTGGTAATGACAGTTCTCTATATTATCTGATTGATTATGTTAGGAACTAGTCCCTGTCCGACTTTGCTCTGATATTTTCAGCATCTCAGCAACTATCTTTGATGGTCCAGCTGTTTTTCTACTCTCGTATTCGTAATTGGTATTTCCTCCATATAACTGTCAATTTGAATAACTGGTCTCTTTATTCTAGTCCACTCTTCATCAATATACATATATGGTAAAAGAAAGGTGGAGACAATCAATGCCTGAATATTGTGTTATATATATAACGGTGATGAATTGCCAGCTAAATTAACTATAGGGATATAAAATATACAGAAGCGAAAACTAATCCAAACCAAACAGTGAGTGTGTTTTATTATTATTATTTCTGGCAATATTATAACAATATGACCCTCCCCAAATATAACAATATATATGTGTGTGTGTGTGTGTGCATATATCTGTTTGTGTGTGTGCATATGTGTATGTGTGTAAAATGGGATTTTACGCAGCTCTATACCCACTGTCTTATGTATACATATATGCATGAGTCAATGAGGGAAACCTTTACATGATAGCTAGACCTGATGGAAATAGCAGTCAAACCACTCTCAAATCACACCATACTTTCTTCTGTATACATATGTGAGCCAATAAAGGAAGCCTTTACATGGTAACTAGATCTGATGGAAATAGTAGTTAAACTACCCTCAAATCACACTATACTTTCTTATGTATACATATATGTATGAACCAATGGGGGACACCTTTACATGGTAGATAGACTGGATGGAAATAGCAGTCAAACCACCCTCAAATCACACTCTATTGTCCTAAAAGAGGAAGTACTGATTCAGTACTGATGTCACTGTCTAAAAAAAACCCCCAAAAAACCCAAAACAGAAACAATAAAAAAACCCATGGGATAGCCATGTCTGGAATGCCTTTGATCATAGCTGTGATTGATCAGGTCTGCTAAACCTACCCTGGGGCTAAACAACAATAACACACTGTCACCTGACTACTACCACAACAATAACAACAACATCATTGTCATCACCATGGCAACGTAAACATTTCTTACCAAACCACTACATCCATCATCCATCATTTTCTTTACTGACTGACTACCACCAACCCACACTTGCCCACCAAACTGGATTTCCTCTTAACCTTGTTGACCTTCTACTGTATTCATCGAAATCCCCTTTCATAATTTGTTGCCCTTTTATTAACCATCTTACCACCACCACAACCACCACCACCACCACCACCACCACCACCACAATCATCATTATGACCACCACAATCATCACCACCAACACAACCACCACCAATATCATTACTAACACAACCACAACCACAACCACCACTAACACAACCACAACCACCACCAACACAACCACCACCACCACCACCACCAGCAACAACACAATCATTATCATCCACTGCCATCCTCCACCTCCAACATGACCACCACCCAGCACTATCACCTAATTACATCCACCACCACCACCACCACAGTCACCAATACAATCCACAATTGACCACCATCACAACCAACAGAACAACAACTCCACTAACACAGCCACCACCACCACCACCACCACCACCACCACCACCCTTTCCTGTTGACCTTAGCCATTCCACCATACAATCTCCAGTTTATTCATGCTGTTGTTGTTGTTGGTGACATTTCAGTGATTCCATTGAAGAATTCTGTGTTTACAAGAAATTGTATCAAAAACCATTATCATCACAATCATAATCATCATCATTATCATCATCATCATCATCATCACCATTATCACAATCATCATCATCATCATCACCACCATCAACATCACCACCATTATCATAATCATCATCGTCATCATTGCTGTTTAACGTCCACCTTCCACACTAGCATGGGTTAGACTTGTATGAATGAAGCATGTATACAAACACACACACACATATATATATTCATATATATACATAGATATATATATATACATATATATATATGTATGTATATACATTATATATATGGTGGATTGGCAGTATCGGTAGAGGGTCGGGCGCCATGCATTGAAGCATAGAGTTACCTCCCTTTATGATCTGAGTTCAAATCCCGCCGAGGTTAACTTTGCCTTTCATCCTTACGGGGTCGATAAAATAAAGTACCAGTAATACACTGGGATAATTGCTGGCCTTGTGCCAAAAGTAGAAACAATTATATATATATATACATTATATATATACATATATATATACATTATATATATACATATATATATACATTATATATATATATATATATATATATCAACATCATCATCGTTTAATGTCCATCTTCCAGACTAGCATGGGTTAGACGGGAGTTGTGCCACTTGAGGCAAGGCTGGTCGGGTGACCGTGTCTCGCTCACATAGGACTATCTGGCAGGCTTTCTACGGCTGGATGCCCTTCCTAACACCAACCACATTTACAGTGTGGAACTGGGAACTTTTTACCATGTTATCTACACGGCCACATTACAGCGTGGACCGTGAGTATTTTTTTTTTTTTTTTTTTTGTGACACCTACACGATCTCGATCTCATTATCTCATTTATTTGGACTGGATGTTGTGGTACCAACTTTACAAAGAGAGGGTGGTGTTGGTGGGAGTGGGAGGATAGGGTAGGGGTAGTGGATTGGGGTGTATATTTGGTTAAGAGGTGCCTACTGACTGTAGGTTTCGCTTTGTACATAGGCAAGGCGGGTCTTCTGTATTACTGTGTAGCGCCAAAGATCTCGGTCCAGTGACATTGTCTTAGAGAGGTGCAAGTGTGTAAGGTCGGAATTTATCAGATCGTCCCAGGTTTTTCTGGGTCTACCTACTCCATAACTACCATCAATTTTGATTGCCCTGCACTTTTTTATGCAGCTGTCATCTTTCA
>OZ024748.1:18840670-18850670 GCA_964016885.1 Eledone cirrhosa
TTACATCTTCTTTTGTAAGTATCTGAAAATCAATATTATTTATACAACTAATTTTATCTATCAAACCCTCTTTGTCTTAATGTATCTGTTCAATAAGGTGCTAACACCACCACCACCACCACACCACCACGACTATGACAGTGTCCAACACCAGACTCCCCCCCCCCCCCATGCAAACTGGCGCCAATATCACCACCACTCAATGTCATTGACCACTACCACCATTACAATTGCCATTTCCACTATAATGATGACAGCCTGTAACTAACACCACCACCACCAACACAACAATGACACAGACCATCACTACTACCACCACCACTACCATCATCACCATAACTAATATCACCACCATCACTACCTCTACCACAGCCATCACCGCCACCATCACCACCTCTACCCAACCACCACCACTACTAATATCACCACCATCACTAACTCTACCACAGTCACCACAACCATCACTACCTCTACCCCAACCACCACCACCACTACTACCACTAATATCACCACCTCTACCACAGCCACAACTACCACCATCACTACCTCTACCACAACCACAACTACCACCACTAATATCACAACCATCACTACCTCTACCACAGCCACCACTACCACTACCACTATTATCACCACCATCACTACCTCTACCACAGCCACAACTACCACCATCACTACCACCACTAATATCACCACCATCACTACCTCTACCACAGCCACAACTACCACCATCACTACCACCACTGATATCACCACCATCACTACCTCTACCACAGCCACAACTACCACCATCACTACCACCACTAATATCAGCACCATCACTACCCCAACAACAACAACCAAAAGATATTAAAAATATAATAATAACGATTTCTTTATTTCTTTCCTTATTTATTTGTAATAACAACAACAACAACACTAATAATATAGAGGAACTAAATAAGGCAAGAGAGAGACAAAAGGACTTGAGAATGGAATAAAGATAGTTTTGTTATTTGTGATGTTTGTTTGTCCCTTAGATTACATTTGTTGTGGGCCAGTGATTCACTTAGAACCCCTAAATTAATGAGGATTCACTCAGAACCCCCTAAATTAATGACATTATATACAGTTAGAGAGAAAGTTGTTGTTTTTAATATTTTCATTTTTAGTATTTTTACAAATTGTTTTCTTCTTTTGTAAACATTATTTTTATTTTTTAAAAAACATTGAATTGTAAAATTCTGCTTCCAGCCAAAATGATTGATTGATCTTGTGGGGTGTTTAGAGAGGGGCGGGGTGGGGGGGGGGTGTAGAAGGAGAGGGGGAAGGGGGAAGAGGGAGAGGGAGAGAGATGGAAAGAGGGATGAGATGAGAGGATGGAGGGCACAGATGAGTATCGAAGGGGACAGAAAGGGGAGGAGGTGGTGGTGGTGGTGGTGGCTAAATCTTGCTATATATGTGTTTATATGCATATACACATACAAACACACGCGCACACACACACATATATATATATATAGAGAAACATACATAAAAAAAAAATATATATATATATACAGACATACATAAATATATATAATATGTGTAGAGAAAGAGAGAAAGAGAGAGAGAGAGCGAGATGAAGTGTGGAGTAGAATAGTACTGGGACAGTAAATTTTCTGTAATATATATATACATTATATGGCAGTATTGGTAGAGGGTCGGACGCCATGCTTTGCAGCAAAGAGTTACGTCCCTTTATGGTCTGAGTTCAAATCCCGCCGAGGTTAACTTTGCCTTTCATCCTTACGGGGTCGATAAAATAAAGCACCAGTAATACACTGGGATAATTGCTGGCCTTGTGCCAAAAGTAGAAACAATTATATATATATATATATATATATATATATATACATTATGAAGAGAGAAGAAACATTTAGATATAATTAGTAATAAAATGTATCATACCTAAACTGCTCCTAAATTCCTCGACTACGTAGTTTCGTGGCATAAACAAGAACAATATATCATAAAGACATAGAGTCCTTGCGAGGTCTGCCGACTTATCAAGAGGATACCTCATTTTACTAGTCTCAAGAACGCGTCTACACGACGTGAGAAAGAATCCCAAAAGGCGGAGGGGGAGATAGTCACGCGATATAACGGTCGAGAAACAGAGCTAAGCCTCTTATAACCCCGAAGAAAATACCACGGAGGCGGAGGGGGTATTTATATCGTGGCCGTAGAAGAGGTAGTGAAGAAGGCGAGAAGTATGAGTAATGGAAGCTTATATATATATATATAAAACGAAGGAATTGTGGTAAGGAACCAGATGGACCATAACGCACCAAAGTACTCAATACTTAGGGTAGTAGAGTGGGAAATAGGAAAAAGTATGACTCTGACGGCAGAGCTCAAGCCCATTCGACGGCTATTTCTGAGTCCAGAAATAGCCGTCGAAACGGCTTGAGCTCTGCTGTCGGAGTCATACTTGTTCCTATCATCATCATTATCATCATCATCACTGTTTTACGTCCGTTCTTCCATGCTAGCATGGGTTAGACGGGTTGTCCTGTTGTGGGCAGTGTCTGGTCAGCTGACCATGCCTTGCTCATACAGGAACTGATTTTGGCTTGATTTCTACAGCTGGATGCCCTTCCTAACACCAACCTTTTTTTATTTTTTTTTAATATATATTATTAGAGCGAAAGAGACAGAGAGTGGGGCTGGGGGCTAATAAAAAGTAAAGATTGTCTGTATGTGTGTGTGTGTATGTTTGTATGTGTATGTTTATGTGTGTGTATGTAATATGTGTATGTGCATGTATGTTAGTGTGTGTGTGTATGTGTAGAACAGAGTTCTCATTGTACATTATTTCTTTGATGTAATGGTGATACCAAAATTTAAAGGGCAGAGGGGAAAATATGTGTGTGTATGTACGTATGTATGCACGCGTGTATGTATGTATGTTTGTATGTGTGTATGTATGTATGTATGTATGTTTGTATGTATGTATATGTGTGTATATGTATGTATGTGTATGTATGCATGTATGTGTGTATGCATGTATGTATGTGTGTATGTGTGTATGTATGTATGGATGTATATGCATATATGTATGTATGTATGTGTGTATTTGTGTGTGTGTATATATGTATGTGTGTATGTATGTATGTATGTGGGTGTGTATGTATGTATGTGTGTGTATATGTATGTGTATATGTATGTGTGTGTGTATGTATGTATGTGTATATGTGTGTGTATGCATGTATGTGTGTATGCATGTATGTATGTGTGTATGTATGTATGGATGTATATGCATATTTGTATGTATGTGTGTGTGTGTGTATATATATATATATGTATGTGTGTATGTATGTGGGTGTGTATGTATGTATGTGTGTATGTATGTATGAACGTATGTGTGTATGTATGTGGGTGTGTATGTATGAACGTATGTGTGTATATATATAATGTTTTTGAAGGTGGCCCAACTAATAAAGTTATGCTTGCTGTTGTTAGTTGTGATGCTGATGTTGGTGGTGGTGGTGGTCTTGGTGATGGTGAGGGTGATAGTGGTGATGATGGTGGTGCTGCTGATGGTGGTGGTGCTGAGGGTGGTGGTGGTGATGGTGGTGGTGATGAGGGTGGTGGTGGTGATGAGGGTGGTGGTGATGAGGGTGGTGGTGATGGTGGTGGTGATGAGGGTGGTGGTGATGAGGGTGGTGGTGGTGATGGTGGTGGTGATGAGGGTGGTGGTGGTGATGGTGGTGGTGATGAGGGTGGTGGTGGTGATGAGGGTGGTGGTGATGAGGGTGGTGGTGATGGTGGTGGTGATGAGGGTGGTGGTGATGAGGGTGGTGGTGGTGATGGTGGTGGTGATGAGGGTGTTGGTGATGAGGGTAGTGGTGGTGGTGATGAGGGTGGTGGTGATGGTGGTGGTGATGAGGGTGGTGGTGATGATGGTGGTGGTGATGAGGGTGGGGGGTGATGAGGGTGGTGGTGATGAGGGTGGTGGTGGTGGTGGTGGTGGTGGTGATGAGGGTGGTGGTGGTGATGAGGGCGCCTTACTTTTGGTGTTGCTGTGTGATGGTGTTTGTTGCTGTTGTTTGTGTGTGATGATGAAAGCAGCATCTCTTGTGATGTTAAGATGACTGTCTTTCATCAATACAGCTTTGTGGAAGAAAAGAGATGGAGAAGATAAAGAAAGAGAGGATGAGGATAGAGAGGATATATATATATATATAGATAGATAGATAGATAGATAGATAGATAGATAGATAGATAGATAGATAGATAGATAGATAGATAGATAGATAGATAGATAGATAGAGAGAGAGAGAGAGAGAGAGAGAAATATGGGGATAGAGAGAGGGGGATAGAGAGTAAGAAAAGATAAAGAAAGGTTAGAGAGAAGATGTAGAGTAGAGAGAGGAATGAGAGAGGAAAGAGAGAGAAAGAAGGGGAGTAGAGAGGAAGTAGAGAAGGAGAGAAGGAGAGAGGAAGGAGAGAAGGAGAGAGGAAGGAGAGAAGGAGAGAGGAAGGAGAGAGGAAGGAGAGAAGAAGGAGACAGAAGGAGAGAGGAAGGAGAGAAGGAGAGAAGAAGGAGACAGAAGGAGAGAGGAAGGAGAGAAGGAGAGAGGAAGGAGAGAAGGAGAGAAGAAGGAGACAGAAGGAGAGAGGAAGGAGACAGAAGGAGAGGGTAAGGAGAGAAGGAGAGGGGAAGGAGAGAAGGAGAGAAGGAAGTAGACGGGGAGAGACATGAGTTGAAGGGGGTAGGTGGTCAGTCTTTAAAGTTATTAGTTTAATAACTTTAAGAAAGGAAAGACAGAAAGAAGGAAAGAAACAAAACAAGAAATAAAAAAAAATAATAAGAAAAAATATGACAAAGATGAGAAAGAGAAGGGGGAATGATTTGTAGAAATATTGTTACTAAAGGATCTTCTATAGTCATATGCTGACCTTTTATGGTCACATGCTGACCTTCTATGGCCACATGCTGACCTTCTATGGCCACATCCTGACCTTCTATGGTCACATGCTGACCTTCTATGGTCATATGCTGACCTTTCATTTTCCTGACATTTGTACATTATTCTATGTACTATACATGCACCTTTGATGAGTTGTAGTGCACCTGAGCACTGTACACAATAATTTCATTTCATTTCATTATGGTCTTATGATGACCTATGGCCATATGCTGACCTTCTATGGTCACATACTGACCTTCTATGGTCACATGCTGACCTTCTAGTCATATGCTGATCTTTGATGGTCATATGATAACCTTCTATGGTCATATGCTGACCTTCTATGGTCACATACTGACCTTCTATGGTCATATGCTGACCTTCTATGGTCACATACTGACCTTCTATGGTCACATGCTGACCTTCTATGGTCTCATGCTGACCTTATGGTCATACAATGACCTATGGGCATATGCTGACCTTCTATGGTCACATGATGACCCATGGCCATGTGCTGACCTTATGGTCATATGATGACCTATGGTCACATGCAGACCTTATGGTCACATGCCAAACTTAAGATCATATGCTGACTTTAAGGTCACATACTGACCAAAGACCATTCCTTGACATGATTGTAATACACAGAACTAAAGTCACAACTACCTACCCAAGGGTCACAGGGTACCTACCCAGGGTAGCAGTGCTGCCTATCTAGGGTATCTTCCTGACAGTTAGTCAAAGGTTACTCTTCTTGTATCCCTATTGTAATGACTGTGGGTTTGATGGTCTTTTATAGCTCACTAAATACACATACACACACAAATATATATATACATACATATATACATATTATATATATACATACATATATACATATTATATACATACATATATACATATTATTTATATACATACATATATACATATTATATATATACATATATATATACATACATATATACATATTATATATATACATATATATATATATATATAGACAATCACTTACCTCTACCACCACACCACCACCACCACCACCACTACCACCACCACCACCACCATCATCATCATCATTTGTATCACATATTTTACATGCTTCATTTTTTCCACATATATGTTGGCAAATAAATAATTATACCACCACCACCACCACCACCGTCACCAACACCATCACCACCACTAACACCGCCACCAGTTCCACCACCACAACCACCACCGCTGTGCCACCATCATCATCACCACCACCACCACCACTCACCATTGTAGCACTGTACCCTACCAAACCACCCCATGAAAGTTACTGTCTGTCTGGCTGGTATTTCTGTAAATATTTTGTTTAAAAAAAAATTGCTTTTTTTTATATATTTTCTCCTATAAATCTGCCATTAATTTTATTATTATTATAAAGAAATCATTAACCATTATTATTACTATTATTACCAATAAAGAAATCATTATTACTATTATTACAGGCGGTGGATTGGCAGTATCGGTAGAGGGTCGGACGCCATGCTTTCCAGCATAGTTACATCCCTTTACGATCTGAGTTCAAATCCCGCCGAGGTTGACTTTGCCTTTCATCCTTGCGGGGTCGATAAAATAAAGTACCAGTAATGTACTGGATAATTGCTGGCCTTGTGCCAAAGGTAGAAACAATTATTACTATTATTACTATTTTTATTACATCCTCTGTTTTTGTTTTTTTACATGCAGAAATGCCCATTTGTACCGTCCTGTATTGTCCTGTACTGTCCTTAATGTCTACTTTATGTAAACCCTTGTGGTTATTAAAGAAATCATTATTACTATTATTACCATTATTACCAATATTATTACTATTATTATTATTGTTATTACCATTATTACCATTATTCTATTATTATTACTGTTAATGTTATTATTACTGTTAATGTTATTATTATTGTCGTTTTATTTCTCATTTTTATGTTTCCACATTTCGTAAACCCTATGTGGTGGATAAAATAACCATCATCATCACCATCATCATCATCATCATCATCATCATCATTATTATAGTTGTTATTATTATTGTTGTTATTATTGTTATTATTATTGCTGCTGTTTTTATTATTAGTCTGTAATTTACACTTATACATTCAGACACACATACCCACACACAGGTACAGACAGACACAAACAGATACACCCACACCCACAGTAAGACACCCCCCACACATACACTAACTCCCCACAGACAGTCCTATCCCCACACACAGACAGACAGGCAGACGGACAGAGATGGCTTTCTCTTTAGAATCCCATTAAATAATTCACCTCTCAACAGCTGTAGATTCTTTACAGAGTTTGGAATTACCATTCCATACATTGTGGAATCTGCATGGAGTGTCTGTAAAGCGAGCTTGTCTGTCAGTCTGTCTGTCTGTCTGCTAGTCTGTTTGTCTGTCTGGCTGAAACGGCCCCTAGTTTTATGGTACAGAACTTCCTATTATAAAACCATCATAGTTATATTAAAATCCTCTTGTTCTTTTTTGCCCCATTTATTCCCGAGAGTGCCAAGGAGGCAGAGTCCTCAGTCATACCTCCCAGAGTCTTCTATCAGTAGTAACTTTCTCCAAATGTTCCGGGTGGATCTTCAAGACCAACCAAGCTTATGGATGTTATCCAACCATCTTGCTTGTAGTCTATCCTTGGCTTTCCTAATAGTTGGCTTTGCCCACAAAATCTGTCCAGCAATTCTTTCCTTAGACATTCTAAGCACATGTTCGTAATACCAGAGCTGTGATCTTTCAATGTGGAGAAGTAGAAGCTCTACTTGGAGCAATTCCTTGATCTCCAAGCTATGCACCTCATCAAGTGATTATATTCCAAAGGTTCTTCGGAGGAAACCCATTTTAGCCAATTGTATTTCAGATCATATTCTTTTGGACATTATATTAAAACAGTCTATCATAATTTTGATTAAGAAATGTTTGTTAAGTAATGTTCCAAACACCAGCTTACTAATTACAAAGTTAATTATTTAATTAAATTCTTGAAAGTCTTTGGAAGTTTTTAAAATAAATTGAAACACAGGTTGCATATTTCATTAGAAATATGCCAACAAAAAGGTTAAAGCAGTGCTCCAGCATGGTTGTAATCTAATGATTGGAACCAGGAAAATAATGGTTCCTAATTTAGGAGTTGTGACTGGTAGATAGTATCAGTAATGGAAAAAATCAATGGAAACATTATTTCCTTTGATGAGTTCCTTCCCCGGCCCAAATCAATGAGGTCAAACATTGTCGATTGATTGATTGATTTAATTTAGGTACAAAAGGTCAGCAATTGGGGAGAGGGGAGGGGAAGTCAATCATATCTACCCTAATACTTCACTGGTATTTTATTTTATCAAATTGGGAAGGATGAAAGGCAAAGTTCACATTGGTGAGATTTGAACTCAGAAATTAAAGTACCAGAACAAATACCGTAAAGCATTTTGTTTGACACACTAATAGTTCTGCCAATCTACTACCTTTTGAACCAGTAAAATAGTAAAACAATATATATATGTATATAAAATAAATTTAATGTAGAAATGCCTTCTACATTAACCATTTCTATATTAAATTTGTTGAAAACACTCTACTAATGTATTGATTACCTTACTTACTGTGGTTACTCTCGATTGAACCCAGGACTCACACACACACATATATATATAGTAGCCGAATTACCCGCACCTTGCTGCGTTTCACACATTTTTTGTAAAAAGAAAATGATGATTGATTTTAAATCTGATATAATTTATGGAGAAAAACTCTGCATTTCAATATTACTCAATGTAAAATGTAATGCATGAAAAATTGGAAAACATTATTTTTTGTAATATATCAAATCAAAATTACATTATTAAATCTTATTCTTATTTTGTTTCTTGTAAATAATTTTTTTCGAAATATCAATTCAAATCTTTTGTGAATAGGCATCATATCTTGTCATTAAATTTCATATAAATCGAAGGGAAAAAATTTTCAGCGGGGGTTTGTGCCCCCGTGGAACCCGTTGATGAAAATGAAATATACTTATCCAAGTACCCCGGGCAATGTAGTTTCAGAATATATATGGTTATGGGGGTCTATCTCCAAAACCATAGGAGGAGTTTGTGAACAAACAAGCAAACAAACAGACAGGAACTACGACTTTATATATATAGATGGTGTAGTGTAGTTAATACAAAGCATTGAGAGATATATAGTAAGTTTTTTTAAAAGCCAGTACAATCCAATAGAAAATACGAAGGGCAAGTGATGGTAAATGAAACAAAACAAAACAAAGTAAAGTAATGTTATATATATATATAGTTAAATATTAGACAGGAACAAAAAACAGAGAGGCAGTACAAATGGTAGTTTATTAGGTTCACGCTTTTGAGAGTGGGGTGGGGAACAATATATATATATATATATATATATATATCATTGTCATTTTAATGTCCAATTTCCCTGCAAATATATACAGGGTGCGGACGATATTTGTTCGCAATTTTCAACTGCTAATTTTATGCAAATTTTCTTTACTTCCGTTGTCACTCTTGTCTTCATAAAGACAGTGACTGTGTTTCCATTATTTGTTTTCGGAATGGTTGATTGTGAATAATTTTGAACTTCCAAATTTGTGGAAGAGACACGGAGCTCTTGGAATCCGCGCCGGAAGGATAAATAAGACCAGAAGATCAACTCCCAGAACAACAGGTGGCTCGCTGTCTCATCCAAGAGTCATGCAGACAAAGTTTCCAGCGACAACATTGGTCTTAGGTGTCGTCAGCAGTCAAGGTGACGTCATGCCACCTCACTTCTTCCCTGAGGGCCTCAAGCTGAACACCGATGGCTACATCCGTGTTCTGAGCGAGGTAGTAAAGCCCTGGATCGACCAGGTAGCTGCAGGTAGGCCATACGTGTGGCAGCATGACTCAGCCATACCAGCCGAAAGACCCAAGCCTGGCTGTCAGAGAACTTCGTCGACCACACTTCACCTGACATCTGGCCTCCCAGCTCGCCTGACTGCAACCCCCTCGACTTCTTTTTGTGGGGTGCAGTGTAACG
>OZ024748.1:18863170-18865670 GCA_964016885.1 Eledone cirrhosa
TGTGTGCAGGAGAGGCGGTTGCGTTGGTATGGACATGTGATGCGTATGAAGGATGACAGCTGCATAAAAAGGTGCAGAGCAGTAGAAGTCGATGGAAACCGTGAAGTGGGGAGACCCAAGATGACCTGGGATGAGGTGATAAAAGCCGACCTGACCCAATTACATCTCTCAAAGGCGATGACACACGACCGTGACCTCTGGCGTCACGCAGTAATACAGAGTACCCGACCTCCCATGGGTACAAGCTGTAGCATATAGACAATATGCCTCCACACCCCCCACTGCAAGGTGGTCATGGAGGTGCCACGGCAAAAAAGCACCCAGCCCACACTGTAAAGTGGACGTGTAGGCGCCACGGAAAAGCACCCAGCACTCACTGTGAATAAGGTTGGTGTTAGGAAGGGCATCCAGCTGTAGAAATCAAGCCAAATCAGTTCCTGTATGAGCAAGGCATGGTCAGCCGACCAGACACTGCCCACAACAGGACAACCCGTCTAACCCATGCTAGCGTGGAAGAACGGACGTAAAACGGTGATGATGATGATGATGATGATATATACACACACACATACACACACACACACACATGTAATAATGGTAGTGGCGCTGATAATGATGTCTGTAAGTAGTACGTACACGCACACACATGAATCTATCCATTCATCCACCCACCCATTACACCACCACCAGGGCAGGGAAGCATTTACTACCTCCACACCCACCAACCCTACTACAACTTCCACCACCGCCGCCACCACGTCCACCACCACCCCAGTATACAATAGAGTGTTGACCTAGAAAGGATGTATTAATGAGTGAGGAGGGAGAATATATATATATATATATGTATGTATATATATATATACATACACACATATATATATATATATTTATATATATATATACATACACACATACACACACACATATATATATATATATATATATATATATATATAAATATATATACATATATATATATATATATATATATATATATATAAATATATATATATATATATATATATATATATATATACATATATATATATATATATATATATATATAAATATATATATATATATATAAATATATATATATATATATATATATATATATATATATATATATATATATATATATATAAATATATACATACACACACACACACATATATATATATATATATATATATATATATATATACACATAAAGGTATGCAGGCCACCACTGGTGTTGGTGTATTGACACATCTACAACAGGTAGATCAAGACAGGTATTTGGGACAGTGTTTACTGATGGGGTTTATATATATATATATATATATACATGTATGTAAATAAATATATATATATATATACACATTCCCATACACACAAACACACATATACATATATATATATTATATATAATACAGCAACCACCCTTAACTTGCTTACCTCCAACAGCTAGATCAGCACAGGTGTTGGAACAGTGTATTTACTACTTGGGTGTGTGTGTATATATATATATATATATATATAGGAACGAGTAGGACCCCGACGGCTGAGCTCAAGCCGTTTTGACGGCTAATTCTGGACCTTAATTCTGGACCTAGTCCAGAATTAGCCGTCGATACGGCTTGAGCTCAGCCGTCGGGGTCCTAATCGTTCCTATTACCCACTCTATTACCCTAAGTATTGAGTACTTTGGTGCGTTATGGTCCACTTGGTTCCTTACCACATTTCCTTCATTATATATATATATATATACACACATATATTTGAGACAGTATGTTAAACATATATATATAAATGTTTTTTAGGCCACTTCCTTATGCTCAAGCTCCTTGATGGTAATATCAGATGAAATGAAAATGTGTTTTTAGTTAAGAGTACATCACCTCATGCCCAGACTGCCTGACAACAACTAATATATCCAGTGAGCTCGCCAAAGACAACATATGCTCATGATGAGGAGTAGAACACCTCACGCCCAGACTGCCTGACAACAACTAATATATCCAGTGAGCTCGCCAAAGACAACATATGCTCATGATGAGGAGTAGAACACCTCACGCCCAGACTGCCTGACAACAACTAACATATCCAGTGAGCTCGCCAAAGACAACATATGCTCATGATGAGGAGTAGAACACCTCACGCCCAGACTGCCTGACAACAACTAATATATCCAGTGAGCTTGCCAAAGACAACATATGCTCATGATGAGGAGTAGAACACCTCACGCCCAGACTGCCTGACAACAACTAACATATCCAGTGAGCTTGCCAAAGACAACATATGCTCATGATGAGGAGTAGAACACCTCACGCCCAGACTGCCTGACAACAACTAATATATCCAGTGAGCTCGCCAAAGACAACATATGCTCATGATGAGGAGTAGAACACCTCACGCCCAGACTGCCTGACAACAACTAACATATCCAGTGAGCTCGCCAAAGACAACATATGCTCATGATGAGGAGTAGAACACCTCACGCCCAAACTGCCTGACA
>OZ024748.1:18870670-18883170 GCA_964016885.1 Eledone cirrhosa
CACCACCAAAAACTCCCATCATCACCACCACTACTAACACCAACACACCACCACCACCATCACCACCAAAAACTCCCATCATCACCACCACTACTAACACTAACACACCACCACCACCACCACCACCACCACCACCACCACCAAAGACTCCCATCATCACCACCACTACTAACACCAACATCACCAACAGCAGTAACTGTAGCAGCACCATTACCACCACCACCACCTCCTCCGCCACCAACAACAACCTCACCACCAACAACAGCCCCACCATCACTACATATACATGTATTATATACCTATCAATCAATCTATTTTTCTACCTGTCTGTACCTACCTATATATTTACCTACCTACCTAAATATTTACCTACCTACACACTTACCCACCTACCTACCTATATATTTACCTACCTACACACTTACCCACCCACCTACCTATATATTTACCTACCTACACACTTACCCACCTACCTACCTATATATTTACCTACCTACACACTTACCCACCTACCTATATATTTACCTACCTATATATTTACCTACCTACACACTTACCCACCTACCTATATATTTACCTACCTATATATTTACCTACCTACACACTTACCCACCTACCTACCTATATATTTACCTACCTACACACTTACCCACCAACCTACCTATATATTTACCTACCTACACACTTACCCACCTACCTACCTATATATTTACCTACCTACACACTTACCCACCTACCTACCTATATATTTACCTACCTACACACTTACCCACCTACCTACCTATATATTTACCTTCCTACACACTTACCCACCTACCTACCTATATATTTACCTACCTACACACTTACCCACCTACCTCCCTATATATTTACCTACCTACACACTTACCCACCTACCTATATATTTACCTACCTACACACTTACCCACCTACCTACCTATATATTTACCTACCTACACACTTACCCACCTACCTACCTATATATTTACCTACCTACACACTTACCCACCTACCTACCTAATTATTTACCTACCTACACACTTACCCACCTACCTACCTATATATTTACCTACCTACACACTTACCCACCTTCCTACCCACCTACTAATGAAGCTAGCTACCCAAACGTGTACCCACTTATCTACCAACCTAAACACCAACACATCCCCCCAACTTATCTACCCACCCACCAATACACTCATCTACCCACCTACCCATCTAGCCACCAAGCTAAATACCCCCTACCTACCCACCCAGCTACCCACACATCTACCCACCATTCTACCTATCCCCTACCTACCCACAGATCAGCCCAACCCCGCTATACCCCACCACCCAGCCCACACGTACCAACATTATATAATCCATACCAGACATTAATAGAATGATGTCATACTAGACATGGTTGGGTTTTTCTTGTCTTAAATCAAGGAGAATAACTTCAGGTTTATACATACATGCACGAGAATGTGCATGCATGCGTATATATATATATATATATATATATATATATATATATATATATATATATACATATATATATATATATACATACACATTAAAGTTTGATGCTAAATACTGCATTGCTAGTGGAACATCCTGTATATATGTGAATGTGTGTGTGTGTATATATATATATATATATATACACATATATATATATATACATATATATATATACACATATATACAGGATGTCCCACTGGCAATGCAGTATTTAACATCAAACTTTAATGAAAGTTCTAATTGATTTATGGACCACATTGTCTGCATATATATACATATATATATATGTATATATATATATATATATATATATATATATATATATATATATATATATATATATATATATATATATATATGCACACACACACATACTCACAGACATCAAACAAGTATGATATATTTCAAAATCAAGATATTTTCTTAAGTCAGGATTTTGTGAGAGAAAGAGAGAAAGAAAACAAGAGTTTACTATTATATATATATATATATATATATATATATATATATATATATATATATATATATATATATATATATATATATATATATATATATATATATATGTTTATATATGTATATATATATATATATATATATACACTCACAGACATCAAACAAATATAATATATTTCAAAAATAATCAAAAGATTTTATTAAGTCTGGACTTTGTAAGAGAAAGAGAAAAAAAGAAAAGTTTACTAGTATATATACACATATATACACATATATACACATATATCATCATCATCATCATCATTTAATGTCCATCTACGCTAGCATGGGTTAGACAGTTTTGTTCCATTTGATGCGAGAATGGTCGGGAGACCATGTCTCGCTCGTACGGAAACGTCTCTGGCAGGTTTTTATACAGCTGGATGCCCTTCCTAACACTAACCACATTTACAGTGTAGACTGGGAGCTTTTCCCCCGTGTCTCCTACACGGCCACCTTACAGTGTGGACTGAACGGGAGAGAGAGGATGGGTAGGATGTGGCGGTGGGGTGTACATTGAGTTATATATATACATGAATATATATACATATTTATATCTATATTGTAAAGGTGCATGGCTGAGCAGTTAGAGAATTGGATTCGCAATCGTGATGTTGTGAGTTTGATTCCCGGACTGGGTGATGCGTTATGTTCTTGGACAAGACACTTTATTTCACGTTGTTCCTTCTTCTTGGAGTTGCGATCGATAGATAGAATTGAAAAGATAGCAATTGAAAAGACCAATGGAAACATTGTTTCCTCGGTCCGATTTGTTGAAAGTCGATCGACTGTCGATAAATATATGTATTTTCCAAGGTTTTTGACTTCTGAGGGGGAAATTTTATCTCAAAAATTAAGAATGTATTTGAATAAAGAACAGGTAAAACAGAACAGCTTTGTTGCCTCTTTTATCTTAAATTGTACCACAACTTTTGTATTGTTGCAGACTTCAAATTACATACCTTCTTATATATATGTATGTAAATATATATATATATATACACACATATATATATATATACACATATATATATGCATATATATATACATATATAAGTCGATGGAAGCTGCGGAGTGGGGAGACCCAAGAAGACCTGGGATGAGGTGATAAAAGCTGGTCTTACCCAACCCAATTGCACTTCTCAAAGGTAATGACACAGGACCGTGACCTCTGGCGTCACGCAGTAATACAGAAGATCCGACCCCCCCATGAGTACAAGCCGAAGCTGAAGCATATAGACAATATGTCCCTCCCCCCCACTCCCACTGCAAGGTGGTCGTGGAGGTGACACGGCAAAAAAAGCACCCAGCCTACACTGTAAAGTGGACGTGTAGGCGCCTCGAAAAAAAGCACCCAGCACTCACTGTAAATGAGGTTGGTGTTAGGGAGGGCATCCAGCTGTAGAAATCAAGCTAGAATCAGTTCCCGTATGAGCAAGACAAGGTCAGCCGACTGGACACTGCCCACAACAAGACAACCCGTCTAACCCATGCTAGCGTGGAAGAACAGTTGTAAAACGGTGATGATGATATATATATATATATCATCATCATTTCATCATTTCATTTTTACGTCCGCTTTTCCCTGCTTGCAAGGGTGGGACATATATATATATATATATAATTATGGGACATATATATATATATATAATTATGATGATGATGATGATGAAAGTGTTGTGTGCGTGTGATTTGGATACATGGTTTTGTTTGCGCATGCAGACAAAAATGCAAACCCACATGCTATATTATCACATCACATGTATATATATATATATATATATATATAATCACATGTGTATATATAGCAGTAATCTTAACTATAATCCTACTCCATAAAATATTATAAGATGTCTCTCCGAAAGACTACTGACATTTCAAGCAGTCAGGGAAAAGATGTGAGTCAAGCTTTTTATCTTAGTTTACTTTACTAGCACTCTACCTGGCCGGTAACTTTGCATAAGTTATTCTATATCTATTTGTTTCTTGGAATTAGATATATTTTGGCTATCTTTAAATTGAGACATTCTGTATGTATATATATATATATATATATATATATATATATATTTCGTTTCTGAATTTGTTTAGCAAGATTCTTTATCTGAAAACGTGTGTTGAAACCGAAAGAACTTTGACAATATATAAACAACCATCTGGTTGTGGAACCAACCAACCGGAAATTTATAAATTCCTAAATTTATAAATTTATTATAATAAATTGAAGTGAAAGCAACTGGTGCATGTGTTTCTTATTGGCAACATGACCCTCCCAAAGTATAACAATATATATATATATATATATATATATAGGAAGTGTGTTTGGAATGCGGCAAGTAAAGTTTAGAATTGAAATAGAAATAGAAGCTATGCTCTAATATTTTTTACTATAATATAGTCTAATAATTGTTTCTACTTTAGGCACAAGGCCAGCATTACTGGTACTTTATTTTATCGACCCCGTAAGGATGAAAGGCAAAGTCAACCTCGGCGGGATTTGAACTCATATCGTAAAGGGACGTAACTATGCTTGAAAACATGGCGTCTGACCCTCTACCGATACTGCCAATCCACTAATAATGGGACGTATAAACCCACTGAATGGAAAAAGATTGAAGGAAATCCTAGCTGGATAACCACAAAAGAATATTGGCAGAAGCTTCTTCTTCTTTGCCCACTTATAGCTGTGAGGGTTGTGGTAGCAGACTCCTCAAACACTCCTTCCAACTGGTCCTGTCAGAAGCAACTGTCTCCAACTGATCCAGCTGGATCCCCAAGCACGACCAGTCAAGCTCATAGATGTTATCCAATGATCTTGCTTGGGGTCTACCCTTGGGTCTCTTATTGGTTGGTTTTGCCCATAAAATCTTTCCAGCAATCCTTTCCTGAGACATTCTAACGACATGCCCATAGTATCAGTGCTGTGATCTCTCAATTCAGAGAAGTAGCGGCTCTACCTGGAGTGACTCTCTGATCTCTGAGCTATGCACTTTATTGAGTAATATCCCAAAGACTCTTTGGAGGAATCCTATTTCGGCTGCTTGTATTCACAATCGTATTCTTTCGGTCATTACCCAAGATTCTTGACCATTGCCAGAAGCAGAAAATAAAATTCTGCAGTGACTGTTATATACTGAAATAACTTTTCTTTTAGACATGTTTTGAAAATATAAGTGGGGGAAGAAGAAGAAAATAATGAAGATGATGATGATGATAATGATATGGAGGCACATGGCTTAGTGGTTAGAGCATTGGCCTTGCAAACGAAAGGTTGTGAGTTCAATTCTCAGACCAGGTGATGTGTTGTTTCCTTGAGCAAGACACTTTATTTCACATTGCTCCAGTTTACTCAGCTGTAGAAATGAGATGATAGGGACTGGGGTCCATATCATTCCACTGCAAAGTGGTCGTGGAGGTGCCACAGCAAAAAAGCACCCAGCAATCACTGTAAATGAGGTTGGTGTTAGGAAGGGCATCCAGCTGTAGAAATCAAGCCAAAATCAGTTCCCGTCCCACCCTTGCAAGCAGGGAAAAGTGGACGTAAAATGAAATGATGATAATGATGATGATAACAATGATGATGTTTCAGATTTGTTATTTTTTATCAAGTTTGTTTTTCTTTACATATAAATTCTAGTAGTTTTTGAAGGTCTAGAAAAGTTGACGATGGATTTAGGAACTTTATTGTTTAATGCAGTCTCATCTTCAGTGTGAAGTGAAGTTGTAGTGTGTTACACTAGCCTTGCATCTTTACAGGAGACAAGGCTAGTGTGACTGGTGTAGTCCCAAAATACAATTTGTAAAGAGAGTAGTGAAGGCAGGAACTTCTGTTGATTAATTTGCAAAACACAAAAAGATGGTTTATGGATAAATATTGGCTCTTGATGATCTCTCTATCAGATTGACATGAGAACATTTTTGTTGAGCTGGAAGCCATAGTATATACATATATATATATATACTGATTAATGTTCAGAGCCATTCTCAGCATTCTCGTGTAGCACCCATCCACCATCTGAGTGAGTTTCTTGGTCAGTGTCCAAGTCTCAGACCCGTACAGCACCACACTGAGGATGAAAAACTCAGAGCTGTATGGGAGCCTCCCAAAAGTCAACTCAAAAGTGACACAAAGGAGACTGAGGTTAGCTGGACATGCTCACCGACATCCAGAGTTGACATTGCATTCAGTGCTCCTGTGGGAGCCCCTGCATGGACACAATGGAAAAGGAAGACCAAGGTTTACATATGTTGATGCCCTAATGACAGACACTGGTCTGTTGGAGACGCAGGACATGGCAGCGATAATGAGGGACAAAGACCACTGGAGAGAACTCGTCCATGGATCTCGGGAATTTTACCCGCCCTAGATATATATATATAGTGTAGGTGATTCAGTGAATTACTGGTGGCGGTAGCAATATGAGCACTTGATGCACAGGCAGAAAAAAAATGTAAATATGTAAATGAAACTTCAAAGCCTTTTCTTATTACACACACATTGGTAGATATAGATAGATATATACACACAAATATACATACATATATATATATAAACATATTATATGCATACTTGCTCATACACATACAGACCTTCATACAAGCTTGCACACACACACATAAATACACATATTCACATATACTAATGCTTCCTTGTCTCTCTTACACATACATACACATAGGTATACAAACAGTATGTAATTTAAAATTCAGCAGGCATCCTTATTTCATTCTTATAATATAAATGTGTAAAGTCTATTCATACCTAGGTATTTGACGTGGGTTGGGGAGTTGGGGTATGTGTAGCCAAGACATAGGCACTGTTGGAGGTGTGGTTGATGGAGATGGGGGAGAAGGATTGTACATATAAACATCTACCCTATATATATATATGCATGCATATATATATATATATATATATGTGTAAATATGAGAATAAACGTGGTGTGGGGTTGCTTGGGTTACATATGAATAAAGTTAGTCCTTCATTTCATCGCTTTAAAGACCTTGGTCTTTAAAGCGATGAAATACCAATGATGGTTGGAAGATCACTGATGAAGGACTAACTTTATTCATATATATATATATGTATATATATGTATATATATATGCATGCATATATATATATATGCATGCATATATATATATATATATATATATATATATATATATATATATATATATATATATATATATATATATATATGTATATATATGTATATATATATATGCATGCATATATATATATATAGAGAGAGAGAGAGAATGTAAAGAAGTGACACACGAGTTGATATATATAATAGTAAAAAAGAAAAAAACAGTAGAAAATGCTAAAGGGATTTTCTCATATATATATATATATATATATATATATATACACATATATACACACATATATATATACATATATATATGTATGTTTATACATATAAATACACACATTTAAACTTATATATACATCTACTGAAGCACACACATCACCGACAGTAGATACAGGAGTATAGGCATAACAAGCCACCCGTAATACCTACCTACCTACCCACCTACATACCTACCTAACCACATATTCAGCCCTCTCTACTGTTATCTACCCCCTAATGTAAAGATATACAACTTTACAGTAAATATCCAAACAGCCATTCACCAGTTCCTTCCTTACATCCTTTTGGTCTTTTAATATATCAAAACATTAAATTATCCCTCACCTCATATAGCTAGCCAGACAGTCACCCATCTTCAGCATAACTATACACCTACACATCTATCTGCCTATTTGTCTTGCTGGCACACTGAGTGTGCCCAGGCGCTCACGGGCCCCTGGCAAGCAGTGGAGCCCCTGGTTATCAGTGGAGACTCCACCTCGACATTCTATAGAGGGCTGGTACGCAGCAGATGCGACGACGCCCTCGGAGAAGCCCTAGACATGGAGGAAGACGAACTGGCCAGCCTGTTCAGTAGGACATTCAGCCCAGGACCTATGGACAACTTCCAGAAGTCCCTAGCCTGGCAGTGCTACCGAGGGGCTCTACCCGTTCGAGAAAGGCTCTACAGGCACGGGTGCCCGGGTAGGGACCCCGCCAAAAAGATCTGTCCCAGATGCGTGTGCGATGAGGAAACCATTGCACATGCATTGGTACACTGCTCAGGCGTAGCCGATCAGTGGGGCTATGTCGAACGACTACTGTCACGGGTGGGGCCGATCCGGTTGACCACTGAGGCCATTGTAACGATTAAGCCGCCTCCCCCCCCTTCAAAAATGAAGGAGAGGCGGTGTTTCTGTGCGTAATAGCCATGGTGAAAGAGGTTGTATGGTGGACGCGTCTGAAAGGACTGAGGTCAGGCAGCTTTCTCTCTGGCCAACAACTGATCCGTTTCTTCCGATATCATTTCGGAAGAAGGATCAGGATGGAGAGAGAGGTGCTCCACCCCAGTTGTTTTTATGAAAGGTGGGTGAAAGTGGCGAGAATGGCCCGTGTGAATGGGCCTTCTCTCTACATCAGCCTGTAGGTGGAAAAGATGAAGGAACGAGGCAGCACCCTCTCTCTGTGCTCCTGAGGAGAAGGGTTGCACACTTTTTCGGGGGTGTGTGCGACCCCCCAAAACGCCTCCTCCCTATTGAGGACTTTATTGTTAATTTTATATTTGTTATTTATTTTCTTTGCTCGCCTTTTTGTGTAAACTCCCCCCCCCCCCTTGTATTTGTCCCCTTCTTTTGCGCCCTCGTGGCAATAAATAGAAATATATCTATTATATCTTCAATATATATATCTATCAAATCTGTCTGTCTGTCCATATCTCTGTCTATCTATCTATCTCTCTATCTATCGAGAATGGCCCGAGTGAATGGGCCTTCTCTCTATATCAGCCTGTAGGTTGAGGAAAAAGAGGAAGAGAGGAAAGGGGTACAAACTCTTCGTACTCCTAGAGATGAGGGCTGCACATTTTTTCGGGGGTATGTGTTACCCATATGTAATGTCTCCCCCTATTGGGGAAAATTGATTAATTTTTAAATTGTATTTGTGATAGCATTTTACACATTTTTATTGTATGTAAACTTCCCCCTTTGTATGTGTCCCCTTCTTTTGTGCCCCTGTGGCTAATAAAGAAACATATCTATCTATCTATCTATCTATCTATCTATCTATCCATCCATCTATCTATATCTCTATATCTATCTGTCTATCATATATACCTGTCTGTCTGTCTATTTATCTATCTCTCTGTCCAATGCCCCTGTGGCAAATAAAGAAAGATATCTATCTCTCTTGCATATCTATTGATCTATCTATCTGTCTGTCTGTCTGTCTGTCTGTCTATCCCTTTAATGTCATAATGTCTCTCTCTCTCTATCTCATATATATATATATATATATATATATATATATGAAAAGATTCAGGACCCCAACGGCAGAGCTCCGGCCGTTTCAACAGCTAGATTACCCACTCTACTATCCCAAGTATTGAGTACTCTGGTGGGTTATGGTCCACCTGGTATCTTACCACACCCTCTCTGATATATATATATATATATATTAATTACATTATATCATTTATTTATGTTCATACACGGAACAAAAGGGCTACCTAAGGTATCAAGGCCCTATATTGGCCATATCTCCAGATTGTAAGAGGTATCAAAATTGTGACTTAATTGTGTGTGTGTTATAATATAATAATAATGAAATTATTGTGTACAGTGCTCAGGTGCACTACAACTCATTAATGGTGCATGTATAGTACATAGAATAATGTACAAATGTCAGGAAAATGAACAGTGTATGAGTCATGATATAATAATAATAATAATAATAATAATAATAATGAAATATTGTGTACAGTGCCCAGGTGCACCAAAACTCATCAAAAAGTGCATGTACAGTACATAGGGCAATGCACAAACATCAGTAAAATGAACAGTGCATATATAATTCTATATATCTACCCATACATCCCATTATCTATCCATTCTCCTACTTACATTCCTCTCATCAGACATGTAGACACAGAAATGTGTATAAACGTGTATCACCATCATCATCACCGATTATCATCTATTAACATCTATTTTTCCATTTAACATCTATTTTTCAGACGTGTTGTCCAGCTGTGATCCAAGCCAGAGCAGATGACCATCTCCAGCTCACACTGAACTGATTCTGGCTTGGTATCTAGGGTTTGATGCCCTTCCTAATGTAAACCACATTTACAGGGTGGACTCGGTGCTTTTTGTCGTGACACCTCTATGACCAATTGACAAGTTGGAGTGGGTATGTTTTCATCATGTCACTAGTACGACCACTTTACATGGTGTGCTGGGTATGCTTTGTTGTGACACATACACAACTACACAACAAAAAGCACCCAGTCCACACTGTAAATGTAGTTCCCATACACAAACACACTGGGTTTTCTCCAATATGTAGCTGGTTCCTCAGACAGTGTGAATTTGGCCTAGTTCACTCCAACAGCTGAGTCCTTTCCACCCCTTCACCCCTTCCCTATCCCTAATACAACATGTTATCTATCAGTGTATCAATCAAGCCATGTTTACACCATCACCACTGGGATCATTCCATCCCTAATACACTCCTTTCACAATTGAGTCCTTCTCATTCCTAATACACCCCTTTCACAATTGAGTCCTTCTCATTCCTAATACACCCCTTTCACAATTGAGTCCTTCTCATTCATAATATACCTCTTTCACAACTGAGTTCTTCTCATCCCTAATAGACTCCTTTCACAATTGAGTCCTTCTCATTCATAATACACCCCTTTCACAATTGAGTCCTTCTCATCCCTAATAGACGCCTTTTACAACTGAGTCCTTCTCATCCCTAAATATTCCTCTTTCACAATTGAGTCCTTCTCATCCCTAATAGATTCCTTTCACAACTGAGTTCTTCTCATCCCTAATGTACCCTTCTCACAACCAATTCTCTTTAACCCCTAATACACACACTCAACTGGGATCCCTCACCCACAATACACCCTACTTACAACCGGTACCCTCTGAACATTAATAAACACTCACTACTGAGTGCCTCTTACTCCTAATACATCCTTATAGCTGGGTTGATCTCATCCCTAATATAGTATATCATCTACCCGATGTCTATCAGTGTATCAAATCATGTTTACAGCTGGGCCCTATTTCCCCTTAATGCACCCCTCTCACAGCTGAATATCATTGATTTCTAAACATTCAAAACATCTGGGTCTCTCTAATCCCTAATGCCTCCTTCTTGCAGCTGGGTGTCACTGGCCCCTAATAGATCCTTACCACTGAGATCCCTTCACCCCTAATACACACTCACATTTAGACCCTTGTCATCCCTACTACAGCAAGTTATCTACCCAGGTAATAGCATACCAATGTATTAGTGACATCATGTCTGTACCCTCACAGCTGGGTCATTATCACCCCTAATATACTCCCATTTCTCACCCCTAATATACTCCCATAATATTTAAATAGCCTCAAATGTATTTTTATATTACCATGATATATTTATAATATAATTGTTTCTACTTTTGGCACAAGGCCAGCAATTACCCAGTACATTACTGGTACTTTACTGGTACTTTATTTATCGACCCCGTAAGGATGAAAGGCAAAGTTGACCTTGGCGGGATTTGAACTCAGAATGGCAAGGGCCGTAACTCTATGTGTTAAAGCATGACGTCCGACCCTCTACCGATACTGCCAATCCACCGCCCTTATATTTATAATATAATAATAATAATAATAATAATAAAATAATAATAATAATAATAAAATAATAATAATGTATAGTGCTCAGGTGTACTTCAACTCATCAAAGGTGCATGTATAGTACATAGAATAATGATTTCTACTATAGGTAAAGGCCAGCAATTTAAGGGAGGGTAAAGTCGATTAAATCGACCCCAGTGCTTTACTGGTGCTTTATTTTATCGACCCCATAAGGATGAAAGGCAAAGCTAACCTCAGCGGGATTTGAACTCAGAACGTAAAGGACTGTAACTCTATTCCACGAGGCATGGTGTTCAACACTCAATGTACAAATGTCAGGAAAGTGAACAGTGTATGAGTCACGATCATCATCATCATCATCATCATCAAGGTTTAGCGTCCGTGTTCCACGCTTGCATGGGTTTGGACGGGGGTATTCCCACTTGAGGCAAGAGTGATTGTCTTGCTCGCATAGGACTGTCTGGCGGGTTTTCTACAGTTGGATGCCCTTCCTAACACCAACCACATTTACAGTGTGGGGCTGGGAGGATTTTACCGTGTTGCCTACACGGCCACATTACAGCGTGGACTGTCTGGCGGGTTTTCTACAGCTGGATGCCCTTCCTAACACCAACCACATTTACAGTGTGGGTCTGGGAGGTTTTTACCGTGTTGCCTACACGGCCACATTACAGCGTGGACTGTGTGTTTTTTTGTCGTGACACCTACACAATCTCATTTGTTTCGGCCTGGATGGCGCGGCACCAACATAACTTTACATAGAACG
>OZ024748.1:18888170-18890670 GCA_964016885.1 Eledone cirrhosa
AACTTCCACTTCTGTGCATGGTTTATTTCCTCTGTCCCCTGTTCCATATCACTATGTCTGATCTGATATGATTGCATTTTATTGGGGTTTTTACTAGAACATTCCACCAGTACTCTTTCATATTATGTATGTATATGTCTTCCACATTGCTGTAACTTTTAATATGTTCATTGTTGGGGCTATCTTTTCTTTGGACACTACATCATGCCTCATAGGTAGATAGTACCGTGATGACATCTTTGGATAGCTGCTTGCGACATGGGTGACATCTTCGATGTTAATTCTGCAGAGTCTGCATTTGTTGTCACATCTAGGTGTTTTGTGTGCATCTCTATCTCTTTTGTGAATCAGGTGTTTTGTATTGATTTCCTGTTCTTGGATTGCAAAACTATATCCTTCAAAGTAAGAGCCAATATAGCAGTTGTTGGTCCAAGATAGACTACTTTGCTTATCTATATTACTCTCACTCTGGAGCTTCCTGGCAACATATATATGCATGATCTTTTGCTGATAAGCATGTAGTTTTTCATCCACGGTTTCACAGCGGTATTGTCCGGGCAATTTATCTTGGTGTGAGTTTTTGATTATCATGTAGGGAGTATCTTTCAAGGAGTTCAATCTCAACTCTCATGATCTTATAAGTCTCATGTAGACAGACTTGCTCAATAGATGGAATTTTACGCTTAGAGGTTGATAGATGTCGGAGGGATATGATGCGACACTCAAATGCTGTCGGGACTGATGTTAGGCCTCTGCCTCTCTATTTACGTTTCAAGTAGAGGCGTTCTTATGTCACTGTTGATGTGGAAGTTTCCGGTGTTGCTTAGGATTTTTTTGGGTTTTAACATCAATAGCTCGGATTTCGTCTATCGTCCAATCGAGTATTCCAAACGTTGGTGTTAGGACAGGCACAGAAAAACATTGTGAGCAAAACATAAAACAATGTTTTATTGTGCGTAGAGATTTCAGATGACCATATTTTTCTGAATGGGGTGTAATATTTCCTGGCTACGCATTCCTTGTTACAGATACCATCATAGGATATATTCTCATCTATCCCCAGGTATCTGTAGCAGTCCTCATCAGCTATCGGTGAAACAGTTAGGCCATTGATAAAACTGTTGCTAGATTGGCTTGTAGTTTTTCCCCATATATGAACATTCATCCTGGTCAAACTCCATTCCTATATCTTTTGAGAACGTCGTAACCAGGTCAAGATTTTTCTTCGTCCCATTTATGTTCTTGGCAAAGTTTCAAGTTATCCATATGTTCGTATTTCGGGCCTCCTGTGTGTGCGTGTGTGTGTGTGTGTGTGTGTGTGTGTGTGTGTGTGTGTGTGTGTGTGTGTGTGTGTGTGTGTGTGTGTGTGTGTGTGTGTGTGTGTGTGTGTGTGTGTGTGTGTGTGTGTGTGTGCCCGTTATAACCAGTAAGGGCATTCATTCATTCTTTTGCGTACTTTATACTTAAGGAAAGAGTGTACATATTATTATAAGGCTGCTTTGTCCTACGGTTAAGCTTTCATGGTTTCGGCAAGGAACCCCGAAAGCTTAACCGTAGGGCAAAGAAGTATATACAGTATATGCAAGCATGGAAAAGCGGACGTAAAAACAATGATGATGATGATAGATATATGGATGCATACATAAATACATATATACAGATATGTATGCGTGCATGTGGGTATGTATATATATATATATATATATATATATAAATACACACATAAATAGATATATATGCATCCATACATAAATACATACGTGCATGCTTATTTACAGATATGTATGCGTGCATGTGTGTGTGTGTGTGTGTATTTACATGTATCTGTGTGTGTGTGTGTATTTATATGTGTGTGTGTGTGTGTGTGTGTATTTACATGTATCTCTGTGTGTGTGTGTGTGTGTTTATGTAGATTTATACGTCCATGTTCTAAAGACAGATAGGCACAGAAGCACCTGGGAATTATTAAAATTGAGATGATCAGAGAAGCTAGTTTCACACATAGACACTAACACACACAGACATATACACACACACATACACACGGACGCATACAGACATATACACACACACGGATACATATACATACATCCGCAGACACATATATATAGATATGTAGGTACAGTGAGGTAAAGGAGAGACAAGACAAAATTGTTTACACGTGGTAAACGTTAAATATATATAAATAATACAAAATAGCAAAGAGAGGCGCTATAGATAGACAGATATATATATGTAGAGATAGATAGATAGGAAGATAAGAGGCGAGATAGATGAAAAGACTGATATACATAGAGATAGATAGATAGGGAGATAAAAGGAGAGACAGGTAGATTGACAGGTATATAAAGGGAATATAAAGGGATATATATATATCTTGAGAGAGAGAGAGAGAGAGAGAGAGAGAGAGAGAGAGAGAGAGAGTGACAGATAGACAGGTATATATAGCGATAGACAGATACAAAGTGACATATAGATAGATATGTTTCTTTATTAGCCA
>OZ024748.1:18895670-18898170 GCA_964016885.1 Eledone cirrhosa
ATTATCTCTCTCTTTCTCTTTTTCTCCTCCTCTTTCTTTAGGTTTTATTCTCTCTTTCTCTCTCTTTTGGTCTTTATCTCTATCCGTCTTTTGAACTTTCTCTCTTTCTCTCGTTTTGCTCTTTATCCCTCTCCCTCTTTTTAAGTCTTTATCTCTCTCTTTAGGTTTTCCCCTCTCTCTCTCTTTTGGTCACTGTCTCTCTTTCTCTTTCTCTCTCTTTAGATGGTCTTTCTTTCTCTCTTTTTAATCCCCCCCTCTCTCTCTGTCCCTGTATCAAGATTTCCTTCTCTCTTTCTTTCTCCCTCTTCACGGCTATCTGTAACTCTAACATTCTCTCTCTCTCTTTCTCTTTCACCCACTCGCTTACACACTCAATCATTCTCTTTGTCGTTTTTAGCTACCCACTCTCACATCTTTTATGACTTTCCTCGGACCTCGCCTCCTTCTCCCCCTTGTTCTCTAACTATGTTCTTTCTATCTTTCTCTTCTTCCTAGTACATCCTCTTACTTCCTTCTCTCTTGCCACCCCCCTCCTTATGTTGGTATGCGTGTTTATGTATGTATGTGTTTGCATGTGTGTATGTTGTGTGTGTGTATATGCATGTTGTATCCATGCATGATGAGTAAATAAATATGCACATGTGTGTGTGCTTGCATTTATGCGTGTGTATACATATATATGTGCGTGTGTATGTGTATACACGTGTGAATTGAGAATATGTGTATGTGTGCATGTGTATGTGTGTATGTGCATGTGTACATGCATGATGTGTGTTCGTGTGTGCTTGCATTTCGTGTGTGTATACATGTGTATATGTGTGTGTACATGTATATGTACGAATGTTGTGGAATTATTTACTGAATGTTATTTAGCCCTAGGTTAGACTTGAACTAGTAGACCTATGGTCAAAGGCATTACAATTCCAGCCACGACCACCCCGTCTCATTTTTCTGATATTTTAGGTGTATTTAGGACTGCATTATACAATATGTTCTTCCATTTTTTAAACATTTAGGTGGGATTTGAGAACAATATAGCTGTTGTTTCTAGTAGGCCTTACGGCTGTTGTTTCAGTAGGCTGCGTGAGTATGTATATGTCTATATACATACACATGCATTTATGCATGTATATGTATATAGCGGGTCACTCTTGAGTGCTACTGGTAACATGTAACCCAGTACAACCTGTCGCATGGTCGGGTCGTCGACGACTAAACCGGCAACCCCACCAAGGTTTCTTGGTGAGGAGGGTGACTTTGGACATCCTGCAGGACTAAAAGCAAAACCTGTCAAAGGGCAAAGGAGCTCTTAAGAGTCAATGGCCATCCAAAATCACCGGGAGAGATGACCCCTTAGCCTTTGTCAAGGCAGAATTCTAGGAGAAGGAAAACTCTGATATAACACCTGCAACCCTGATGGTATCCATGATGTTGACATGTTCTTCTTTTTGGTAAATATCATCTTGGTTAAGAGAGTGGGACTGGCTTTGTGCAGTGCCTTTGCTCACTATAAAAGCTTCACAGCACAGGCATTGCTTTATATCTGGAGATCTCTCTGCACTTGTCGTCACATGGTACCATGGGCCCAGCACTATGTGTCAATAATTGTCACAAGTGTAGTGTTTGTACCAGAGTTTTCAAGTCGCTGGCTGGACTAAAAAGCCACACTCGTTCAGCGCATCAGTAGGAGTTCTCCTACATGGATATAAAGTAGTGGCCGTACTCGAAAACGAGTTGGCAGCCACCATGTACATATGTATATGTACATAGAAATACTCGATTTGGTGCCCGAGCACACATTCCACCGGGAATGAAGGACCCCTTGGTCTTATTAGGGCATTATTCTAGGACAGTGATTCCAAAAGTGGGTTCCGTAAAGTACTGTCTGGTGTTTCGTACAAAAAGGTAGAGGAATATATTTATATTACGACCATATAACAGTATTAGACTTTGGGGTTCTCCCGAAAGTTTCTGAACCAAAAAGGGTTCCGCGTTTGAAAAAGTTTGGAAAAACCTGTTCCAGAAGAAGCAAAACTCTGATCTAAAACCTGCGACTCGATGGCAGCCGATGATGTTGACCTGTTATTCGTTTTGGATACCTATAACTGTTGTTCCGAGAGTGGGATTGGTCCAGTGCAAATCTTTTCATTTAAAAAGCTTCAAGCACAGGCACCACTTAATCCAAACGACCTTCACATATGCTGTAGCATATGCAGAAAGGAATTTAAGTCATTGGAAGCCATTATGTATGTACTATGGCTACATCACACAAATACTGTAAATGTACACAATGTATCCTGTATTAAAGATACTATAAGCATTTGAATTAACAAACTTGATTTTAGATATTTTTTGCTAAATCATTACTGGATGTTAAGAAATAATTGTTTCTACTTTTGGCACAAGGCCAGCAAATACCCAGTGTATTACTGGTACTTTATTTTATCGACCCCGTAAGGATGAAAGGCAAAGTTAACCTCGGCAGGATTTGAACTCAGAA
>OZ024748.1:18900670-18905670 GCA_964016885.1 Eledone cirrhosa
GGTGTGGTAAGAAACCAGGTGGACCATAACGCACCAGAGTACTTGATACTTAGGGCTGGAGCTCAGCCGTCGGGGTCCTGACTCATTTCCTATATATATATATATATATATACACAAGTGCTTACAAATAGATGCATCTATCCATACATACATACATACATATATATATATATATATATATATATATATATATATATATATATATATATATATATATATATATATATATATATATATATATATATATATATATATATATATATATATATATATATATATATATATATATATATATATATATATCCATGTATAGTTATAGAAACATATGTATATGTGCACACATAATTCAAAACGTACAGAGCCACACATGCAATAACATTCATACCCCCCCCCCCCCACACACACACATACACACATACACGAAACATATACATACATACGTATTTACCTAGTTAATGTCTAAATTCCAATGAACGAGTTTTGTCTCTGTATTATATTGGTGAAATTTAGTAAAAATAATAAAACCAGAGGAACATACATACATGCATAACTCCCACACACACACACATACTTACACACATACACAGGTTTAGATTTAGACCTTGGGGAGCCCGGGGCACTTAAGGATTAGAATACACAACGACCCCTCCCTCCAATTTGACGTATCAAAGTTAGCTATATATGTAATTACTAATTGGAATTGAATGGTTATAATTACAGGTATTAAATTAAAAAATTCTACCCATCCTAAAACTAAAACCCCAGCTGAGGGCACAAATAAATTGCTACGGCCGTCGTTGTTGGGGCCCTCACTGCAGGGGACTCGGGGCAACTGCCCCTTTGTCCTCCCATTAAATTCGGCCCCCCCCCCCCACACACGCACACACATACACACATATATATAACCTTAATGAATGTTGGTGGAACATTTACATTAAAACTTCCACCAAATGTACACAATATATTGATAGATCTGATATAGTTGTCTGAGAGAGAGAGAGAGAGAGAGAGAGAGAGAGAGAGAGAGAGAGAGAGAGAGAGAGATTGGGTGGTTGGGTGGTGGGTGTCGATGTTGGTGTTGGTGGGGTGGTGTCAGCTACCCTGGTTTAGTTGTTTAAGACTGAGAATAACAGTTATACATAGTTATAGAGGTCGGCTGTCCTAGTATAGTTGTTTGGGACAGATATATACACACTACACACACTACACTACACACACTACACACACTACACACACTACACTACACACACACATACACACACACACACATATATATATATATATAGATACATGAACATATATATTTATATATATAATCAATAAATGTAATGAAGACATAACAAATCGTCATTTTATTATATATATATATATATATATATATATATATATATATAGAGAGAGAGAGAGAGAGGGAGAGCGAGAGATGGGTCAGCTGCCCTACCGTTAACAGACCCGATGTAACTGTTTGGGAGAGGAAGAACAGTTATGTGCAGTGATGTGCAGTTTACAGTTATAGAGGCCAACTAACTAATAAATGTGCAGAGTTCTTCCAAAAATCAATGAGAAAGAGAATATTTCTGGACAACTGCTGTATTTTCGGACTTAACAACTTGTCTGGACACTGGTAAATTAGTACATAGATATATTTCTTTATTAGTACATAGATATATTTCTTTATTAGTACATAGATAGATAAGCAGATAGATTGTTAGGGAAACTGATAGATAGATTGGTAGATAGATGGATAGATAGGCAGATATGTAGATAAATAGGTGGGTAAGTAGATATATAGAAAGATAGATTTCTTTATTTGCCATAAGGGTGCACAAGAAATGGGACATTACAAGATATATAGATATATTTCTTTATTTGCCACAAGGGCGTATAAGAAAAGGGGACAATACAAAGACACATGCCGGGGATTTTACATACAATCGTGTAAAAAATATAAAACAAACAATTATAACAGTCGAAATCCCCAATAGGGGGGAGGCGCCACAAATGGGTTGTTTAATACCCCGTCGATAGAACAACCCTCAACTCCAGGAGCGTGTTGTGCAAGTGCTCCCTTCTTCCTTTTGCTCTCTTTAACCTACAGGCTTATAAACAGAGTAGGTAGATAGATACATAGTTAAATGGATACTAATAAATAGGTAGATAGTTAGATAGATAGATATATAGATAGATATGTTGGTAGATAAAGAGGTAGGTAAATTGATGGACAGGCATATAGCTAGATAAGCAGGTAGATAGATAGACAGGTATATAGATATCTAGATAGATAGGTTGATAGGTATGTAAGTAATAGGTGGCTAGATAAATATGTATATAGGTAGGTATATGAGATTCAAATATCCTGCGTTGTCACATATTGCATCCATCTAATCTGACTCTAGCAGAGAATTACATTAACTGTCCAAACTTCTTTGGAATACTCAACCACTCACACATTACACCTTTTATTGCCATATTTCTCCTGAAAATAATCAAGAATTTGAAGGGATTAGATTTAGAAATAAAACTAACTTCCCCATTGTTAAGCTGTATCTGCAACATAACTAAAACAAAGGGTCTTATGTAAAATTATGGTGGAAGAAGGTTTTTGTATCATAGAACCAGGGCGGTTTGATGCGGTTTCAGACAGTTTCATGCGGTTTCAAGCAGTTTCAGGTGGCTTCAGGCAGTTTTATGCGGTTTCATGCAGTTTCAGGTGGCTTCAGGCAGTTTCATGCGGTTTCATGCAGTTTTAGGCGGCTATTGGTTGGATCCATATAGGAGTTGAAGACCATTCAGTTGAGCAAACGATTGAATATGTAGCAATCATTCTCGTCACCACCAAACTAGTAACACCCCCCCCCCCCCCCCTCTCCCCACACGCCGCCAACATCACCACCATCAGTCCTCCCGCCACCACCACCACCACCATATCACTTAATTAGGTTAATTAGTGTTTAAGTATATGTCCGGAAAAGCTGGGTTTTTCAGGCAACAAAATAATAAATAGAACAAATAGAAACCCTATAATTGAACCAGTAAGCGGAACAGTGATAATATGCAAGACTTTCTGAAATTTCAACGTGAGATTCTTTCATTGTTTTTTTTATTTTTTGTTTGTTTTGTCTAAATTCCAGTGATGGGGCATCGTTTCTTAGAAACCTACCTTCTTTAATAGGAGGAATTCACAGAATTGAAAAGAAAGACGAATGTACACACACACACACAGACACAGAGACACACACAGACACACACACACAGACATACACACAGTCAAAGACATATACGCACATACACACACGCACACGCGCATACATGCACATATATTCATGTATGTATGTACACTCACACACACACACACATATATATATGTGTGTGTGTATGTATATATATATATATATATATATATATATATATATATATATATATATATATATATATATATATATGTATTTATATATATACACACATATATTATATACTCATTTATATACATTTATACACATATATGTATATAATACATACACACACACAGAGTACAAGTAATACCAGATTGTTTAAAGAAACTGTTTTGCAGTCAATTGTTATTACATCTAAATTGTTGAAATCTTTTTACTTTTGTTGACATAGCACACACAGTCACACATACAGACACATATACACACACACACACACTCAGACACACACATGTACTCACACGCAGATACACACACCTACACACACATGTACTCACACACAGATACACACACCAAGAGATACACACATACACAGATACACACACACACACACACACACAGATACACATACATGCATACCAACATACATATAAAGGCACCCATACATGCACACACATACACACACGCACACATATATATATATATATATATACACATACATATATATATATGTGTGTGTGTGTGTGTGTGCGCGCGTATACACACATACACACAGGTACACACACACACAGATAATGTGTGTGATGGAGTGAAATAGTTAACAGTAAGTCAATGGTTATTCCATCAACAACATATTTCACATAACAATAACAGTTAATGGCAGATGGTGGGACTGTAGGACTGTCTGACTGTAGGACTGTACGTCTGTAGGGCTGTGTGTGTGTCTGGTGTATTGGAAGGGTATCTGCTAGATGTCTGGTCTGGCGTACGTACAAACACACTCATGTACATATATATATATACACATATACATATATATATATATATATATATACACACACACATCTCCCTCCCTCTCTCTTTCTATATATATATATATGCTTGTAATAAACACACATCAACACATAAATATATATCTTCCATCCTTTACCAGGCCCATGACACACACACACACACACACACACACACACACACACACACACACACACACACACACACACACACATATATATATATATACGATATTAACAAATGGAAATTATATTTATAAAACCATATTTATTTCATTATACATATTTCAAGGATACCAAGTTAAATGATGGTATGCCTTCATCAGACAAAATACAATATATATCAGTTTTATAAATAAGCATTGACGTACCCTTTCAAAATGCGACCATTACTTTTGGAGGACATCAGGATAGTGGTTTGTTTATATTATTTTAGTAAGTCGTTGGATTGGCAGTATTGGTAGAGGGTCGGACGCCATGCTTTGACGCAAAGAGTTACGGCCCTTTCCATTCTGAGTTCAAATCCCGCCGAGGTTAACTTTGCCTTTCATCCTTACAGGGTCGATAAAATAAAGTACCAGTAATACACTGGGTAATTGCTGGCCTTGTGCCAAAAGTAGAAACAATTATTTTAGTAAGTCGTAGTTGTTTATATTTTTTAGTAAGTCGAGTGCTTTATATCAGTTATAAAAATATTTAATTGTTGTATCCCAACAATTTAAATAGAACTTTTGCATATATATATATATACAAGGGCGGTGCCCCAGCATGGCCTCAGCCGAATGGCTGAAACAGGTAAAAGAGTAAAAGATTATATATA
>OZ024748.1:18908170-18918170 GCA_964016885.1 Eledone cirrhosa
TATCTCGAGACAAGCGGATATGCGTATGTATATATGTATATATAGTGTGTTTCTTTTAAATTTGACTTGCTACCTTCCCGGCGATAAGATTCTAAAGAGAAGGACATTTTCATCGTCCGTTGTCCAATCGTTTATCCTTTCAATTGTAAGAATGTTTCACAGACTTCGAAGGTTCCATATATCGCTGCTATGAATTAAAAATCTGCGTTCTTTCTCCAAGAATATAAGTTCAGTTACACTATTGTCCAGACAGGGTGGTATCTTGTAGCTCCAGTAATAATTGTTTCTACTTTGGCACAAGGCCAGCAATTACCCCAGTGCATTACTGGTACTTTATTTTATCTACCCCGTAAGGATGAAAGGCAAAGTTAACCTCGGCGGGATTTGAACTCAGACCGCAAAGGGCCATAACTCTATGCTAAAAAGCATGGTGTCCAACGTTCTACCGATTCTGCAATCCACCGCCTCCAGTAATAATTGTTTCTACTTTAGGCACAAGGCCAGCAATTACCCAGTACATTACTGGTACTTTATTTTATCGACCCCGTAAGGATGAAAGGCAAAGTTAACCTCGGCGGGATTTGAACTCAGACTGTAAAGGGACGTAACTATGCTAGAAAGCATGGCGTCCAATCCTCTACCGATACTGCATGAAACTGAACATGTATCGTAAGTATTGCAGACCTGTCAACTCTCTCCGTCCGACTGGGAGACCTCCAACTCACTTTGAGGTGGGTGAAAATGAGTATACCTTTTCTTTTGTGAAAATGGGTACACCTTTCAATATGTAAAATCTCATTTTGCTTCATTTCTCACCGTTTTGGGGCACTTTTTTTTATGGTACTCCCAGTTTGGGTTAGTAGAGGTTGGCAGGTCTGGTACTAGAGCTGCAAACTCCTCATCTATGGTCCGTAGATACCCTTCTTCTCTTGTATTTCCTTACAAAATTCACATCAAGTGTGCAGCTGACTTCTGCAACAGAGTAGGTTTATAATCTGTGATCCCAAACAAACAATATCTGACCAGTTGTGTTTTGATACCGGTCGCCGTCGAAACCTCCGATGTCCTTGGTCCCCGTACTGTCGATTTCCTCCGTAAAATCGGAAAGACAGCAGCTCGCCTGAGGAAGGAATCCCGTGTGGTGGGGTGGCTATTGTAGCGGGTATCGCTGGCCATTCTCTGTGACAATGCCTTTGCCATTCTATCTGTGGGGCATGACAGAACCACCACTCAGACTGGGGTATAGGGTCTGTCCCCCTTCCCTCTCTCTCTTCTATTCGTTGCTTAATTCTCTCTTTCCTTTTTCTTCTTTCTCTTTCCTTTGTTTGTTTCATTTAAATATTATTATTTTTTCATTGTAAATATTATATTGGTGGATTGGCAGTATCGGTAGAGGGTCGGAAGCCATGTTTTGAGGCCCTTTACGGCCCGAGTTCAAATCCCGCCGAGGCTAACTTTGCCATTCATTCTTACGGGGTCGATGAAATAAAGTACCAGTAATGCACTGAGATAATTGTTGGCCTTGTGCCAAAAGTAGAAATAATTATATTATATTTATCATCAACCAAAAAACATCTCTTTTTTATATTATGTATAGATATTACAATTAGCTGTCATTTTTGACGGTACAGGGCCAGCTAGTTATATTATATTTATTACGAATAGATGTATTTGGTGGCAAGTCTCTACTAATATCCCTTTCAGCCATCACTCTCATTATATTCAGCCCTATTTGTTCATATTTTCGTCTTCAGTAATACATTCCAGATTATTCTAGCTATCACGTCATGCCTCATAGGGAGGGAGAAACGAGAAGACATTCTTTCACAGTTGGCAATAATGTGGTTAACATCTTCAATCTTTGTTTTGAACAACCTACATGTATGTATGTATGTATGTATGTATGTATGTATGTATGTATGTATGTATGTATGTATGTATGTATGTATGTATGTATGTATGTATGTGTGCATGTATGTGTGCATGTATGTGTGTATGTATGTATGTATGTATGTATGTATGTATGTATGTATGTATGTATGTATGTATGTATGTTCTCTTTCTCTTAATTTCGAGTATATTTTTTTGACCGGCCACCTTCCTGGTGGCAAGGTTGTAAAAGAAAAGAAATTGTCATCCCTTGAATCGCAAGAATGTTTTGCAAATTTTGAAGGTGCCAGCTATCGCAGCTATTTGTGTCTATGAATTAGGGAGCTGCGCTTTTTGTCCGCAAATCCAAGTTCAGTCATACTTTGGTCCAAGCGGGTTGGTATATAACCCGTAGCACCAATGTATGTATGTATGTATGTATGTATGTATGTATGTATGTATGTATGTATGTATGTATGTATGTATGTATGCATGTATGTGTGCATGTATGTGTGCATGTATGTGTGTATTTATGTATGTATGTATGTATGTATGTATGTATGTATGTATGTATGTATGTATGTATGTATGTATGTATGTATGTGTACATGTATGCATGTGTGTATGTATGTATGTATGTATGTATGTATGTATGTATGTATGTATGTATGTATGTATGTATGTGTACATGTATTTATTTATCTTTCTCTTAATTTCGAGTACATTTTGGTCGGCCACCTTCCTGGTGGCAAGTTTGTCAAAGAAAAGAAATTGTCATCCCTTGAATCGCAAAAATGTTTTGCAAATTTTGAAGGTACCACCTATCGCAGCCATTTGTGTCTATGAATTAGGGAGCTGCGCTCTTTGTCCACAAATCCAAGTTCAGTTATACTTTGGTCCAAGCGGGTTGGTACATAACCCGTAGCTCCAATAATGATGGGTATGAAGCTGAAGGTGTATCTTGGATATTGGATCTGCAAACTCCTCATCAATGGTCTGTAGATGTCCTCCTTCTCCTGTATTTTTCTTACAACGTTGTTATCAAGTGGGCAGCTGATCTCTACATCAGAGCACGTTTTCAATGTGTGGTCCCAAACAACAATATCAGGCCGGTTGTGCTTTAATTTGGTGGCAGTTTTTATTTTCAGGTTCCACCAGTATTCTTTAGTGCCATCTATCTCAACATATTCCTCATCATTTGTTTTTAATTTTGTTTTCCTAAGTGAGCTCTAGATAGTTCTAGCTATCACATCGTGTCTCACAGGAAGGTAGTAGCGAGACGACATTCTTTTGCAGTTGTCAACAATGAGGCTAACATCTTCGATCTGTGTTTTGCAAAGCCTACATTTATTGTCAACCGATGGCCCTCTCCTTTGTGTAGCAGATATTTGGTAGGGATATCTTATTCCTGTATTGCATAGAGTTATCTTTCAATGTAGGATGTCATAAACTTGTCGAAACTCCATGCCTGGCTTTTTGAATGATTTATCCCCTCTATGGTCTGTGTTTTTTGTCTCAGGTACCCATGCACAACTTCCTCTGTAAATTGGTCCTTTTTTTTACCTTGTTCGAACATGTATGTATGTATGTATGTATGTATGTATGTGTGTAAGTTTACATATATGTTTGTATATGTACAAGTATGTATGTATGTATGGATGGATGTATGTATGGATGTATGGATGGATATAAGACTAAACTGCCTGTTATAAAACATCTTCTATTGATATGTTGCTGACGTCACAGCTTTAGCCAGTAAACGTCACAATATCAACCCAGTTTGTCCTGATATCATATTATCAGCGTCACTGGGCACAGATACCAACTTTTGATGGAGTTAACAAGTAAGTTGGCTTCCTTCTTTATTTCCAATATTATCATTTTTTCTACACTATCATTCAAGTTAAGGGCCGCAATACTTACTTAAGGGTTCTTTCTTCTCTGAAGACCTCCTGCTTTCCAGCTCTCCTGAAAGTTTCTTACCATTTCACCAGATGCACCTTTGTGTTCTTGTAGTGTGTATGTGAGTGTGCATATGTGTGTGTGTGTATGTATGTGTTTGTATATATATTTCTAGGGCGGGTAAAATTCCCGAGATCCATGGATGAGTTCTCCCCAGCGGTCTCTGTCCCTCATTATCGCTGCTATGTCCTGCGTCTCCAACAGACCAGTGTCTGTCTTTAGGGCATCAACATACGTTAACCTTGGTCTTCCTCTTCCAGTGAGTCCATGTAGGGGCTCCCACAGGAGCACTGAGTGCAATGTCAACTCTGGATGTCAGTGAGCATGTCCAGCTAACCTCAGTCTCCTCTGTGTCACTTTTGAGCTGACTTTTGGGAGGCTCCCATACAGCTCTGAGTTTTTCATCCTCAGTGTATACTGATTAATGTTCAGAGCCATCCTCAGCATTCTTGTGTAGCACCCATCCACCATCTGAGTGAGTTTCTTGGTCAGTGTCCAAGTCTCAGACCCGTACAGCAGCACAGACTCCACTACAGCAATGAAGAGGCGGATTTTCAGGTCTTTATGAAGGTCCGACTTCCACACCGATCTCAAGCTGTGTCACGCCGCCCAAGCTTTGCTCTTCCTCTCAACCACATCATCTTCCGTATTCCCAATCTTTGCTCCCAAATACAGGAAGTCCTCAACGAATTCTAGCGGCTTCCCGCCTATATTAGTGATCTCCTCTGGCTTCTCAACATTCTGTACCAGATATTTTGTTTTAGTCTCATTCATTCTCAGCCCCACACTCATCGACACAGTCTCAACCTCCTGCATCAAATCCTCTGCCTCCTTCACTGTATTTGTCACCAAAACTACGTCGTCGGCAAATTCAGCATCCGATAGCTTTTTCGCCTTAACTCTCCTGCTCTGAGCCGGTGCTACAGTAAAGCCAGAGTCCTGGTGTTTCTCCAGTGCAAGGCGCATACAATATACCACTGCTCTACACCGATGTTAAAAAGGTAGTCCACTACGATGTTAAAAAGGTAGGGAGCCATTGTATCTTCCTGGAGCACTCCAGCCAGTATCTCAAAGAACTCTGTCATCATATCAGGTGTTGGTGTTGGTGTAGAGCAGTGATATCGGGTCCACTATCTTCTTGGGGATTCCATAAGCCTGTAAGATCTTCATTAGGCAGTGACGGTCCACAGAATCAAAGGCCTTCCTAAAGTCATATATATATATATTTACACACACACACACACACACACACACACACACACACACACACACACACACACACACACACACACACACACACACACACATACACACACACACACACACACACACACAATAATAATAATAATAAAAGGACGATTTGTTATGTTTTCATTACGTTTATTGAGTTGTGACGCGCGTTTCGCTATTGATCAACTCAAGGTTCGATCTGTATCAGTCTAGATCGACTCTGGAATCAAAAGCTCGTCGGACCTCTGCTGTGGTAATTATTATAATTATAGGCGGTGGATTGGCAGTATCGGTAGAGGGTCGGACGCAATGCTTTACAGCAAAGAGTTACAGCCCGTTATGGTCTGAGTTCAAATCCCGCCGAGGTTAACTTTCCCTTTCATCCTTACAGGGTCGATAAAATAAAGTACCAGTAATACACTGAGATAATTGCTGGCCTTGTGCCAAAAGTAGAAACAATTATAATTACACTCTTCTTAGTTCAACACCTGTTTACCGACAGTTACTACAGTAACTGCACGTTACATTCCCTGTATATATATATATGTATATATATATATATATATATATATATATATATATATATATATATATATATATATATATATATATATATATATTGTTATACTTTGGGAGGGTCATGTTGCCAATAAGAAACACACGCACCAGTTGCTTTCACTTCAATTTATTATAATAAATTTATAAATTTATAAATTTCTGGTTGGTTGGTTGGTTCCACAACCAGATAGTTGTTTATATATAGTCATAGTTCTTTCGTCACACACTCTGTGACCTCTTCAGTGACTGGGGATTCCTTTCTTTGTTTCTGTGCCTCTCCTTTGTTCTGTCCTACGCCATTTTGTTTCAGAAACAAAATGGCGTAGGACAGAACAAAGGAGAGGCACAGAAACAAAGAAAGGAATCCCCAGTCACTGAAGAGGTCACAGAGTGTGTGACGAAAGAACTATGACTATATATAAACAACTATCTGGTTGTGGAACCAACCAACCAACCAGAAATTTATAAATTTATAAATTTATTATAATAAATTGAAGTGAAAGCAACTGGTGCGTGTGTTTCTTATTGGCAACATGACCCTCCCAAAGTATAACAATATCGGTTTCAACACACGATTTCAGATAAAGAATCTTGCTAAACAAATTCAGAAACGAATATATATATATATATATATATATATATATATATATATATATATATATATATATATATATATATATATATATATATATATCTAGGGCGGGTAAAATTCCCGAGATCCATGGACGAGTTCTTTCCAGCGGTCTCTGTCCCTCATTATCGCTGCCTTGTCCTGCGTCTCCAACAGACCAGTGTCTGTCATTAGCTCAAAAGTGACACAGAGGAGACTGAGGTTAGCTGGACATGCTCACCGACATCCAGAATTGACATTGCACTCAGTGCTCATGTGGGAGCCCCTACATGGACACACTGGAAGAGGAAGACCAAGGTAAACATATATATATATATATATATATATATATATATATATATATATATATTTTTTTTTTTTTCTTTTCTCGTGTCGTAGTTGTCTCCCTTTCCCGCTTCGTGACGCTATGAAACTTCCTCAGTCAAAAGACTGCTGGAATTTCAAATTTGGCGGTCATTCGATGCGTGAAGGAGCAGCTTAGCGGACACGATTTTTAACTGTGGTAAGAATTTTTTCTTATTTCAAAGTTTAATGGGCTTCCACTGAAGATTTATAAGTGCCCACCTAAATATATTCTTACATGAATATATGTTAGGCTTTTACATAAACTGGAAACATTCTCCCAATTTGTAGAAAACTTATAATGAAACAATTGTTTGGAAAGAGAGATATATTTTAACTTTAATTATATCTCATAAAATAATACAACTGCTTTCCACAAAATACATATAGTTAGCACCCCAAACACTTAAATTGGGTTATACTAACATATAACCTAATGTTTGTTGAGTGAGATGGTTACCAGTCGGAGTTTAGCGTTAAGCTATCTCTGTTATTGTATTAATTATATATATATATATATATATATAAAGGTATATATACATATATATTTATATATATATATAAAGGTATATATATATATATATATATATAAAGGTATATATATATATATATATATATATATATATATATATATATATATAAAGGTATACATATATACGTATATATATATATATATATATATATATATATATATAAAGGTATACATATATACGTATATATATATATATATATATATAAAGGTATACATATATACGTATATATATATATAGAGAGATATATAGAGATATAGAGATATATAGGGAATGTAACGTGCAGTTACTGTAGGTTCAGCCGAGTGAGCACAGACATATATCAAATAAAGCAACGGAGTAAAGGACTCGCATTGTTTCATACCATGGACTGTACAGGTGTAATAGTTATGGAGGTACTCTCTTAAATTTATTAATCTGTTTGCTTATAATGTTTTTCTCGTACCTTACACAGTTTATGTCTTTCACTCTGGTGGTAAAAATACCCTGTAATGAAAAAGCATGTTTTCTTTTCATGTATTCTCTCCTATATATATATATATATATATATATATATATATATAAATATATATTACACACACACACATACACATATATATGTGTGTGTGTGTGTGTGTGTGTGTGTGTGTGTGTGTGTGTGCGTGTGTGTGTGTGTGTGTGTGTGTGTGTGTAGCATTCGTGGGGGGGGGGGGGATATAAACTCGTGTTAATAAACACCAGATTTGATATGTTAAGAGGGTTTGTCATGTTATTTAAATATTTCTACTGCCGTATACAGCATGTGTAATGTCAGTTGTGTTATTATGTTAGGTGCTGTTTATATCTTGTATGTTAGGTGCTATGTTTTATGTTTATATCTTCTATTGGTTGTGTGGTTGATTGTTGTTATAGGCTTTTATCCTCGTTAGCGATTCGCTTTACCGAGCTGTCAGGCGATGCCCGTGAGGGTGCTTTACTGTTTCAACACCTTAGCCTCGCTATCACTTGGACATACCGAAGTGTAACGTGGTACAGGTGATGGTGCTTGGTTGTTTCAGCACCTTAGCCTCGCTATCACCCGGCCTTACCGGGGTGTCAGGTGATGTATGCGAGGATACTTGGTTGCTTCAGCACCTTAGCCTTGCCATCACTTGGCCTTACCGAGCTGTAAGGTGATGCATCTGGTAAGGGTGCTTGCTTGTTTCAGCGCCTTAGCCTCGCTATCACCTGGCCTTACCGAGGTATTAACTAATGCTCGGGAGGGTGCTTAGTTGTTTCAGCACCTTAACCTCGCTATCATATGGGCGGGGGTGGGGGTGGGGGGTGGTGGTGGTTAAGTGTTGTGTCAGTTTTAATGTCGGGTAGAGATTATGTAGCATATATGGTGTGTGGTTGGTGTTAAGTGTAATAGCATCAAATGGTGGTTGTGCAGATTAATGGCGTGTGAGTTGTGTTATTTTATTGAGTCGTATTTATGCTGTATAGTTGTCAAGGTTGTATTATCCATAAGGCTAACTAGGCTGATGCCTTAGTTCACCTTATGGAATAGGATAAAGATCCCATAACTCTTTGTAGGGTCGTAGAGGCACCGTCATACGGTGCGTCTAGGGCACTTTTAAAACCTGGCAGATCAACCCTTTCCAGGTCTGAACACAGTTGTATTATCTATAGAGGAAAAATCGACCCTAGTACTGGACTGGTACTTTGTTATCGACCTCGAAAGGATGAAAGGGAAAGTTGATCACGGCGGTATTCTTTCCGACGTCTTAACGACTCTGCCAATTCGCCTTCTATGTCTTCTATGGAATAGGACCCATCATATATTTTCCCTGGAGTAGAATGAAAAATTGAGAGGCCAGAGGAGATTCGAAATACATGAATGCCTTGGGGACAAAGCCATAGGTTAATACCCCTGGTGGTTTATAATATGTTGTTTTAGCGTTGGACGGCGATTATATAGAGAGTCGCCCCTCCCCACGCCTCCTATGTTGTTCAAGAGAAAGTAAAAGGCTGATACAGCATAGGACGTGGCACCAGTGATATCGCAGGCGAATCAGCCAATTTAATGACCTGAACTGGGACTTTATTTATGGATTCCGAAACTAGGAACTTGCTTTGATTTGAGCCGGAACACCCGACGCTCTGACGACTCTCCGATTTCATTGCCTGTGACATAATTAATATCTTTATAAGGCATTGGCAACCCTTTTCGAGCATTGGGCCGCATGGGATATGGCGCCTCGTCATAGTGTGGGCCGCTTAGGATATAGTGGCCCGTCATAAAACGGGCTGCATAGGATATGGTCCCTGTCATAAGGCGAGCCGTATAGGATATGGTGACATGAGGCAGGCCGTATTACTAAAAACTTCATTTAAAATATCTGAAGGTAAATGGGTTTATATGGAAATTTTATGAAATAAATATTGTTAATCTTTTTCTCTTTTAATTAAAAAAAAAATATATATATAAAAAAAATATATATAAAAAAAAAAATATATATAAAAAAAAATATATATAAAAAAAATATATAAAAAAAATAATTTTGAAACGGTTTATAATTTCAAGGGACGTAACTCTCAATTTTTTAAAAATATTTCTTTTCAGAGTTAATTCCCTTGAAAAGTTCGCTATATCTATGTATAATATTTTTTCTTTACATTTCTTCTCCATTTCACAAATATGCTTTGCCATTTGGCAGTGATGGTCATGACCGGAATATCTCTGATCATATGTATTCTGTATCAAGAAGATGGAGCTGGGGCTAAACAACAATAACAACAATTATATATAGTTATGTTTGGTAGTTTAACCTAAATTGTATGGTCTATTATACACATACACACACAAACATAAACACGTACACGTACACAAATCCAATGCCCCACACATAAATCCACC
>OZ024748.1:18925670-18940670 GCA_964016885.1 Eledone cirrhosa
GATAAGGATAAATATATATCAAATATATAAGAACCGTAGAGCAAATATTTATTAAAATAACAGATTAAAGTTTAAGCAAAGAATCGCTGCTTTCACCCTTAACGGGAACCCTTTAAGGGTGAAAGCAGCGATTCTTTGCTTAAACTTTAATCTGTTATTTTAATAAATATATATATATATATATATATATATATTTATTAAAATAACAGATTAAAGTTTAAGCAAAGAATCGCTGCTTTCACCCTTAACGGGATCTTCTGAAACTAACAAAGTCAATCTGTAAACGCAGTACTGGATATTTCAAAAAACGTTGCAACCGGAGGAAGACAGGAAGATGATACTTTGGCTCATCGAGCCCTCTTTGGATTTTAGTCTTCAATTTTATTATTATTACTATATATATATATATATATATATATATATATATAAACAGACAATATAAACACATAAACAGACAGAGAAAATAATCGCACATATATACAAATATAGCAGTAATGAATGCCTTCTTGAATATCTCTAGAGTTGAAAACGGTTAGTAAAGAATGCAGATGATGAATTAACTGTTTGTTATTAATCCGTAATATTTTATATATATATATATTTTTCGTGCGCATTTTTTTCATTATACCCCTCCCCCTCCACACACACACACAGATACACACACACAGATACACGCACACACACACAGATACACACATACATATACATGTGTGTGTATGTGCGTGTATGAAGATGGTACAACAACTTCACAGTGTTCAAGACGTGTGTTTTTTTAATTTTTTTTTATTAATGATGATTTTCTTTTTGCATATTTCACTATGTCTTTTAAGTTTTGCTTAGAACAATGACGTTCCTCAATCCCTTAACGTTTCGAGACCTTCTCGGACTCATCATCAAATGAATAAAAAGGATTTTTGTTGTATTGTCCGTGCGCTTTTGCAGTGTGTCGGAAAACACCACAGGAATAATGATATCATCTCCAATGCCGGATATTAAAAAAATAATTGTTTCTATTTTAGGCGCAAGGCCAGCAATTACCTAGTGCATTACTGGTACTTTATTTTATCGACCCCAAAATAATCATATTCAAAAGGTATTAAACATAGAGGAATTGTAGTGTCAGGTTTCATATATTTAAAAAAATCTATCAATTTATCGTTCATACACCGAACGTGTAGGCAATTCTCCCTGAATCTTGAAAGAATTACTGCCACGACAAATAATCAAAGAAGAATTATGATGCCAGGTTTCATATATCATATAAAAATGTATCAATTTTTTTCTGGAAATCTTTACCTAGGACTCTCTGTTTCAGTTCGTCATTAATAGGAGAAATGCGTGGTTCCTCTCCAGCACCGGAGGCCAATGTTTGTAGATTTTGGTCAACCATCATCTCCAAAGTCCTTAAACATATGTCAATGTCTGTAATGTCAGTTCCTTGTTTAAGAAGTCTTGGTAACGGTTCACCTCTAGGTAAAATATCCAAAGCTTTATTTGACGCAACTTCATTTCTTCTCTCTGGAATGGCGGTGCTTCCAGTCAAGTCATTTGATATTCCATGTGACGAGTTTTGTGTAACATTTACCGAAGAATCGCCTCTGCTAGTTACAAAAGTTCGGTTAAGATTATTAAGAGAGTTACTGAATGTTTGTGATGGAGAAAAATTATTCCACAACATTGAATCAGCACCTATACCCTCCCCTCCTCTTCTTCCTCTCACAGGTGTCGCCTCATCTGCCACAGAAGATGATGCTACTGCTGCTGCTGTTGATGGTGAGGATGATGATGGTGAGGATGGTGGGGATCGGGAATGTCTGTGTTTGTTATGATAGCCGACAGTGTCAGGGCTGTTTCCTGGATTTGGTTCTCTTTGTAATTGGTGAGGTGAATGTATTGGACATTTCTTGTCCTCCAATGGACACGGCTCACGACAGAAAGCTGCAAAGTCCTCATTATAACCATGATATTCATCATCATCATCAACATCATCAGAAACAGGAGCAGCAGTAGCTCTACTACTACTACTACTACTACTACTATTACTACTACTACTATTACTCCTACCACTAACACCACCACCACCACCGCCATTAACACCACTACCTCCACCACTAAAACGACGACGATGACCACCACCACCACCACCACCACCACCACCACCACCAGGCCCACCCTCACCACCAAGACTACTTACACGACCACCACCACCACCAACACGGCCACTACCATTGACACCCTTGTCCTCATAATTATGAATATTATTATTATTATTATTATTATTATTATTATTATTATTATTATTATTATTATTATTATTATTACTATTACTAGGTCTGGTCTTGTTAATTGACCCACGAGAGATCAAAGCCACGGAACCTGTTCGATCTCCTTCCTGTCGATATTCCTTCTTGTTTCCATTTTGACTTCCTATGATCTCATTGGATTTCTGAAAAAAAAAAGAAGAAAACAAGTCCTATATATATATATATATATATATATATATATATATATATATATATATATGCATACTGAGGTGTCGGTAAACAACCAACATCTACCCCCCAGTAGACCCGACAGAGGGACCAGCTATTGAGATTGACGAATATAGAGTACAAGAGGCAATTAAGGAAATGAAGAATGGTAAGGCTGCTGGGCCGTCGGGGATAGTTGCTGAGATGCTGAAGGCATCGGGAGAAGTAGGCACTAAACTAGTTGCACGCATCATTAATCAAGCTATATATGGTGGTGTCATACCCAAAGACTGGTGCAGCAGTTACAAAGGTAAAGGTAAAGGGGATGCTCTAGAGAGGAGCAATTATAGGAGCATAAAGCTGATGGATCAGGTTATGAAAGTGGTAGAGAGAATATTAGCGCAACTGATTAGAGAAAGGGTCAATTTAGATGAGATGCAGTTTGGTTTTGTACTTCGGAAAAGTACACCAGATGCCCTCTTCATAGTGAGGAAACTACAAGAGAGGTTCTTAGAGAAGAATAAGCCACTATACTTAGTTTTTGTTGACCTAGAGAAGGCCTTTGATAGGGTACCGCGATCTGTCATCTGGTGGTCCCTAAGGAAACTAGGTGTAGAGGAATGGCTTGTGAGGACAGTACAAGCTATGTACAGGGGTGCTGTCAGTAAAGTGAGAATAGGAATGGAGTTTAGTGAGGAATTCCAGATACAAGTAGGTGTACATCAAGGTTCTGTCCTCAGTCCACTCTTGTTCATTATAGTCCTCCAAGCCATAACAGAGGAGTTTAAGATTGGATGTCCATGGGAACTTCTCTATGCTGATGATCTGGTTCTTATAGCAGAATCAGTAGTGGAGCTAGAGAATAAATTCTGCCTATGGAAACAGCAGTTGGAATCAAGAGGACTGAGAGTGAACAAGTACTGGGGTCGATTATTTCTCTATATCTCTCTCATTTTCTATACTTCCCTGGAAGAAATATGTTGTATCCAAACCTGGAAGAGGAGATGAGCTCCATTAGACTTAAAATGCCCCCCCCCCCCCCACACACACAAATGTCGTATGTCACTACGGTGTCTGTACGGCGTCACTAAGACTCCACCAGGAGTTACGGGACCTTGTATGTATGCATGAACGTTGTGAGATGAAAGACATTTGGCTGCTGTTTCTAACAAGTTACTCGCCAGTATATAAGTCCTTCCTTCTGTATTTGGAGGGTTGATCGTTTCATTCATTGTACTTGTGTCGAGAAATCTCGGATCAGTTATTTTATATCGATAAAATATTGTAAAATATTATTGATTTATGTTTTCAAGATGATTATCTTCTGAACATAACTATATAACTGCACCAAGGACACTCAATGATTATCTTGAATGAACATAACTATATAACTGCACCAAGGACAATCGATGGATGTTTATTTGTCGATTAATCATGTATCGATAATCAATCAACTAATTTAGAAATGTCCCCAAGCTTTGTTTAATGGTGTGTATGTAACAGTAAACACGTAGAAAGACGTGTACCAACGTGTCATAGTTGATAGAATGGATGATCAGTGTTCAAGACATAGTAGTCCACCACGCTGCACATCCTCCACACCCTCCACACCCACCTAACCTCACACACATCAGTAGTCATCCGCGCAGATGATCCCACATTTCACTCATCCCCTAAACTTCCACACATCAGCCATCGTCTACACAACACAGATTAGACCCCTCTCCACTCCCACCAAACCACACACACACACACACACACACACACACACCAACAATCACACACACACCACCCTTCACTCAGCCAATTCACCCCCATGAACAGAGAGACCTTGAAAACCTTCACCAAAGGGGCCATGCCAATCTTACCTCCTTTAACAGCAAAACGATCATCCAATCAATGCAACTATCAAGATAACGTTATTACAGCCGGGAAAGCCAGGGGCACTGTCCCTTCCTCTAAAGCAAACCAGCTAAAATAATCAAACAAGATGAGTAGTTGGTCAGTCGACTCGGCTCAACTACACGTGTCTGTGTATTGTGTTGGTCAGTCGACTCGGTTCAACCACACATCTGTACACATCTGTCTATTGTGTTTGTCAGTTACCCCGGCTCAACCACACGCACTTGTTTATTGTGTTGGTCAGTTACCTCGGCTCAACCACACATGTCTGTGTATTGTGTTGGTCAGTCGACCAGGTTCAGCCTTAAGTGCCTGTCTAATGTGTTGGTCAGTTGACTCGGCTCAACCACACATGTCTCTCTAATGTGTTGGTCACTTATCCAGGCTCAACCACACATGCCTGTCTATTGTGTTGATCAGTTATCCCGGCTCAACTATACGTGTCTGTGCTGTGTATTGTGTTAGTCAGTCAACCGGGTTCAGCCATAAGTGTCTGTCTGTTGTGTTGGTTAGTCGATCAGGTTCAGCCATAAGTGTCTGTCTGATGTGTTGGTCAGTGGACCAGGTTCAGTTATAAGTACCTGTCTATTGTGTTGGTCAGTTACCTCGGCTCAACCACACATGTCTGTCTATTGTGTTGGTCATTTAATCCGGCTCAACCACACATGCCTGTCTATTGTGTTGGTCACTTACCTCGGCTCAACCACACATGTCTGTCTATTGTGTTTGTCAGTTACCCCGGCTCAACCACACGCACTTGTTTATTGTGTTGGTCAGTTACCTCGGCTCAACCACACATGTCTGTGTATTGTGTTGGTCAGTCGACCAGGTTCAGCCTTAAGTGCCTGTCTAATGTGTTGGTCAGTTGACTCGGCTCAACCACACATGTCTCTCTAATGTGTTGGTCACTTATCCAGGCTCAACCACACATGCCTGTCTATTGTGTTGATCAGTTATCCCGGCTCAACTATACGTGTCTGTGCTGTGTATTGTGTTAGTCAGTCAACCGGGTTCAGCCATAAGTGTCTGTCTGTTGTGTTGGTTAGTCGATCAGGTTCAGCCATAAGTGTCTGTCTGATGTGTTGGTCAGTGGACCAGGTTCAGTTATAAGTACCTGTCTATTGTGTTGGTCAGTTACCTCGGCTCAACCACACATGTCTGTCTATTGTGTTGGTCATTTAATCCGGCTCAACCACACATGCCTGTCTATTGTGTTGGTCACTTACCTCGGCTCAACCACACATGTCTGTCTATTGTGTTGGTCACTTATCCCGGCTCAACCACACATGCCTGTCTATTGTGTTGGTCAGTTATCCCGGCTCAACTATACGTGTCTGTGTATTGTGTTAGTCAGTCAACCGGGTTCAGCCATAAGTGTCTGTCTGTTGTGTTGGTTAGTCGATAAGGTTCAGCCATAAGTGTCTGTCTGATGTGTTGGTCAGTGGACCAGGTTCAGTTATAAGTACCTGTCTATTGTGTTGGTCAGGTACCTCGGCTCAACCACACATGTCTGTCTATTGTGTTGGTCACTTACCTCGACTCAACCACACATGCCTGTTTATTGTGTTAGTCACTTACCTCGGCTCAACCACACATGCCTGTCTATTGTGTTGGTTACTTATCCCGGCTCAACCACACATGCCTGTCTATTGTGTTGGTCACTTACCTCGGCTCAACCACACATGTCTGTCTATTGTGTTGGTCAGTTACCTCGGCTCAACCACACATGCCTGTCTATCGTGTTGGTCATTTAACCCGGCTCAACTACACATGGCTATCTATTGTGTTTGTCACTTATCCCGGCTCAACCACACATGCCTGTCTATTGTGTTGATCACTTACCTCGGCTCAACCACACATGCCTGTTTATTGTGTTAGTCACTTACCTCGGCTCAACCACACATGCCTGTCTATTGTGTTGGTCATTTAACCCGGCTCAACCACACATGGCTATCTATTGTGTTAATCAGTCGACCAGGTTCAGCTATAATTGTCTATCTATTGTGTTGATCAGTCAACCAGGTTCAGCCACACGTGTCTGTTTATTGTTAAATTTATAAGAGTTTCTCTTTTAATTAGACGCACACTTGAGTTTCCGTTTCAGTGTAACAGTCGATTGTCAACGACTGTTACACACGGCTGGCTGTATCACATTAAATCACATACATACATGCATACGTACATATATTTATATACATACACATACTTACATACACAGCACACACATCTGTATATGTATGCACGTATATATATATATATATATATATATATGTATTTATGTATGTAAAAGGTAAACAGAAATAACAACAAAATCGGTACAGTATATGGAAGGAATATATGAGGTTAACGCTTGATATAGCAAGAAGAGGGTCTTAACGTTTCGGACGCTAGTCCTTCATCAGAAGAAAGAATGAGAAATAAGATAGATTGAGGGGACGGGCGGGATGGAATTGGAAAAAATGTCTTTAGATAAAAATAACAGGTCCATTCATATTGACATCTCTTGCATATATATATATATAGTTATGTAATAAACAACATAAGATAATTATTTCATTTACCAGTGGTTTCTTGAAAGCAAACAAATTTGCTTTCAGTCATCAGAATGGAAAAAATCCTGGTGTATGTTGGTTAAATTCCTGAAAACTGTAGAGTGCTCAACTTATCAAGCTGGGAAGTGCCAATCATATATGTAATATAGAATATGCTTCAATCAATCCCGGTTGGAGCTGTATAAGGATTTTTTCCATTCTGATGACTGAAAGAAAATTTGTTTGCTTTCAAGAAACCACTGGTAAATGAAATAATTATCTTATGTTGTTTATTACATAACTAATAAGCTCTGTAACCTACATAGAGCACTCTTTTTTCCTGGACCTTTCCGACGGAATTACTTCATTCACACACACACACACACACACACACACACACACACACACACACACACACACACAGACACACACACACACACACACACACACACACATATATATATATATCAGAATGGAAGCGGTAAAAATCAGTTAGACCATTACTCACCAGAGTACTCGATACTTGGCGTAGTAGAGTGGGTAATATAAAAAATTCGAAACAGTTCGGATCTAGCTGTTGAAATGGCAGGAGATCAACCGTCGGGGTCCCGAATCCCCCCCCCCCCCCACACACACACATACACACACATAAATATATAGTTAAAATTATTCACTGATTAAGGAACTAAAACTATTGACCTTCATTAACAAGATTTAGTATGTTAACCCACAAATGACTTGTTTCAATGTTTAATATTCCATAACTGAAACTAAATATTTCATTAATTTAAAATAATATATTTTAAACTAAAATATATATTTATTTTCAGAGTCTGTCTAAGATCTGGTAATTATGAACAAAACTACGGTTTGCTGATGATGTATAATGGTTTCTGACTTAGGTACAAGTTCAACAATTTTGGAGTAGGGAACCCCAGTACATTACTGGTACTTTATTTTATTGACTCCATAAAGATGAAAGGCAAATCTAACCTCGGCGGGTTTTGAACTCATGATGAAAAGGGACGTAACTATATGCCGTAAAGCATGTCGTCCGAAGAGAACAGAAACCTATGCAAAGATCAGACTCTCCCTTCTACACGTCTTCATTCAATTTTTAATCAATTCTCATTTCAAAGTTATCTCCTTGCCTTCGATAAGAATTATCATCAACGCTAATGATTTCTCTTTTCATTACAACTCTGATTGTAATTGATCAAGTATTATTTTTGGCTACAGAACGTAACGTAGCGTGCTCTTAACTATATAGTCTATATGCTGAAGGCATCCATGTGAAATTGTTCTATATCTGACAGACTGTGTAGACATTCTCCATCAAAACAAATCGATTATCCGAGGAGAATGGTGGTGTTCATGCACGATCTTGATAATAATGATTGAAGTTATATATATATATATATATATATATATATATATATATATATATATATATATATATATATATATATATATATATATATGTATATATACATATATATATATATATATATGTATATATATATATATATATGTATATAAATATATATATGAACACACACACAAAAACTAGATGGCGAAGGACAGAACAAAGGAGAGGCACAAAAACAAAGAAAAGAATCCCCAGTCACTGAAGAGGTCACAGAATGTGTGACGAAAGAACTTTGACAATATATAAACAACCATCTGGTTGTGGAACCAACCAACCAACCAACCGGAAATTTATAAATTCCTAAATTTATAAATTTATTATAAGAAATTGAAGTGAAAGCAACTGGTGCGTGTGTTTCTTATTGGCAACATGACCCTCCCAAAGTATAACAATATCGGTTTCAACACACGTCTTCAGATAAAGAATCTTGCTAAACAAATTCAGAAACGATATATATATATATATATATATATATATATATATATATATATATATATAACGAAGGAAATATGGTAAGGAACCAGGTGGACCATATATATATGTATATATATATATGTATATATGTGTATGTGTGTGTGTGTGGGTGGTTTTATTGCAGATATTAACTGAAAAATTGTAACATAGATAATCAGGTATTAAGTTATATAAAGTTATATAAATATATATTGAAAGTATATATAAAATATACATTTATATATAAAATTTATATATAAAATATACATTTATAAAGAATATAAAGAGTAGATATAATATAGACTTGTATAAATGTATATAAATGTATGAAGTTATATACTGTAGATATATGTATTATACATTTATATATACTCTACACAACTGTATAGAGTAGACATACTCGTATATAATTTTGTAGGGTAGAGACATTGCACAATCTTACGTTGCTTACGATAATATTCCTTTAACAGAGGCTGGTTTTAAAGAAAAAGTACAATAAATTCAAAACATGCATAACAATAATAATATAGAAAGAAGAAAATTAATTGGTGCAACACTCCTTTTAGTTTTAATGTTGCTTCTAATAGAGCAAACATGCAGTGGTTCTTCGGAAAGAATTTGTTATAATGCTTTGCTAACGAGGCTCTGTGTATAAAAAATGATGAACGAAATGATGAACGAATATGATGAACGATAATGATAACGATACAAGTTTTTCTTTTACTCACACATGCACCATAAACTTTTGAATAAAAATGCGGTAAAGGTTAGTTATAGTTGCACCGGACATCTTGCTACTTTGATACTAACGATTAACAGAAAAAATATTACAATTCAAACACAAACATAACCACAACCAGCAGCAGGCATACACCTCAATTTCTATGTAATGGTAACGGCCTTTTTTGCACACTCAACGAAATAGGGTCTCAATAAAACCATGCCAAAGTTACTCACCCCACGGCGTGGGATAGGAATTATATCCAGCTAGCAGCCAACACCTTCAAAAGCACTCAACATTTACCTCCCTTGGAATAGTAAGAAACATGCTAATATGTACCTTGTCAGTCTATATTTTCACAAACAGCTAATATCTTCCTTTTTAAGAGTACTTTCTGTGCCAGCGGAATATTGTAGGGCTGGTTGTTGTTATTGTTGCTGTTGTTTACCAAAGAACCGCCCCGAGTTCGTTTGGACCGAGTTCTTGAATGCGACGTTTCTGTTGTTATGTTGTCTGAACTCTCACCATTAGTACTGACACGCCTTTGTCTCAAACCTTCATAGCAACCTCTCTCTATCAAAGTGTCTGCTACAATTAAAGTGTTTGTATCATGCCATGGTACTCTGGTATCAGTGTCTCTATTCGACTGGAAAGAGTACCCTGCTGTTGGTAACTGTACAGGATACATTGGCTCAAGTGGTTTGTTATACGATGGCAGAACATCCTTCAATGAAGACGTATCTGTTATCAATTCATGGCTTTCGTGTTTGTCGTCCTGTTCCGAAGTGGCACTAATGCTGTTTTCGTAGACTGTTGGCTCTGGGGACGGAGAACTACTGGCATCTGTTTCTTGCGAGACATCAACAGTTTTACCGGGGCTGAGGTCATCCCCAAATCCAAAGTCACTTTTAGCTCCAACAAAAGACTGTGGAGCATTACAAGCATCCTAGGAAAAGAAGTAAGGGGAACAATTCACTATTTTCAGATCCAACCTTTTTATTTGTGCAAGTTTACATTCACAGTTGTTATTTATATTTTATTCATCAAATAAACAGTTTAAATCGATAGTTTTGGTCTTCTGGGTTTAGGAATTTTGATTTCCAGAAGAATTCCTATATATTGGTAAGATTAGTCATGTATAGGAATAGTCAAATGTATCGAAACTCCAGCTTGCTATGATGTTTATGTACGAGAGTAGGCTGAAAAGTTCATAGGCTGACTATGAAGGGTGGATACTAGAGATGTGAAATCTTACATGCATTAATTTCAGCTCTTCTTATTAAATAATTACATTGTTTCTTTCCAAGGACTATGTTGAAAAATGAACCTCATTTGGTCATTCCATGAGAGTGTCTTGGACAGTCTTTGAACTTTTCAGCCGACCCTCGTATAAAAATTCTTAAATAGATTTAATCGTTAATCCACAAGAAAAGAGGGCTGAAATAAAGATACCTAATTTAAGTACAAGGCCAATAAATTAAAGGGAAAGGAAAGTAGATTAAATCGACTCCAGTACTTGACTGGTTCTTTATTTTACAGACTCTGGAATAATGGAAGGCAAAGTTGAGCTTAACGAGGTTTCAACCCAGAACATAAGGAGCCGAGACAAACGATGTATAAATGAGATTTTGTTCTTCGACAGTTTCTCGTCCTCCATCTCAGCGATATTTTGATCAAGATGGTCATATATTCTTTTATGGATTTCATTCATTAGATTGCGGCCATGCTGGGGTACCGTCATAAAGGGCTTTAGTAGATAATAATTGTTTCTACTTTAGGCACAAGGCCAGCAATTACCCAGTGCATTACTGGTTAGATAATAATGACTCAAGTATTTAGTTTTTATTTTCAAGTCTGGCCTCATTTTACCGAACTCTTCAAACCACTAAGTTATGGAACATAAAATACAAACGTAAACACTGACACACACACACATATATATGTATATACATACACACACACACACACGCGCGCGCACACACACACACACACACACACACGCGCGCGCACACACACACACACACACACACACACACACACACACACACACACACACACACACACACACACACACACACACACACACACACATATATATATATATACAGAAATTTATCTGTACATACACACGTACACACACATACACACATATGATATATATACATACACACACACACGCACACGCACATATATATTTATACATACATATACAAAGACACGACTTCCCCTCCCCTTCAAATTGCTGATCTTGTTCTTATCTATGTTAGAAAGAATTATTGTTATATACAGAGAGGCCCCTGTGTATTTAGTGCCCCACCCAGCTCTACCGTGTCTACCCCTTTCTCCCAGTTATACGTCCCATTCTTCGAAATAGAATAATTTCAACTTATAGTTTATCAAGCTAATATATTATATTATATTATATCATATCATATCATATCATATTATATTATACCAGTAATGCACTGGGTAAATTGCTGGCCTTGTGCCAAAAAGTAGAAACAATTATATTATATTATATTATATTATATTATATCATATTATATCATATCATATATCATATCATATATCATATCATATTAAATTAAATTAAATTATATTAAATTAAATTAAATTATATTATATTATATTATATTATATTATATTATATTAAATTATATTATATTATATTATATTATATTATATTATATTATATTATATTATATTATATTATATTATATTATATTATATTATATTATAGTATAGTATAGTATAGTATATTATATTATAGTATAGTATAGTATAGTATAGTATATTATATTATATTATATTATATTATATTATATTATTATATTATATTATATTATATTATATTATATTATATTATATTATATTATATTATATTATAGTATATTATAGTATAGTATAGTATAGTATAGTATAGTATATTATATTATAGTATATTATATTATATTATATTATATTATATTATAGTATATTATATTATAGTATAGTATATTATATTATATTATAGTATAGTATAGTATATTATATTATATTATATTATATTATATTATATTATATTATATTATATTATATTATATTATATTATAGTATAGTATAGTATAGTATAGTATATTATATTATATTATATTATATTATATTATATTATTATATTATAGTATATTATAGTATAGTATAGTATATTATATTATAGTATATTATAGTATAGTATAGTATATTATATTATATTATATTATATTATATTATATTATATTATATTATATTATAGTATAGTATAGTATAGTATAGTATAGTATAGTATAGTATAGTATATTATATTATATTATATTATTATATTATATTATATTATATTATATTATATTATATTATATTATATTATATTATATTATATTATATTATATTATGCTATACTATACTATACTATACTATACTATACTATACTATACTATACTATACTATACTATACTATACTATACTATACTATACTATACTATACTATACTATACTATACTATACTATACTATACTATACTATACTATACTATACTATACTATATCATATCATATCATATCATATTATATTATATGGTGGATTGGCAGTATCGGTAGAGGGTCGGACGCCATGCTTTGCAGCACAGTTACGTCCCTTTACGGACCGAGTTCAAATCCCGCCGACGTTAACTTTGCCTTTCATCCTTACGGGGTCGATAAAATAAAGTACCAGTAATACTCTGGGATAATTGCTGGCCTTGTGCCAAAAGTAGAAACAATTATATTTGTGCCAAAAGTAGAAACAATTATATTATATCGGTGGATTGGCAGTATCGGTAGAGGGTCTGACGCTATGCTTTGCAGCAAAGAGTTACGCCCCTTTATGGTTTGAGTTCAAATCCCGCCGAGGTTAACTTTGCCTTTCATCCTTACGGGGTCGATAAAATAAAGTACCAGTAATACACTGGGATAATTGCTGGCCTTGTGCCTAAAGTAGAAACAATTATTATAATGCTCGGTACATGCATTAACAACACCCACACAAACTTTTGTCTTTGATCACGCTAAGAAAATTATTTAGCCAGCATTTACTTCTACGCAGTCCTCATACACCCACGTCAAATTATGTGCCATGTCTTAACACCACACTCACTACTCTCTCCACAGCTTTTGTTATTTGCACAACTCTGCTTCACAGCAAAGCTGCTTCGTGGTACATTTATTGATGACAGCAAATTATATATTTTTATTTAATTAATTAATATACGAATTTGTTTAAAAGTGCGATCCTTTAAGGTTCAGTAATGCATTCCGTCGAGATATGCGCCCTAGTCGAACGACTAGTTGCCTTTAACGGTAGCGCCGGCCCTGAGTAGATGGACACAATTAAATATATAGACATAACTAAGCAAATAAATTGATGTAAAACAAACACGCGATGAAAGATCATTACAGACGTTATCAATGTAATAACTCGTTGTCTTGGTAACGAGCTTGATACATATTTGATGTTAATATAGTACCAGTCAAGTACTGAGATCGATTTAATCGACTTTCCCGTGTCTCTCCCTCATGAATTGCTGGCCTTGAGCCTAAATCAGAAACCATTATATTATATTAGATAATATTTGTATAATACCATATTGTATTATCTTTATGATATATACTATATATTACATTATATTGTATTATATTACATTATATTGTAGTGCCAAAAGTAGAAACATTTATATTATATTGTATTATATTATATTATATTATATTATATTAAATTATAATAAATTATATTATATTATATTATATTATATTGTATTATATTATATTATATTATATTATATTATATTGTATTATATTATATTATATTATATTATATTAAATTATAATAAATTATATTATATTATATTATATTATATTGTATTATATTATATTATATTATATTATATTATATTGTATTATATTGTATTATATTATATTATATTATATTATATTATATTATATTATATTATATTATATTATATTATATTATATTGTATTATATTATATTATATTAAATTATAATAAATTATATTATATTATATTATATTATATTGTATTATATTATATTATATTATATTATATTATATTATATTGTATTATATTATATTATATTATATTATATTATATTATATTATATTATATTATATTATATTATATTGTATTATATTATATTATATTATATTATATTATATTATATTGTATTATATTATATTATATTAAATTATAATAAATTATATTATATTATATTATATTAAGGGTACAAGACTAGATAGCTATATGGTGAAGAAATTCATTTTGCAACCGTATCAGTTCGAGGTGGATACCACTACGCTGTACCTTAGGTAAATGTCTTCTGCTGTAGCCTACGCTTTAGTAGAATTTGGTAGAGGGAAACTGTGCAGATGCCCTTTCTTTAAATAAGATAATTGTCAATATGTTCGTGTATGCAATCATACGAAAACGT
>OZ024748.1:18951951-18956951 GCA_964016885.1 Eledone cirrhosa
AAACAACATTTCTTGTCTTTCTTTGATTGGCTAAAATGTAGAGATTTTTTGAAGTTCCAGTCCTTGAAACAACCACATAAAACATGCCATGACTGAAACATGGGTTTGTCAGATCTATACCAATAGTTTTGAAAGATTGACCTTGACTCTTATTGATGCTCATGGCAAACCATGGCCTCACTGGGAACTGCAGGCTCTTAAATATAACAGGCAGCTCGCTATCACTTGGTATAAGTGGAATCCTCGGAATGAGAAGAGCTTGACCTTTCTAAGCCCCGAATATAATGGTTGCTTCAATCAAGTTCTCATGCAATATTGTTACAACACATCTTGTTCCATTTATTGGCCAAAATTTTCACTATAGGGGGTTTAACCCCAATTAGGGTCTCTTAATATTATTGAAATTTGCTGAAATTTTGTCAATAGGCATCATATCTTGTCATTTACCTATGGTTTAAATTTCATATAAATCGAAGGGAAAGCAGTTTCAGCGGGGGTTTGTGCCCCCGGGGAACCCTTTGGTTAAAATGAAATATACTTATCCAAGTACCCTGGGCAATGTAGTTTCAGAATATATATGGTTAAGGGGGTCTATCACCAAAGCCATAGGAGGAGTTCGTGAACAAACAAACAACCAAACAGACAAGAACTACAACTTTATATATAGATATTCCCCTTTCTGATTCACACACATATTGCAGCAGTCCTTCAGTTTTTCTATTCTCTGTAAAAAAAAAAACTCGGAAGATTCCTTAAAGTCAGGAACATTTATATCAAAACATTATATCAAAAACTTATTTGTCTCTAATGTTTAGAAATCTCAATGGAAAGATAACATTTCAAATCAGAGATAAAATTAAAAACATATCAAACTGAAGCCCAAATCCTGATTTGGAGGTACATAGGCTGAACAAACTAAAATAAACCAACATTGTCTCTATATAATCTATTCAATAGTTTCTTTAATTCCAAAGAATTTCACTCTGAAGGCGGAAAAATTCTTCCAATATTGGTTGTTTTACTTTATTGAAATAATAAATATTGTTTCTTAATACCAGAAACCGAGTTTGAGGAGAGTATATAAGTAAGACTGACTTATTTTAGTTTGTCTAGCTCATTTACCGCCAAATCGGGATTTTGGCACACACACACACACACACACACACACACACACACACACACACACACACACACACACACACACACACACACACACACACACACACACACACATATATATATATATATGAGAGACGTAAAAGAAGAAACGTACGGAGAAGCCTTTCGTCATCAGGGAAGTCTATTCTCAGCTAAGTTTCCAGGCAATACGTGGACACAGGGAACTTATACAAAAATAATTCAGTGGATGGAAAAAAGCAAAGCGTGGACTAAATTCCAAGCCATTGAAAAAATCACTGCCTACTGCGTCGGTGGCAAATTCAAAAGAATCAGTCACGTGACATCGAGGTCAATCAGTGAAAAGTGGTTTGTTAAGAAGACAGCAGCCGGACCGTACTATAGTAGCAGTTTTGGCCAATTTTTGCTCGACAAAATATATATATATATATATATATATATATATATATATATATATATATATATATACTTTCGTTAGAATAACAATTGGTGTCATATATATATATATATATATATATATATATATATAAATATATATATATACATATATATATATAGAAGTGGTTACACAACAGTAGTGGATCCTCAGCTCGTAATGGACATGGTTATACGGAACAGAAAGGACAACCGTACGAACGCGCATGCGCAGAAACGGTCACTTTACTCAGGCAATACTAAATTTCTGAGGATTCGCTAAGGTGAAACAATTGTTCTCGGTATGGTGAACTAACTGTTGTGGAACCACTTCTACCGAACTCGTCCCATGGACTGAGTGCTCTACCACTACGGATATTACCTTCCAGTGTTCTACCACTATATATATATATATATATATATATATATATATATATATATATATATATATATATATATATATATATATATATAAATATGAAAACATGGCGTGCTGCGTGGTTGCAAATGGGTTACATATGAATAAATTTAGTCCTTCATCAGTGATCTGTCATCGCTTTAAAGACCATATACCTCCGGTTGGTGCGAGCAACGGCTAAAAAAGTCGTTGGGACACGTAAATAAGGGGAACGAGTGAGACAGTAAACAATCAAAGATGGTAATGCAACGAAAAGTGAGGAAGAAGGAGTCAAGTCTATGAGTCAAGTCTCTGAAATTCTGTGAAATCGTGGACGAGAGAGAAAAATAAAGACCATATGACCTGGGCGAAGTGTGCGTGAGGATAGAATCTCGCACAGGTCAAACGGGAGGAAGTAGGAGAGGGAGTAGCAGAGAGTGAGTGAGTGAAAGTGTGAGGAAGAGGCTAACAGAGAGAGTGACTGTTAGAGGGGGTAAAAGGAAGTGAGAGATACAGAGAAAAAGGGAAAGCAGTAAGAAAGAAACAGACGGGTCACAGCGGAGGAAAATATATATATAAATATGAAAACCTGGCGTGCTGCGTGGTTGCAAATATATATATACAATAGAATTAGGATTTAGCTTCATGCATAGCTGTATACAGATATGTATCGGAATTTCGTATTTCTAAAACAAAAATACGGTATGTTTATAGATAAACATTTAGAAAGCCGTAGCTATGCAAAACACAATCTCTGTTTGGATTTCATCATTTCTAATTTCAAATCATCCGAAGGTTCGATGAATCGTAAGATACATATATACATACATATGTACATACATACACACATACATAAATATATACATACATACATACATACATACATAAATACATACATACGTATAAATACATACATACATGAATACATAAATACATACATACGTACATACATGCATGCATACATGCATGCATCCATCCACACACACATACATACATGCATACATGCATACGTTCATAAATACATACATACGTACATACATACATGCATACACCCATGCATGCACACACACACACACATACATACATACATATACACATATATACATGCATATAAACATACGCACAGGGTAACGCAAGTGACGAGAGAGTGAGTGAGGGAGAGATAGAGTGAAACAGTGAGAGAGAGAGTGAGAGAGAGAGAGACTGAGTGAGACAGTGAGAGAGAGAGAGAGAGAGAGAGAGAGAGAGAGAGAGAGAGAGAGAGAGAGAGAGAGAGAGAGAGACAGACACCGGTGATGGTTGCACATTAACTCAATTTTATCATCACATCTGTACATCTGTCAAAACAGATGTACACAGATGTGTATACAGATAATTAGTTGGTTTGTAGGAAGAAAGCAGAATTTTGGGGCGGGTGATAGGGTGAAGAATTAGAAACGGGTGAGGTGTTGTGGTGGTGGTGATGTGTGTGTGTGTGTGGGGGGGGGCGTGGGGGAGGCGTGTGGTGTGCGGGGTGAAGTAGCTGTCTGCTGCTCAGTGAAATAGGGAAGTAGAAAGAAAAGAAAGAAAGAAAGAAGCTGGCTAAAGTAAATATACACCCCCGCCTTCTATGTCATCTCCCCCACGATCCACTCTATCCCTCTCTCTTTCTTTTTATAGTCTACAAATGTCTATCTATCTATATATATCTGTCTGTCTGTCTATCTTTCTATCTGTCTGTCTGTCTGTCTGTCTGTCTATCTAACTATCTATCTATATATCTATCTCTCTCTATATATCTGTCTGTCTGTCTATCTATTTATCTATCTGTCTATCTATCTATCTATCTATCTATCTATCTATCTATCTATCTATCTATCTATCTATCTATCTATCTAAGCATTGCACTACATGGATTCAGTCAGCACAGCATGAACACTGGAAGATAGGGTCTTCAGAACTCGCTGTCTTAACCACCCATCATTTTGTCATCTGGATAAAGACTTATAATCATTCTGAACCCCTTTCTCACCACTTAAAATGTATCTGCCCCTCCCCTCCCCCTCCATTCTCTACAGCTCTTTAAACTCTTCCAGCTATCAACAGTTATTCATTAATCTCACATCTTGTAACCCTTTCAACAGTTATTCATTAATCTCACATCTTGTTAACCCTTTCGGTACCAATCCACCTAAAACTTCCCCTGGTTTTACAATACAAAATTCTAGATTTTAACGTGTTTATATTTATGTAAAAACTTTTCAACATAATTTTATGTAAGAACCTTTGTTAAGTTATGTTCCAAACTACATGAAACTACCCCTGGTTCTACAATACAAAACAGCTGATTTTAAAGTGTTTATATTTATCTAAAAACCTTCCATAATTTTATGTCAGAACCTTTGTTAAGTTATGTTCGAAACCACCTAAAACCTCCCCTAGTTTTACAATACAAAATTCTTGATTTTAACGTGTTTATATTTATGTTAAAACCTATCAACATAATTTTATGTAAGAACCTTTGTTAAGTTATGTTCCAAACCAACTGAAACTACCTCTGGTTTTACAATACAAAACTATTGATTTTAAAGTGTTTATATTTATCTAAAAATCTTCCAACATAATTTAATGTAAGAACCTTTGTTAAGTTATATTCCAAGCATCAACGCTTTATCCCTTCTGTTTGCCGGATCTATACGGAGGCTAGCGCCTGAGGTTGTGCACTCCAGAGACCCCCCCCCCCACCATCATCTGGGCCTTTATCTATGTTTGAGTGCTCTTTATTCATTTAGTATTTAGTTAAGCTATTTGTAAGAAGCCACCAAGTATCGATACCAAAGAACCAGGTGAAGAACTACATTTATTTCACTAGAACATAGTTCACCATTTCTTTCAAGAATTCCTCTCAGAATTGAATAACATTCCAATTAAACATAGATATATTACAAAACCCCTTCAAATACTTGAACGTTTTCAAAATTATAAAAAAAGGCAGTGTCTTTCATTTTAAAAATGGCGAAGAAAGGGTTAAGGATATGGTTAGCAATAGCCCTAACACAGCGTGATTGAAAAT
>OZ024748.1:18961951-18964451 GCA_964016885.1 Eledone cirrhosa
TTTGTTGGTAATTCAACAAATATAAATGGTTATAACTGATTCGAAGCCCTCGACAGGTTTTCTGGAGTATAATATTCGATACTATTAAATAAATGGAAACTATATCTATAAAACCATATTTATTCTATTATATATATTTCAAGGTTTTTCCTGGATAGTCACTATCCAGGAAAAACGTGAACCGTTAAGATCTTCTTCCTGGTTATGTCAATATTTATAAAACAAACTTTGTATTTTATCTGATGAGAGCGTACCAAAGTGTTGGTACCCTTGAAATATATATAATAGAATAAATATGTTTTTATAAATATAGTTTCCATTTATTTAATATCATTAAATATATATATAGTTAATATATATATATAGTTAATATATATAGTTAATATATATAGTTAATATCATTGAATATATATATATATAGTTGAATATACAGTGTGGCAAACCATATTGTTATAGTTAGTATTTTTTCACCCTAGCAAAACTGGTCCTTTACAATTTGAACACATATATGTTTATATTTGTGTTTATCTCTCCTGTATATCAACTATATTACACGGCTCAGAAAAACTTCTTTCTTAGAGCTATTTAATTGTAAGGGACTATTTTGAGTTTCTAACTCAGCATATGATATGATATATATATATATATAAAATATATATATATATATATATATATATATATATATATATATATATATATATATATATATATATATTTATATATATATATATATATATACATATTTATATATATATATATATATACATATATATATATATATATATATATATATATATATATATATATATATATATATATATATATATATATATATATATATATATATATATATATATAATAAATACAGTATCAGAGAAAGCTTTTTAGCGATACTCCGGCCAAATTCCAACTCACTCAACAAACATTAGGAAATAAGTGAGTATATTCCTAATTAAGCGTTCGGGGTGCTAACTAATTGTATTGTGTGGAAAATTGGCTGTATTATTTCATATGAGACATATCGAATATATCTCTTGTCATATATATATATATAACTCTAAAGTCTGTCTTAAGCCAGAAGGCTCGTTAGGCCGGTACTTCATCGCAGTTTCATCGCAGTCCATCGCAGGGTTAAACCCCCAGAGATTGCTGGTACTGAATGTGCATATAGAGCAACGTGAAATGATGTGTTTTGCTCAAGAACACAACAGGAAACCCAACCCAGGAATCGAACCCATGACATTATGATCGTAAGACCAACACCCTTACCTCAGTCACTTGTATCTTAATTTCACGAGTAGGCTGTTTCGTCTAATTAAACCATTGGAACCCCCCCTCCTCCTCCTCATCATCATCATCATTATACACCATAGAATTCTTATATAAAATAGAATGTTTGAATGATGTAGTTACTGGATTAGATGATAACGACTGGAATAGCTCTGATCATATATCTGCTGGATCAAAGTTGAACTGGGACTAAACAATACCAAAACCAACACGGCCACCTATAAACAATGCCTAAAAGAAGGGCCAGATTTAAACGAAGACATCAGTTCAGGGCCGGAAAATCAAGAAGTGGCCTCAGGAGTATTTCATGCACATACCCTTAAACCTCAAAACAAAATACTCAAGCTCCTTGAATTTTGAGAAAAGCTCCCACCCCTTTCTCGCCCCTCGCCTCCCTTATCCCCCCCGCCCCTACCTCATCCATCACCCCTCACCCCTCTCCCCTCATATCCATTACCCCCTTTCCCCTCTCCATTTCTCGGGAACCCGACCAAAGTAGCTTCTTCCAACTAACCAAATTTCTGTATTTCTGTTGGAGGTTCTGCCCTAGAAGTTGTAATTAGTAATGTGTGTTATTAGTGCTTCCATGTTAGTTGATTGGCGATGACTCATGTCGACTTGAAAGTAAATAGGCAGCACGTGTGTGTGTATAACTAAATCACTGACTGGCTGATTGCTGTATGTTAGTAACATGTGCAGTGCAGCATTAATTAATAAATTGTTCACTAATGAGTAAGTCGTCTTCAGTGCAGTGTATAATTAACAAGTGGTTCTTCATTAATTGCCACTAGTCGTCCGCAATGCAAATATTCATCCCTGCTTGACAAATGTAAGCAGAAGATTAGACTAAACCAGATTAGATCAGATTAGACTAAACCAGACCAAACCAGACTAAACCAGATCAGACCAGATCATATCAGGTCAGACCAGATTAGACTAGACTAAACGAGATTAGATCAGACTAAACCAGATCAGATCAAACCAGAACAAACCAGATCAGACCAGATCTAACCAGAACAAACCAGACCAAACCAGATCAGACCAGACCAAACGAGATTAATCCAGACTAAACCAGACTAGATGAAATCAGACCAGACCAGATCAGACCAGACCAGACCAGACCAGACCAGATCATACCAGATAAACCAGACCAAACGAGATTAAACCAGACTAAACCAGACCAAATCAAACGAGATCAAACCAGATCAAA
>OZ024748.1:18976951-18979451 GCA_964016885.1 Eledone cirrhosa
GGTAAGGAACCAGGTGGACCATAACGCACCAAAGTACTCAATACTTGAGGTAGTAGAGTGGGTAATAGGAACCAGTAAGACCCCGACAGCTGAGCTCAAGCCGTTTCGACGGCTAATTCTGGACTGCTAATTCAGTCCAGAATTAGCCGTCGAAACGGCTTGAGCTCAGCTGTCGGGGTCTTACTGGTTCCTATATATATATATATATATATATATATATATATATATATATATATATATATATATATATATTATTGTTTCTACGTTAGGCACAAAGCCAGCAATTACCCAGTGCATTACTATATATATATATAATATACATACATATATGTTTATGTGTTTATGTATGACGTGGTAATATATATATGTATATATATATATATACCTAATATGGTAATATATGCATGTTGGAGACACAAACAATCCCTTCATGAAATATTGATAAAGACCAAATTCTTTTATCTGGGTGCGATGCCAGATAAATTATATATTTATATATTTTGTTTTGTTGTTTGTGCTTGTTGTTTTTGTTATTGTTGTATATGTTGTTATTGCTGGTGTCGTTGGTGTTGGTGTTGGTGTTGGTGTTGGTGTTGGTGTTGGTGTTGGTGGTGGTGTTGGTGTTGGTGTTGGTGGTGGTGTTGGTGGTGGTGTTGGTGTTGGTGTTGGTGTTGGTGTTGGGGGTGGCCGTGTTGTTGATGTTGGTGTTGTTTTTGTTATTGTTGTATATGTTGTTATTGCTTTGTGTCGTTGGTGTTGGTGTTGGTGGTGGTGTTGGTGTTGGTGGTGGTGTTGGTGTTGGTGGTGGTGTTGGGGGTGGCCGTGTTGTTGATGTTGTTGTTGTTTTTGTTATTGTTGTATATGTTGTTATTGCTTTGTGTCGTTGGTGTTGGTGTTGGTGGTGGTGTTGGTGTTGGTGTTGGTGTTGGTGTTGGTGTTGGTGTTGGTGTTGGTGTTGGTGGTGGTGTTGGTGGTGGTGTTGGGGGTGGCCGTGTTGTCGATGTTGTTGTTGTTTTTGTTATTGTTGTATATGTTGTTATTGCTTTGTGTCGTTGATGTTGGTGTTGGTGGTGGTGTTGGTGTTGGTGTTGGTGGTGGTGTTGGTGTTGGTGTTGGTGTTGGTGTTGGTGTTGGTGGTGGTGTTGGTGGTGGTGTTGGGGGTGGCCGTGTTGTTGATGTTGTTGTTGTTTTTGTTATTGTTGTATATGTTGTTATTGCTTTGTGTCGTTGGTGTTGGTGTTGGTGGTGGTGTTGGCGTTGGTGTTGGTGGTGGTGTTGGTGTTGATGGTGGTGTTGGGGGTGGCCGTGTTGTCGATGTTGTTGTTGGTGTTGTTATTGTTGTCGATGTTGTTGTTATTATTGTTGTCAATGTTGTTGTTTCTGGTGTTGGTTGAGTTGGTGGGGGGGGGGGGGGGGGTGATGATGATGGTGGTGGCTGTGTTCCCGTTATTGTTGTTGGTGATGGTGATAACGGTGGGTGTGTTGTTGTTGTTGTTCTTGTTGTAGGTGTTGTTGTTGGTGCTGGTGGTAGCTGTGTTGCCGTTGTAGTAATTGTTGTTGTTATTGTTGTTACCATTGTTGTCACCATTGTTGGTTATGCCGTTGTTTTTCTAGTCGTTGTTGTTGTTGCTGTTGTTGTTGTTGTTGTTGTTGTTGTAGTTGTTGTAATTGTTGTTGTTGCTGCCGTCATTGTTGTTTTGTTGTTTGTTGTTGTTGCTCTTGTTGTTGTTGCAATTGTTCTTGTAGCTGCTGTTATTGTTGTTTTGTTGTTTGTTGTTGTTGCTCTTGTTGTTGTTGCAATTGTTGTGGTAGCTGCTGTTATTGTTGTTTTTGCTGTTGTTGTTGCCGTCATTGTTGTTTTTGTTTTTGTTGTTGTTGTTGTTTTTGTTGTCTTAAATAAGATATGGGTGTGTAAGCAGACACAACAGACTTTGGTGCAATATTTTGAGTCACACCAACTTTGGTGTACTTCTTCCGAAAATAACTTTTGCAGGCAAGGAATGGTGTTATAGAAATGAGAAGAATGCATAATAATAATAATAATAATAATAATAATAATAATAATAATAATAATAATAATAATAATAATGATAATAATAATAATAATAATAATAATGTTTCTACTTTTGGCACAAGGCCAGCAATTATCCCAGTGCATTACTTGTGCTTTATTTTATCGACCCCGTAAGGATGAAAGGCAAAGTTAACCTCGGCTGGATTTGAACTCAGAACGTAAAGGGCCATAACTCTATGCTTAATAATAATAATAATTGTCATCGTTATCATCATGATAATTATCATCATCCTCATCACTGTTATTATTGTTATTATTATTAAATATTCTTTCAAATTCCGCCGAGGTTAACTTTGCCTTTCATCCTTACGGGGGAGGTCGATAAAATAAAGTACCAGTAATGCACTGGATTAATTGCCGGCCTTGTGCCAAAAGTAGAAATAATTATTAGGGTGATAGATTGGAAGTGTCGTTAGAGCGTCGGAC
>OZ024748.1:18984451-18989451 GCA_964016885.1 Eledone cirrhosa
TATATTATATATATATTTTAGTATATATAATATATATATTATTGTAGTATATATAATATATATATTATTGTAGTATATATATTATATATATTATTGTAGTATATATAATATATATATTATTGTAGTATATATATTATATATATTATTGTAGTATATATATTATATATATATTGTAGTATATATAATATATATATTATTGTAGTATATATATTATATATATATTGTAGTATATATATTATATATATATTGTAGTATATATATAATATATATATTATTGTTGTATATATAATATACATATTATTCTATGTAGCATATAATATATAATATATATATATATATATATTATATATTATATACTCCGTACTACAAAATCTATCGTATATAATACATAGAATAACATATATATATATATATATATATATATATGTATATGTTATTGTATGTATTATATACGTTATACTTTGTAGTACGGAGTATATAATATATATATATATATATATATATATATATGAAAAGATTCAAGGCCCCGACGGCTGAGCTCCGGCCATTTCGACAGCTAGATCAATTCGGATCTAGCTGTCAAAACGGCCGGAGCTCAGCCGTAGGGGCCTTGAATCTTTTCATATTACTCAAATATCGAGTACTCTGGTGCGTTATGTTCCGCTTAGTATCTTACCAGACCCTCTTTCTTATATATATATATATATATATATATATATATATATATATATATATATATATATATATATATATATATATATATATATATATATATATATGTATATATATATATATATATATATATATATATATGTATATATATATATATATATATATATATATATATGTATGTATATATATATATATATATATATATATATATACATATATATATATATATATATATATATATATATATATATATATATATATATATACATATATATATATATATATATATACATATATATATATATAAAACGAAGGAATTGTGGTAAGGGAGCAGATGGACCATAACGCACCAAAGTACTCAATACTTGGGGTAGTAGAGTGGGTAATAGGAACCAGTATGACCCCATATATATATATATATATATATATATATATATATATATATATATATATATATATAAATATTAATTTATGGAGTAACAGATTCTCATATACTACGACTACTACTACTACTACTACTACTACTACTACTACTACTACTACTACTACTACTACTACTACTACTACTACTGCTGCTTCTGCTCCTACTACTACTACTACTACTACTACTACTACTACTACTACTACTACTACTACTACTACTACTACTACTACTACTACTACGATAATTCCTAAATAGAATTATTTCCACATATACAACATCACTCTCCGATCCAATGCAGTGATATGATGTGTGAGAATAGAAAAATGAAAATATATATTACGGGTGTACGGAAAATCGTTTTTAACACTTCACACATACATAAACACACACGTACACATACACACACATACACACACGAAAACGCACAACCACATAAACACACACACACACACACACACACACACACACACACACACACACTCGTACGTACGTATGTAGGTATGTATGTACGTAGGTATGTTTATATGTATATCTACATCAATACATACATAAATACATATATATAAATACATATATATAGAATTAGTTTTGGTATACATATATATGTATGTATACATACACATATATATATATATTTATATATATATATATATATATATATATATATATATATATATATATATATATATATATATATATATATATATATATATATATATATACATATATATACATATACATATACATATCTACATATAGATAGATACACATATACACTCTATATGTATATATATATATATTTATATATATATACCACCAGTGAAATCGTTTTTCTCTTCATATATGTATGTATATATATGTATATATATATATATATGTATATATATGTATATATATATATATATGTATATATATATATATATATATATATATATATATATATATATATATATATATATATATATATATATATATATATATATATATATATATACACATATATATATATGTGTGTGTGTGTATAATCAAATCAAAACGTCATAACACATGTTTTGATTCGGTTAGACACTGCTGCCCTTAGGCTTTACATACTTTCCAGTGTTATCTCTTCTGCTCTTTTTTACTAGAGAGTTCCCAACGTTTAATATAGCGACATAGCGCCATATTCGTTAAATAACTACACATATCTAGAGGTATGTATATATATTTAATATAGAAATGGCTTCTACAGGGCTTGAACTGTTTCATTCAAAATAAATCATCAAGAATTTCCTAATGATTTCTTTTGAATGAAGCATTTCTAGCACTGTAGAAACTATTTCTATATTAAATGTAATATATATATATATATATATTGTTCAGTAACCACATTGACACTATCCACAATATTGCAGTGGAAAAAACTCTACTCTCAGATCATGACATGGCTCTCTGTGGTCTGAGATTCCACTGTCCAAAAGGTAAACCCAATGACATCTGCGTTCCATCAGCATTGCCCAAATGATGTTGGCATCACCTTTAAACTACACCCAAGGGTTGGGCCCACAACAAAAACCAAACTCGCATCTTATAACAACAATACGGCACAATTATTTCACTTCAATTGGCCCCGCTCTCTTTAACATTACACAAAAACACATTAAAACAGAAACAGACTCCTTAAAGTTCAAGATGTCTTTGGACAAATTCCTTCAAGAAATCCCGGATGAACTTCCTACACCCGTCTATGTCTCTGCAAACAATAACTCCTTTTTGAGTGGGCGATGGTGTCCAAATCCTGATTTGAAAGACTTCGCCAGGTGGTGCTATTAAGTTAGACATGGCCTGGGCCAATACTGGCCAAAACCTATCAAAGCTATCAAAACTATATATATATATATATATATAAAGAAAAAGAGATGAAATCGAAAATGCAACTGAAGTCTTATTTTAAAAAAAAAATAAGACTTCAGCTGCATTTTCGATTTCATCTCTTTTTCTTTATACTTTCACTCGTGTAGGACACCTCGGTTATTTTTCATTTTGTAAAAAAATCCTCACTTTCTAATATATATATATATATATATATATATATATATATATATATATATAAGTGTATGTATGTATATATTATATATATATATAACATTTAATATATATATATAAGTACGAAACAGAGCTGTCAACTTATTTCCTCCTGTCTGCCGAAAATTTAAGTAAGCGACAATGTCGCTACTTTAACACAATAGCGTATGGTCTTCAAAATGCTTTTAATTAAGCATACAGTGTATTGAAAAATACACTATATATACATTCATATATATATCGCTATTTCAGAGCACCAATTCTAATATATATATATTTATATACACACATATATAATTATATATAGGATCGATCCACAAACAGATCGCACTTCGAGCTCTTCACCGGAGAAACAATTGTAATACTCAATATTGTGTTACGATGCATCACTGATTCTTCTTTTTCCATTTTATCATTCTCTGCTCCGAAAGAGCATAGAGTGCTCAACCGGCGTACCGCCTATGGACGCATCCTCGCAACCATACGACACACACACACACACACACACACACTAACACATACACAAACACACATATATATATATATATATAGGTATAAAAAGTATGACCCCGACGGCAGAGCTGAAGCCGTTTCGACGGCTATTTCTGGACTAGTTCCCACTCTACTACCCTAAGTATTGAGTACTCTGGTGCGTTATGGTCCATCTGGTTCCTTACCACAATTCCTTTGTTATATATATATATATATATATATATATATATATATATATATATATATATATATATATATATATATATATATATATATATATATATATATATATATATATATATATATATATATATATATTATATAATATACATAATATATATAGGTAAAAAGGAAAAGTGGAAAAGCACAGAAGTATATTTAAAGATCGTTTTTTTCTTTAATCTGAGATAAATAATTTTATAATTGTTACATTAAGTGGATTTAAATTTTCTCAAATATTATCGATTTTGAATATTATATCAATTTTATCAAATATTTAATACTAACTATTAAAAAAACGTTTTTCTCAAATTCTATGAGCGCGCGCGCGCGCACACACACACACACATATAGACACACGCACACACATACAGGCACTCACACAGACACAGACAGCCATGTCAGACAGCCACACACAGACACAGACATAGACACAGACATAGACACACACACACACACACACACACACACACACACATACACATATGTATATATATAGTGGTAGTAATAAACTCTCAGGAGAGCTGAACAGCAGAAGGTCTTCAAAGAAGAAGCACCCCTTAAAGAAGTTCTTAATTCCACACACACACACACACACACAAACACACACATATAAATATAAAACAGAGTTCGGATCTAGCTGTCGAAACGGCCGGATCCTGACTCTTTTCCTATATATATATATATATATATAGGAACGAGTAGGACCCCGACGGCTGAGCTCAAGCCGTTTCGACGGCTAATTCTGGACTAGAATCTAGTCCAGAATTAGCCGTCGAAACGGCTTGAGCTCAGCCGTCGGGGTCTCCTACTCGTTCCTATTACCCACTCTACTACCCTAAGTATTGAGTACTTTGGTGCGTTATGGTCCACCTGGTTCCTTACCACATTTCCTTCGTTATATATATATATATATATATATATATATAGAATATATATATATGTAGAAATGGCTTCTACAGGACTAGAACTGTTTCATTCGAACATAAATATATATATATGCATACACATGTATATTTCTGAAATAGTGTAATAAGGAATATGGGATTTTAATATTGGAGGTTTAGAGAGAGAAAGAAAGAGACTGAGGAACAGAAAGAAAGAAAGAAAAAAAGAAAGAGAGAGAGAG
>OZ024748.1:19029451-19039451 GCA_964016885.1 Eledone cirrhosa
CCAATAGAGGGCGGTGGATTGGCAGTATCGGCAGACAGTCGGACGCCATGCTTTCCAGCATAGAGTTACGTCCCTTCACGATCTGAGTTCAAATCCCGCACAGGTTGACTTTGCCTTTCATCCTTACGGGGGTCGATAAAATAAAGTACCAGTAATGCACTGGGTAATTGCTGGCCTTGTGCCTAAAGTAGAAACAATTATTATTGTTACCAATGACAACATCAACGGAATCTGGGCTATTTATAGAAAACGGGATTTGGAAAGAAAGAAATGACCTGATTGTTTGTTTTATTGATCAAATTGTGATCGAATTAACGATGGTTTCAAATTGTGTCAAATACAGATTTGTTTGAAATACGGGATTAGACTTGGAATAGTTGTAGAGTGACGTGACACCATGAGACAGAAGATCAGATCTTCTGTCTCATGACTTCTATCAAACTATCACGTGATTATCTCATGTAAACAAATTATTTATTGAACAGAGGGACAACCGATACACACTCACACACATACACACACACACAACATATACATGAGTCCACACTCATGCACATCCGCACACAAACATACATACATACACACATCACGCACCCCCACACATGCACACACGCACATACACAGAAACATACAGACACACCCACATAAATATGCATATACATATATATCTTCACACATACACATACGCACACATACATACACACATTCACACACATACACACATGTACACACAACCATACACAGGTGAAAGGGACTCAATCAGATCTCAGCAGCCAATTTTGCCATAAATCATATCGTGGCCCCTTAAGAAAAAGACATTGTATATATATATATATATATATATATATATATGGTATCAATATATAAGGGAACAAAGAGTCAGTGTTGTATCATATATATATTCAATTACATATTACATATGTTTCACTGTCGATCAGCTCGAGGAACGATCTATTAATGTTTGAACCTGACTCTGGAATCGGAAGAAGGTTCGATCATTAATAGATCGTTCCTCGAGTTGATCGACAGTGAAACATATGTAATATGTAATAAAATATGTAGTTGATGCAACTCTGATTCTTTGTTCCCCTTTATAATAATACTAAGGATACTCTGCTCCCCAATAGCATCGAGTGCTCATTCTTCGGCATACCGCCAATGGACGCAATTAACTTGCACCTTAACGCCTATATATATATATATATATATATATATATATATATATACATATATATATACATATATATATATATATATATATATATATATATATATATATATATATGTATATATATATATATATATATATATATATATATATATATATATACATACATATACATACATATGCATATATATATATATATATATACATATATATATACATATATACATATATATATATATATATATATATATATATATGTATATTGGTAATAGTTTGGTAAAGATAGCCAAGGTATAGAGTAACTCATGTTTTGTAGGACGAGTTCTGGCGCCATTGTAGTATACACACACACACACACACACACACACACACAGACACACACACACACACGCACACACACACACGCACACACACGCTGGCCTGGCAGTATCGGTAGAGGGTCGGACGCCATGCTTTGTGGCATATAGTTACTTCCCTTTACGGACTGAGTTCAAATCCCACCGAGGTTAACTTTGCCTTTCATCCTTACGGGGGTCGATAAAATGAAGCATCAGTAAAGCGCTGGGATAACTGCTGGCCTTGTGCTAAAAGTAGAAACATGCACACGCATACTTTAGTCTAAAATTGATCATAGCCATATTTGTTTAGGGCAGACCTAGGGCTAAATAACTAAAACAACTTTGACAACAACAACATCTATAACAACAATACATTGATGTGGTCTTTAAGTGAAAGCTCAACATGTTACATAAAAGACGATCGACTTTCGTCAAATCGGACCGAGGGAACAATGTTTCCGTTGGTCTTTCCAATTGCTAATACTATCTATCGGTCGCAACTCCAGGTAGAAGGAGCAACGTGAAATAAAGTGTCTTGCTCAAGGACATAACGCATCGCCTGGTCCAGGAATCGAACTCACAACCTTACGATTGCGAATCCAATTCTCTAACCACTCAGCCACACGCCTTCATGTTACATATAGTAACTAAATGACCCTGAAATCACATTCATCTGTCTTACAGAGGATCCCTCTAAAATCTGTGATTATCAACATCAATTTCGTCATCACCAATCTGCAATCCGCCATCATCAGCTTCAATTTCGTCTTCGCCACCTTCAATTTCGTCTTCGTCGATTTCAGTTTTGTTCTGCAGGATGAAGCTAATAATTATTATTTTTTTAGTAATGCACTGGGTAATTTCTGGCCTTGTGCCTAAAGTAGAAACAATTATTTTTTTTATATGTAAAGAATGAAGCAATGACATCAGAATTGTAAAGGAATGTAGACATTTTAAAGGAATCTACTTCACCATAAATATACATACTTATATATATATATATATATATATATATATATATATATATATATATATATATATATATATATATATATATATATATATATATATGTATTGAAATTTCCGTTGAAAACAGAAAAGGTCATAGAAGTGAAGAGTGCTCTATGTAAGTACCAGGGCAAAATTTAATGTATAAAAATCAATACAATATAATTACCTCATTACCAGAGGTTTCCCGAATGAGGCGAATACGAAAGAAACGTCTTCATTCGTTCGTCAGACGAGGCAATATAAAACATGGCTAAATACTTGGAAAGTCTCATCAAGAAAAGCAAAAAAATTATATAAATATAGACAAATGAATTACAATAGCCATATAAAATATATAAAATCTTTCAAGAAATATATATATATATATATATAAGTATGTATATTTATGGTAAAGTATATATATATATATATATATATATACATATATATATTGTGAAAAGTCCTACTTTCTCAAGTATGAAGTACTTAGCTGAGCATGGCCATGCTAGTCTAAACTGGTAAATCCCAGTATATGTCTTTATACACACACACACACACACTCACACACACTCACGCACACACACACACACATATATATATACCACACTCTCTCACACTTTCTATATATCCACATATATGTTCACATATACACTTACACACAGAGCGATACACATATAATGACCTAAACATGTTTTGTTGACCTTAACACTGAACGTTAATTTAACAGTTGGCTGTAGTAGAGAGAATTCGAATCACTTGGTACAGGAAGTAACTTCTTAACTAAAATCTAAATAACACCTTATGAAACTATTTCCTGATACAGGCATACACTATACACACATCTATATATGAATATATATAATGTATATGTATGTATGTATGTATGTATGTATGTATGTATGTATGATGTATGTATGTATGTATGTATGTATGTATGTATGTATGTATGTATGTATGTATGTATGTATGTATGTATGTATGTATGTATGTATGTATATATATATACATAATAATAAATAATAAATATATATTTATTTATTTATATATACGTTTTATTTTTTCCGTTTATATATACATACATATATACATACACACACATACACACACACACACACACACACACATATATATATATTATATATTACTATATATATATTAATGCACTGGATAATTGCTGGCCTTGTGCCAAAACTAGAAACAGTTATTTGCACAGATTAAAGTTTAAGCAAAGAATCGCTGCTTTCTTCCCATTACAGGCTCTTCTAAAAAATAATAAGTACGTATATATATATATTTATATACAAAGGGTAAAGACCTCCTTCAGTCATGAATGACCATAGGATTTGCAACTAGAAAGTTCTCCTTCGAGGCACAAGTCCGGGCAAGGTTGTTTGTGGAAGACCAGCAGTCACCCATGCATACCGTCCTCCAACCTCAACGCCACCGATGTTGTCGAAGGGAAAGACAAATGTCAATACAGCTTGGCACCAGTGACGTTGCAGCTCATTTCTACAGCTGAGTGAACTGGAGCAACGTGAAAATAAAGTGTCTTGCTCAAGAACAGAATGCAAACTCGGTCCGAGAATCAAACCAAGAGCAGTTAAAATAGGGCTACTTCACCACAATTGCTTTATTGTAAGATATATATTTCTGTTATATGGTTATGCATGTGACTTCATCAGATGCTCATACAATCATAGGTGTAGTTATGAATTGATGGAGATATGTCGCTGGTCATGTATTACCAGCCAGTTGTGATGCAAGCAACCCCCTACCATATATATATATATATATATATATATATATATATATATATATATATATATATAAAGGATAACAAAATATCGTTATAGGTAATCCAGTTAGAGGTTGTGAATACTTCTTATTATGGATAGTTTTAGCGTATTGTTCCGCAATTTTTAGACAACTTTATCAGTGAAACAATTGTTAGACTGTAAATAAATCCCCTTTTTTTGTACTGTCGACCATGTTATTCTCCACCTTTTCAATTATATATATATATATATATATATATATATATATATATATATATATATATATATATATATATATATAAGTATAAACTACTCCATTCAATGGAAAGCCATCACTAAGTTCAAGCCATATGCAAGGGGAAATCCGTCGTTTGGACTATGTATTGATGAACGAATAAATATTCTAAAGAGATTATGCAATAGTGATTGCCTAAACACGAGAAATGAATTCTTCACACATTGTTCACACGTCTCGAAACACCTCTTACATAACTACAAAGCTCCGGATTGAATCACAACAACATCCCAATTTTCTTATCAACTAGAAACTTTTCGGACTTTCGCAGTTATCTTCCTTACACCTCTCGCACGATTTTTAGTATTGCCTGTGTAAAAGTGACGGTTTCCGCGCATGCGCGTTCGTACGGTTGTCCTTCCTGTTCCGTATAACCATGTCCATTACGAGCTGAGGATCCGCTAAGGTGAAACAATTGTTCTCGGTATGGTGAACTAACCGTTGTGTAACCATTTCTACCTAACTCGTCCCATGGACTGAGTGCTCTACCACTACGGATATTACCTTCCAGTGTTCTACCACTATATATATATATATTTTTTTTTTTAATTTGAAAATTTTTTATTTCTTTAAAAATTACTTAACTCCTAAAAATCTTTTTAAAAGGATTTTTTAAAAATTTTCTCAAAAATTTTTAAATTAAAAAAAAATTTTTTCAATATTCTTTTCAATATTTTTAAATGTATTTTTTAATATATTTTTCAATATATTTTTTCAATATATTCTTTTCAATACTTTTTAATATATTTTAAAATATATTTTTCAATATATTTTTTCAATATATTTTCAATATTTTCTCAATATTTTTTCAATAGATTAATAACCACTAACTGATTCTGGCTAAATGTATCTTAAACATCCATACTTATTTTGACTAAATAGTCTCACACAAATAAATAAAACCGGAGTGTTTTCCTTATCTTCCCTTTTATCATATAAATATAAATATAAATATTCTTACTTAACTCAGTTAATTTAATTTAATTTAACTTTAAATACATATTTATTTACATAAAATACAAAACAAATATCCCTCATAATTGATTTGAACAAATATCTATAACATGATATACCCATCTATTTATTTATTTATTTATTTATTTATTTATTTATCTACCTATAAACGAATGAAAAATATTATATTATAAACAAATTTTAAACAACTGATAATCGTATAATATCCTTTTAATATAAATACACATAATATTAAGATATATATTTACATATAAACATAGGTAATTGTCCGAATATATTTCCCTCAAATTAACGTTATATGAGTTTTTTTTTTATTAATCTTCGGTTTTTTCCTTCTCTCTCCCCCTCTCTCTCTCCCTCACTATTTTGTCCTTCTCTTCTCTCTTCTTTCTCTCCATAGTCGTTTAAATAAACGGTTGTTTTTCAATTATTTACATATTCATTTGTATATTCACCCATAAGTTTGAAAAATCCCTAATACATTTCCACTATCCAGAGAATATCCAACTGATAAGGTATGATTTTCCTGGGTATGTCTCTATTTATAAAACAAATTTTGTATTTTATCTGAAGATAGCGTACCAAAGTCTTTTGGAACCCTTGAAATATATATAATAAAATAAATATGGTTTTATAAATATAGTTTCCATTTATTTAATATCATTGTACACACACACACACATATATATATATATATATATAATATTAAGGATACTATTTATGGTTATGTATATACTAAACTTTTTATAGTTATATATATTTTAAACAGTGAAGGTCAATAATTTATTACTACCTTATTGCCAGTAAGATAAATAGCTCAATGTAATAACATCAGTTGTTCTACAGAGCAGTTATATAGAATTCACAAGAATCAAAGCTATGTTCAAAGCATTTATTCACTTACAATTGTTTCATCCAAACCTAGGCTTGGAGTCTTCGGAGCATTTTTCAATGTTTGTACACATAATTGACCTCCTTTCCAACGCAAGAGACATACAGATACATATGTATATATTGATGTACACTGGAATGACATATATTATATTATATTATTTCTGTATAGCAATTCAAATTCAAAATCAAAATCAAAATTAAAATTAAAATTAAAATTAAAATTAAAACAAAATTAAAACAAAATTAAAATACATTCGGCAGGTAACATAGATAATGCAAGAGGATAGTTTGTTAGTCAGATGTAGTAGTTATTGTATGCGTTAGTTACACGTGGGGCATGCACGTATGTCTCATTTATATATGATTATTGTGTGGCAGGGTGTTACATGTAATACAAGCACTTTAAGCGGGTAAGTAAGAGTATTATGGAGGTTGTAGTGGTAAGGTATTTCTTTTGCTTCTCCTTTTTATCTTTATTTTTCTGCACACATACTTTTTTATTATATACAAAAAATACCTTACCACTACAACCTCCATAATACTCTTAATTACCCGCTTAAAGTGCTTGTATTACATGTAACACCCTGCCATATTCTATATATATATATATATATATATATATATTGTATTTTGAACCAGAATATATATATATATATATATATATATATATATATATATTCTGGTTCAAAATATAGATTCATCTTTCCGAAATCTTCAACAGGAAAGTTATTGGTAGTGGAAACTAGAAGATAAAATTATCCAATATACAAAATTAAATTCAAAAAGGTAATACTTGAAATATTTACACGGGAAGATTTCAGAAATATGCGAGTAGGTTTTCAAGATATATTTTCTGTACACTTACTTTATAGTTGTTAGAATCGCCACAACTACATACTCTTAAAATGGCCTTGTAAATTAATCTAATTATATCAATATAAAATTACTGTGTGTGTCTATTTGCAAGATATATATATACACGTAGGAAATAACCTCATGCAATGAATCGGAGTCTATTGAATATATGTATATATAATACACTGAAATATTTAAATATAAACGACATATACAATAAAATAAAGAACTAAAATTGTATCAACATACACTTACAACATATATATACTTTCACGATCTCTCTCTCTATCTCTATCTTGCTCACCCTCCTCTCTCTCTCTCTCTCTCTCTCTCTCTCTCTCTCTCTCTCTATATATATATATATATATATATATATATATATATATATATTTATCAGTGTTTGTATATGTATTTGTTTCTCTCTCCTTATATATATATATATATATGTATATATATATATATATATATATATATATATATATATATATATATATATATATATATATATATATATATATATATATATAAATATGTATATATATATAAATATGTATATATATATATTTGTATGTACATGTCTCTCTCCCTCTCTCTCTCTCTCTCTATATATATATATATATGAGTGTTTGTATATGTATTTCTCTCTCTTTATATATATATATATATATATATATATATATATATATATATATATATAAATAAATACATTATCGAAGAAAGCTTTTAGCGATACTCCGGCCAAATCCCAACTCACTCAACAAACATTAGGAAATAAGTGAGTATATTCCTAATTAAACGTTCGGGGTGCTAACTAATTGTATTGTGCGGAAAATTGACTGTATTATTTCATATGAGATATATCAAATATATCTCTTCCCAGACGGACGTCTCGTTTCATTATAAGATTCCTACAATTTGGGTGAAATTATACCAATTTATGTAGAAGCTTGTATAAGATCAACAGATACATATTCAAGTGGGCACTTATAATTCTTCAGTGGGTGCCCAATAATACCAATATTGATAATCAAATCAATATTAGTACTTAGCGATAATCACCATCAGTGCCTGAGGTATATGCTAGGTTGCTACTCTAGCAGTTCTAAAGAAATACTCAAACTGATTCAAAAATGAGGAAGTAGATTACCGCCAAAAAAAAACAATACATGCGCAGGACAATGAATTCTAAAAGGAATTCAGGCCACGTGCTAGAACTCAATTGGAGTTTGAAAAAATATCCATGTGTGTACATCGTTTGATGACACACATAGATATTTTCTCGGGCAAAATAACAGGATGAAATACAAGAAACAATCAATATTCATATATAAAAAAAAAATAAACAAAGAGAGTCAAACCTTATATCGGGAATTTCATATCTGTTGCACCAAGAGTAAATAAATAAATACATTATCGGAGAAAGCTTTTAGCGATACTCCTGCCAAATCCCAACTCACTCAACAAACATTAAGAAATAAGTGAGTATATTCCTAATTAAACGTTCGGGGTGCTAACTAATTGTATTGTGTGGATATATATCTGTATGTACATGTCTCTCTCTCTCTCTCTCTCTCTCTCTCTCTCTCTCTCTCTCTATATATATATATATATATATATATATATATATATATATATATATATATATATATATATATAGGAACAAGTAGGACCCCGACGGCTGAGCTCAAGCCGTTTCGACGGCTAATTCTGAGAATTAGCCGTCGAAACGGCTTGAGCTCAGCCGTCGGGGTCTTACTGGTTCCTATTACCCACTCTACTACCCTGAGTATTGAGTACTTTGGTGCGTTATGGTCCACCTGGTTCCTTACCACATTTCCTTCGTTATATATATATATATATATATATATATATATATATATGCACACTTATGGGGGGAAAAATGCTATTCCATGAACACGGGTGTATTGTATATATGTATATATATATATTGCATTTAAATATAAACACCACATTCGCTAAATATATTTCCTATGATGTATAGAAATGTTGGAAATAGATGTATGCTGTAATGGCGGCGATGGAATTCAGTTTATCTCCAACGAACAATACGATTCTAACACAAAATACAATTGTATTAACAATTTGCTGGAAATAGTAACCTCATATAGAATATATCTTCAAGATTTTCTAATATATTTAGGTGCTCAGACCTATTTATTCGTGTTTGAAAAATTAAACATAAATGGTTGAAATTTATATATTGAATAATTTTCTCATCCAGCTTCGATTAGCAGTTTATTTACTGCTGACGAGTCTAAGAAACAGGAAATATGTTTTGATACAGATAGTTCTGTTATAATATGTATCTAAGGTGATTGAGGTAGGCGTAAATTTCCGTTTCTCATATATATATATATATATATATATATATATATATATATATATATATATATATATATATATATATATATATATATATTTATATATATGTATGTATATAATAATAATAGTAATAAACGAAAGATATATATCATCTTTATATCATCTCTACTTCTTTATATATCTATCTTTATATCATCTCTACTTCTTTCATTATATATATTTCGAAGATGTAAAGTTTTATGCATAAACGTAAAGGAAAAAATGTCCTCCTCAGACAAAATATATACAAAATGTGTAATTTTTTACTGATATGCTGGTAGACAAACGAGCTGAACAGATCGGTGACCACTAAGCATATGACTAGAAA
>OZ024748.1:19051951-19054451 GCA_964016885.1 Eledone cirrhosa
TATTATAATGTCTAATCTGTTGTGTTGTCTCTGGTGTTATTATAATGTCTAATCTGTTGTGCTGTCTCTGGTGTTATTATAATGTCTAATCTGTTGTGTTGTCTCTGGTGTTATTATAGTGTTCAATCTGTTGTGTTGTCTCTGGTGTTATTATAATGTCTAATCTGTTGTGTTGTCTCTGGTGTTATTATAATGTCTAATCTGTTGTGTTGTCTCTGGTGTTATTATAGTGTTCAATCTGTTGTGTTCTCTCTGACCAATTCAAAAACCTTAGAACAGAGGCGGAGATGTGGATGTCTTGTGAAATACAAACTGCGGCGTTCTGAACGAATGAACACAATGTTTGAAAGCAGTCCTTTATATTGGGGTCTATTTGTGCTGATTTCATTTTATAAAAAAAAAAAAGCCATTAAAAGATTAAAAGTAAATATCCCGTAACGCCCAATGGCGATAACTATCCCTCTCTGGGTCGGAACATAACAAATTTCTTCCAGAGAAAGAAAAAAACAACAACCCGGAAAACTTGATAAAGAGAGATAGAAGGAGAAGGGTTAACCCCAGTATTTGTCGATCTCGAAAAGAGGAAAGACAAAGTTGACTTCAGTGGGATTCGAACTCAGAATAGAGTGAGCCAGAACAAATACGATACATTTTTAGTTCGAGGTTCTAACGATTCTCCCAATTCGTAGCATTTACTAATTTCAGCACATTTAAAAAAAAAAAAAAAAATTTGTTACACTTTTTATAAATATTTTGTAAAATAACTGAGGTTTTAGTGAGACAGTATTTATTATTATTTTGTTTTCTTCTTAAAAAAGTGGCCTCATTAGATGTCAGTTAATTTCAATACGGCCTTCCAGCATAAAAAGATTCTCCACCCTTGCCTTAGAATAACGTACGTAAGCCATTTGTTTGTTGTTCGTTAGAGTGTGTACCGTCTGGCAAAGTAATGGCGGGGCAAAATCTGATTGTTATCAAACTATTGCTGATAGCTCCGTCAGCTGTTGTTATTCGAGCCCTCTTTATTGTCACATATAACACATTTACTTATTTCTTTTGACATCACACATTTTCTTCCATTTTATTTGGTTTACACCGATCATCACCATCACCACCATCATCATCATAATCATCACCACCACCACCACCACCACCACCATCATCATCATCGTCATCATCATCATACTATTGATGTCAGCAAACATTTCTTCTTCCTCCCTCCTCACTGTCTCCTCTATACACACACACGCACATAGAAATATGTAGGTATGTGTATGTATATATATGTATGAGTTCGGATCTAGCTGTCGAAACGGCCGAAGCTCAGCCATCGGGGTCCTACATATATATATATATATATATATATATATATATATATATATATATATATATATATATATATATATATATATATATATATATTAGAAAGTGAGGTTGTTTTTTTTACAAAATGAAAAATAACCGAGGTGTCACACACGAGTGAAAGTATAAAGAAAAAAAGATGAAATCGAAAATGCAACTGGAGTCTTATTTAAAAAAATATATATATTTATTTGGTTCCTTTACCGGTTTCTCAGTTCTTCTGCTTTTCAAAACTAGAGTTGAGATGGAATTCTGTATTTTTTTTCATCTATCTATCTATCTATCTATCTATCTATCTATCTATCTATCTATCTATCTATCTATCTATCTATCTAACCGCCAGACTCTTTCAAAAACGAAAGAGAGGCGGTTTTCCTCTGTACGGTGGCTATGGTGAAAGAAGTTATATGGTGGACGAGGTTGAGAGGACTGAGGACAGATGCCTTTCTCTCCGGACAACAATTGATTCCATTCTTTAAGTATCACTTTAGAAGGAGAATCAGGGTGGAGAGAGAGGCACTGCACCCCAGTAAATTTACTGAAAGGTGGGTGAATGAAGCGAAAATGGCCCGAGTGATTGGGCCTTCTCTGTTTATAAGCCTGTAGGTTGAGGAAGAGAGCAAAAGGAAGAAAGGAGCACTTGCACAACACGCTCCTTGAGTTGAGGGTTGTTCTATCGACGGGGTATTAAACAACCCATTTGTGGCGCCTCCCCCCTATTGGGGATTTCGATTGTTGAAATTGTATGTTTTTATATTTTTTACACGACTGTATGTAAAATCCCCGGCATGTCTTTGTATTGTCCCCTTTCTTGTTGCGCCCTTGTGGCTAATAAAGAAATCTATCTATCTATCTATCTATCTATCTATCTATCTATCTATCTATCTATCTATCTATCTATCTATCTATCTATCTATCTATCTATCTTTCTATCAATAAGAAAAAGTGAATAAATATATGTACAAATATATTCATAATAAAATCCGTGTATCTTTTACTGAAGAAGCACTCAATATACGTGTTCAGTCTCAAGACTTAGGTAGAAATACAAAATAGCAGGGTTTCTTCGGAACCATCTTTGGAGTAGCGTCAGTCGATAGGGAGCGTAGTTCAGAAATCTGGGATTTGCTCCGGGTAG
>OZ024748.1:19061951-19066951 GCA_964016885.1 Eledone cirrhosa
TTCTAATTTCAAACTCGCTCACTGTTTCAAAAACATACTTACTTATATATATATATATATATATATATATATATATATATATATATATTTATATATATATTAGAATTGGAGCTCTGAAATAGCAATATATATATGGATGTATATATAATGTATTTTGCAATACACTTTATGCTTAATTAAAAGCATTTTGAAGACCGCATGCTATTGTTTTAGAGTAGTGACAAATTCACTTACTTTAATCTCAGCAAACAGAGGAGATAAGCCGACAAGACCTTGTTTCGCATTTATTGATGCTTATCAAGGCTAACTACTCCCTCCTATCTGCCGAGATCACTGACGTTATATTCTTATAGAATTCTAGTAAATAATCAGGAACTGATTATACAGAGCGGTTGTTGGTCAGGCAGAAATTAAAAATCGGCTACTCTAAGTATTGAGTTCTTTGGTGCGTTATGGTCCACCTGGTTCCTTACCACATTTCCTTCGTTATATATATATATATATATATATATATATATATGAAAAGAGGGAGAGAGAGACGATTATTAGGAAGAAAAATATTTTTTTCCTTTTTTGTTTCTCTCTCTCTTTTTTCTGGGTTAGGGGTTAGAAAATGATTAAAACGAAATGTTTTACTTTGTGTGAAGTGTTAAGGTATTAGTTGATTTATTTATTATTTAACCATGGCATTTATTTATCTATTTATATATTTAATTATTGTCTGTATATACATATATATGTCTATATACATACACACATGAAGGGCTTCTACAGTTTCCATCTCGCAAATTCCACTCACAAGGCATTGGTCAACCAAGAGGTCACAGCAAGAGAGAAAGACCGAAGACCACATCCCAAAGAATGGTCGCAAAAGAACTGAATGTAAACGTCACAGCAATTCAGCAAAAAGCCTATGATAGAAATGCTTGTGCAGCTTTTATCCTATTTCCCTTATGGCATTATGTATGTGTACATATTTCTCTCTGTCTTCTATTATTTCGTTTTAAATAATATATATATATATATATATATATATATATATATATATATAAATAACAATTTCTATACTTTTCATTTATATATATATATATATATATATATATATATATATATATATATATATATACGATAGGCTTCTGCAGTTTCCATCTACCAGTTGTATGTATGTATGTATGTATGTATGTATGTAAGTATGTATGTGCGTGTGTGAGTACGTGTGTATGTGTGTCCGTGTGTGTCCCCGCGTCCGTGTGCTTAAGTTTGTGTCTATGTTTATATCCCGTAACCAAAAATAAAAAGATATCGCTAAAATCAGTAGCAGTTGAGGCATACAAAATAGATCACTACCGGGGTCGATATGATCGATAAAATATAGGCAGTGTCCCAGCATGGGCGCAGTCTAATGACTTAAACGTGTAAAATAATAGAAGAATTAAAGGCTAAAAAAAAAAAAAAAAAAAAAATAGAACGAAATGCATCAACTCATCGTGTGTTCTACGTCGCAGACGAAACTAGACAAGTGGGTCCACATGCCCACCACGTCATGCTGAGCTTACTGCAATGAAACTTTCATCATGTCACACTAACCATGACGTAAGCCACACCCACTAACACCATCGGACACGCCCCACTTTTTTTTTGTAGCTTTTGTTTCAATTAGCTTTTGTTAGGTTCAACAAAAGACAACAGGGGATTGGTTTCTTAAATATATTCCCAGCTGTTTCGGCTGACATTTTAAATGCACCATATTTTCTGTGTATATATATATATGTGTACACGTGTTTCTATGTGTGTGTGTGTGTGTGTGCATATGTGTACGTGTGTTAGTGTATGTACGAATGTATGGATGTAAGTATGTGTGTATGTATGTAGGCATGCATGCATGCATATATGTATGCATGGATATGTATGTATATATGTATGTAGGTATGCATGCATGTATAAATATATGTATGTATGCATATAAATATGTATATATATATATATATATACATATGTATGTATGCATAACAATAAGTATGTATATATATATATATGTGTGTGTGTGTATGTATGTATGTATGTATGTATGTATGTATGTATGTATGTATGTATGTATGTATGTATGTATGTATGTATGTATACATGCATGTATGTATATGCATGTGTATATACTTTTTTTGCCGACATCTGTATATAAACACAAACACCGATTTGTTTGGATATATATCTACAGATATATGTATATATCATACAAAACACACACACACGCGCACACACCCATATACACACACGTACAGACACAGACACATACACACACACACACACACGCATATACACACACACACACACACGCTCACACACACACATAAACACACACAAATGTCACACACAAACATTAAAATACGTATCAAATATATCTTTATGTGTTCAGATTTACAATTATGCTTTATATAGCATGTCTATGGGTGGGTATATATATATACACACATATATATATATATATATATATATATATATATATATATATATATATATATATATATATATATACACACACATATGTATATACACACATACTCACACATGCAGAAATATGTATATATATATATATATATATGTATATACGAGTCTGTGTATGTATGTTTATGAATAAATATGTGTTTATTTACATAGGACCATATATTTAAATAATCTTGCTATCAGATGCTCATTGTATATGTATACACCACACATGTATATACATGTGTGGTGTATATACATATATACATACATATACACTTGCCTATATACTCATTTTCATACACCTATTAATTTTATATGGTTTGGGTAATGTTTCAAGGCAAACATGTAGATGTGTATGAACATACATACATATATGGTGGCTGCCAACTCGTTTTCGAGTACGGCCACTACTTTATATCCATGTAGGAGAACCCCTAGCGATGCGCTGAACGAGTGTGACTTTTAAGTCCAGCCAGCGACTTGGAAACTCTGGTACAAACACTACACTTGTGACAATTACTGACACATAGTGCTGGGCCCATGGTACCATGTGACAACAAGTGCAGAGAGATCTCCAGATATAAAGCAATGCCTGTGCCGTGAAGCTTTTATAGTGAGCAATGGCACTGCACAAAGCCAGTCCCACTCTCTTAACCAAGATGATATTTACCAAAAAGAAGAACAAGTCAACATCATTGGATACCATCAGGGTTGCAGGTGTTATATCAGAGTTTTCCTTCTCCTAGAATTCTGCCTTGACAAAGGCTAAGGGGTCATCTCTCCCGGTGATTTTGGAAGGCCATTGACTCTTAAGAGCTCCTTTGCCCTTTGACAGGTTTTGTTTTTAGTCCTGCAGGATGTCGAAAGTCACCCTCCTCACCAAGAAACCTTGGTGGGGTTGCCAGTTTAGTCGCCAACGACCTGACCATGAGACAGGTTGTACTGGGATACATGTTACCAGTAGCACCAACTGGTGACCTGACATAAACACATATTTATACATAAACATACATATATACACACATACTTACATACATACATACATACATACACACGCACATACATACATACATATATACATCCATCCATACATAGATACGTACAAAAATGCATAGATGTATATATATATATACATATATATATATATATATATATATATATATATATATATATATATATATATATATATATATATAATGTAGGAGGTGAGTTTTATTGTAGTACAATAAAGCAATGCAGATATCGGATAAGAAGCACTCTACAGTTTGTGGGACTGGAGTATACATAATATATAAGCCTTCATATCATGTCCTCCTGTTTTATCTGATGAAAACACAAATATTATTGCATGATGATATTTGTTTTTGAAATGCGCATAATAAAATACATGGAACTCCTTTAACCATCTTTTGTTCTTATATATTATATATATATATATATATATATATATGTATATATATGTATGTCAGCAGGAAATGAGTACCAGCAATAGCTGGAGGTTTAACCCTGCGATGGACTGGCGTCCTGTCCAGGGGGGGGGGGGGTCTTGTACTCTCAGTCGCTTCACGCCATGAAACTGGGATAAGCACCGGCCAAATGAGCGTTCTGGCTTAAGACAGACTTTAGACTTTAGATATATGTATGTATGTGTGTGTGTGTGTGTGTGTGTGTGTGTGTGTGTGTGTGTGTGTGTGTGTGTGAGTGTAAATAAATAGAGTGAGAAATGCATGAGTGTATATGTGTGTGTGTGGGCATGTGTGGCCATGTGTGTGTGTGTGTGTGTGTGTGTGTGTGTGTGTGTGTGTGTCAATAAGTAGAGTGAGAAATGCATGAGTGTATATGTGTGTGTGTGGGCATGTGTGGCCATGTGTGTGTGTGTGTGTGTGTGTGTGTGTGTGTGTGTGAGTGTAAATAAGTAGATTGAGAAATGCATGAGTGTATATGTGTGTGTGTGGGCATGTGTGGCCATGTGTGTGTGTGTGTATGTGTGAGTGTGTGTGTGTGTGTAGACATCCACCGATTCATACATCCATCCTTACATATATGTGTCTGTGTATATCTGCTTATAGTGCGTATGTGTGTGTGTATGTGTGTGTTTTTGTGCGTTTGTGTGTGCTTGTGTGTGTGCGTTCTTATGTGTGTGTGTGTATGTGTGTGTGTGTATGTGTGTGTTTGTGTGTGTATGTGTGTGTGTTTGTGTGTGTGAGTGTAGCCATCCACCTTACATATATGTGTGTGTGTGTGTGTGTGTTTGTGTGTGTGTGAGTGTAGCCATCCACCTTACATATGTGTGTGTGTGTGTGTGTGTGTGTAGACATCCACCTTACATATATGTGTGTGTGTGTATGTGTGTGTGTGTGTGTGTGTGAGTGTAGCCATCCACCTTACATATATGTGTGTGTGTGTGTGTATGTGTGTGTGTGTGTGTGAGTGTAGACATCCACCTTACATATATGTGTGTGTGTGTGTGTGTGTGTGTTTGTGTGTGTGAGTGTAGCCATCCACCTTACATATAT
>OZ024748.1:19071951-19074451 GCA_964016885.1 Eledone cirrhosa
CGTAACTGTGCTGCAAAGCATGGCGTCCGACCCTCTACCGATACAGCCAATGATTTCTAGTATAGGCACAAGGCCAGTCATTTTTTTTGGGGGGGGGGGAGAGGAAAGTCAAATAAATGGACCCCAGTACGTTACTGGCAATGATAATAGGGTGGCGGATTGGCAGTATCAGTAAAGGGTCGGATGCCATGCTTTGTAGCATGGAGTTACGGCCCTTTTCGGTCTGAGTTCAAATCCCACCGAGGTTAACTTTGCCTTTCATCCTTACGGTGTCGATAAAATAAAGTACCAGTAATACACTAGGGAAATTGTTGGCCTTGTGCCAAAAGTAGAAACAATCATTATTAGAGTTGTTGATTGGCAGAATTGGTAGAGAGTCAGATAAGATGACATTACGGTATTTGTTCTGGATTTTTATATATTGACTTCAAATCCTGTTATGGCTAACTTTACTTTACATCCTTCCGGCTGGACGATAAAAAGAGTAAAGTACCAGTAATATATTGGAGTTGATCTAAACAGTTTTGATCCTTCCCCAAAATTTGCTGGTCTTGTGGCTAAGTTGAAAATATTTGCTATCTGTCATGGAGGTTGGTCATTTTATATTATTGTTGCTGTTGTTGTCGTCGCTGTCGTCGCTGTCGTCGTCGTCGTCGTCGTCGTCGTCCTTGTTGTTGTTGTTGTTGTTGTTGTTGTTGTTGTTGTTGTTGTTGTTGTTGTTGTTGTTGTTCTTCTTCTTCTTCTTCTTCTTCTTCTTCTTCTTCTTCTTCTTCTTCTTCTTCTTCTTCTTCTTCTTCTTCTTCTTCTTCTTCTTCTTCTTCCGGAGTGGTAGAGCATCTGTGTTAATTCTCATCATCAATGTATCTGACAGCCGACCACTATGTCTCCTTAGTGACGTCATGGCACGTGGCGTTAAGTGTACACGTGCTAGTGGAGCCGGATTATACTTCCAGTAATGGACTTTCAGGGTTTCACAGAATTCTACGAGATACTAACTGGTGCACGCGATTTACACACAATACACACATACAGACACACACACACATATACATAAACACATACACACACACACGCACACTCACATACACACACATACACGTATACATACACACATACACACATACACACATACACACACATACACACATGCACACGCGTCGCGTATACACACGTGTACACGCATACACACAATTATACAAGTGCCTATATAATCACACACGGACAAACACACATACATACACATGCATACATATCCGCACACAGCACACACACAGTTACACACACACACATATATATATATACACTCATTCACGCATATATATATATATATATATATATATATATATATATATATATATATATATATATATATATACATACTCGAACCAAACACACACATAAACGCCTACACATGCCCACACACAACAAACACAGATGAATACGCATTAACAAATGACTACAGACGTACTTACATATATATATACATAGATTCGCACATATTTACATATAATCACACAGAGAATTCCCTTACATATGCATGATCTATCAAACTGTTAAAAGCAAGCACAAGTGGGTTTTTATTTTCATACTGTAAAATAATATCATATATATATATATATATATATATATATATATATATATATATATATATATATATATATATATATATATATATATGTAAAGTTATATTTAAAATTGTTGGGTTACAACTAGTAAATATTTATAACTGATATAAAAGTATTTTGTCTGATGAAGGCATAGCATATTGTTAATATGATATCCCCGAAATATATATAATGAAATAAATATGGTTTTATAAATATAGTTTTCCATTTATTTAATATTGTTATTATATATATATATATATATATATATATATATATATATATATATATATATATATATATATATTATATTATATTTAGAGTATGTGTTTATCATATATTAATCATATATTAATCATATATTTATCATATATTTATCATATATTAATATATATTAATATATATTTAGAGTATGTGTTTATCATATATTAATATATATTAACTTGTATATATATATAAGCAAAAGGGGTATTCAATTTGTTGGTAATTCAAAAAATATAAATGTTTATAACTGATTCAGAGCACTCGACAGATTTTGGAGTATAATATTCAATGATATTAAATGAATGGAAACTATATTTATAAAACCATATTTATTCTATTATGTATATTTCAAAGATACCAAAACTTTGGTACGCTCTCATCAGATAAAATACAAAGTTTGTTTTATAAATGTTGACATAACCAAGAACAGATACATAACCAAGAACATAACCAAGAACAGATACCTTAACGGTTCTAGTTTTTCTTGGACTATCCAAGAAAAACTGGAACCGTTAAGGTATCTGTTCTTGGTTATGTCAACATTTATAAAAGAAATTGTATTTTATCTGATGAGAGCGTACCAAAGTTTTGGTACCTTTGAAATATATATAATAGAATAAATATGGTTTTAT
>OZ024748.1:19086951-19101951 GCA_964016885.1 Eledone cirrhosa
ACATATACACTCTTCCTTACACACACACCTACCAAACATACACACTCTTCCTTACACACACACACTTACACCAAACATACACACTCTTCCTTACGCACACACACCCACCAAACATACACACTCTTCCTTACACACACACACACACCAAACATACACACTCTTCCTTACATACACACACACCAAACATACACACTCTTCCTTACACACACACGCACACACACACCAAACATACACACTATTCCTTACATACACACACACCAAACATACACACTCTTCCTTACACACATACACACACCAAACATACACACTCTTCCTTACACACATACACCAAGCATACACACTCTTTCTTACACACACACCCACCAAACATACACACTCTACCTTACACACACACACACCAAACATACACACTCTTCCTTACACACACACACACACACCAAACATACACACTCTTTCTTACACGCACACACACACCAAACATACACACTCTTTCTTACACACTCACACCAAACATACACACCCTCTCTCTCTCTTACACACACGCACCACACACACACTCTCTCTTACACACACCCCCTCTCTCACTCGCATACACACCACACGTACACACTCTCTTAAACACCCTCTCTCTCTGTCACACATATACACACAAACGCGCACTCACATATGCACATGCACTCACTCACACACATACACACACGTACACGCATTCACTCGCACACACACACGTACATATACACTTACTCTTTCTCTCTCTCTCACACACACACACATAACTTAACACATACACACACTCCCATACACACAAACACTGACACATAAGTTACACATACACACACACACACACACACACACACACAGACACATAACTTAGACATACACACACACACACAAACACTGATACATAACTTAGACATACACACACACACAAACACTGACACATAACTTAGACATACACACACACACAAACACTGACACATAACTTAGACATACACACACACACACACACACACACAAACACTGACATAACTTAGACATACACACACTCACACACAAACACTGACACATAACTTAGACATACACACACACACAAACACTGACACATAACTTAGACATACACGCACACACACACAAACACTGACACATAACTTAGACATACACGCACACTCACACACACATACACACACTTACCCACACACACTATACATATATACACATTGACATACACGTAATATAAATATCCCAAAAGTCCTAAGCAGTCGTGTTTCCCCCAAATTCCAAGCAGGCCTCGTCTTCTTCAAACTCGCCATTTCATTGGTCAGTTACATAAGTGACGTTTGATGACGTAGTGAAATTGTTTTATATTTTATTTTAACTCTTTCTGGAAGACGACTATCATTATTATTTTTATTATTATCATTTTCATTATTGTTATTGTTGTTGTAATTGTTATTAGTAGTAGTATTTTCTTCGCGTTTCTGTACCAAATGGGCAACGTTGCTCTCACTGATTCTCACTCGACCTGTTGGCGGATGCCGAGGTGGTTGCAGTATCGTCTGCAGACGCGACCACCTTGTTACAAAACTATATTATATCTATATATACACATACATATATATATATTTATGTATATGTATATATAGATATATGTATATATATAGTTATACACATATATAACTTATATATATACCAACAGAAAAAAACACACACACATATATATATATATAGACACACATATATATATATATATATTTATATTTATGCTTATTTATATATAATTATATATATATATATATATATATATATATATATATATATATATATATAAAATATAAGTATATAGATATATTGTGACGCATTCATCACTCATTTATATATATATATATATATATATATATATATATATATATATATATGCATATATATATATATATATATATATAAATATATATACATATATACGGTCAACACACTTGTTTTCTTGGAATAATATAAATATTTCGAGGGATTTTACCTTGTGCCGGTGTTAGCTGAATGCCTTCTCGGCTCCAGTTAAGGATTGTAGCAGTTACACGAAGTATCACCAACATTGTAGTGGTGTGCAGCTCCACATCACAATTACAAGCATTGTCACAATCACTCACGCATAAATGTACAAGCGTACATAACATAAATATATATACACCATTATATATATACACATACTCACATATACTTAATACATATATACGAACGTACAATTCCATTTCATTTTTGTAAAAAGAAAAAAAAATTGTTTTCATTTTATATCTTTTCATCGTTACCCCATACAAACAAACAAAAAAAAAATCATACGTAAGTATATATATATATTATATATATATATTTTGTATATATAAATATTCTATATAACTGCTTCTCTTTTCTTTCCCCAGTCATATATATATATATACTCTATATATATAGTGTTATTAAGATATTTACTTACTATATATTATGGTTTTTATACACTCGCAAAGTTTCACACTATGCATGCATATATTGCGTATACATACATGCATGGATTACATATACATATATACTTGCATGCATGCATACACATACATACTTGTATGCATGCATACACATACATACATATATACATCTATACATTCATACATACTTACATACAGATATATATATATATATATATATATATATATATGCATGCATACATACATTCCTATACACATGCATTACACATGTGTACATACCTATATATATATGCATGCAATTGTGCGTGTATTGTTTATACATACGTACATGTGTCTACACTATCTACATGCCCCAATCAAATATACACACGTGTTTACACGTTAAAGAATGAAAAAAAAGCCCCAAACATCAAAAAATTGAATGGAATTGGTGAAAAGAAAAGTCATGTCTAGCTAAAAGTCATGTCTAGTTACATTGGTGTAATTACATAATATTACACAGACGCTGTCGCACACAGACCCACGCATATGCACGCACACACACACATGCACCCTCCCCATATATATACACACATATATATATACATATATATATGTGTGTATGTATACATACACAGGCTTACGTGAATTTATTCGATGCATCTTGCAAGGCAGCAATATATTTTTGCATCTACAGCAAAACGATGTAGACAGAGAGAGAGAGAAAGAGAGAGAGAGAGAGAGAGAGAGAGAGAGAGAGAGAGAGAGGTGAGACGGACACACTTACACACACACATGCATGCAGACAGACATAAATAGACTGATGTGATGAGTGAGGGAAAGAGAGAGAGAGAGAGTGAGAGAGAGAGAGTGAGAGAGAGAGAGAGTGAAAGAGGTGAGACGAACACACGCACACAGAGACAAGTGTAGATAGGCAGATGTGATGAGAGAGAGAGAGAGAGAGAGAGAGAGAGGGACAGAGACAGATAGATAGAGAGAGAGAGAGAGAAACGTGAGACGGACACACGCACACAGAGACAGACAGACAAACGTGAAGCTTGTGTATGTGTGTCTGTGTCTGTGTGTCTGTGTCTGTGTGTGTATGTGCGTCTGTGTGTGTGTGCGTGTCTGTATATGTGCGTGTGAGTGTGCGTGTGTGTGTGTATGAAAGAGAAAAAGAGGTCGACACACATTGGCGCACACACACACACACACACACACATACATACAAATAGATATAAATGAACAGTGTGTGTGTGTGAAATAAAGTGAAAGAGAGAGAGAGAGAGAGAGCGACTTATATATATATAGAGAGAGAGAGCTGGAGATGGACAGAGACGGACACACCCACTGACCCCCATACATACACATATATACACATACACACACACACACACAAACACACACACACACACAGAAAGACACAGATGGATAGACATGTGTGTGTGTGTGTGTGTGTGTGCACGTGTGTATGAAAAAAGGAAAAAAAGAGAGCTAGATGGACACACAAACACACCCATGGACAGTGCGTGTGCGCATGTGCATACATGTATTTGTGTGTGCGTGTGTATGAGTATGCGTATGCACGTGTTTATAAAAGAGATAGAGAGAGATGGACATACGCACACACGCACACACACACACACACATACACACATACATAATTAGACATGGACAGTGTGTGCATGTATGTTTGTGTATGTGTGTGTGTGTGCGTGTGTATGAGTATGCGTATGCACGTGTTTATAAAAGAGATAGAGAGAGATGGACATACGCACACACGCACACACACACACACACATACTTAATTAGACATGGACAGTGTGTGCGTGTGTGTTTGTGTGTGTGTGTGTGTGTGTGAGTGATAGTGAGTGAGTGAAAGAAATAGTGAAAGAGAGGGACACAGACAGAGAGAGGGGGAGAGAGAGAGAGGGGGAGAGAGAGGGAGAGAGGGGGAAGTTAGACAAATCAAAGTTTTAGTGAAGAAAGAAAGAAAGAAAGAACTGATAGTAAAACAGTTCCAGTTGATAAATTACTATAGGGGAGGGTAACAAGTGGTTGTGGTCGTCAGTTGATTACTTCGCCTAGTATATTACGGGTCTCAGACGGCCAAGTGATATTTGTTCCGGCTCTTTGAGACCTGATTTCAAATCCCACCGAGGTCAACTTTGCCTTTCACCCTTTCGAGGTCGATAAATAAAGTACCAGTCGAATACTGGGTCGATTCTTCGCCCTCTCTTCGCCCTCCACTCTCTGTATGTCTTTGAAAGAAATCGGCTGTGTTTCGAGACTGGAATGGCTTGGGCTCCACTAGGTTTAAAATACTCAAGAGAGCCCACCTTCCTTACGACATCATCAGGAATTGAGGACCCACTGTATAGCCCCAGGGAAATAAACTTCACTGGGTTTGAACTCGGGACCTATAGGTACAGAAGCACACTATATAAATCATTGGCTTATTTCACTTAAAATGACTGTGTCCTATCCTCGTTAGAACTACAGCCAAAACCACCACTTATGACAGAGTTAGATCTACTACCACCTATACAATCATAGTCAGCACCACACCACAACTACAACATAGGTACTGGCTCCACTTCCGCCTATACCACCACTCTCAGTATCGCTCTACAACTACAGTATGACTACTGGTTACACTACCACCTATACAATCATAGTCAGCACCACACCACAACTACAACATAGGTACTGGCTCCACTTCCGCCTATACCACCACACTCAGTATCGCTCTACAACTACAGTATGACTACTGGTTACACTACCACCTATACAATCATAGTCAGCACCACACCACAACTACAACATAGGTACTGGCTCCACTTCCGCCTATACCACCACACTCAGTATCGCTCTACAACTACAGTATGACTACTGGTTACACTACCACCTATACAATCATAGTTTGCACCACACCGCAACTACAACATGGGTACTGGCTCCACTTCCGCCTATACCACCACTCTCAGTATCGCTCTACAACTACAGTATGACTACTGGTTACACTACCACCTATACAATCATAGTTTGCACCACACCGCAACTACAACATGGGTACTGGCTCCACTTCCGCCTATACCACCACTCTCAGTATCGCTCTACAACTACAGTATGACTACTGGTTACACTACCACCTATACAATCATAGTTTGCACCACACCGCAACTACAACATGGGTACTGGCTCCACTTCCGCCTATACCACCACTCTCAGTATCGCTCTACAACTACAGTATGACTACTGGTTACACTACCACCTATACAATCATAGTTTGCACCACACCACAACTACAACACGCCTACTGGCTCCAATACCACTTCTACTACTTTATTCAGCACCGCACCACAACCACAACATGCGTGCTGGTTCCACTACCACCTATACCACCACACTTAGCATCACACTACAACTACAGCATAACTACTGGTTACACTACCACATATACCACAACAACCACAACTATCACACGCCTTCTGGCGCCACTACCACCTATACTACTTTAGTCAGCACAACACTACAGCCACAACATGACTACTAGTTACACTACCACCTACAACAACTCCATATATATATATATCTACTGCCTCCTATACCATCTAAATTACGACAGTTTCAGTAGAACAACCACCTCAACCACCTCCGACAACACCACCACCACAACTACCACCACCACAACCACTACCACCCCCACCACCACCACCACCACCACCACCACCACCACAACTACCACCACCACCACAACTACCACCACCACCACCTCCACCGCCACCACCACCATATTACAATAAGAATCATTCAAGAACACTTCGCCTAACGTGACTAGTAAATCCACTACCACCTATACCATCAAAGCTCCACTACCACCTATATCATCACAGCTCCACTACCACCTATACCATCACAGCTCCACTACCACCTATACAATCACAGATCCGCTACAGTCACATCCACCACATATCACCACTAGATCCACTACCACCTATACCACCACAGATCCGCTACAGCCACATCCACCACATATCACCACTAGATCCACTACCACCTATACCACCACAGTTCCGCTATAGCCACAGCCACCACACATGACCACTAGATCCACTACTACCTATACCACCACAGTTTCATTACAGTGACAACTATCACACATGACAACCAGACCCACTACCACCTATACCACCACAGTTCCGCTACAGTCACAACCACCACATTTGACCGCTAGAACCACCACCACCTACACCACCACAGTTTCACTACCACCTATACCATCACAGCCTTACACAATTACAACCACCACACATGACCACTAAATCCACTACCACCAATACCACCACAGTTCCGCTACAGTTACAACCACCACATTTGACCGCTAGATCAACTACCACCTATACTACAACAGTTCCGCTACCACCTATACCATCACAGCTCCACTACCATCTATACCACAACAGTTCCGCTACCACCTATACTATCACAGCTCCACAACCACCAATCCCATCACAGCTCTACTACCACCTATACTTCCACAGCCCCACTACAGTCACAACCACCTCACATGACCGCTAGATCCACCACCACCTTTACCATCACAGCTCCACCACCACCACCTATACCATCACAGCTCCACCACCACCTATACCACCACAGCTCCACTACCACCTATACCACCTATACCACCACAGCTCCACTATAGCCACAACCACCTCACATGACCGCTAGATCCACCACCATCCATACTACCACCGACACCAACATCCTTACATCAACAGATATCTCTTACATAATCACTACAAAGCCACAATTTATGTAAACTGAAGTATTACACAATCCCGCTGAGGGAGGGAAGGGGGGGGGTCAGTTATATCTTTTATCTTTTCGGAATCGAAACTTCTTTTTGGAAACTAATACTTCAGTTCAGGGTGATGCCTTGCGGTATTTGTTGTGTTTCTTGAAGTTCAAATCCCGATGTGGCCTATTTGGGTGGTAGATTTAACCCGTCGCCCGCTTTAACACTACCACCTGTTTGTTACGTGAGTTCTCTCCGCGGCAAGCATTTTGTTTAGGGCTCTGGTTTTGAGATGCCGTCCTTCTTCCTACCCGATCAATCACTAAGGCATCATCCACTTTACCACCCCATCAATCACCGACGACGTTAGCCCTTTCCACCACCCTAGTAATCACAAAGACCCTTAACGCTCCCACCCCGTCAATCACTGAGACCTCTTCCATAGTTGACCTGGGACTAAGAAACAACAATAACAACAGCGACGACGAAGTTCTCTCTCTCTCTCTCTCATACACACACTCAGAGGCAAATACACACACTCTCACATACACGCTCATACACACTTGCAAACACACCCGCACACACACACACACGCTCACACACGCAGGCACACACACACGCAAACACACCAACGCACACGTACGCTCATACACACCTCAACACTTGTCTTTATCGTATGTACCACACATCATCATAGTACACGGTTTCAATAATTTTCACATAGTACTTTCGTTTTTCTGAGTTCGATCCTTGGCTAATTAACTTAACTGAACTTTACTGCCCTCCCCGCTTCCTTCCTTCGTCTTACACAATGTAGATACCAGTAATACACTGTGTCAATTACTCAGTCAAAAGGAATAATTACGTTCTCATTCTGCGTGTAGCGTAACCAGCACAGCATTATTGGTGCCCCTGGGGCGGTGAAATTGGCAGTATCGGTAGAGGGTCGGACACCATGCTTTGCAGCATAGAGTTACGTTCTTTTACGATCTGAGTTCAAATCCCGCCGAGGTTAACTTTGCCTTTCATTCTTACGGGGGTCGATAAAATAAAGTACCAGTAATACACTGGGATAATTGCTGGCCTCGTGCTAAAAATAGAAACAATTATTGGTGCTCCTGACCCCAGAGCAAAACAATGCACTAGGGCCACTTAGTTACAAATTCACACTATACATAAATTAGCATTGGACCCCTAGACCCAGTAAACCTTTCAAGCAATGCACTAGGGCCCTTTACATACAAAACCACAGCATGCATAAATTAGCATTGGGCCCCTATATCCAGTAAACCCTTGCATTGAGGCAACTATATACAAAACCACAGCATACACATAGTAGCATTAGGCCCTTAGATCCAGTAAAGCAGGCATGTCAAACATGCGGCCCTTTACAAGCACACCTGCGACCCGCGCAAAGGTTTTTACAGCGCGAGCATGTTTTATCTTCGTAATATCAAATTTAAAAAAATTAGTTGTAATGTGCGCAATTAGTTGTCGTGTGTGGCCCTCAGACAGCACATATGTGACCCATGTGGCCCTCAGACAACACATACGTGACCCATGTGGCCCTCGGGGGACCCTCAGTTTGACATGCCTGGAGTAAACCTTTCAAATAATGCATTGAGGCCACTACATACAAAATCACAGCATACATAGTTTAGCATTGGGACTCCAGACCCAGTGACCTCAATTCCTCTTTCTGACTGCTTTATGTATGTGTGTGTATGTGATTGTGTGTGCGTGTGTATGAATGTGTGTGTGCATGTGTGTATGTTTGTGTGTGAGTGTATGTGTATGGATGGGAGTGTGTTTGTGCATGTGTGTGTGCGTGTATGTGTGAGTGTATGTGTGAGTTTCTGTGTGCATGTGTGTATGTATGTGTGTGTTTCTGTGTTCATGTGTGTATGTAAGTATGTGTGTATGTAAGTATGTAGTATGTGTGTATGTAAATATGTAAGTATGTGTGTGTTTCTGTGTATATGTATGTTTGTGTATGTATATGTGTACGTAAGTATGTGTATGTATGTGTATGTGTTTATGTGTGTATGTATGTACGTCGAGGAAATATAGTATTTAAGAGTAAAGAAGACAACAATGTTTTGACGGTTGAGTGACAAGTGACTGACAGGTGGGGGTTTCAATGTGTGACAACTGTGTGACCTGTGGGTGACCTGTGAGGACCAGCGTGGCTGGATCAGCACGTGACAATTGGACGACTACTGTGTGACCACTGTATGGCCACTGTGTGACCATCGTGTGACCACTGTGTGACATATGTGTGACATGTGAGGACCAGCGTGGGTGGATCAGCCCGTGACAACCGGACAACTTCAGTGTGACCACAATGTGGACACTGTATGGCTAATGTATGGCTAGTATGTGACCATCGTGTGACCACCGTGTGTGAGAGGTTGGCACCAGTTCCAGCGTTTGTGGATCACCACGTGACAATTAGACGATACTGTGTGACCATGCTGTGACCAATGTAAGGCCCCTGTGTGACCAATTTGTGACCACCGTGTGTAAGAGGTCGGCACCAGCCCCAGCGTGAGTGGATCACCACGTGACAATTAGACGATACTGTGTGACCATGCTGTGACCAATGTAAGGCCCCTGTGTGACCAATTTGTGACCACCGTGTGTAAGAGGTCGGCACCAGCCCCAGCGTGAGTGGATCACCACGTGACAATTAGACGACTACTGTGTAACCACTGTGTGACCTGTGTGACATGTGAAGACCGGCATGGGTGGATCAACACGTCACAACTGGACGATTACTGTGTGACCACTGTGTGACCACTGTGTGACCACTGTATGGCAAATGTGTGACCACTGTGTGTGAGAGGTGGGCACCAGCGTATGTGGATCAACACGGGACAACTGGACGACTACTGTGTGATCTGTGTGGTGGACCAGGGTAGTGGGTGGACAAATATGGTGACATTTAGTGACAGATGATGACCAGTGTGTGATCTGTACAAGTGGATCTACGTTTGACAATTGTAGACAACCTGTCTGGCGACTGTGTGGTGGATCTGTTTGACGGACCAGTGCAGTGGGTGGACAAATAAGGTGACATTTAGCGACAGATGATGACCAGCGTGTAATCTGACCATTGTAGAGTACCTGTCTGGTTACTATGTAATCTGTATGGTGGACCAGTGTGGTGGTCAAATGTGGTAACAGATGGTAAAAGATGATGATTAGTGTGTGTATGTGTGGAGGGAGAATTGTTGTTTGTTATTTAACTCCTGATCAAAGCTGATCGATCAAGCCTAGAATCAAACACATTCCTGCCGTGGCTATCACGACTGCTGTTTACTATGTTTAACTAATCGCCCTAGCTTTGTGTGTGACCATGGTGACTGGGAATAATTTGGTGGTCAGAGAGTGACCAGTGTAAACAGTGTAGGGGATCAGAGAGTGAGGAGTGTTGGAGATAAGGAAGTGACCAGTGTGCGAGACAAGAGATTGACCAGAGAGTGACTAGTGTGGGAGACAAGTGCGTGACCAGTGTAGTAGACCACTGAGTGACCAGAGAGTGACCAGTGTGGGAGACAAGTGCGTGACCAGTGTAGTAGACCACTGAGTGACCAGAGAGTGACCAGTGTGGGAGACAAGTGCGTGACCAGTGTAGTAGACCACTGAGTGACCAGAGAGTGACCAGTGTGGGAGACAAGTGCGTGACCAGTGTGGTAGACCACTGAGTGACCAGAGAGTGACCAGTGTGGGAGACAAGTGCGTGACCAGTGTGGTAGACCACTGAGTGGCCAGAGAGTGACCAGTGTGGGAGACAAGTGAGTGACCAGTGTAGTAGACCACTGAGTGACCAGAGAGTGACCAGTGTGGGAGACAAGTGCGTGATCAGTGTGGTAGACCACTGAGTGACCAGTGTCTGAGACAAGTGAGTGACCAGTGTAGTAGACCACTGAGTGACCAGTGTGTGAGACAAGTGAGTGACCAGTGTGGTAGACCACTGAGTGACCAGTGTGTGAGACAAGTGAGTGACCAGTGTGGTAGACCACTGAGTGACCAGAGAGTGACCAGTGTGTGGAGCTAGGAATGTTTATTTACTTCACCCTAATCTTCAACATAAAATTTATGTTAAACTAAATGATATGTGTATATGGAGCCGGCACTTCTGATGGAGTGGTGGGGGCAGCCTTAGTGACATAGGGCTTTCCTTGGGTAGTGTAATCATGACGGAGGAGTCCTTCCCCTCTCCAGGGCTGAATAAAGGCAGGCGATTTACCCCATATATATATATATATATATATATATATATATATATATATATATATATATATATATATATATATATATATAAGTGGTTACACAACAGTTAGTTCACCATATCGAGAACAATTGTTTCACCTTATCGGATCCTCAGCTCGTAATGGCTCGTAACGATTAAGAGCTGAGGATCCGCCAAGGTGAAACAATTGTTCTCGGTATGGTGAACTAACTGTTGTGTAACCACTTCTACCTAACTCGTCCCATGGACTGAGTGCTCTACTACTAAGGATATTACCTTCCAGTGATCTACTACTATATATATATATATATATATATATATCATAAATCACGTCCTTAGAATTATTAGATAAAATATATACCATTTCCTCTCCCAATTAGCATAATTAACCATATAAAAAATCAATTAGACCAAGCTATAAGAAGAAAGGCTCTTATGAAGAAATCTCCGACAAATAACTTTATGTATATGTAAATCTTTATATTTTATATATATATATATATATATAGAGTGGGTAATAGGAACAAGTAAGACCTCGACGGCCGAGCTCAAGCCGCTTCGACGGCTAATTCTGTACTGAATTAGCCGTCAAAGCGGCTTGAGCTCGGGGGTCGGGGTCTTACTTGTTCCTATTACCCACTCTACTACCCTAAGTATTGAGTACTTTGGTGCGTTATGGTCCACCTGGTTCCTTACCACATTTCCTTCGTTATATATATATATATATATATAGAGAGAGAGAGAGGGAGAGAGAGAAAGAAAGTGCTAAAGATAGATAGAAGAATCGACCCAAATCTTGCCAGGTACATTTTTTTTTTTATCAATCTCGAAAGAAATAAAAGTAAAGTTGACCTTGGTAGGATTTGAACTCACAGCCAAGTGAACCGGAACGAAAACTACAAACCATTCTATCCGTCTATTAAACACTCACACACACACACATAAACACAAAGAAACACACACACATACACACACACACATAAACACAAAGAAACACACACACATACACACACACACATAAACACAAAGAAACACAAAGAAACACACACACATACACACACATAAACGCAAAGAAACACAACATTCTCGAGAATTTACGAGTAACAGCCTGTTGTTTTTGTGGTCTAGACTATATATGTATCTGTATGTCTGTGTATATATATGTATGTTTGTGTGTATGTATTATTATACGTGTATATGTGTGTATATATGTGTGTGTGTGTGTGTGTGTACTCAGGTGTTATGTGTATGTGTATCTGTATATCTGTATGTATCTGTGTGTCTATCTACATGTCTGTATGAATATGTTATATGAGTATCTGTGTGTCAGTGTGTCTATCACTCTCTCTCTCTCTCTATGTGTGTGCATCTGTATGCCTATACGTATGTGTGTGTCTGTACGTGGTCGCAATATGGCCGAATGGTTAAGTCGTTCGCCCCGTAATCCTAAAATCCAGAGTTCAATCCCATTTCGTGATATCTTGAACAAGTGTCTTTTATCATGACTTTGGGGCGACTTGAAACATTATCAGTGAAATTGGGTGGACGGAAACTGTTTGGAAGCCCGTCCAATGGACTGTACCAGTAATTAATAGGTCAACCTTCTTACACACATGTGAAACTGGATCTCCCCGAGAATTACGTTAAAGGTACACGTATTTGTGAAGACGCACAGCTTAATGGTTGGTAGGGATATTTGACGTAAGATCATAATGTCGTGGGTTCGATTCCTGGGCAGGCTGCTGTGTTGTGTTCTTGAGCAAAACACTTTATTTCACGTTGCTCCAGCACACACTCAGCTGAGAGCGAGTACCAGCAGTAGCTGGGAAGTTAAACCTGCGATAGACCGGTGTCCTATCCAGGGTGAGCCTTGTTCTCTCAGTTGCTTAACACTAAGTAAACATCAGCCCGACGAGGTTTCAGTTTTAGACAAGTCTTTAACATTAACTGATACACGTGTTTGTGGAAAACTCAGACACTCACGTTATTTCATGAGCAGACTAGTCCAGTGATCGGACAACTGCGAAACTCATCGTCAAAACTGACGCAGATCCATCCCACATCTGTGTGTATGTGTGTTGCTTATATATCGTTGGTTGGTATTGTTGCTGCTGTTGTTGCTGAATGTAAACAGATCTACTGCTGTTTGCATTATGTATGTTGTGTATATGTATATATATATATATATATATATATATATATATATATATATATATATATATATATATATATATATGTATATGTGTGTTGTGTGTATATGTGTGTGACTATATTTCTGTAGTACGTGTGTATCTATGCATGTGTGTCTCTCAGTGTTTGTCTGTGTGTTACTGTGTGTATGTCAGTGTGTGTGTGCGTCTGTGTATGTGTCTGTCTGTATGTATATGTATATACACACATACCCGCTTATACACACATACAGGCTCATACAAACCCACACTCGCTCATACATACCCACAATCACTCATGCTTACCCACACTCACTCATACATACCCACAATCACTCATACATACCCACACTCACTCATACATACCTTCATTCGCTCACACATACCCACACTCACTCATACATAGCCACACTCGCTCATACATACCCTCACTTGCTCATACATACCCACATTCACTCATACATAGCCACACTCGCTCATACATACCCACACTCGCTCATACATACCCACGCTCACTCATACATACCCACATCGCTCACACATACCCACACTCACTCTTTCATAGCCACACTCGCTCATACATACCCACACTCGCTCATACATCCCCACATTCGCTCATACATACCCACATTCGCTCACACATACCCACACTCACTCATACATACCCACATTCTCTCACACATACCCACACTCACTCATACATACCCACACACGCTCATACATACCCACACTCGCTCATACATACCCACAATTGCTCACACATACCCACACTCACTCATACATACCCACACGCTCATACATACCCACACTCGCTCATACATACCCACACTCACTCATACATACCCACGCTCACTCATACATACCCACACTCACTTATACATACCCACACTCACTCATACATACCCACACTCACTCATACATACCCACACTCGCTCATACATACCCACACTCCCTCATACATACCCACACTCAGTCATACATACCCAGACACCCTCATAATACCCACACTCGCTCATAATACCCACACTCGCTCATACATACCCACACTCGCTCATACATACCCGGACACCCTCATACATACCCACACTCGCTCATACATACCCACACTCGCTCATACATACCCACACTCGCTCATACATACACATACTCGCTCATACATAGACACATAATACATACATACATACATACACACATATACATACATACACACATACATACATGCATACACAGACATTCATACATTGACATATTCATATAGACACGCACACACACATATACACGCATATATATATGTACATATGCACACTTAAACACATGTTCATGCATACATGCACACAGTTCCAC
>OZ024748.1:19119451-19121951 GCA_964016885.1 Eledone cirrhosa
TATATATTGTCCTATGTAGTATTGTTCTTCTCGTCCAGCTTGTTCTGAAAACAAACAATAATACAGCTAAAGCTTTCTTGTATGTGTGTGTATATGTACGTATGCGTGTGTATGTATCTATGTGTGTGTATCTATGTATGCGTGTATGTATGAATGTTTGTATGTATGTATATATGTGTATATATATATATATATATATGTATATATGTATGTGTATATATATATATATATATATATATATATATATATATATATATATATATATATATATATATATATATATATATATGTATATACATATATATATATATATATATATATTTATATATATATATATATATATATATATATATATAGGTATATATATATATATATATATATTATTTCTGAAGACACCATATATATGTGTAGGTATGTATATTCCCTGTGATAGTTTGTAAATTTTTTACATAGATCTATATGATATACATACCAACACACACATATATATCATAGAAACGATCGTAAAATGATGAATTTTTTAATATAAGGAACTGTTTCTTTGTTTTTATTCATTGTTTTTATTAATTTATCTTGACTCTGTTTTCCTGTGATTTTCATTGAAAACATTTTTAAATACATCTCTTTTCATAATATTTGGATTACATTGAGATATGTATAATGAAATAAATATGGTTTTATAAATATAGTTTCCATTTATTAATATGGTATATATATACATATATATATATATATATATATATATATATATATATATATATATATATATATATATATATATATATATATATATATATATATATATATATATATGTATATATGTATTTATATATATATGTATTTATATATATATGCGTACATATATAAGTAAATGCTGTTTACAGAGTCTTGATAACATTTTTTATTAACAGTGATTACTTTCTTCTAATTTCACCCAAACCACCAGCTTTTCAAACACATACATACATACACACACACCGACTCATATGTATATATATATATCTATACACACACATACACATACATATATACATACAAACATACACACGTATTTATATATGTTTCTTTTCTCTTTCTTTTCCGGTTTGTTGGTGGTCGCCGACGCAGATCAAAGAGAGAAGGTGTGAATCTCGTTATATAACTCAATGGAGTCGACTCAACACCTGACAGATGGATATATAACAGATTTTGATCTGGAACAACTGGAAATGTTGCCAGTTATTAAAATGGAGTCCGACAAGGACCGCTTCTCAAGCACGTGCTGTAGCAATATATCGGAGTGTTCCCAGTCGGCACCTACGAGCCCTGACGACGGCGAATCAAGCATTTCATCAGCGTCCCCTGACGTGACCAGCTTACAGCCGCCCGTGAAAAACTTCATGGAGGAAATCTACTGGTTCACCAACACACACAGCAATCACGACATATCTCAGAATGGAGTGCTAGACTTATTTCTTAGCAACTCACCAAACCCGAATCTCGGGAGTAGCAGTCGGAGCCAATCGCGAAAGAATAGTACATCGTCCATATCTTCATCATCAACGTCCGCGTCGTCATCGTCAGTTTGCATAAAAAGGAGCTTCAAGACTCGATCGTCGCCCGATCTCGCCAAATGTGAGCTGAACGATGACGAACTGGTGTCGCTGCCCGTACGCGACCTCAACAAACGACTACACGGCTTCCCAAAAGATGAGGTGAGTCGTTTGAAACAGAAACGGAGAACGCTGAAAAATAGGGGCTATGCCCAAAACTGCCGTTCGAAACGTATGCAACAGCGAAACGAGTTAGAGCGGACGAACAAATCCTTGCAACACCAATTATCGGTGATACAACGTCAGATTGGATTGGTCACGCGGGAAAGGGATTATTACAAAGATTGTTTTGAAAGGCTACAGAGGAAACGGGATAGCTCATTATCAAGCTCGCCCAGTCCACTAACTGAATAAATAAATAGACAAATAAATAAATAAATAAATGAATAAATAAATGAATAAATGAATAAATGAAAAAAGGAAGAAATGAATTTAATAAATAAATAAGTAAATAAATATATTATATAATGAAGGAGGAATTTCAGTCCCCCACCACCACCACCACCAAAAAAAAAAAAAAAAAAAAAAGATATTAACAACAATGTTATAAAAATCGTATGATTGATGATAATAAAACATAAACTGAAAAATGTTGATATTGATATATAAAAAGATATATATATATATATATTAAAAGAAATTATCATTGTTATTTCTATCATAAATGAAGAAAAAAAACCCCGATAATAATAAGAATATAGAAACCATCTCACCTTTTGAAGTAATGAACTATATAATAAACCAGCAGCAGCAGCAGCAGCAAAAGCAGCAACAACAGCATCATGAAATATTACAGGATGAAACGTTTGTTAAAAGTGAAAGACACAAAGCCCCACATTAAAATAATAATAATAATAATAGTATTAATAATATTAATTAACTATTACAATCATCATTATTTGTGGATA
>OZ024748.1:19124451-19131951 GCA_964016885.1 Eledone cirrhosa
AACTAAAAAAACAACAACAAAAGATTATTATAAAACAACAAGAACAAACAAGAAATGTTTAATGTCGCGATGGTATTTTTATTCCCTTCTCTCCCTCCCTAGTGATGATGGGGAGATCTCTCCCCCCTAATGATGGTGGAGAGACCCTGTTGATTTAATTGGATAACATTTGATTACATAATTACCTTCCATGGACAAGGAAATAAAAACAAATTTATACAGTAAGGACTGATTCTTCAGAAGTTTCCTTCTTCTTCTTATTTTTCTTCTTCTTCTTATCATTATTATTATGATTTTGTCACTGTTTACGTTTATTTTGTGAAATAATTTTTACTTTTTATTTGTTTTCTGCTGTTGTTGTAAAGCAGTGGCTCCCAAACTGTTTCACTACCAAAGACCTTCCAACCCTTTTTATTTTTATTTAAATGAACATTACCACGTTCTCCCAGCTACTTATAGATTGCTGTACGGCAATAATAATTGTTTCTACTTTTGGCACAAGGCCAGCAATTAACCCAGTGCATTACTGGTATTTTATGACTTCTACTATAGGCACAAAGCCAGCAATTTGGGGGGAGGAGAAAGTCGATTAAATCGACCCCGCTGCATTACTGGTACTTTATTTTATCGACCCCGTAAGGATGAAAGGCAAAGTTAACGTAAAGAGACACAACTATGCCGCAAAGCAAGGTGTCCGACGCTCTACCGATAATGCCAATCCAAATGATAATAATGATTTCTACTATAGGCACAAGGCCAGTAATTTGAGGGGAGGGGAATTAGATTAAATCGACTCCAGTACGTTATTGGTACTTTATTTTATCGAGCCCGTAAAGATGAAAAGCAGAGTTAACCTTGGCGAGATTTGAACTCAGACCGTAAAGAGTCGTAACTCTATGCTACAAAGCATGGCGTCCGAACCCCTCCCGATACTGCCAATCCAATCCAAATGATAATAATTGTTTCTACTTTTGGCACAAGGCCAGCAATTATCCAGTGCATTACTGGTACTTTATTTTATCGACACCGTAAGGATGAACGGCAAAGTTAACCTCGGCGGGATTTGAACTCAGATCATAAAGGTTTGTAACTCTATGTTACAAAGCATGGCGTCCGAACCCCTACCGATACTGCCAATCCAATCCAAATGATAATAATGATAATAATAATTGTTGTGTGCATACTTAGGTTATTAAAGAAAGCCCTTGAAATTCTAAACTTAAGATCAAGTTCTACCTTTACCGAATCCCTATTTGGGTGTGAACACATGGTTGGGAACCACTGTTGTAAAAAAAAAAAATTGTCATTTTTTTTTTGCCCATCCCCACATCCGCTCTGCCATATCTTGGACAACAATTACAAAAATGTTTTGTTTTTACCGCCAAATCTTGGACAAAAACTACGAAAAGTTTTGTATTTCCCGCCAAATCTTGGACAAAAATTACGAAATGTTTTGGCTTCTTTCCCGCCAAAACTTGGACAAGAAACAATACAGACATAGAAGCAAGAACAATAAAAATATAACAAACACACGCACACACGCACACACGCACACACACACATACACACACACACATACACACGCACACACACACACATGTTCACACTGTTACTCATTTACCTTCCATGTAATATATAATGTAAGATATATGTATATATGTATATAATCACGAATAATACAAAAGAATTACGTGTATAAACACACATACACACATACATACACACACGCACACATATATTAATGTTATGGTTGTTAAGTGATAAATAACAACAAACATTTACTGATGAAATGGGTGTAGCTTCAAATATATATGAAGTAATTGACTGTGAATTCCTCTTCCGTCTGCCTCGTAGTTTGTTTCATATAAGCATATATATATATATATATATATATATATATATATATATATACATATATATGTGTGTGTGTGTGTCTTTAATGCATAGGAACATAGACCCTTTTATATATACGTATATGATATATTTACATATACTTATACAATCATAAACATATGTATACACAAGCACACCCACAAAAGTTCCATCTAGATGGGCTTTATTTTGATTGGTCCATTTCGTTTTATAAGAAAAACCTCCATTACAATTGTAGTTTGTTTATATTCTAAACAGGTGTATGTCTCTTTGTTAGAGTCGATTGAACTTGACCCGAATATATAACTGATTATTTCTTACATGATTCCAAGCATAACATGGGTGTATTTCTAATAAAGTGAGGAAATATCGTACTTAAACTGAAACGTGTGTATGTGTGTATGTGTGTCTGCTTTACTCCTTCCAAATCTTGGACAAAAATGACAAAATGTTTTTGTTTTTTCCTGCCATATATTGGACAAAATTTACCAAAAGATTTGGGGTTTTTTTGTTGACAAATTTTGGACAATAAACAATAGAAATAAAATCCCAAATATCGTCGTTCAGTTTTTCTCATCATCACCCTGTCGATAGGTATCTATTTGCTTTAATATGAGTCCTTGAAAGCCTTTTCTGGTGTTCCCTTTTGGACCAAACCCCCGGTTTCTTTCTCACTCACGTTTTCTTGTTTCTGTAGTCATTGATCTACAGATGTTTGACTGAGAATAAACAAGTGACTTTAATGTCCTCACCCATTCTAGGAAGAAGTTTTACAAAATAAAAAAGGGACTAGCTCCCTTTCTCGCTGTTTACATCAGTAAAACAAAATAACAATTAAAACCAGCCAACCCTTGCCAACATAATTTTCTTGAAGGATATAGCTTTAGAGCTATAAGCTAAAAACCTTCTTGAGCACTGTCCACTGTGATTCATAATTGTTTCTACTTTTGGCACAAGGCCAGCAATTACCCAGTACATTACTGGTACTTTATTTTATCGACCCCGTAAGGATGAAAGACAAAGTTAACCTCGGCGGGATTTGAACTCAGAATGACAAGGGCCGTAACTCTATGCGTCAAAGCATGGTGTCCAACCCTCTACCAATACTGCCAATCCACCGCAAATTCAGTGATTCATATAATTGTTTCTACTTTAGGCACAAGGCCAGCAATTACCCAGTGCATTACTGGTACTTTATTTTATCGACCCCGTAAGGATGAAAGGCAAAGTCAACCTCGGCGGGATTTGAACTCAGATCGTAAAGGGACGTAACTATGCTGGAAAGCATGGCGTCCGACCCTCTACCGATACTGCCAATCCACCGCAAATTCAGTGATTCATATAATACGACCTTATCTGGCGTTAACAGTCGTTATTATATCAAGCAGTAGCGTATATTGTATATATCCGGAATAGCCATTGGTGAAATACTCGTTCACCACTTTCAGATACTCAGACTGATGCTAGAACTCGACCGCTCATCTAGGCCTGGTCTGTCTCACTTGGAAGCTCTGGATGATGATTGTAAAGACAGCACGGTTTGACAGGGGACTCTGCGTCTTTTCTTGGGAACCTCCAAACAGGAAGTAGATGAAACCAAGCCAAACATACTTTGTTCATAGTAGAGCCAAGTGCCGACCTTCATACTATGTCTTTATTGCAAACCTGAAAGTTGTTCTGGAAATACCAGATATATACTGGGGTTTATTCAATCGAACATTGTTAGTGTCCCAGCTCAATAAATAGCAATCTGAGAAGTCAATGTTGTAGTGGTTGGTTTTGTTTTTAGTTTCATCACCGACACTCAAGCATCCACACTCAAGCAACCACACTCAAGAACCCACACTCAAGCAACCACACTCAGGAACCCACACTCAAGAAAACACACTCAAGCACCTACACTCAAGCTCCCACACTCAGGCAACCACACTCAAGCAACTGTACTCAAGCACCTACACTCAAACAACCATACTCAAGCTCATACACTCACGCACATACACACACATTCCCATACACTCAACACTCATATACATAACCCATTATACAAACACTTGCACACAAACGTATTTACATCACACAGAGCAGGAAACGCATATATACTTGCATATATGTATGTATACATACATATACATTCACACACACAGACATACACACAGGCACACACAGACATAGATATACATTCACACACACAGACATACACACAGGCACATACATACATACAGATATACATTCATACACACAGAAACACACACACATGTATTAACGCACACGAATACATATAAATTCTACATACAAACACATATACATTCACACATATACTCTGACATACAATCACGTACATATATTCACACACATTCACACATATACTCACACACCTATATACAATCACATACACAAATTCATAAACTCACATACACGTATACTCATACACTCACATGCAAACACTTACATATTCTACGTGTTTTTTTTTCTTCATTTCTAATTTACATAATGATTATCGATACTAAGTTATACAATTGGTCCCATTGTATTACTGGTATTCATTTTATGGAGTCCGGAATGATGATAGTCAAAGTTGACCTCTGCGCGATTTGATATCAGAAGCTAGAGGGATGAAACTAACCCGGGGCTCTGTAAACTGAGGCAGCTCTTCACCTCCAGATACCACGCTACCAACACCTCCAGCTCACCCCCACATACACTACGCTGCTAACACTTCCACCCTGCCCCCACACACATTACATTGCCCTCCCACCCCAGGGCATTAACACGTTACACAATATAAAACAATTTATACAACGACATTCAGAATTTTCCTGTCATGCACATGCACTCATACATACATACATACATACATACATACATACATACATACACATATATACATACATACATATATACATACATACATACATACATACATACATACATATATGATGGCTGCCCCCTCGTTATTGAGTATGGTCATTACACGATATACCATTATTAATAATTATTAATTAATTCTATCGTGCAATGCCTGTGCGTTAAGATATTTTTTAAAGTGAGGAAAGACTGTGCACTGAGCCAATCCCACTCTCTGAGCGACAGTAGCTATAACCCGAAAAGAAGAAAAGATCAACATCATCGGTAACTACTGAGCCGAAGAATCATCATGACGTGGTGTGTATGAATTTGTATGTGTGGGTGTGTGTTTTGTGTGTGTTGTGATGTATGTGTTTGACAAGGTTGGTACAGTCCACCTTGTACTAAAATGAGTACTACATACGTGATATTACTTCCTGTGACAAAGGACACGGTTCGTATCACGGCTGTAGCCCAAGTGATGCCCCTCTACATTTCTGGTCTACCTTTGTTTTATCATCCCACATTATAGTCTCAGTGGAGGCACGTGGGCTAGTGGTAAGGATGTTGGACTTACGGTCATAATGTCGTGGGTTCGATTCCTGGGCTGGGTTGTGTGTTGTGTTCTTGAGCCAAACCCTTTATATCATGTTACTCCTAGGAACACTATGTCTGATGACCAGTAACACTAACTGTTATACTGTACATTAAATAATGTAGTACTAGATAGTGGAGACAAGTGGCCTAATGGTAAGGGTGTTGGACTTACGATTATGTGTTGTATTCTTGAGCAAAACACTTCATTTCACGTTGCTCCAGTATACTCAGCTGAAAATGAGTACCAGTAATAGCTGGAGGTTTAGCGATAAAATAAAGAACCAGTTCATGGTTCACATTGAATTGGCGGAATTATTGGAGCGTCAGATGAGATGATTTGGAATATATCCTACCACTGGTCAGGGAACGTCACTCAAACATGGGACCACAACTGATTATAACACCCTGTAACCTGGCTGGAATACTGGACTGAACATTGGCTACTTCTTTACGTCGAATGATAGCGAAGATGATGATGATAATACTGGTGGTGGTGATGATGATGATGATGATGATAGAGGCCTAATCACCTGACCTTGGGACAACAACTTGTTATTAAACCCTGCAACCTGGGTGCAGAAGGATTGCGGCCCTCTGCAGCTGTGATTGGACGATGATGATAATTACGATAAGGCTATCGAAAAAGAAACCTTCTCGAGGTGGGATCGAGCCCCGCATCTGGTTAGTGTAAATTGAATGTCTTACTGTCACAGCTAAGCAGTCATCATCACTAGAAAAGAAACACACACACATCAGCGGGACCCATTATTTTATCCAGCTCCGAATTGAACCTTGAACCAAGCATTATAAACAACGAAGTTATTTGTGATTTCACATTGCTTTCTTCTCCAGCATTGACATTGTTGGTGTATGGTGGTTTCTAAGTACAGCCAGGTGGACTGGGCTGTAGAACGTTAACCAATGGAAGCAGAATTCGAACTAACAGCTTTCCTAGTTCTCTCTCTCTCTTTCTTTTCCTGTCTGTCGCTCTCACTCTCTCTGCTTATCTGTCTGTCCCCACCTCTCTTTCTATGATTTGGCTACTATTTCTTAGCACATTGAACGACTCAGTAGAGAAACTTCTCCATTGATTTGAATATTGATTTGTATTGCAGTACTGTTGTTATTGTTGTTGAGTGATCCCCAGATCAGCTCTCATCCAGTAGATCTATTATCAAAGACAATCTAGCCATGACTATCCAGTTTCTCCAGACATAATTTATATTAGACAACATTATTCAAAATGTTCTTCGTCCTTTTTATTTAAAGATAGCAGATTGTGATGCAAGAAAGACTTAGTTGTTATTTCTAACAAGACAATTGACCACATAGTGGTTCTCTTGTTGATTTTCGAGAGTTTTGGAGTCTCCCCGCTATCTTGGTAGGTTGCCTACCTTTTGGAGTGTCTGTTGGTTTGCTAGGTTTTAAAAGGGTTTTGAAGGTTGGATGCGGAGGCCAACGGTGGGAACATCTGTCTGTGTGTTTGTATGCGTTAATATGCAGGTATGTGTATACCTATTGTATGTATACATATTGTATATGTGCATGTGTGTACATGTACGTACGTGGGTCATAGAGAATTGGCAAGTTGTAGCTGGCTTGACGGTTCAATTTCCAGTTAAGCTGGATACCTGGGAGATAGGCTTAGCTCCTCTCTCTCATCCATCCATCCATCCAACCATCCATCCATTCAAACTACTCATCCAACCATCCATCCATTCAAACTACTCATCCAACTATCTATCCATTCATCCACCTATACAACCATCCAGCCAACCAGCCAGCCAACCCATCCATCCATCAACCCATCCTTCCATCTAAACAATCCATCCATCCATTCATCCATCCAACCATCCAACCATCCAACCATCATCTATCCTTCCATCCACCCATCCTTCCAGCCCCCCCCCCATCCAGCCACCCATCCACCCCTCAACCCCTCAACCCATCTACACCCCCCTCCATCCCTCCCTCCAAGCAGCCCCCATTTATTGAAATTCCCCCCCAAAATGCCATCATTATACAAATTACCTTGAGGGGACAATGTTGCGTCTGGGTGTAATGAGGTATTACTAATAGTAATGACGTAGTGCTTGCAGGGGTGATATTGTTGCTATGGCGATTGGTCAGGTGATCTCACGTGGTGATGTTCAACAATGACCTACAGTGGTACTCGCTGCTGTTTTT
>OZ024748.1:19146032-19151032 GCA_964016885.1 Eledone cirrhosa
CTCGGAAGGATGTAAAGCAGAATTGATTTCCTTGGGATTTGTAATTATAAAAAACAACAACTTCAACAACACAAATGACAAAAGAACAACAACGGAAACAACAACAACAACAACAACAACAACAACAACAACAACAACAACAACAACCAACAACGGAAACAACTCCTCCAGATCTCCGAATAAACTCAACTAGGCAGCTTTACGCATAACGACTCATCTCTACATCCAAGCAATTTGGCAAATGGACAGCCAAAGCGACTATACAGACCAATCATCCTAACAACCAAGCATCCAAGCAACTAATAAGCCAGGAAGCAACCAGAGCAACCAGGGCAACCAGGCAACCAAGCCAGAAGCAACCAGGCAACCAGGCAACCAGGCAACCAGGCAGCCAGGCAGCCAGGCAGCCAGACAGCCAGGGCGCCCAGCAGTTAGATAGCCAGGCAACTAAAACCCACAAGCCATACTAACACGGCATTGGATCTAATGAAGATTTATCGAACATTAACATCTGGACAGCGAGACACGTGCTCACTAACTAGCAGTAACGTGACATTATTCTTTCTTATGATTGGCTGAACCACTTCTTCTTCTTCTTCTTCTTCTTCTTCTTCTTCTTGCTATAATTATTATTAGGATTGACAGTATCGTAGAGGGTCGGGCGCCATGCTTTGAAGCATGGAGTTAACCTCCCTTTATGATATGAGTTCAAATCCCGCCGAGGTAACTTTGCCTTTCATCCTTACGGGGTCGATAAATAAAGTACCAGTAATGCACTGGGATAATTGCTGGCCTTGTGCCAAAAGTAGAAACAATTATTAGGCTCTGAATCGTTTATGATTTGGGCGCAATCAACTACCGCCCCCACTACTGCCACCACATCAACACCACACCACCACCACATCAACACCACACCGCCACGACATTAACACCACACTGCCACTACACCAATCGAACTACTGCCACCACACTGCCATCATACAGAATACACACCAACCCCACACCGCCATCACACTGCGACCACATCGAAACCGCTCAACACTACACCACTACTAAACCAACACCACACTGTCACCACCACAACAACACCCAACAAACTGTCCATCACCACAACACTACCACATCCACCACACTGTCACCACCACAACACTACAACACCCACCACACTGTCACCACCACAACACTACAACACCCACCCACACTGTCACAACCACAACACTACCACATCCACCACAACACTACAACACCCACCACACTGTCACCACCACACACTACCACACCCACCAGACTGTCACCACCACAACACTACAACACCCACCACACTGTCACCCACCACAACACTACAACACCCACCACACTGTCACCACCACAACACTACCACACCCACCACACTTGTCACCACCACAACACTACCACACCCACCACACTGTCACCACCACAACACTACCACACCCACCACACTGTCCTTCACCACAACACTACCACCGCCACCACACTGTCACCACCACAACACTACCACACCCACCACACTGGCACACCCTACACTACCTACACCCACCACACTGTCATCACCACAACACTACCACCGCCACCACACTGTCACCACCACAACACTACCACACCCACCACACTGTCACCACCACAACACTACCACACCACCACACCTGTCACCACCACAACACTACCACACTGTCACCACCACAACACTACCACCGCCCACCACATTGTCACCACCACAACACTACCACACCCACCACACTGTCACCACCACAACACTACAACACCCACCACACTGTCACCACCACAACACTACAACATCCAACACACTGTCACCACCACAACACTACCACCGCCACCACACTGTCACCACCACAACACTACCACCACCCACCACCACTGTCACCACGACAACCACTACCACACCCACCACACTGTCACCACCACAACACTACCACCGCCACCACACTGTCACCACCACAACACTACCACCGTCACCACACTGTCACCACCGCAACACTACCACCGCCACCACACTGTCACCACCACAACACTACCACCGCCACCCACACTGTCACCACCGCAACACTACAACACCCACCACACTGTCACCACCACAACACTACCACCGCCACCACTACGCCAACACTACACTACGAACCGACCTCTACCCACCACACCAACTAATACCACACACTTTGATTTACGACAACCAGAGCGACAACAGTAACACCAACAACAACATCAATAACAACAACAACAATAATAATAGTAACAATAACAACAACAATAACAATAATAGTAACAATAACAACAACAATAACAACGAAACAATACCAATCTAATCATGAAAACAACAACAACAACAACAACAACAACAACAACACAACAACAACAACAAACAACAACTTCAACAATAACAACAATAACAAAACAACAACAACACCTAAAATGAAAAAAATAATTTGCAATGACACTAGTACACAAACAACAACAATTGAACCACTAGTTACTACAACAACATCAATAATAATAACAATCATAACAACAACAATAAAAACAACATCATCAAAATATCATCTATAACAATAAAACAACAAAAACAGCAACAACAACAGCAAAACAATAACAACTTCAACAGGCAACAACAACAGCAAAACAATAACAACGTCAACAGTAACAACAACAGCAAAACAATAACAACTTCAACAGCAACAACAACAGCAAAACAATAACAACTTCAACAGCAACAACAACAGCAAAACAATAACAACTTCAACAGTAACAACAACAGCAAAACAATAACAACTTCAACAGTAACAACAACAGCAAAACAATAACAACTTCAACAGTAACAACAACAGCAAAAAAAACAACAACAATAACAACAGCAATAAAAACTAACAACAACAACAAAAATTTCAATAGCAACAATAACAACAACAACACTAGCAATAACAAATACAACAACAGCAACAGTAACAACCAATACAAAAACAACATTAACAACAACAACTACAATAACAACGAGTACAAAATCAACAATAGCAACAACGTCAACAACAATAACAATAACAACAACAGTAACAACAACAGCAGCAACAACGTCAACAATAGCAACAACAACAAAAAAACATCAATAACAACAGCAATTACTACAACAACGACGACAACAGCAATAACAACAATAACAACAATAACACCAACAATAATCGCAACAACAACAACAATAACAACAACAACAACAGCTGCAACAATGTCAACAATAGCAACGACGACAAAAACATCAGTGACAACAACAAGAACAATAACAACTACAACAACAACAACAATAACAACAATAACAACAATAATAACAACAATAACAACAACTGAACTGATTTCATGTTATTTTCTAAAATATCACTGGAAAAAAAAAATTTGATCATTCTTCAAAATGTTTTAATGTTCTTTTTAAGTCATTAATAAAATAATAAAATTATATAAAAAAAAAAAATATATATATATAACACACACACAAAACAAAATTTGAAATGTTGAATGAATAAATATAAAATATATGAATATAAATCTATATATTTTTAATCGATATTATCATTTTTACCATTATTAAAAATACTTTTATAATCCTTAACTTCATTTTCCATGTTTTATTTGTGTTTCGTTTTACTTTTGCGTTTCGTTTCATTTGTGCAATTTCACCTTTTGTTTTCACTTTGTTTTGTTTTTCAGTTTCCTTTCGTTTTATTATTCCTTTATTAGTTTCTTCTTTCTTTTACTGGTTTCAGTCATTAGATTGTGGTCATGCTGGAGCACCACATTGAAGAGATCTTGTCGAACATGTCAACTCTCAGTACTCATGGTTGTCCTGTCTGGTACTTTATTTTATCTCCTTTGATTGCCGGGAAACGGCTGGTAAGGACTCAAGAAAATATTGGCAACACATCTGGCATTTCAGTGGGTCTTGGCAGGGGCCATCACCTCCCATCCTCCTTATACATCCAATCACTCACTAAGTTTAGCCTTGCCAGCAGAAAGCAGATGCTAGGGTATGGCGGAAAAGCATCTTGAGCAAGATTCAGATGGTAGTTTCTTCTTTCTTTTACTGGTTTCAGTCATTAGATTGTGGTCATGCTGGAGCACCACATTGAAGAGATCTTGTCGAACATGTCAACTCTCAGTACTCATGGTTGTCCTGTCTGGTACTTTATTTTATCTCCTTTGATTGCCGGGAAACGGCTGGTAAGGACTCAAGAAAATATTGGCAACGCATCTGGCATTTCAGTGGGTCTTGGCAGAGGCCATCACCTCCCATCCTCCTTATACATCCAATCACTCACTAAGTTTAGCCTTGCCAGCAGAAAGCAGATGCTAGGGTATGGCGGAAAAAGCATCTTGAGGCCAGAAGTAAGATTCAGATGGGAACCAGTATACCCCCTGCCCACTATTAAGGACGCCGCCCGCCGCCGGACATCAAGGTATTCCATTTATTGGAACACTTGGATAAGGCATGATCATCACGACCTCACATTTTCTTTTCACCTAAAATACGCACCCTTTGTATCTAACGAAACATATGTATGCATGTATGGTCCCATAACTCCTGATAGAGTCGTAGGGGTACCGTAATGACATACGGCGTTTTATCGCCATTTTAAAACATGGCGGAGCCCATCCCTCTCCAGGCCTCACTACAGCAGATTTCTTTCAGAAAAATGAGAGAGAGGAAATGAGAAAGATATAGAGGAAGATTCGAAAGATATAGAGAAAGATTCTCCCAGAGAGAGGAAAAACTGACACCAGTACTAGACTGGTACTATTTTATCGACCTCGAGTGGATGAAAGGCAAAGATAACCTCGGCGGGATTTGAGCTCAGAGAGCAGAGAGCCGAAACGAATACCTTAAAGCATTCTATCCGACGTTCTAACGACTCTGCCATTCTATCCGACATTCTAACGACTCTGCCATTCTATCTGACGTTCTAGCGTCTCTGCCATTTTAT
>OZ024748.1:19158532-19166032 GCA_964016885.1 Eledone cirrhosa
TCTCAAAGAACTGCGAAATATGCAATAGATTCTTTAAAACAACTTTTGGTGATGTTTCTATTTAAAGGATTATATTTCTTTCTTAGATATTAAACAATTCTTTATTCATACAAATACGCATGCGTACGCTCACACATACATGTGCATAGAAATATACTTCATATATGTATACATACATAGATAGATATGTACATATATACATACATACATACATACATACATACATACATACATGCATGAGTACGTACGTAGATTTACAGATTCATAAACGCACAAGTGTATATGCATTTACACATTTATGGTGTTTATATATATATTTACACACATAGAAACCCCCACACACACACCCACACCCACACACACACACACATATATATATATATGCTATAAGAATAAAGAAACAAAGATTCAGTGTTGCATCATACACCTATGTGTATATATATATATATATATATATATATATATATATATATATATTTATATATATATATAAATATATATATATATATATATATAAATATATATATATATATATATATATATATATATATATATATATATATATATATAAATATATATACATATATATATATATTTATATATATATATAAATATATATACATATATATATATATATATATATATGTGTATATATATATATATATATATATATAAAATGTACACTTAGCTTAGATATTTCTACATATATTCATACGAGAGAGTATAACTATTCCCAATATACAGGAGACTCTCAGAAATATATTTTCCCTTCAAATCTAAGAAACACCTGAACCCATTTCTAAAGATATTTCATCTTAATCCTTTTTATTTCTATTCATTTTTATCATATATCGAAGCATATAACAGAAATCCACATTTTCTCCCCTTTTTTAGCGAATGAATGATTTCGTGTAAGCAACAACGCCCCAATACTTTCAGTTGATACCCAAAGAATTCGTCGAAGATAATTCTCTCGGGTATTCTGATGGTAACCAGCCATAAAGAAAAACTTCGTTTCACAACGAAACAGAATCCTGTTTTTACCATATTCCCATATTTCTTCATGAAATTCCACTTGGTCCCTTTAGGTTTCATTTCCGTGTTCTGCAAACAAACAAAGGGTATGAATAGGTGTCTTATACATCAGTCTATTGTGAAGAGTGTATATATATATATATATATATGTGTATGTGTGTGTGTGTGTGTGTGTGTGTGTGCGCGTGCGTGCGCGTATGTTTCTGTGTATATATGTGTCTGTTTGCGTGTGTGTGTATATATGTGTGCGTGCGTGTGTGTATGGATATATATATATACATATGTGTTTATATAATACACACACACACACACACACACACACACACACACACATATATATATATATATATATATATATATATATATATATAGGTACATATATATGTATATATATATATACATACATATATATACATATAAATATATACATATATATATATTTACACACACACACACACATATATATATTTATTCTGACAATGTCAATAGCTAATATCAAGAATTAATCCAAGACCACACAATATGGTTTCCACGTTGATGTTTTGTCTTTTATTGAGATATATACCTATTTCTGTGTTGCGTATTTTAATAGGTGTATATGTATATGTAATATGTATATGTATACGTATATGTGTATAATATGTATATGTATAAGTATATGTATGGGTGTGTAGGGTTTTATGCACACACACATACACACACACATATATATATATATGCATGTATGCATTTATGGTTGTATGTATCATTGTATATATGTATGTATGTATGCATATATACATACATACACATATATATGTATATATATATATATATATATATATATATATATATATATATATATATATATATATATATATATATATAAATATGTATATCTATATATATATATATATATATATATGTATACATATGTAAATATATATATCAATATAAATTTGTATCTCTACTTCTCACTCTCTCCCCCTCTTTCTCTCTCTCTCTCTCTCTCTCTCTCTCTCTCTCTCTATATATATATATATATATATATATGTGTGTGTATGTATGTATGTGTGTGCATAAAACCCTACACACCCATCCACTCCAACACAAGATGAAAGAAAGGTAGGGAGTATCTCTTCACTGGTCATAAGTTTAATATTTATCACAATAGAGATACATAGGATAACCTGGTTAAATATCTTCATAAGATAACCGTATTATTTCACTGAAGTAGTAGTGTGAGAGAGGAGAGAGGAGAAGGGGAGAGAGAGGAAGAGAGAGAGAATAGAGAGAGGGGAGAGTGTGATAGAGAGGTAAAGAGAAGAGAGAGGGGAGGAGACGGAGATGTAGGGAGAGGACAGAGAAGGAAAGAGATAAGAAAAGAAACGGAAAGATAAAGGTAAAGAGAAGAGAGACGTAGAGTGGGGAGGAGACGAGATTTAGGGTGAGGAGAGAGAAGGAGAGAGAGAGAGAGAGAGTGAAAGAGAGAGAGAGAGAGAGATAGAGAGAGAAAGAGAGTGAAAAGAGAACAAGCTTAAGAAGCAGAGAGAATGGCAGACAGACATTGTGAATGTGACTGCGAATTTAAACTTCGTACTGAAAGTACAATAATTCCCTCAGGACATCGCAGAGTTAAACCCCCAACTATTACTGGTACTCATTTTAATAAGAATGTGCAGGAGCAACGAAGAATGGAGTGTTTTGCTCAAGAATATAACACATAGCCCGGTACAGAAATCGAACCCATGGCATTAAGATCGTAAGTTCAAAACCCTTACCATTAGGCCACATATCTCCACTATCTAGGACTACATTAACCTAATGTACAGTATAACAGTTAGTGTTACTATCTAGTACTACATTATCTAATGTACAGTATAACAGTTAGTGTTACTATCTAGGACTACATTATCTAATGAACAGTATAACAGTTAGTGTTACTATCTAGGACTACATTATCTAATGAACAGTATAACAGTTAGTGTTACTATCTAGGACTACATTATCTAATGAACAGTATAACAGTTAGTGTTACTATCTAGGACTACATTAACCTAATGTACAGTATAACAGTTAGTGTTACTATCTAGGACTACATTATCTAATGTACAGTATAACAGTTAGTGTTACTATCTAGGACTACATTATCTAATGTACAGTATAACAGTTAGTGTTACTGTCCACCAGACATAGAGATCCTAGTGGCAGCATGAAATGAAGTGTTTGGTTCAAGAACATAACACACAACCCAGCCTAGGAATCGAACTCTCGGCATTAAGATCGTAAGTCCAACACCCTTAACATTAGACCACACACCTCCACTATCTAGTACTACATTATCTAATGTACAGTATAACAGTTAGTATTACTGGCCATCAATGTACAGTATAACAGTTAGTGTTACTGGCCATCAATGTACAGTATAACAGTTAGTGTTACTGGCCATCAATGTACAGTATAACAGTTAGTGCTACTGGCCATCAATGTACAGTATAACAGTTAGTGTTATTGGCCATCAATGTACAGTATAACAGTTAGTGTTACTGGCCATCAATGTACAGTATAACAGTTAGTGCTACTGGCCATCAATGTACAGTATAACAGTTAGTGTTATTGGCCATCAATGTACAGTATAACAGTTAGTGCTACTGGCCATCAATGTACAGTATAACAGTTAGTGTTATTGGCCATCAATGTACAGTATAACAGTTAGTGCTACTGGCCATCAATGTACAGTATAACAGTTAGTGCTACTGGCCATCAATGTACAGTATAACAGTTAGTGTTATTGGCCATCAATGTACAGTATAACAGTTAGTGCTACTGGCCATCAATGTACAGTATAACAGTTAGTGTTACTGGCCATCAATGTACAGTATAACAGTTAGTATTACTGGCCATCAATGTACAGTATAACAGTTAGTGCTACTGGCCATCAATGTACAGTATAACAGTTAGTGTTATTGGCCATCAATGTACAGTATAACAGTTAGTGTTACTGGCCATCAATGTACAGTATAACAGTTAGTATTACTGGCCATCAATGTACAGTATAACAGTTAGTGTTATTGGCCATCAATGTACAGTATAACAGTTAGTGTTACTGGCCATCAATGTACAGTATAACAGTTAGTATTACTGGCCATCAATGTACAGTATAACAGTTAGTGTTATTGGCCATCAATGTACAGTATAACAGTTAGTGCTACTGGCCATCAATGTACAGTATAACAGTTAGTGTTACTGGCCATCAATGTACAGTATAACAGTTAGTATTACTGGCCATCAATGTACAGTATAACAGTTAGTGCTACTGGCCATCAATGTACAGTATAACAGTTAGTGTTATTGGCCATCAATGTACAGTATAACAGTTAGTGTTACTGGCCATCAATGTACAGTATAACAGTTAGTATTACTGGCCATCAATGTACAGTATAACAGTTAGTGTTATTGGCCATCAATGTACAGTATAACAGTTAGTGTTACTGGCCATCAATGTACAGTATAACAGTTAGTGCTACTTGCCATCAATGTACAGTATAACAGTTAGTGCTACTGGCCATCAATGTACAGTATAACAGTTAGTGTTATTGGCCATCAATGTACAGTATAACAGTTAGTGTTACTGGCCATCAATGTACAGTATAACAGTTAGTGCTACTGGCCATCAATGTACAGTATAACAGTTAGTGTTATTGGCCATCAATGTACAGTATAACAGTTAGTGCTACTGGCCATCAACGTACAGTATAACAGTTAGTGCTACTGGCCATCAATGTACAGTATAACAGTTAGTGTTATTGGCCATCAATGTACAGTATAACAGTTAGTGCTACTGGCCATCAATGTACAGTATAACAGTTAGTGCTACTGGCCATCAATGTACAGTATAACAGTTAGTGTTACTGGCCATCAATGTACAGTATAACAGTTAGTGTTATTGGCCATCAATGTACAGTATAACAGTTAGTGCTACTGGCCATCAATGTACAGTATAACAGTTAGTGCTACTGGCCATCAATGTACAGTATAACAGTTAGTGTTATTGGCCATCAATGTACAGTATAACAGTTAGTGCTACTGGCCATCAATGTACAGTATAACAGTTAGTGTTACTGTCCACCAGACATAGAGTTCCTAGTGGCAGCATGAAATGAAGTGTTTGGTTCAAGAACATAACACACAACCCAGCCTAGGAATCGAACTCTCGGCATTAAGATCGTAAGTCCAACACCCTTAACATTAGACCACACACCTCCACTATCTAGTACTACATTATCTAATGTACAGTATAACAGTTAGTATTACTGGCCATCAATGTACAGTATAACAGTTAGTGTTACTGGCCATCAATGTACAGTATAACAGTTAGTGCTACTGGCCATCAATGTACAGTATAACAGTTAGTGTTACTGGCCATCAATGTGCTGTATAACAGTTAGTGTTACTGGCCATCAATGTACAGTATAACAGTTAGTGTTACTGGCCATCAATGTACAGTATAACAGTTAGTGCTACTGGCCATCAATGTACAGTATAACAGTTAGTGTTACTGGCCATCAATGTACTGTATAACAGTTAGTGTTACTGGCCATCAATGTACAGTATAACAGTTAGTGTTACTGGCCATCAATGTACAGTATAACAGTTAGTATTACTGGCCATCAATGTACAGTATAACAGTTAGTGTTACTGGCCATCAATGTACAGTATAACAGTTAGTGTTACTGGCCATCAATGTACAGTATAACAGTTAGTGTTACTGGCCATCAATGTACAGTATAACAGTTAGTATTACTGGCCATCAATGTACAGTATAACAGTTAGTGTTACTGGCCATCAATGTACAGTATAACAGTTAGTGTTACTGGCCATCAATGTACAGTATAACAGTGTTACTGGCCATCAATGTACAGTATAACAGTATTACTGGCCATCAATGTACAGTATAACAGTTAGTGTTACTGGCCATCAATGTACAGTATAACAGTTAGTGCTACTGGCCATCAATGTACAGTATAACAGTGTTACTGGCCATCAATGTACAGTATAACAGTTAGTGTTACTGGCCATCAATGTACAGTATAACAGTGTTACTGGCCATCAATGTACAGTATAACAGTTAGTGTTACTGGCCATCAATGTACAGTATAACAGTTAGTGTTACTGGCCATCAATGTACAGTATAACAGTTAGTATTACTGGCCATCAATGTACAGTATAACAGTTAGTGTTACTGGCCATCAATGTACAGTATAACAGTTAGTGTTACTGGCCATCAATGTACAGTATAACAGTTAGTATTACTGGCCATCAATGTACAGTATAACAGTTAGTGTTACTGGCCATCAATGTACAGTATAACAGTTAGTGTTACTGGCCATCAATGTACAGTATAACAGTTAGTGCTACTGGCCATCAATGTACAGTATAACAGTTAGTGTTACTGGCCATCAATGTACAGTATAACAGTTAGTGTTACTGGCCATCAATGTACAGTATAACAGTTAGTGTTACTGGCCATCAATGTACAGTATAACAGTTAGTGTTACTGGCCATCAATGTACAGTATAACAGTTAGTGTTACTGGCCATCAATGTACAGTATAACAGTTAGTATTACTGGCCATCAATGTACAGTATAACAGTTAGTGTTACTGGCCATCAATGTACAGTATAACAGTTAGTGCTACTGGCCATCAATGTACAGTATAATAGTTAGTGTTACTGGCCATCAATGTACAGTATAACAGTTAGTGTTACTGGCCATCAATGTAAAGTATAACAGTTAGTGTTACTGGCCATCAATGTACAGTATAACAGTTAGTGTTACTGGCCATCAATGTACAGTATAACAGTTAGTGCTACTGGCCATCAATGTACAGTATAACAGTTAGTATTACTGGCCATCAATGTACAGTATAACAGTTAGTGTTACTGGCCATCAATGTACAGTATAACAGTTAGTGCTACTGGCCATCAATGTACAGTATAACAGTTAGTATTACTGGCCATCAATGTACAGTATAACAGTTAGTGTTACTGGCCATCAATGTACAGTATAACAGTTAGTGTTACTGGCCATCAATGTACAGTATAACAGTTAGTGTTACTGGCCATCAATGTACAGTATAACAGTTAGTGCTACTGGCCATCAATGTACAGTATAACAGTTAGTGCTACTGGCCATCAATGTACAGTATAACAGTTAGTGCTACTGGCCATCAATGTACAGTATAACAGTTAGTGTTACTGGCCATCAATGTACAGTATAACAGTTAGTGTTACTGGCCATCAATGTACAGTATAACAGTTAGTGTTACTGGCCATCAATGTACAGTATAACAGTTAGTGTTACTGGCCATCAATGTACAGTATAACAGTTAGTGTTACTGGCCATCAATGTACAGTATAACAGTTAGTGTTACTGGCCATCAATGTACAGTATAACAGTTAGTGCTACTGGCCATCAATGTACAGT
>OZ024748.1:19171032-19181032 GCA_964016885.1 Eledone cirrhosa
ACACATGCACACACAGACACACAGACACAGATACATAGATACATATACACACAGAGTCAGACACACACTGACACAGGCACACAGACAGACCCACAGGCACACATACAGAGACACATCCACCTACCTACACATACACATACACAGACGTGCATATATATATATATAATAAAGAGTCGGGACCCGACAGCTGAGCTCTTGTTTCAACACACCCACGCACAGCAAATATAGTTTAAAACTAAAATGGGATTATGATATAGTAACTACAACATAACAAGCGTTTTAAGACCATTGTCCGCAGTAAGACAGGATTAGCCCCATGCCAGGCCTCATATAGATCTTTGGGAACCTTTTTTAAGGCAATGTCATACCTCCAGATGCCAACCCTGGCACCAACTCTTCTAATTGCATCTTACGACATGTAGAGATACAGAGTATGTATGTATGACCCCGCAACTCCCGATAGAGCCGTAGGGGCGGCGTATTGACATATGCCGTCAATATTTCTTGGACATTTTAAGCCTGACAGAGCCCATCTCCTCTCCAGGCCTGAGTACAGCAGATTTCTTCCAGAGAAAGATAGAAAGTGAGAGAGAGAAAAACGAGAAAGAGATATAGAGGAAGAATCGACCCCAGTATTAGACTGGTACTTTTTTTTATCGCCCTCGAAAGGATGAAAGGATGAAAGTTGACCTCGGTGGGATTTGAAATCTGAGAGCAGAGAGCCGGAACGAATACCATAACACATTCTATCTGACGAGACTGCCAAGAGATACAGTACCTATCTATCTAAGGCGGGTAAAATTCCCGAGATCCATGGACGAGTTCTCTCCAGCGGTCTCTGTCCCTCATTATCGCTGCCATGTCCTGCGTCTCCAACAGACCAGTGTCTGTCCTTAGGGCATCAACATACGTTAACCTTGGTCTTCCTCTTCTAGTGTGTCCATGTAGGGGCTCCCAAAGGAGCACTGAGTGCAATGTCAACTCTGGATGTCGGTGAGCATGTCCAGCTAACCTCAGTCTCCTCTGTGTCACTTTTGAGCTGACTTTTGCGATGTTCCCATACAGTACCTATGTTAAATTAGTTACAGCCAATACAGTGAACCAACACATCCAATGAAAACATCCAGGATGGTAATTTCATATATTGACACATCGACCTTACAGGCTCTTCTTATCTTTTATCTCTTTTGTTTTAACTGGTTTCAGTAATTATTAGGCTGAGGCTATGCTAGGGCACCGCCTGAAAAGGATTTAAATCGATCATATCAACCTCACTACATATTGTTTTCAAGTGTGGTACTTATTTTATCGATCTCATTTTATTGACCATTAAGTTATGAGGTAAACGTAAGCAGAAAAACACAGACAGACAGACTGACAGACACAGGCAGACAAACAGACAGACACACACAGACACACACACACACACTCACGCACACACACACACACACACACACACACACACACACACACACACACACACACACACACACACACACACTATATATATATATATATATATATATATATATATATATATATATATATATGTATATATATATATATATATATATGAATACATACATATACATATATATATATGTATACATACATATACATACAGATGTGATGGGCTTCCAATTAGGTATTATTAGTTCAACCCTCAGTTGAACTAAACTCAAAACCACACGGTTGCTACGCGAACTACTTAACCACACAGCCATGTTTGCGCTTATACTTCGAAATACAAACCCTCGTTAAGAAATCCTTCAAATTTTCTGTCGTTAAATGTCGTCCAATCACTGATGACGTTTTGTAGCGAAAATCATATATCAACCACTTAAACAAAATTGTACTCCCCGAAGATATTCTTCGGAGTCAGAAAATTAATTCTCTTCTGCGCATTTAACGACATTCTTCTAGAACAAAGGCGACCTAAATTACAATACTACGCCTTTATTTCCTTCGCTGTTGCTTTTCAAATATACTTAAAATATTCTCGGTTTCCTTACCCCTTGAAAACATAAACCATCACTTACCAGCAAGTTACTACTACTAACACTCCAAACACTTTGTTAATGTTTAAGCCCAGATCTGCTCTAAACGAGCTGATAACATATGATCAAATATTCCTGCTGCGAGTATCCCGTCGTTTTCGGGACATATAAAACTATCTGATATTTCCTGTCTTTACTCATGACGGTGGGTTGTGATCTGCAAGAGATTTGAACAATATCTTATATTTCACTCGTTAAAAAACAAATTGAAGACGTTGGCGATGTGATCTGAAGGAGATTTGGCTGCTATTTCTAGCAAGTTAAACGCCCATATAGAGATTGCAGTTGAGACCTATGTCAGCTCTAATTGGGATATTTTTTTTCTGTTTTAATGTGAAATACTCATGGTAACTCCATTACATTCGACCGTCATCGTTAAGCTGGATAGATACAACTGACATGGAGTGCTCTTACCTGCTTATACCGAATATGCGCAGTGATAGTATAAAACTGAAGTATGAAAGACAGTGGTATCATTAACAGTAGCGGCACCCTAGACTTAATATCAGACGGCGACATGTCTATAGAGCTTATGTCATCTGTCGGCATTCAAACTTTGACAATCTACTGGCGCAACCATGGCTGTGTAGTTAAGAAGTTCGCTTCGCAACCACGTGATTCTTGGTTCAGTCCCCGCTTGTACAGCATCTTGGGCAAGTGTCTTCTACTAGAATTTCTTTGGGGAACGTCAGGCGACGACAGCTGAATGAAGTACTCACTAGTCCAAGAGAGAGAGAGAGAGAGAGAGAGAGAGAGAGCGCACGTAATTCGTTTTCGATAGAAATTACACCTACAGTACTAATACTGTTTCATTCAATTGAAATCACCAGGAAAGTCAATTCATTTTTCATATATGTGTATACGGTCAAGGAAAAGAAAAAGAATACACACATACACACACACACACACACTCTCACACACACTCGCACACACACACAAACACACATAAACACACATATACTGTATATATATATATATATATATGTGTGTGTGTGTGTATGTGAATGTATATACAAACATTCATATATATAAATAGAGAGAGAGAGAGAGAGAGAGAGAGAGAAACGGGCGAGAGTAAATTATTCCTGTATTCTCTCTGACAGTGACGTCATAACAGTGAGGAGGAATTCTCCAGCGTGTGAACATTTTGGAGGCTTGCCTTCATATATGACGTAATCACTTTCTCTCTCCCTCTTTCTCTCTCTTTCCCTCCTCTCTCTCTCTTGATCTTATCCATCAATCTAATACATATCAACACCCCTCTTTTTCTCTCTCTCTTGATCTTAAACGTGAATCTATTCTATCTCACCATCTCTCTCTTTCTTTCTCTCTCGTGTCCTCTACCCCCCTGTCCCCTCAAAATACATACATACATGCCGTCTGCATCTGGATGTAAAGAATTTGCATCACTTGATCTTTTTTACACACATGGATGGCACAGACATGAAGCTTTTGCTCTATAAAGTAGATATATGCCTTTCTGCATATGCTGCAGTGAAAACAAGTGATGCCTGTGCTTGAATCTTTTTTAAGTGAAGAAAGGCCTTGCACAGGACCAGTCCCACTCTCGGAACAACGGTGACAGGTATCGAAAAAGAAGAACTGATAAAAAAACATTGGCTGCCATCGAGTCGCAGGTTTTATATCAGATCCTTCTCCTAGAATAGTGTCCTAACAAGGACCAGGGGTCTCCCACTCTGGATTAGTTAATCACACTCTCAGGCACCAAACCAAGTATTTCTATGTCCCGCGCATACATACATACATACATGCATACATACATACATGGTGGCTGCCAACTCGTTTTCGAGTACGGCCACTACTTTATACCCATGTAGGAGAACCCCTACCGATGCACTGAACAAGTGTGACTTTTTAGTCCAGCCAGCGACTTGAAAACTCTGGTACAAACACTACACTTGTGACAATTACTGACACATAGTGTTGGGCCCATTGTACCCTGTGGTGACAAGTGCAGAAAGATCTCCAGATATAAAGCAATGCCTGTGCCGTGAAGCTTTTATAGTGAGCAAAAGCACTGCACAAAGCCAGTCCCACTCTCTTAACCAAGATGATATTTACCAAAAAGAAGAACAAGTCAACATCACTGGATACCATCAGGGTTGCAGGTGTTATATCAGAGTTTTCCTTCTCCTAGAATTTTGCCTTAACAAAGGCTAAGGGGTCATCCATACATGCATATATACATACATGGTGGCTGCCAACTCGTTTTCGAGTACGGCCATACTTTATATCCATGTAGGAGAACCCCTACTGATGCGCTGAACGAGTGTGACTTTTTAGTCCAGCCAGCGACTTGAAAACTCTGGTACAAACACTACACTTGTGACAATTATTGACACATAGTGCTGGGCCTATGGTACCATGTGACGACAAGTGCAGAGAGATCTCCAAATATAAAGCAATGCCTGTGCCGTGAAGCTTTTATAGTGAGCAAAAGCACTGCACAAAGCCAGTCCCACTCTCTTAACCAAGATGATATTTACCAACAAGTTAACATCATTGGATACCATCAGGGTTGCAGGTGTTATATCAGAGTTTTACTTCTTCTAGAATTCTGCCTTGACAAAGGCTAAGGGGGTCATCTATATACATACATACATGCATACATACATGCATACATACATGCATGCATACATACGTATATATATATATATATATATATATATATATATATATATATACATACGTACAAACATCCACCCATCCATCCATGCATACATATATACATATATAGATACATACATAAATACATATACGTCAGTAGAATACTCTGTCACATGTACACTAATTTAACGTTAATTTGACAAAGGCGCGTGACCTAATGATACGGGTGTTGGGACTCAGGATCATAAGGTCGTGTGTTCAATTTTTTGCGTGGACGAAAACAGTATTTTATTTCCCACCGGTTATTTCCCCCCTGGAATTGCAATCTCCAGATAAAACCAGCAACCGAAAACATCAATGGAAACACTGTTTCCTCGGTCCAATCTGACTACAGGCTCCTTTCCGTTGTTACTTGTTAGCACTTGGGAAGTTTAGTTGGTTGAACAAATAAATGCCTACCGACGATAGTGACGGAGGACCCATCAGCTGTTTAAAATATATATTTTATTTCTGTTCTCATTGGTAACACCTACCTACAATTTTTCAAGGCAGTTGTACCATTTTAAATATGTAAATCTTCCCACAGTTAAGTTTTTTTGCCTTCCTTCGTAATGTCGCTCAACCATTGCACTGCTTGCAAAGAAACAATCTTTATTATTATATTCCTGTTGCAGTAGTTGCTGATGTTGTTATTGTTGTTGTAGTTGTTATTGTTGTTGTAGTTGTCGTTATTGTAGCTGTAGTTGTTGTTCTTATTATAGTTGTAGTTGTTGTTATTGTTGTTGTATTTGTTTGTGTAGCTGTTGTTATCGTTGTTGTTGTGGTTGTTGTTATTGTTGATGGTGTTCTTATTATAGTTGTAGTTGTTGTTATTGTTGTTGTATTTGTTTGTGTAGCTGTTGTTATCGTTGTTGTTGTGGTTGTTGTTATTGTTGACGGTGTTCTTATTATAGTTGTAGTTGTTGTTATTGTTGTTGTATTTGTTTGTGTAGCTGTTGTTATCGTTGTTGTTGTGGTTGTTGTTATTGTTGACGGTGTTCTTATTATAGTTGTAGTTGTTGTTATTGTTGTTGTATTTGTTTGTGTAGCTGTTGTTATCGTTGTTGTTGTGGTTGTTGTTATTGTTGATGGTGTTCTTATTATAGTTGTAGTTGTTGTTGTAGTTGTTGTATTTGTTTGTGTAGCTGTTGTTATCGTTGTTGTTGTGGTTGTTGTTATTGTTGACGGTGTTCTTATTATAGTTGTAGTTGTTGTTATTGTTGTTGTATTTGTTTGTGTAGCTGTTGTTATCGTTGTTGTTGTGGTTGTTGTTATTGTTGATGGTGTTCTTATTATAGTTGTAATTGTTGTTGTAGTTGTTGTTATCGTTGTTGTAGTTGTTGTTATTTTGTTGTATTTGTTTGTGTAGCTGTTCTTATTGTTGTTGTTGTTATCGTTGCAATTTGTTATTGTCTCTTTTGTTGTTGTTGTTGTTGTTGTTGTTATTGTTGTTGTTATCATTATAATTGCTGCAGCCGTTGTTATTATTATTGTTGCTGTTGTTGTTGTAGTTATTGCCGCCGTCGTCGTCGTAGTAGTAGTTGTTATTGTTGTTATTGACATTATTGCAGTGTCTGTTGTTGTTGTTGTTGTTGTTGTTGTTGTTGTTGTTGTCACTGTTGTTGTTATTGGCATTATTGCAGTGTCTGTTGTTGTTGTCACTGTTGTTGTTGTTGTTGTTGTTGTTGTTGTTGTTGTTGTTGTTGTTGTTGTTGTTGTTGTTGTTGTCGTCGTCACTGTTGTTGTTATTGGCATTATTGCAGTGTCTGTTGTTGTTGTTGTTATCAACCCCACTACTGTGTGTTTGTCTTAGTTATCTGTGCCAATCCGTGCGCAACCATCTCTTCCTGTTGAAAGGCAGCCATTATATGATGTTGGTAGGTTTGTTAAATTTAATAGTTGTCCCGGGGAGTAGAGTTACATGGGTGTTTCACTCCGCTTTCTTATGTAATATATTCATCACTGCCACCACCACCACCACCACTACAACCAACACCACCATCACCACCATCACCACCATCACCACCATCACCACCATCACTACCATCACTACCATCACCACAAACACTAACACTAGCACCATCATCACCACAACCACCACCACCACCAATACAACCTCAGCACCACCACCACAACCACCACCAGCACCCTCATCACCACCACCATCACAACCACCAGCACCATCATCACCAACACCAGCATCACCAGCATCACCACCACCACAATCATCAGCACCAGCAACATCATCACCACCGACAACACCACAACCACCACCACCACTACCATCATCATCACTACAATCACCAGCATCACCAGCACAACGAGCACCAGCGTCGCTACCGCCAACACCACGAGCATCATCAACACAACCACCAACACCACAACCAGGACCACCAGTTCCAGCGCCCCTCCCATCACCAGCACCACCAGTAGCCCCACCAAAATCACCACCAGCACCACCACCACCACCATCACTATCACCACCACCCCTACCACCACCACCACCACCACCACCACCACCACCACCACCACCACCACGACCACCACCATCACTATCACCACCACCACCACCACCACCACCACCACCACCACCACCACCACCACCACCACCACCACCACCACTATCACCACCACCACCCCTACCACCACCACCATCACCACCACCACCACCATCACTATCACCACCACCACCACCACCACCACCACCACCACCATCACTATCACCACCACCCCTACCACCACCACCACCATCACCACCACCACCACCACCACCACCACCACCACCACCACATCTATAAGTCTATTTCAGGGGGAAGGAGAAAATTGATTAAATCAGCCCAAGTGCATTACTGGTACTTTATTTTATCAACCCCATAAGGATTGAAGGCAAAGTTAACCTCAGCTGGATTTGAACTCAGAACGTAAAGGGACGTAACTATATGTAGCAGAGCATGTTGTCCGACGCTCTACCGATACTGCCAATCCCAACAATAATAATTTCTTGTATTGGCCACAAGAGCCAGCACGAGACCTTGGTGACAAACAGGCGAAAAACAACACAATGATAGTAGTGACAGGATTGTATATATATACATACATACACATATATATATACATACATACACATATATATATATATACATACATACATACATACATACATACATACATACATACATATATATATATATATATATAACATGAGAAGAAAGAAGAATACTGCGTGGTTGCACATGGGCTACATATGATAAAAATAGTCCTTCGTCAGTGAGTTGCCAACCATCATTGATATTTCATCGCATTAAAAATCATATACCTCAGGTTGGTGCGAGCAATAACTAAAAAAAGCTATTGGGACAAGTAAATCGCGTAAAGCGAGGGGTACAAGTAAACAACATAGAAGGATGAAAGCAACGCAAAGATGGGAATAAACAAGCAACATGGTTGTCCGGTCAGCATAAGCTGGGTGGATTTCATGAGCGATCAAGATACAGACCGTCCGACGTGAGTGAGATGTGAGCAAGAAGAGAACCCACTACTAGCCAAACGGGAGGAAGTGAGAAGGGGAGAAACAGAGAGTGAGTGAGTGGAAGTGCGAGGAAGAGGTCAGTCGAGAGAAAGTGTAACTGACAGAGGGGTCGAAAGAAGGTGAGAGCAACAGAGAGAACGAGGAAGCAGTAAGAGAGAAACAGACAAACGCAGCCGAGGTAAATATATATAAAAAAACATGAGAAGAAAGGTGTGTATATATATATATATATAACCAAAGATTAATATCGTTCATTGATTACTCAATGAATATAGTTTTACAATAGATTAAAAGCACTCTACAGTGAAGTTTTCTGGAGTTATTAATATTATTCAAAATATTAATAAATGAAGAGATTCACATAATCAAAATATATTTTATCGTTGCCACCACCACCACCACTTCAACTACCATATATATAGAAAGAGAGAGTGTGTGATGTCAACACTTCCGGTGGCGATCACTTAAATAAATATACTAATTTTTTGTCTCTAATTTTCTCCTAATGCAGTTTATATATAATATCGTCTTTTTTTAATGTATCATGGATCACGTTACTGATTACATAAGACAGTGTAACAACGTCTTCGTTCAATTTCTGTTCATATTGTCAATTACGATTTTATTTGATGTACCATATCTACATGTATATATACTTGCGTATAATATCAATATAAACACTACACATGCTAACAGAAAAGCACCCGATGGGTGGTTTTTCTGCCAGTATTTATTAAATTAACAGATTAAGGGTGAAAGCAGCGATTCTTTGTTTAAACTTTAATCTGTTATTTTAATAAATATATATATATATTTAGGTTTGCTGGTTCACCACTGGATAGAACTGGTCATAGAGTTTATAATAAATCTTTAAGGAATTTCACCAGTACAGCCTTCTGTCATTTTACTCAATAATATATATATATATATATATATAAACACACATTTATAGAGAGAAAGATACGAAAACAAGATACGCAGGTAGCTAAGACTGAGAGAGCTGCGGCGACAGTAGTTACACAATGAAATGTAGTGAAGAGATAAAGTCTTGATAAAGCCATTTAAATGTAACTGCAGACGATAAATCTGAAGATTATTTGAGAATCTGTTGAAACGATAAGATAGGATACATTGTAAATGACATTGTTTACTGCTTCGTTGTTGTAATGGAGGTCAGTAGTAATGGCGGCAATTATTTGAGTTATCAGAACAGCAAAGATATCAGTCATAGATATAACATTATATTATATTATATCATTAATAATATTTATACTGCTGGAGTATAACACTGACTAGTGAATAGCTATTACATAGATAACAGTGAGATGAGGAGTGAGAGAGAGAGAGATAATGAGAGGGGGAGTAAGTGAGAGTGTGAGAGAGAGAGGAGGAGGGTGAGTGAGGTTCAGGGAGAGAGAAAGAGTGGGTGAGGGAGAGAAGGGAGAAGGGTGAGTGAGAGAGAGAGGGGGGAAAGAGAAGGTGAGTGAGAGAGAGATGGAATATTGGAGTGAGTGAGAGTGTGAGAGAAAGGGAAAGAAAGGATAGGTATGAGTGAGAGACGGGGAGAGAGAAAGAGTGGGCGAGTGAGAGAGAGGGAGGGAGAGAAAGAGAATGGGAGTGAAAGAGAGAGAGAGAGAGAGAGGAGAGAGAGAGAGAGGAGTGGCGAATGACAGAGAAAATGAAAGAGAGTGATTAAGAGAAAGATAGGGTGAGGAAGAGAAGCAGAGAGAGAGAGAGAGAGAGAGAG
>OZ024748.1:19188532-19191032 GCA_964016885.1 Eledone cirrhosa
TATACAACCAACATATACTCAAAATCTCTCTCTCTCTCTCTCTATATATATATATATATACAAATAAATTATCGAGAATCGCATTTCGGCCCACGAAATAACGAAAAACAACCTCCGAGATGTGTGGCAAGTGCTCAATGATTCAGATGAACATATATATTTGCAAAGAGTAAACAAATAACAAAATAAACGACACGTACTAAGTAAACCGAAGCAACATAGCAAAAAATACAGTACAGTAAAGAAATATATTAGTTTAAGGCTTGATATAGTAGCAAATATATATTTACGTTTCGGACACTAGTTTATCAGAACGAGAAGTAAAAGATGAAATAGAAAGATAGAGTGAGCAGATGAAGGAACAGAAAAAAAAAACAACGATTTTGTGAAAAAATAAACACGTGTGTGACATCTATATACCTAACTGGAGAGAGATGACGGATTAACAGCTTTCAAAATACTTTTGCTGTTGCAGACTGAAACTCGTCAGAGACTTGTACAAATATTGAAGTTTGAAAAACTTGTTCATGATAATTCGGTGCTGCAATGAATATTTTCTAGATGACAATTAAAAATGGAGGAGGAATTGAAGACTTTTGGGATTGCAAGGTGAGGAATGTGACCAGAGTTTATTTGAAACACTGCAAACATGCAGGAAGCCACAATTTTAACCAGAATATTTAATGTCAAGTTTAGATGACTTTACAAACTCTCGAGCAAATAGAAGCGTTAGACACAGAGTTTAATAACGTTGGTCCTTTCAATTACAGATGCAGTCTATCTTGTATTATAGTCTAAGTGCGGTGTATTGGCAGTGTCAATAGAGTGTCGGACAATATCTTTTACGGCATAGAGTTACAACCCTTTGCGTTCTGAGTTCAAATTTCGCCGAAGTTAGCTTTATCTTTCATCCTTACGGGGTCGATAAAAGTAAAACACCAGTAATGCACTGGGGTCGATTTAATCGACTTTTTTCCCCCTCCTCAAAATTGCTGTCATTGTGTCTATAGTAGAAATCATTATAGTGTAAGTGGTTTAATATTCCACCGCCACATGTGCACATGGCGCTGACCACAGCGGTATTTGAATTCATGGCGCTGTGAATCGTAGCAAATACCACAGAGGATTCTATCCAACGTTCTAACTATTTTGCTATTCCAACAATTTGAGTTTAGTTAATCATCTGAAATTATATTTGAAATCACATTCTCGTGTTAAAGCTTGCTTTAGTTCAGGTGCTGCTTTAGTATTTCAAAAAAAAAAAAATCACATTTTTGTACATTTAGTTGTTTTTGTTCAGCTGGTACTCCGTATCAAATCAACTTTACACTATATAAACTTTTCCTATACAGTGTTGTTTTACCTTTTTAAATCACATTTTCGTACCTTTATGCTGTCGAAGATTTTTCTGTTCAGGTGTTGGTGTAACATTTTAAATCAGATTTATATTTTTTTCATAAGAAAGATAAAAATAATTTTAAGGACTAAAGAGATAAATTTTGAAATATTATATCTTTCTAACGTTTAACACAGTCACCAGAGGCAAACCATATATCAGCAGCTTGGTATATGGTCATATAGTAAATGTGCTTATGTATGTGTATCTACACTCACATAATCAAAGTCACACACATACACTCACATAATCAAAGTCACACACACACATACACGCAGACACACATACACGCAGACACACAGACAATTATATATATTTATATTACTCTCACACATACATACATACTCACACACACGCACACACATTTATACACACACACATATATATATACAAAAATACACACAGACACACACGCATATATATATATATATATATATATATATATATATATATAATGTAGAATCGCAACGGCGAGCCCAGCCGTTTAAGTTTAATTCCATTCTTCAACACATTTTTCAAGTGCAAATCGTTCTGAATCTTCATGAGAATTACATTAAGGACACATATGTTTGTGGATTGCTCAGACACTTACACATTAATTTAAGAAACAGTCTGTTCCATGGATTCAATAGCTGGAATACTCAAGATCAAAATCGATTTTGGTTTAATAACAACTCTGATCCCCAGCCTGTTTTAGGGGCTGGACGCTCTAAACGTAAGTTAGATCAGCGAGGCATCGACAGAGTATCAACCGAAGCTAATTTAAGCAAGCCAAATATATCAATTTCCTCTTAAACACGAATCAAAACAAAACAAAACAAAAAACATTCGCAAACTGGAGTCTCTTGGCTCCCAGAGGAGGCATGCCAAATCCCAGCTAAGAGAGGAACTTGGGAGTAATGTTAAAGAGAGGGAATAGATATATATCAAATGAAATACCAATATACTCAGCTATAAGTTTGATTACGAATTAATAGTTAAACAAACATACAAACAAACAAACAAACTACTACTTCAGATTTAGTCTCGTTTGGGACTATACAATTATTGGGCTTGCGTAAGTTGATATAGATGACAGTTGAAAGTGAGGGAGAAATCGAGGGA
>OZ024748.1:19196032-19198532 GCA_964016885.1 Eledone cirrhosa
TATTTCTCACTAATACCCTTACCCTAACATTTTATTTTCCTTCGTTTTTAACAATATTGGCAGTATCGGTAGAGGGTCGGAATATGCTTTCCCTTTACGATCTGAGTTCAATTCCCGCCGAGGTTAACTTTGACTTTCATCCTTACGGGGTCGATAAAATAAAGTACCAGTAATGCACTGGTGAATTGCTGGCCTTGTGCCTAAAGTAGAAACAATTATTTAATAACATCAAATTTTCGTGTACCCTTCACTATCTTCTTGACTTGACCTCATTTTATCTCCACAGTATTCTTTCCATTCAAAGCATAAGTCTGCACTCCTACACCCCTAGATTTAATCTCTACTACTGTCATTCTATCAACGTGACCTCTAACTCATTTTCTATTGGTCAATTCAAAACCAGACCTTTTATATTAATTCTTTGTTTTTTTCAATAAACACATCTCATCATTTCTGAGGACGGCATGTATATGTGAAAGTATGTATATTTCCTCTGATAATTTGTAATATTTTTACATAGATCTATATGATATACATACCAACACACATATACATCCCAGAAACGATCGTAAAATGATGAATTTTTTAATATAAAGAACTTGTTCTTTGTGTTTATTTCATTGTTTTTATTAATTTATTTATATTTATATATATATATATATATATATATATATATATATATATATATATATATATACATACGTATGTATATATGTATATATACATAAATTTACATAGGTATATATGTATACATATATATATATATATATATATATATACACACAAATATATATATATATATATACATGTATATATACACACACACACACATATATATATATATATATATATATATATATATATATATATATATATATATATATATATATATATATATATATATATATATATATATGTATATATATATATATGTGTGTGTGTGTATCTGTGTGTGTATATGTCTCTGTGTGTATACATGTATATATAACAGGTCGAAGGTGAGGTTTTATGGTAAGCAGGAAATTACACGTAAGCCTGCCAGGTAGGTTGAAAGTTACATTGCAAAGGTTCACACTAGACACGCATTGTGACACACCGGTTCGGTTTAGTGTTTAGGTTAAGTGTACATATGTCTGTGGAATACTCAGCCACTTAGAATGGAACATAAGACTGACTGTAGTTCTAAATCAAAGGTTCACCCCTGACACGTATTGTGTCACACTGATTCGGTTTGGTATTTATGTTAAGGCTACACGTGTCAGTGGAATATTCAGCCACTTAGAATGGAGCACAAGACGGACTGTAACTCTAAATGAAAGGTTCAGCCTTGTCACACATTATACCACACTGATTCGGTTTGGGGTTTAAGTTAAGGCTACACGTGTCAGTGGAATATTCAGCCACTTAGAATGGAGCACAAGACGGACTGTAACTCTAAATCAAAGGTTCAGCCTTGTCACACATTATACCACACTGATTCGGTTTGGGGTTTAAGTTAAGGCTTCACGTGTCAGTGGAATATTCAGCCACTTAGAATGGAGCACAAGACGGACTGTAACTCTAAATGAAAGGTTCAGCCTTGTCACACATTATACCACACTGATTCGGTTTGGGGTTTAAGTTAAGGCTTCACGTGTCAGTGGAATATTCAGCCACTTAGAATGGAGCACAAGACGGACTGTAACTCTAAATGAAAGGTTCAGCCTTGTCACACATTATACCACACTGATTCGGTTTGGGGTTTAAGTTAAGGCTTCACGTGTCAGTGGAATATTCAGCCACTTAGAATGGAGCACAAGACGGACTGTAACTCTAAATGAAAGGTTCAGCCTTGTCACACATTATACCACACTGATTCGGTTTGGGGTTTAAGTTAAGGCTACACGTGTCAGTGGAATATTCAGCCACTTAGAATGGAGCACAAGACGGACTGTAACTCTAAATGAAAGGTTCAGCCTTGTCACACATTATACCACACTGATTCGGTTTGGTATTTATGTTAAGGCTACACGTGTCAGTGGAATATTCAGCCACTTAGAATGGAGCACAAGACGGACTGTAACTCTAAATCAAAGGTTCAGCCTTGTCACACATTATACCACACTGATTCGGTTTGGTATTTATGTTAAGGCTACACGTGTCAGTGGAATATTCAGCCACTTAGAATGGAGCACAAGACGGACTGTAACTCTAAATGAAAGGTTCAGCCTTGTCACACATTATACCACACTGATTCGGTTTGGTATTTATGTTAAGGCTACACGTGTCAGTGGAATATTCAGCCACTTAGAATGGAGCACAAGACGGACTGTAACTCTAAATGAAAGGTTCAGCCTTGTCACACATTATACCACACTGATTCGGTTTGGGGTTTAAGTTAAGGCTACACGTGTCAGTGGAATATTCAGCCACTTAGAATGGAGCACAAGACGGACTGTAACTCTAAATCAAAGGTTCAGCCTTGTCACACATTATACCACACTGATTCGGTTTGGGGTTT
>OZ024748.1:19201032-19213532 GCA_964016885.1 Eledone cirrhosa
TGGCCATGTTTGTTTGTGTGTCCGTATCTGAGTGGCGTTTAAAAATATCTAAATAAGCAAAGAAACATTGAGTAAAGCACATAGACTAAGCCTAGAAATACCAGTGTTTGACTACTACCACATAGTCAAATCCATTGATATGTATGACCTCTAATAAACAGGTAAGGACTAGACTACTATGAGGTAAATATCGCAACTAAAATGTAGTTAAAGCAAATGACATGTATGGCCAGTAGCAAACATGAACTTTAGAGTATGACCTGTGACAGTCATAGATAGACAAGGGTATGACCTATAAAATAAATAGAAACACCATGCTATGACCACTAATAGTCATAGAAACACCACGGTATGACGATCTAATAGACATAGACACACTGCAGTATTACCACCAATAGTCACAGAAATATCACGGTATGACCGCTAATGGATATAGATACACAACGGTATGACCTGTAACATAAATAGAAACACCACATTAATGACCACTAATAGATACAGACACACCACGGTATGACCCCTACTAGTCACAGAAAAACCACGGTATGACCCCTACTAGTCACAGAAACACAACGGTATGACCCCTACTAGTCACAGAAAAACCACGGTATGACCCCTACTAGTCACAGAAACACAACGGTATGACCCCTACTAGTCACAGAAACACCACGGTATGACCCCTACTAGTCACAGACACACCACGGTATGACCACTACTAGTCACAGAAAAACCACGGTATGACCCCTACTAGTCACAGAAACACCACGGTATGACCCCTACTAGTCACAGAAACACCACGGTATGACCCCCTACTAGTCACAGAAACACCACGGTATGACCCCTACTAGTCACAGAAACACAACGGTATGACCCCTACTAGTCACAGACACACCACGGTATGACCCCTACTAGTCACAGACACACCACGGTATGACCACTACTAGTCACAGAAACACCACGGTATGACCCCTAGTAGTCACAGACACACCACGGTATGACCCCTACTAGTCACAAACACACCACGGTATGACCACTACTAGTCACAGAAAAACCACGGTATGACCCCTACTAGTCACAGAAACACCACGGTATGACCACTACTAGTCACAGACACACCACGGTATGACCCCTACTAGTCACAGAAACACCACGGTATGACCCCTACTAGTCACAGAAACACAACGGTATGACCCCTACTAGTCACAGAAACACAACGGTATGACCCCTACTAGTCACAGAAACACCACGGTATGGCCACTAAAAGATACTTTCACACCACGGTATGACCTCTAATAGATACTGTCACACCACGGTATGACCTCTAATAGATACTGTCACACCACGGTATGACCACTAATAGATACTGTCACAACACGGTATGACCACTAATAGGTACTGTCACACCACGGTATGACCACTAATAGATACTGTCACACCACGGTATGACCACTAATAGATACTGTCACACCCCGGTATGACCACTAATAGATACTGTCACACCACGGTATGACCACTAATAGATACTGTCACACCACGGTATGACCACTAATAGATACTGTCACACCACGGTATGACCTCTAATAGATACTGTCACACCACGGTATGGCCACTAATAGGTACTGTCACACCACGGTATGACCACTAATAGGTACTGTCACACCACGGTATGACCTCTAATAGATACTGTCACACCACGGTATGACCACTAATAGATACTGTCACACCACGGTATGACCACTAATAGATACTGTCACACCACGGTATGACCACTAATAGATACTGTCACAACACGGTATGACCTCTAATAGATACTGTCACACCACGGTGTGACCACTAATAGATACTGTCACACCACGGTGTGACCACTAATAGATACTGTCACACCACGGTATGACCACTAATAGATACTGTCACACCACGGTATGACCACTAATAGATACTGTCACAACACGGTATGACCTCTAATAGATACTGTCACACCACGGTGTGACCACTAATAGATACTCTCACACCACGGTGTGACCACTAATAGATACTGTCACACCACGGTATGACCACTAATAGATACTGTCACACCACGGTATGACCACTAATAGGCATAGAAAGAAACAGAAGTAAAGAGATATATTCCTATAGAAACAAGGATAAACATATCAAAAACCAAAGGAAAATAGAAGAATATGAAGACAGATATCTAAGATTGCAGAGAATGTCGTTGGTAAAGTCAGCGATACGTGTAGGTGGCGTGGAGCGGGTGCGTGGTGTGGTGTGGGTGTGGGTGGTTAGGGTGTCGGGAACCTTTCTTTAAAATAGGTTCTGTATTTGAGCACAATCTTTGCCTGCACAACATGTGTGTTGTCTTGGTCGGGTGGCGGATGGTGGTGGATAGTGGCGGATGGTGATGTGCTGGGGGTGGGCTGAGGTGGGCTATAGAGCTGCTGCTGTCCTGCCCAATTGGTGATTTGCTGCAGAATCTTGTAAACATCAAAAAAAGTTTCTTTATAGCCTCACCACCATTATCACTTCCTCACCACCATCACTATCCCTACCACGACCACCACTAACACAACCACCACTAACACAACTACCACGACACCACCACCACCACCACCACCACCAAGCCACTAAACTAACTCCAACGCTGCGTGGGTGAGGTAGCAGCTGGATTAGTTTAAAAGGTAAAAAGAAAAAAAGGAAGAAAAGAAGCAACAGATATCAAGGCGACCGCTTTTTAAACTTTTTATCGCGGTTTGTATTTGAAATGATAACAGCGCAAGTAGTAGTAGTAGTAGTAGTAGTAGTAGTAGTAGTAGTAGTAGTAGTAGTAGTAGTAGTAGTAGTAGTAGTATAATAATAATAATAATAATAATAATAATAATAATAATGTTTTCTTTATTAATCACAAGGGTTTACATAAAGTAGACATTAAGGACAGTACAGGACAATACAGGACGGTACAAATGGGCATTTCTGCGTGTAAAAAAATAAAAATAATAATAAGAATAATAATAACAAATAAAAAAATAATAATAATAATGATTTCTTTATTGGCCACAAGGGCTGACATCAAGAAAAACATTACAGACGGCACAGAACGGTACAGGAGGGGACGATGTGGGTTTTGTGCGTGTAAAGATTTTTATTATTTATATAAGAAAAGAAAAAGAAAAAGACATAGAAACATATATATATATAAACAATAAAAATGAAAAATTGAAATAATGGAAAATTCCCCATAGGGGGGAAACCTCCGAGGGTTACTCGTGGCGAAAACTACACAAAAGACCACGTCCACCCTGACCACCAGGGCAAGCGCCCTCTCTCAATTTTTCCATTTCTTAAACTACAGGCGTATATTCAGAGCGGTCCCGTTCACTCGGACCATTAATCGTTTCTACTTTTGGCACAAGGCCAGCAATTACCCAGTGCATTACACATTTTATTTTATAATAATGGTTTCTTATATCGGCACAAGGCCAGCAATTTTGGGGGTGGTGAAGTCGATTAAATCGACCCCAGTGAGTGACTGGTACTTTATTTTATCGACCCCATAAGGATGAAAGGCAAAGCTAACCTCGACGGGATTTGAACTCAGATCATAAAGGGCCGTAGCTCTATGCTGCAAAGCATAGCGTTCGACTCTCTACCAATACTGCCAATCCACAACACTAAATACATTCCTAATTGCAAAGAATATAGATTTTCACGGTAAAAGTATGGAAATATAGAGGATTGATTTAACATACGATGGACAAAGTTTGGGTACAATAGAAATAAGGAAAGGTATATTTCAGGGAGATAGTTTGACTCTATCTTTTGCTGAGTATGTTCTTCATGGTGTTATTTAGCGTACAAGGATCCGACAACAAACTGGTGTCAGTGACATAACGACCATCAAGACAAACAAACACAGATGGGATGGCCAGATCTCGTGACTCAGTGACAACAGATGGACGATAAGAATGACAGAGTGGACACCAAGAAAATGGACAAGGTCAAAAGGACGTCCAAGGACAAGATGGCGAGAGGATCTCACCAACCACCTGAGACCCTCATGACCAAGAGTGGCAAGGGTCAGAAGTCAGTGGAAGGAGTCCAGGGAGGGGTTCCTACTCCATGAGTGATCTCAAGACGCTGGATCAAGTTTCCCTCCATTGTTGTTTGTACTGTGCATGGTTACCTCTGGCGATTTTGAGAAGAACCAAAGCAAGCTAGGAGTTCAAGAGGACAATAACGAAGGGCCAATCATTTATTATTCATGAATGATCTAAAATTATATGGAAAAGACGAATCCTAAATTAGTTCATTTACGGACACAGTACATGGCTTTAGTCTGGATATCCGAATGGAATATGGCTGACAGAAATGACGTGAACTAATTCTGAACCGAGGCAAGATGAAACACGTGAAGGGAAAAGCAATAACTTCAGGAGAGATCATGAAGGGAGTAGATCAGAATAATGATTTCTACTATAAGCACAAGGCCAGCAATTTTTTTTTGGGAGAAGAAAAATCGATTAAATCGACCCCAGTGCGTTACTGGTACTTTATTTAATCGACCCCGTAAGGATGAAAAGCAAAGTTAACCTAGGCGGGATTTGAACTCAGAACTTAAAGGGCCATAATTCTATGCTGCAAAGCATTGTGTCCGACACTCTACCGATTCTGCCAATCCGCCGCCCTTGATAGATGATAATAATGGCTACAAATATCTAGGAATTTGGGAAAGGATAACTTGATAGAACAGGAAATGAAAACTAAGTTTGTTGAAGAATACTTTAGGAGAGAGATATTGAAGATGGGGGTAGGAAGAGGAGGGGGTTGAAAAGTGATGGAAGTAGGAAGAGGAGGTGGTGGAGAGGGGTGGACGTGGAGGAATAGGAGGGGGGGGGGAAAGGAGGAGTCGGAGTCGGGGGAGGAAGAGCAGGAAGAGGAGGCGGAGGAGGAAGTGCAAGCGGAAGAAGAGAAAGAAGGGAAAGGAACGGAGGAAGGGGAGGTAAAAATGGAGTAAGAAGGGGGTGGAAGAGGAGGAGAAAGAGGAAGTGAAGTAGGAGGAAGAAGGAGGGAAGGTGAGCAGAAGGGGAGAAAGAGGAGAAGGTGGTAGGAGGGTGTGTTAATTGGCAGACATAGACAAGAAGACATTTTACATAGAAGCTGTAAATAAGACCTTCCTCCTCAGTTATAACACACCACATGTGACCTTAGTAGTGAGGTAAACCACATTTCAGTCTCTTAACCGTTTGGTTATTGCAAACATCATACATACACACATACACATACATGCATGCATATATAATTACATACATACACTTGCATGCATATATAAATACATGCATACATACATACATACATACACTCATATACATACATATATAAATCATATATATACATATATATATGACTACATATATACACATAAATACATATATACATACATATGTACATATATGCATACATATATACATTCATACCTTATACATGCATGCACTACTACTACTACTACTACTACTACTACTACTACTACTACTACTACTATTACTACTACCACTAGTAGTAATAATTGTTTCTACTTTTGGGACAAGGCCAGCAATTACCCAGTACATTACTGGTACTTTATTTTATCGACCCCGTAAGGATGAAAGGTAAAGTTAACCTCGGCGGGATTTGAATTCAGTTCGTAAAGGGACGTAACTATGCTGCAAAGCATGGCGTCTGACGCTCTACCGATACTGCCAATCCAATAATGCCTTGACTATCCAATTTCTAGTATAGGCACAAGGGCAGTGCAGTAATTGGGGGGGGGGGAGTCGATTAAATGGACCCCAGTACGTTACTGGTACTTTATTTTATCGACCCCGTAAGGATGAAGGGCAAAGTTAACCTCGGCGGGATTTGAACGCAGATCGTAAAGGGCTGTAACTCTATGCTGCAAAGCATGGCGTCCAACACTCTACTGATATTGGCAATCCATCGCCATACTACTACTACTACTACTACTACTACTACTACTACTACTACTACTACTACTACTACTACTACTACTAATGGTTTAGGCACAAGGCCAGCACTTGTTTTCGGGGAAGTGAAAGTCGATCATATCGACTTTAGTACTTTATTTTATCGATCTCGGAAGAATAAAATGCAAAGTTGGCCTGGGAGGGATTTGAACAGAGAAATCAGGAACAAATACCGCAAGGTATCTTGTCCGTTGATTGAAATATTCTATCAATCAGACGGTAAAAGTTTCTAATATATAATTCGTAGAATAATGAGAAACATCAAAGTAAGGAGGTTGGTAAAATAGCAAAATGACGCCAATGGCGGCGTCGGGTAAAATTTACCACAAATGATAGAAATGAGTGGTTAGAAGTGTGTTGGCCTGCATAAGTGAAGGGAAGAAAGAGGAAAACAAGGAATAAACTGGACCAGAGAAGATCACACAAACATTTAAATACACTCATCAGCTTTTAGACCGCCTGTGGTTTCGACGTACAAAGTTAAAGGTGGTGGATTGGCAGAATAGATAGAGTGTCGGATAAAATGCCAATGCGGTATTTGTTCTGAGATTTGAAATCCGGCATGTGTTAAGAGGGCGTGTGTTAAGATGGTGTGTATAAAAGACGGTGTGTATAAAAGACGGTGTGTATAAAAGATGGTGTGTATAAAAGGGGTGTGTATAAAAGATGGTGTGTATAAAAGACGGTCTGTATAAAAGACGGTGTGTATGAAAGACGGTGTGTATGAAAGACGGTGTGTATAAAAGACGGTGTGTATAAAAGACGGTGTGTATAAAAGAGGTGTGTATGAAAGACGGTGTGTATAACAGATGGTGTGAATAAAAGACGGTGTGTATAACAGATGGTGTGTATAAAAGCCGGTGTGTATGAAAGACGGTGTGTATAAAAGACGGTGTATATAAAAGACGGTGTGTATAAAAGACGGTGTGTATAATAGACGGTGCCTTTATGACTCCATCACAAATTAACGGCCCATGGACATACTTTAAACTGACTTGTACTTAAACTTTTATGAAGCCCTGCAGGAAGAAAAGGCCAAATAAACCAATCCCCATCAGTATTCAAAATCTCTACATAAAGGAATGTAACCTAATACAACAAGAAATTTGATCTGTCACTCTACTCATTCTATCACTCAACACCATATGGGAATATTTTCCAAACAGAATACGAGAAATTCTCCGGTTCACTGATATTCTTGGATTAGTTGGTGATAAGTAGCGTGTCGGTGACCTGGTTTCAATCCCAAATTCAAGTTAATCCACCCAACCTCTGTGACCTTGTTATTCAGAAAAATCATTAATCTCAAAACACCCTTTTTTTCCTCCTATACCAAGAATTTGATTCTTTGTGACTTTATGATGCTGCTGGTGATGTTGTTGATAATGATGATGATACTGTTGATGGTAATGATATATACTGCTGTTGATGATGATGATGATGGTGATGATACGGCTGATGTTGATGATGATGACGGTGATATTAATGGTTTCTAATTTAGACATAGTTTATGGGGAAGGGGAATGTCGATGATATTGACACAGGTTGTTTGGCCACTAATACACACACACACACACACACACACACACACACACACACACACACACACACACACACACATATATATATATATATATATATATATATATATCACAGAAAAAAAGAGAATCAGTGTTGCGACGAATGGAATTTATTGGACATATTACAATCGTTTCTCTGGCGACCAGCTGGAGGCACGATCGATGTGATGATCGAACCTGACTCTGAAAATCGCAAGGTCCTCAGATACGTCTTGATTCTACGGAGCAGATTTTTCTCTCTCTCTATATATATATAGTAATAATAATAAATTTGAAGACTAAAATCCAAAGAGGGCTCGATAAGGATAAATATATATCAAATATATAAGAACCGTAGAGCGAATATTTATTAAAAAAAAAAAAAAAAAAATATATATATATATATAAAGAAAAAAAGATGAAATCGAAAATGCAACTGGAGTCTTATTAAAAAAAAGATATATCTATTTATTTGGTTTCTTTGCCGGTTTCGCAGTTCATTCTGCTTTTCAAAAGTAGAGTTGAGATGGAGGGTCTGTGGTTTTTCTCACATCTGGTGGAACTGCGAAACTGGTAAAGGAACCAAATAAATATATATATATTTTAAAAAATAAGACTCCAGTTGCATTTTCGATTTCATCTTTTTTTCTTTATACTTTCGCTCGTGTAGGACCCTCGGTTATTTTTCATTTTGTAAAAAAACCTCACTTTCTAATATATATATATATATATATATATATATATATATATATATATATATATATATATATATGTATATATATAGATGAGATTCTACAGGACTAGAACTGTTTCATTCTTTAGAAATCATCAGGAATTGAGATTCCTGATGATTTCTAAAGAATATATATATGTATATATATGTATATATATAGATGAGATTCTACAGGACTAGAACTGTTTCATTCTTTAGAAATCATCAGGAATTGAGATTCCTGATGATTTCTAAAGAATGTCACAGAGAGAGAGAGAGAGAGAGAGAGGGAGAAACATGGAGATTCGTTTACATGCTTTTTATTGATTGCTTCAAGGACACCTCAGGAAATTATGTATATATATATATATTTATATATATATATATATATATATATATATATATATATATATATATATATATATATATATATATATATATATATATATATATATATAAATATATATATATATATATATATATATATATATATATATATATATATATATATATGTAGAGGTTCTATTTAAATTGTTGGGATACAACAAGTAAATATTTTTATAACTGATATAAAGCACTCAACAAATTATTGGAGTAAAAATACGATATATTAACAAATGGAAACTATATTTATAAAACCATATTTATTTCATTATAGATATTTCAAGGAAAACAAGTTAAATTATGGTGTGCTTTCATCAGATAAAATATAATATAGAGCAGTTTTATAAATAAATATTGACATACCCTTAAAGAATGCGACCATTTCTGTTGGAAGCTCCTGGATAGTGGGGTTATAAATTTATTTATACTATTATGTAAATTAGTTTCGGATATTTTAAAATCAGAGTAGATTTAAATAAGCCGTTGGGTTATGGAGAAAGAGAGAGAGTGAGAAAAAAAGAGAGATAGAAGAAAGAGAAAAAAAGAGAAAAAAGAGCAAACTCTCAGAAGAAAATGAGAACAATAAGAAAAGAGAAAGATGAGAAAAAAGAAGAGAGAAAAGAGAAATCGAAAGCTCTAAGTGATAGGTTGTTGTATTAGCTTAACTTTTGAGATGAAGTGAAAAAATAAATATTTAATAGATGAGTAGAGAAGTTTAAATAAGCGTGAAATATCTATAATGAAATACATATGGTTTTATAAATATAGTTTCCATTTGTTAATATATGGTATATATATATATATATATATATATATATATATATATATATATATATATATATATATATATATATATATATATATATATATATATATATATATATATATATATGTGTGTGTGTGTGCTTATCCACGTTCAATCGAGGGTAACTACAGTAAGTAAGGTACTCAATACATAACAGAGTATAAATATTTAATAGAGAAATGGCTTCCACAGGACTAGAACTGTTTCATTCGGGAGAAACACCAGGAAGATCATCAGGGACTTATATATATATATTTATATATATATATATATATATATATATATATATATATATATATATATATATATATATATATATATATATATATATATATATATATATATATATATATATTATATATATATTATATATATATTATATATATATATATATATATATATATATATATATAATATATATATATATATATATATATGTACATATACATATACACACACACACATATATATCTATATTTATATATCTATATCTATATATATATATGTATATATTTATATGTATATATATATATATATATATATATATATATATATATATATATATATATATATATATGTGTGTGTGTGTGTGTGTGTGTGTGTGAGTGTAAGTTGGTGTTTATTGCGCCTTATCTTTGATTAATGATTGATTAAATTATAAGGGACAACTTACCATTAAATGTAGCGGTGTAATTAAACCAGCCCGCCCTATTTTACATTGGAGCCAGTTCATTTAATATCACCATCTCCACCTATCACAAACATCGCCATTACAACCAACATCACAACCACCACCATCATCACCACCACCACCACCACCACCACCACCATCAAGATCACCTCCACTATCACAACCATCACCACAATCAACAACACCACCACCATCATTGCCACCATCACAATCACCACCTCCACCACCACCACCACCACCACCACCACCACCACGATCACCACCACAACAACCACCACCACCACCACCACCATCAACATCACCACCACTATCACCACCACCACCTTCACCATTACGACCACCACCACCACCACCACCATCAGTATCACCACCATCACAACCACCACCACCATCAACATCACCAGCACGATCAGCACCATCAAAACCAACATTACCACGATCACCACCACCACCACCTTCACAACCACCACCACAACCACCATCTCCACTACCACCACCACCACCACCACCACCATCAATACCACCACCACAACCAACATCACAACCACAACTACCACCACCACCACCACCACAACCACCATCATTACCCCGCGCCCCGCCAGAACCACCCCCACCACCACAACCCCCCATTCCCCCCACACACCCCCACCAGAAGTACCACCACCACCACCACCACCACCACAACAACATTGATACACAGCTCCAAGGTTAAACCAATCTATGTACCGTAATTTCTTTTTCATTTATTTCCTCCTGTGTTTATTAAGTTCTGTTTTGTTTTTGTTGTTTGTTTCATTTTTCACCGCCACCTCCTAAACATCCTAATTCTTTACATATGGCTTATGTTCGAGCAATACAGATTGAAGAGATTGAAATGGCGTGAGAAGGTGTACGAGACATTAATAAACTAATATGAATTGCTTGGGAAAATTATGTATATATATGTGTGCGTATATATATATATATATATATATATATATATATATATACATATTTATATGCAGAGGTTATATTTAATTTGTTGGAATTCAACAAGCTTGAAATTTTTTATAACTGATATAAAGAACTCAACAAGTAAGTGGAGTAAATATGCAATATATTAATAAATGGAAACTATATTTATAAAAGCATAATTATTTTATTATATATATTTCAAGGGCGACCAAGGTAAATTATGGTGCGCTTTCATCAGATAAAAGCGCATCATAATTTACCTTGGTCGCCCTTGAAATATATATAATAAAATAATTATGGTTTTATAAATATAGTTTCCATTTATTAATATATATATATATATATATATATATATATATATATATATTAATAAATGGAAACTATATTTATAAAACCATAATTATTTTATTATATATATTTTATACAAACACACACACACACACACACACACACATATATATATATATATATATATATATATATATATATATATATGTGTGTGTGTGTGTGTGTTTGTATAAAAAGTAAACAGAAATACCAAAACAAAACAAACGGCACAGTATGTGGAAGAAATATATATAGCATATATTTTATGGTGGATTGGCAGTATCGGTAGAGGGTCGGACGCCATGCTTTCCAGCATAGTTACGTCCTTTTATGATCTGAGTTCAAATCCCGCCGAGATTAACTTTGCCTTTCATCCTTACGGGATCGATAAAATAAAGTACCAGTAATGTACTGGGTAATTGCTGGCCTTGCGCCAAAAGTAGAAACAATTATTATATATATATATAATAATAATAATCATAATAATAATAATAACAATAATATAATAAATTTAAATATGTATATGCACAAGTGTATATATGTATGAGCTTTTAAAAAAAATTATAATCAATGTGCTGTATTACCTGGTTTACCAATTTATTTGCCCGAGGTGTCAGGAAGACACTCGGCATATATCTCAGAAACAATAATGAAAGAAACTAATTGTTTCTACTTTTGGCACAAGGCTAGCAATTACCCAGTAGATTACTGGTACTTTATTTTATCGACCCCATAAGGATGAAAGGCAAAGTTAACCTCGGAGTAAATAATAATAATATATATGCTGTGTATATTCCTTCCATAAATATTTGCTCTATGGTCTTATATATTTTTATATATATATTATCCTTATCAATTATATATCATTACTGGTACTTTATTTTATCGACCCCGTAAGGATGAAAGGCAAAGTCAATCCCGCCGAGGTTGACTTTGCCTTTCATCCTTACTGGGTCGATAAAATAAAGTACCAGTAATGCACTGGATAATTGGTGGCCTTGTGCCTAATGTAGAAACAATTATATATATATATATATATATATATATATAT
>OZ024748.1:19231032-19241032 GCA_964016885.1 Eledone cirrhosa
CAGTACGAACAAAGGTTTATTAGTTTCGCGCTCTTGGGAGTGGGGGTATATATATATATAAATATATATATATATACGCATACATACATACATACATACATACATATATATATATATATGTATATATATATATATATATATATATCTATATATATATATATATATTTATACATATATATATATATGTGTGTGTGTTTGTGAGTATTTGTGTGTGTGTGTCCCCGTCTGTAATTGTATATGTGTGTGTGTGTCCCCGTCTGTAATTGAGTGTGTGTATGTGTATACTCTTTTGTGAATATATAGTATATAAATATATAATACTTAGAATCTAAATCCCTACTGTACATGTGATATACATGAACGACAAGGCATGTTCCTAAGACTCCCCAGGGACTCTTATGGACGCCGTATTGACATAGGCCGGTTCCAAGGCATTTTTTTAAAACCTGGTGGAGCCCAAACCTATCCAGGTCTGAATATAGCAGATTTCTTTCAGAGAAGGATAGAGAGAGTGAAAGAAACGAAATGAGAAAGAGATATAGAAGAAGAATCAATTCCAGTAGTTGATGTGATATATGAATTTAATATTATGAAGTTATATGGCAGTATCGGTAGAGGGTTGGACGCCATGCTTTCCAGCATAGTTACGTCCCTTTACGGTCTGAGTTCAAATCCCGTCGAGGTTAACTTTGCCTTTCATCCTTACGGGGTCGATAAAATAAAGTACCAGTAATGTACTGGGTATTTGCTGGCCTTGTGCCTAAAGTAGAAACAATTATTATAGGGCGGTGGATTGGCAGTATCGGTAGAGGGTCGGGCGCCATGCTTTGAAGCATAGTTACGTCCCTTTACGGTCTGAGTTCAAATCCCGTCGAGGTTAACTTTGCCTTTCATCCTTACGGGGTCGATAAAATAAAGTACCAGTAATGTACTGGGTATTTGCTGGCCTTGTGCCTAAAGTAGAAACAATTATTTGTCATCACAAACCACTGTCATCATATTCTTTGCTTTCCTCTTCATTTCACCCGCATTGATATTATTTGTGGATTGGTAGTATCGGTAGAGAGTCGGGCGCCATGCTTTGCCGCATAGGGTTACGGCCCTTTATGATCTGTGTTGAAATCCCTCCGAAGTTAACTTTGCCTTTCATTCTTAACTTTGCCTTTCATCCAGGCAGTCACTGGGGTCTATTTAATCGACTTTCCCCTCCCCCCAAATTGCTGGCCTTGTGCCTATATAAGAAACCATTATTTGTCATCACAAACCACTGTCATCTTATTCTTTGCTTTCTCTTCATTTCACCCGCACTCTTGCATTGATATTACTTGTTATCACAAACACCTGTCATCTCACCCTATTATCACCTCTTATCATCACACACTAATATCATCACAACCATTACTCTCTTCTATATCTCACCACACTACTATCTCATGACATCACATACTACTGTCATCATACCCATTGCTTTTTTCACCCTCTTACTACATTACTATCCAGTGTTATCACACCCTGTCATCATAGATATAGCTTTCCTCATTCCTCTCAACGCATTCCACTATCTTATGACATCACATTCCACTATCTTATGTCATAACATTCTACTATCTTATGTCATAACATTCCACTATCTTATTTCATAACATTCTACTATCTTATGTCATAACATTCCACTATCTTATGTCATAAAATTCCACTATCTTATGTCATAACATTCCACTATCTTATGTCATAACATTCCACTATCTTATGTCTTCACATTCTACTATCTTATGTCATAATATTCCACTATCTTATGCCATCACATTCCACTATCTTATGTCATAACATTCTACTATCTTATGTCATAACATTCTACTATCTTATGCCATCACATTATACTATCTTATGCCATCACATTCCACTATGTTATGGCATAACATTCTACTATCTTATGTCATAACATTCTACTATCTTATGCCATCACATTATACTATCTTATGCCATCACATTCCACTATCTTATGCCATAACATTCTACTATCTTATGTCATAACATTCTACTATCTTATGTCATAACATTCCACTATCTTATGTAATCACATTCCACTATCTTATGTCATAACATTCCACTATCTTATGCCATCACATTCCACTATCTTATGCCATCACATTCCACTATCTTATGCCATCACATTCTACTATCTGACGTCTACTATCTGACGTCATAACATGCTACTATCTTATGCCATCACATTATATATGACGTCATCACATTCTACTAGCTTATTCCATCACATTCTATCTGACGTCATCATATTCCACTATCATATGTCATCACATTCTACTATCTTATGTCATAACATTTCACTATCTTATGTCATCACATTCTACTATCATATGTCATAACATTCTACTATCTTATGTCATAACATTTCACTATCTTATGTCATCACATTCTACTATCTTATGCCATCACATTCTATCTGACGTCATCATATTCCACTATCTTATGACATCACATTCTACTATCTTATGACATCACATTCTACTATCTTATGTCATAACATTTCACTATCTTATGTCATCACATTCCACTATCTTATGTCATAACATTCTACTATCTTATGTCATCACATTCTACTATCTTATGTCATAACATTTCACTATCTTATGTCATCACATTCTACTATCATATGTCATAGCATTCCACTATCTTATTCCATCACATTCTATCTGACGTCATCATATTCCACTATCATAATGTCATCACATTATACTATCTTATGTCATTACATTCTACTATCTTATGTCATCACATTCTACTATCTTATGCCATCACATTCCACTATCTTATGTCATAACACTCTACTATCTTATGTCATCACATTCCACTATCTTATGTCATAACATTCTACTATCTTATGTCATAACATTCTATTATATTATGTCATAACTTTCCACTATCTTATGACATCACATTCTACTATCTTATGTCATAACTTTCCACTATCTTACGACATCACATTCTACTATCTTATGCCATCACATTCTATCTGACATCATCATATTCCACTATCTTATGACATCACATTCTACTATCTTATGTCATAACATTCCACTATCTTATGACATCACATTCCACTATCTTATGTCATAACACTCCACTATCTTATGTCATCCCATATCTCTAGCATTCCACACCTTCCGACCATATTGCCATCTCTTCTTAATACATTTTACTGTCATCATGACTCTTACATTACATTCCTATCACCACACTACTACTCCTTGTCACCACACCTGGCTGCCATCATATCTACAGCATTCCTCTCCCTCTCACCACATTGCGATATCTTGTCACCACACCCGGCTGTCATAATATCTATCACTCTCCTCCCCATCTCACTACATTATCTTCTCATGCTATCGTACCCAGGAGGGTCGGACGCCATGCTTTGCAGTATAGAGTTACGGCCCTTTATGATCTGAGTTCAAATCCCGCCGCGGTTAACTTTGTCTTTCATCCTTACGGGCGTCGATAAAATAAAGTACCAGTAATGCACTGGGATAATTGCTGACCTTGTGCCAAAAGTAGAAACAATTATTATATCACGTCATCACACACTACTATTATCATAATATCTATTATTAGCCTCTCCATCTCTCTATACATCATCTTCCCATGTCATCACACACTACTGTCATCATAGCTATCATATGTCCTCTCTCTCCCTCTCACCACATTCTGATATGTCCCCACACGTCACCATTATAATAGAAACCTTTTCAGTGTGTTGCCAGCTGAGATGATACAGTGCTAGGTTTCTGACTTAAAGGTCGCTATTTCGAATGCCACCAAAAGAGTTACATTCTATATAGGACAAATATATTTAAAGTTTGATTTCCTAACCACGTAACATTAAATAGTTAACGTTATATATGTCTACGTAATACTTGAAATAAATTCCAAATGTTTCGTTAGTTTTTCGTTATCAGCAATATATTCTGATCTGTTCTATACAGAGAGTAGATACAGAGCAATAGAGCTTCTTACATGTCTACTGTTTCGTTATTTATTCTTTATCTGAAATATATTCTGACCTGTTCTATATAGAGTTATATAGAGTTATATACCTGTTCTATAGAGTTATAGAGCTTCTTCTATGTCTAATGTTTCGTTAGCTTTTTCTTTATCTGAAATATATTCTGACCTGTTCTATATAGAGTTATATAGAGTTATATACCTGTTCTATAGAGTTATAGAGCTTCTTCTATGTCTAATGTTTCGTTAGCTTTTTCTTTATCTGAAATATATTCTGACCTGTTCTATATAGAGTTATATAGAGTTATATACCTGTTCTATAGAGTTATAGAGCTTCTTCTATGTCTAATGTTTCGTTAGCTTTTTCTTTATCTGAAATATATTCTGACCTGTTCTATATAGAGTTATATAGAGTTATATACCTGTTCTATAGAGTTATAGAGCTTCTTCTATGTCTAATGTTTCGTTAGCTTTTTCTTTATCTGAAATATATTCTGACCTGTTCTATATAGAGTTATATAGAGTTATATACCTGTTCTATAGAGTTATAGAGCTTCTTCTATGTCTAATGTTTCGTTAGCTTTTTCTTTATCTGAAATATATTCTGACCTGTTCTATATAGAGTTATATAGAGTTATATACCTGTTCTATAGAGTTATAGAGCTTCTTCTATGTCTAATGTTTCGTTAGCTTTTTCTTTATCTGAAATATATTCTGACCTGTTCTATATAGAGTTATATAGAGTTATATACCTGTTCTATAGAGTTATAGAGCTTCTTCTATGTCTAATGTTTCGTTAGCTTTTTCTTTATCTGAAATATATTCTGACCTGTTCTATATAGAGTTATATAGAGTTATATACCTGTTCTATAGAGTTATAGAGCTTCTTCTATGTCTAATGTTTCGTTAGCTTTTTCTTTATCTGAAATATATTCTGACCTGTTCTATATAGAGTTATATAGAGTTATATACCTGTTCTATAGAGTTATAGAGCTTCTTCTATGTCTAATGTTTCGTTAGCTTTTTCTTTATCTGAAATATATTCTGACCTGTTCTATATAGAGTTATATAGAGTTATATACCTGTTCTATAGAGTTATAGAGCTTCTTCTATGTCTAATGTTTCGTTAGCTTTTTCTTTATCTGAAATATATTCTGACCTGTTCTATATAGAGTTATATAGAGTTATATACCTGTTCTATAGAGTTATAGAGCTTCTTCTATGTCTAATGTTTCGTTAGCTTTTTCTTTATCTGAAATATATTCTGACCTGTTCTATATAGAGTTATATAGAGTTATATACCTGTTCTATAGAGTTATAGAGCTTCTTCTATGTCTAATGTTTCGTTAGCTTTTTCTTTATCTGAAATATATTCTGACCTGTTCTATATAGAGTTATATAGAGTTATATACCTGTTCTATAGAGTTATAGAGCTTCTTCTATGTCTAATGTTTCGTTAGCTTTTTCTTTATCTGAAATATATTCTGACCTGTTCTATATAGAGTTATATAGAGTTATATACCTGTTCTATAGAGTTATAGAGCTTCTTCTATGTCTAATGTTTCGTTAGCTTTTTCTTTATCTGAAATATATTCTGACCTGTTCTATATAGAGTTATATAGAGTTATATACCTGTTCTATAGAGTTATAGAGCTTCTTCTATGTCTAATGTTTCGTTAGCTTTTTCTTTATCTGAAATATATTCTGACCTGTTCTATATAGAGTTATATAGAGTTATATACCTGTTCTATAGAGTTATAGAGCTTCTTCTATGTCTAATGTTTCGTTAGCTTTTTCTTTATCTGAAATATATTCTGACCTGTTCTATATAGAGTTATATAGAGTTATATACCTGTTCTATAGAGTTATAGAGCTTCTTCTATGTCTAATGTTTCGTTAGCTTTTTCTTTATCTGAAATATATTCTGACCTGTTCTATATAGAGTTATATAGAGTTATATACCTGTTCTATAGAGTTATAGAGCTTCTTCTATGTCTAATGTTTCGTTAGCTTTTTCTTTATCTGAAATATATTCTGACCTGTTCTATATAGAGTTATATAGAGTTATATACCTGTTCTATAGAGTTATAGAGCTTCTTCTATGTCTAATGTTTCGTTAGCTTTTTCTTTATCTGAAATATATTCTGACCTGTTCTATATAGAGTTATATAGAGTTATATACCTGTTCTATAGAGTTATAGAGCTTCTTCTATGTCTAATGTTTCGTTAGCTTTTTCTTTATCTGAAATATATTCTGACCTGTTCTATATAGAGTTATATAGAGTTATATACCTGTTCTATAGAGTTATAGAGCTTCTTCTATGTCTAATGTTTCGTTAGCTTTTTCTTTATCTGAAATATATTCTGACCTGTTCTATATAGAGTTATATAGAGTTATATACCTGTTCTATAGAGTTATAGAGCTTCTTCTATGTCTAATGTTTCGTTAGCTTTTTCTTTATCTGCAATATATTCTGACCTGTTCTATATAGTGTAGAGATAGAACTATAGAGCTTCTATGTCTAATGTTTCGTTAGTTTTTTTTTCTTAATCTGCAATATATTCAGACATATTCTATTATAGTGTAGAGATAGAATTATGGAACTTCTTATATGTCAACCAGTGTCTTATAATTCCCCTCACAAGGTGTCAGTCAACCCTAGGCTATAATATTAATAGAAGACACTGTCCAAGGAGCTGGCAGCGAGATTGAACCTACAGTGAGTCATATATTTGTGCTGCAAACTCCTAACCCACACAACGATGGCCGTATATATATATGTAGGTAGAGATGTACCGAGAAATGTTGGATTTCCTCTCTCAACTATATTTATCCCTCCTATATGAATGCTATCTATTTTTATTACGCACAGAGGGTATCCTGACCTCGTTAACATCGATGACATTTACACTTAATGAACCTTGACATTTTGACTTCCATATCAATCAGCACCACAGACCACCGCCATCACCACCTCCTCCACCAACGCTATCGCCACATACACCACCTCTAGTACAACCACCAGCACCAAGACCACCTCCACCGTTGCCGCTATCACTACAAGCACAGGACCACCGACGCAACCTCTAGTACCACTATCACTACTTCCTCCTGTACCACCACCGCTACCAACTCTACCACAAACCACCACCACTATCACCACGACCACCACAACTACTACCACAACTACTATCACTACTATCACCACTATCACCAGCACAAGCAGCACAACAAAAACCACCACCACCACCTCCTTCTCCACTACTACCTTCACCACCACCACTACCACCACAGTCACTACCACTAGCACAAGCATCACCACCAAGACCACCTCCTCCCCCGCCACCGCCACCGACACCACCATCAGGACAACCCCACCACCAACAACGCCAGAACCACCACCGACACCACCACATCCTTCTCCACTACCACCTCCATCACCATCAGAACCACCACCACCAGCAGCACCACCAGAACCACAACGTGCACCAACACCAGAACCATCACCACCACCACCACCACCACCACCACCACCACCACCACCACCACCACCACCACCACCACCACCACCACCACCAAGACCACCAGCACCACAACCACAACCACCACACCACCACCACCACCATCACATCCTTGTCCACCACGACGACGACGACGACGACGACCACCACCACCACTACCACGACCACCACGACCACCACCACTACCTCCTCCTCAACCACGACGCGACCACCACGACCACGACCACGACCACCACCACCACCACCAGCACCACCACCACCAAGATCACCACCATCACATCCTTGTCCACCACGACGACGACGACGACGACGACGACCACGACCACCACCACCACCACTACCTCCTCCTCAACCACGACGACGACGACGACCACCACCACCACCACCAAGACCACCACCATCACATCCTTGTCCACCACGACGACGACGACGACGACGACGACCATCACCACCACCACCACCACCACCACCACCACCACCACCACCACCACCACTACCTCCTCCTCAACCACGACGCCGCTCCTTCACACCAGTCTATAGGATATATCAGTTATTAATGTAACCTTACAACCCGTTGCCAGTCTTCTTGTTTTGTCTGTCTGTGAAGTAAAGCAGTGAGTGGGTGGTTTATAGGGGTTTGTTTAGTTTGTTGTTGTTGTTGTTGTTGTTGTTTTTCTTAGGGGTTTCTAGGTTCCCTTCTTCCTGGTAATCATCTCACAGAAAGAATTTTAAGGTATTTTAGGGATGAGATATGTGTTATGGGGGTCAGAGAAAGGAACTGATGAGTGATGATATGATGACTCCCTCCCCCACCATCACCAACACCCTCCCAACTCATCCCTTTTTTCCTACTCTTCCTCCACCTACATATCGTCCACACCACCATCCTCACCACCACCATCATCGTCATCATCAATGTCATCATCATCATCATCATCATCATCATCATCATCATCAACGTAATCATCATCATCATCATCACCATCATTAACATCAATACAAAAATCAACAGCATCATCATCAACATCAACGTTATCATCATCAACATCATCATTATCATCATCACAAACGCTCACCGCATTCGAGTTTGTCTTGCGAGAAATTACTTTATATTTGCTGTCAGCTGAAACAATAGGGAGTGGGCTCCCAGAATACGAAGAAAACACTTGTATTGAATTCCCTTTCAAAATCAACAGCTTCATTTTCTTTTTACTTTAAATACTTCTCGAATTTTTTTTCAAAGATTTTCCTAAGTTGTTTTTTTGAAAAAACTTGCTGAAAATAAAAAAAGAAAAAAACATTTTCAAAACGTTTCCCAAAATCATTTCAAAAACTTTCAGCAAAATTGTTTAAAAAGTTATTTTCAAATTTGTTGAAAGATTTTCCTTAATTTTTCTCAAAAAGTTTTTTAAAATTTTTTTTCAAAATCTTTCTGCAAAATTGTTTGTAAAATTATCCCCATGTATTTTCTATGGATTTTGTTAAAATCTTTTGAAACATTTTATTCAAAATTGATAAAAAAATCTTCTTCAATGTTTTAAAAATATTTTGAATACCTAAAAATTAAAAGAAATTCATCAAAATGTTTCCAATAATTTTCCTCAAATTATTTTAAATCATTTACGCCTTTTTTTGAAATATTTTCCTGAGAATATTTTGACTGCTTATGAGTGGTCATATCGGAACACATGTTACATGTGATTACGAATAAAATAAGTTGAATTTCAAGTTAGACCTCTCTTTGATACTATAAACGCTCTCTATCTTAGGCCAATCACAAGCGGGTGTTGTTATCAATCCCCACTTTTAATATTGAATATCCAATTCACGTAAAATCATTGAATACTGAAATGACTATCACTCACCAGAAGTGATTAATATTACTCATCATTTGGCTATATATATATATATATATATATATATATATATATATATATATATATATATATATATATATATATATATATGTATGCATACACACACACACACGAACACACACACATATATATATGTATATATATATACATATATATATACATATATATATGCGTATATATATCATTAATTGTATAATATACATATTGCGAAGGCTTCTATGGTTTTAGCGTTATATCGATCTAAATACCATATATATATATATATATATATATATATATATATATATAAACATGACTGTGTGTGTCTATCTGTCTGGAAAAGAGGCGTAATAATCAGCAATAGAATTACTACAATCGGCGGTTATAGAAGGCTATTAATACGATCATTTCATTGTAATGATTCCTCTGCGAATAAAACCTCTAAAAGCTTCCAAACTAAATATATTGGACTAATGAAGAAATCTGAAAAATCGTGAATATAATAAGATTAAACATGAACGCAGCCGTGTCTTTAACGTATCACGTTTAAAAGAAAAGGTTTCACTACGTATAAACATATACATACAGACACACACACA
>OZ024748.1:19251032-19253532 GCA_964016885.1 Eledone cirrhosa
AAAATATATCTTTATCTGTGATATAAGAATTGACATAGCCGTTCGTTTAATTCCACTTAAAGGAAGAAAAAAAGAAAAATACCCGTGCTTGCTAATAAACAATTCTTATCAAGTATTACGGGTCTGTTGACTTATTATTCCCGATGGGTTCCGTTCCTCTATGACAAGAATAAGATCTTTAATCAATGTGCAGTTTCCGCTCTCATAAGAATCTGTAAGGACGATTAATGACATATAAAACAGTCATTACAAAGTCTGTTTCGGCTAAAGTATACGAACATATACTTTTAGTGTCGAAACGGACACCTTTGGGGCTACCACAGGGCTGTACTTAATCAAAACTGATAGGCTTGTAGGGTTCCTTTCTCATTTACTTAATCCTGATGAGATAAATTGTTATGCGGTAGAAGAAGAGGCATATTATAGTTATGGCTGTGAAAATTAACTGGCCCCATTTTCTTGTTCGATATGAGACACAAACCCTCTAAATTCTTTCTAACACTGACAAAACACCGGCAAATTTGAAGCGAAGGAGAAGTAGATTATATCAACCCCAATACATGACTGGTTCTTTATTTTATCTACCCCGGAAGAATAAAAGGCGAAGCTGGCTCAAGCAGGATTTAAATTCAGAACATAGACGGTTGTAACTAAATACCACGAACCCCTTTTATGCGACGCTCAACCGATTCTGATAATCCAGTGCCCCTGACACAAAAGTAAGATTAAAATGAAAAAAGGAATATATCACACTAGCGATTAAAATTGGGGATTTGGAAGGTACATACACATAAATAGATGACGTCATTATTTGAAGCATTAAACGTGATAGGGCAGGACACCATTTTTTAATGGCTAATTTGATCTATTGACCTACAATACTGCAGTCTCTACTGAAGTGGCTAGACAAGAAGTTTTGTAAACTGAAACAAATCAGATACTTTCTATATTATTTAATAGACATTTTTGAATTCTTATGTCAGTGATTCTCAAACTTTATTTACTCACTTTAAAACAGGCATAACTATTTTAGCACACATTTCAAAGGAAATATTAACACGTATTGGCATAGCATAAAGTAGAAATACAGATAATTTAAACATGAGATATAGAGTTGCTCTTACGGCTATATAATAAGCAGGATGGATGTGCATGGCCTAGTGGTTGGGGTGTACATATTATTGTGAGTTCGTTTCCCACTGTCATGTTGTGTCTTTGAGAAAGCAGTTCATTGAACGTTCTCCTGTCGTCACACGCACACACACAGAGATACAAACAGACACACACAAACGCACACACACACACACACACACACACACACACACACACACACACACACACACACACACACACACACACACACACACATACACACACACACACAGACAAACACACACATACACAAACATACAAACACACACATACACACACAATAAGTAACTAGATGAAACAAGGATCGGTGGTTTAAATAAGTAAATACATATTGTTTATAAAAAAAAAAAACGTACAGCTCATACGTATGCTGGTTTATTTGGACTCATGGGGGTTTATATTTCACAGGAGGTTTGACGTGTGTTTTAATGATAGGGGTTTCTGTCCTATCATGAAACCCCCCCACCAAAAAAAAACAACAAAACAACAAAAAAACAAAAAACAACAACGGGAAATGGCGCGTCTTATCGAAGAGAATAACGCAGCGCAGCTCTTAACGAAGCGAACTTACGACCTTGTTATCACGACACCATCACAACTAACTAACTACTAGACCCAAGCATTCCCAGGTTTTAGGAAAGTTGTATGAAAAGCAATCGAGCAGAAACTGTGTTCAGTGGTTTTAATATATAAAGATATAAAGTTATTATAAAAACATGGTCTGTCTTTAACAGTTGAACCATTAGTTATCCAGGACAACTGGGATGTTTGCTATTCATGTGCATATGTTTCAGATTGAGGACATATACCGCAGCACCCACACACCATCCACCCCAGTCAGGGAGAGAGTGAGTAAGGGTGCTGCTATACAGACAGATATGCACAGAAACACCTAAACACATACATTCCTAAGCACACGCACACACACACAAACACAAAACACATTATGTATATGAGTATTTTTTCCAGGGTATTTAATGCTCCCAGGAGTTGCGACCGGTAGACAGTATCAGTAATGGAAACATTGTTTCCTTGGTCCGATTTGGCGAGTTCCACCTCACTCAGTAAGCGAATGAAGTCTGAGATCTTGTCGATCAAACACTGTTCATTGTTATTTTTCCTGCCAATTTTTCACTTTTTCTGAGCCTTCTCTACACACATCTTTCAAAATCGAATTAATAGATGCAACGAATTCACTTTGTTTATTATTAAGTGGTGGTCGATCCATTTCAGATATATCGACCTATGTTGCTTCCGAGCAACCGTAATGCTGCTAAGTTTCATATATATATATATATATATATATATATATATATATATATTTATTCATCAAAATAACAGATTAAAG
>OZ024748.1:19256032-19271032 GCA_964016885.1 Eledone cirrhosa
AAATCTAAATATATCTAAATATGTGACTTAGGGGATGTTTGGTGAGGACTTAATTCTTCTTCTTGTCGTGTCCACAAGAGTATCAGTTACGAAGCTTGGCTAGATGTGGTACCGCCACAGCTGGACACGTTGCTGTCCTTTCTCATTAAACTCTGTCAATTGCAATACTGTGCAGGTGTTTTCCAGCAGGGGGCATATCAAGAAGTGCTGCGTAGTCTGTGGTTCGTTGTCGAAGGGGTCAAGATAGGAGTGAGCACAATGCGTTCCTGGAAATATCGATAAGACCGACAAGATCGACAAAATATTGCTAATCCTAACACCACCACAAGCAAGAGTTATGAGGACTTAATGAGAAATGATATTGGGAGGTTTGCTTCTCAACCCTAAAAATTCTACAACCCGGAACCCGTCTGTTTTATTAAATGAATTCATGTTCAAAGTGAAATTAAAGTAAATAGTCTGATAAACATACTTGCTATAACTTACGTATAAATACGCATAGTGTTGTCATTGTATATACGTTCACACACACACACACACACACACACACACACACACACACACACACACACACACACACACACACACACACACACACACACACACACACACACACACACATATATATATATATATATATATAAATTTAATATAGAAATGGCTTCTACGGGACTAGAACTGTTTCATTCGAAAGAAATCATCTGGAAAGCCTGATGATCTTCGTCGAATGATAAGTAGAAGCCACTTCTATATTGAATTTGTTGTGTAAACTGTACTAATGTATTGAGTACCTTACTGTGGTTACCTTCGATTGAACCCGGGACTCATACACACACGTATATATATATATATATATATATATATATATATATATATATATATTACACGAAGATAAGTGTGTTACACAGTGAGAAGTGTGTAAAGAATTATTACAAGTAATTTTACCGTTACTGTATAGGGAACAATATCTACAGGTTGGCAATTAAATAGAAAAAAGAATTTTTTCTATTTTTCTATTTTTATTTTTTTTAATTTTTTTTTTTCCTATTTAATTGCCAACCTGTAGATATTGTTCCCTATACAGTAACGGTAAAATCACTTGTAATAATTCTTTACACACTTCTCACTGTGTAACACACTTCTCTTTGTGTAATATATACTTGCATTTGAGCTCAGAAGGAAATTCTCTATTATTCTTTGAGCTAATACTATTATTATTATTATTACAGTGAACTGCGGAATACTCTTAATTCCGATCTTTGTATATATATATATATATATATATATATGCCTTTTGTAGATAAGGACGTAGAGAAAATATGTGACTAAACAGAGCTATAAAGAAAATATGTATTAGAACGCTGCAATGGGTGAGTATCTTTATAAGGTAGGATAATTTGATGTACGAAAGGATGAAAGTGGTGGTGGGTGTGAGAATTAATAAACAAACTAGAATTGAATGGTAGAAGAATGGTGGAAATATGAACGACCTTTGTGAAATCGTAAGAGATTGCCATACTGCGCTTCTAGGGTATTTTTACATGTGGCGGGACCAATCTCCTCTCCTGGTCTGAATACAGCTTATTTCTATTTCTTCCAGAGAATGATAGAAAGAGTAAGAAAATGGAAGTGAAAAAGAGATATAGAGGAAGAATTGACCCCAGTACTAGACTGGTTCTTTTTTTTTAATAATTAAGTCGGAATGATGAAAGACAAAGTTGAATTTGGTGAGATTTGAACTCAGAGAACAGAGATACGGAAAGAATTCTGCAAAGCATTCTATCCAACGTTCCAACGACTTTACCAATTCTCTGCCTCTCGTAAGACATGAAGAAATGTTAAAATAAAATTACCGACGTATATTTACTCGGACGCCTTAACGAATCTACCAATTCGTCGCATTCCAAAATCCTCTCGCCCGCACCATCGCCCTGTTACCAGCAGCAAACCTTATAGAAATTATTCGTTATCTTTATTTATAGAAATATGTCATATGGCATTATTCTGGTCGTCGAGGTCTGGTTTAGGTATTTTTCCATCTAAAACAAGTAAACAGAACATCAATGTTTGTACGTAAAGCTAATATCAGCTGTTGTATACTGGGCGTCATTATTTTGGTCTCGGAACAACCCATCCTAAACTAAATGACGTCTTACTTACACATCACGTACACACTATGTGTTGTATATATATATGAATGTATATATATATATATATATATATATATATATATATATATATATATATATATATATATATTTATATTTATATTTATATACATCAGTATCTTTATCTCTCTCTAAATAAACATACATATATCTCTACATACATACATATATATATATATATATATATATATATATATACATATATATATATATATATATATATATATATATATATATATATATATATATATATATATATATGTATATATGTATATATATATATATATATATATATATATATATATGTATGTATATATATATATATATATATATATATATATATATATATATATATATATGTATGTATGTGTGCGTGTGTGTGTGTGCGTGTGTGTGTGTGCGTGTGTTTGTGTGTCCCCACACACACTGCTAACAGTTGCCAGCTGCATTGTTGGATTTCCCTTTCAGCCAACACATCCCAGCAAGGTTTGTTGTTGAACTGTGACAAACAACAACACAAAGTTGATGAAGCATTTGAAACAACAACAACAACAACAACAACAACAACAACAACAACAGCTATAATAATAATAATAATAATAGTAATAATAATATTAATAATGAAAAAAATATATATAACATAATGTACATACATGGAAGATAGAGATTGACGTCATACCACATACGTTTTCGTAGCTGACGTCTTCTATTATACTCTGTTTCCTAGTTTACTTGGGGGTTTAGGGTATCTGATATATATATATATATATATATATATATATATATACTGTACACACATACACACACACAGACACACACACATACACACATTCACACACATACACACATTCACACACACACACACACACATATATATATATATATATATATATACTGTACACATATACACACACAGACACACACACACACATACACACATACACACATTCACACACATACACACATTCACACACACATATATATATAAATATATAATTACTAACCTTCTGAGAGTGAATTCTCATATATATATATATATACACAGTTGAAAATTGCAAACTCGACTGTCACCACATATTATGAACCTGAAGATTGCGAAAGCATGAAAGTACTTGTTCAATTAACACTTAGAATTTAATATTCTATCATACTATTTCATTATAATACCATTATATATTTTAAAAGATTGTAAGTAAAACGAGTAAATCAGACAAAGTTGGAATTCCTCTTATTAATATAATCTTCTATACACAATCATACACACCCGTGTATATTTACCTATCTATATCTATATATATATGTATATATATATATATATATATATATATATATATATATATATATATATATATATATATATATATATATATATATATATATATATATATATATATATAACGAAAAAAATGTGGTAAGGAACCAGGTGGATCATAACGCACCAAAGTACTCAATACTTAGAGTAGTAGAGTGGGTAATAGGAACGAGTAGGACCCCGACGGCTGAGCTCAAGCCGTTTCGACGGCTAATTCGAGAATTAGCCGTCGAAACGGCTTGAGCTCAGCCGTCGGCGTCCTACTCGTTCCTATATATATATATATATATATATAAATTATAAATATACATATATAATATAGATGAGATTCTACAGGACTAGAACTGTTTCATTCTTGAGAAATCATCAGGATTCCTGATGATTTCTCAAGAATGAAACAGTTCTAGTCCTGTAGAATCTCATCTATATTAAATGTTATACTCTGGTGCGTATTGAGTACCTTACTTACTGTGATTTACCTCCGATTCAACCCGGAATAATATATATATATATATATATATATATATATTATATATATATATATATATATATATATATATATATATATATATATATATATATATATATATATATATAAGACATTGTGTTTTGCATTTCTGAGTTTGTGTTGGTATTATATATACATACATATATATACAATATATTAATAAATGGAAACTATATTTATAAAACCATATTTATTTTATTATATATATTTCAAGGGCAACCAAGGCAAATTATGGTGCGCTTTCATCAGATAAAATACAGATTTCTTTCATAAATAAATATTGACATACCCGGAAAAAAAGACAACCTTAACGGATGGAGCTTCCTGGATATTAATATATTGCGTATTTACTCCACCAAACTGTTGAGTGCTTTATATGGGTTATAAACATTTTTAAGCTTGTTGAATCCTAACAAATTAAATATAACCTCTGCATATATATATATATATTATTTTTCTATGAACGAAATGGCTTTTTCCAGGACTTACAACTGTTTCTTACGAACGAAACAGTTCTAGTCGTGTAAAAATTATTTCTATAATAACATAAAGATGCCTATACTCTACTAACGTATTGAGTACCTTTTTGATATATGGACTGTCGGATTTGGTGGATGCTCACCCAGTAAGAACCATAGTCGATAGGGCTTTACAAGATTAGTGAAGACAAGAAACAGTCGGTCCTCGAGTGTAGCAGCAGAGAAAGCCTAGAAGTATCTCTGGATAAAAGAGATGAACCGTAGTTTATTGCTGCTGCGAGGCTATTCGGGGCCTGATCTGTCCTGGGTGGATATTCTGAGTAAGGCGGTATGATATTGAAAGACCCGTTGTACCCAATGACGTCCGGATACGTCACTAATAATTGTTTCTACGTTTGGCACAAGGCCAGCAATTATCTCAGTGCGTTACTGGTACTATATTTTATCGACCCCGTAAGGATGAAAGGCAAAGTTAACCTCGGCGGGATTTGAACGTAGACCGGAAAGGGACGTAACTATGCTAGAAAGCATGGCGTCCAACCCTCTACCGATACTGCCAATCCACTGCCCTAATAATTAGTCCTAGTTCATCTACAAAGATTCATATTGTTTATCCCTCTTGTTGGCGTTGGAAGATGCCACGAGCTCGACCACAACCTTATAGGAGAGCGACCGATATTTCGACTTTTTGACCTCTTCTGCTCCCGGATCACATCACTCCTCTTTACTATCGGGGTGGAGTTGGCTATTCACAGGAGCGAGCTCCACGAGTTGGAACAACCGTTCCAACGTTTCTCTGTCGCCATCCCCCGAAGCAACGTCTTCTCCATTCTGCCTACAGGGACCACGAGAAAGATTAACCCTTAAAAGAGAGATAAGTTGTCTGTAAACAGAAGGTTAATTTAGAATGTAAGGATATATTTGTTAGCGAAATTTAGTTAAGTCTCACAGAATCTGCTAATATGCTATTGAAGCATAATTTAACAAATGTTCTCACATAAAATTATGATGGAATGCTTTTAGATAAATATAAGCACTTTAAAATAAACAGCTTTGTATCGTAGAAGCAGATGCGGTTTCGGTCGGTTTGGTATGAAAAGGGTTAGTATCATCTATATTTAGGAAAACATTTTATGGGTGTAATCCATATTATCTTACAACGTCGCACTCTAGTCCTATCGAGACAGACATTGCTATGAGGTTAACGTTCTATTCCCAAACACTCCTCAGTTTGAAAGATGCTGCAAGACAAAAGCCTAGAATCTATATATGTAATTAACTGTCACATGGATTAGTGGTTAAGCTGTTCAGCATACGATTGTAAAGTGTGATTTCGATTCATAGCGGCATGTTTTATCCTTGCGGAAGTCTCATTGAGGTTAACTTTGCTTTTCATCCTTACGAGACCGATAAAATAAAGTACCAGTAATACACTGCTTAATTGCTGGCCTTGTGCCAAAAGTAGAAACAATTATATCGCCTTGCTTAAGTTCACTCAGCTGGCAAAAAAAAACAACAATAAAATACATAATGAGTTGTAACTGAAATTTAAGTACCAGTCCTGTCACACCATGTAACACTGTATTACTCTAAAAACTGTATTAAGTTGTAGATGTGTGTAAGTGTGGAATGCTTAGTAGCTTGCCCTTTAATTTCATGAGCAGGCTGTTTCGTTGTTCGTCAACTGGTACACTGGTCGTCGAATGCTTTAGAGATCCAACTTCAACAGCAACAACAACAACAAATCCACCGTGGTTCTTCTAATATATATTGTATATAAATATATATTGTATATAAATATATAATGTATATAAATATATATTGTATATAAATATATAATGTATATAAATATATATTGTATATAAATATATATTGTATATAAATATATAATGTATATAAATATATATTGTATATAAATATATAATGTATATACATATATATTGTATATAAATATATATTGTATATAAATATATAATGTATATAAATATATATTGTATATAAATATATAATGTATATAAATATATATTGTATATAAATATATATTGTATATAAATATATAATGTATATAAATATATATTGTATATAAATATATATTGTATATAAATATATAATTGTTTCTACTTTTTGGCACAAGGCCAGAAATTATCCAGTGTATTACTGGTACTTTATTTTATCGACCACGTAAGGATGAAAGGCAAAGTCAACCTCGGCGGGATTTGAACTCAGATCGTAAAGGGACGTAACTATGCTGGAAAGCTGGAAAGCATGTATATAAATATATAATGTATATAAATATATATTGTATATAAATATATATTGTATATAAATATATAATGTATATAAATATATATTGTATATAAATATATAATGTATATAAATATATATTGTATATAAATATATAATGTATATAAATATATATTGTATATAAATATATAATGTATATAAATATATATTGTATATAAATATATAATGTATATAAATATATATTGTATATAAATATATAATGTATATAAATATATATTGTATATAAATATATAATGTATATAAATATATATTGTATATAAATATATAATGTATATAAATATATATTGTATATAAATATATAATGTATATAAATATATATTGTATATAAATATATAATGTATATAAATATATATTGTATATAACTATATAATGTATATAAATATATAATGTATATAAATATATAATGTATATAAATATATATTGTATATAAATATATAATGTATATAAATATATATTGTATATAAATATATATTGTATATAAATATATAATGTATATAAATATATATTGTATATAAATATATAATGTATATAAATATATATTGTATATAAATATATAATGTATATAAATATATATTGTATATAAATATATAATGTATATAAATATATATTGTATATAAATATATAATGTATATAAATATATAATGTATATAAATATATATTGTATATAAATATATATTGTATATAAATATATAATGTATATAAATATATATTGTATATAAATATATAATGTATATAAATATATATTGTATATAAATATATAATGTATATAAATATATATTGTATATAAATATATAATGTATATAAATATATATTGTATATAAATATATAATGTATATAAATATATATTGTATATAAATATATAATGTATATAAATATATATTGTATATAAATATATAATGTATATAAATATATATTGTATATAAATATATAATGTATATAAATATATATTGTATATAAATATATAATGTATATAAATATATATTGTATATAAATATATAATGTATATAAATATATATTGTATATAAATATATAATGTATATAAATATATAATGTATATAAATATATATTGTATATAAATATATAATGTATATAAATATATATTGTATATAAATATATAATGTATATAAATATATATTGTATATAAATATATAATGTATATAAATATATATTGTATATAAATATATATTGTATATAAATATATAATGTATATAAATATATATTGTATATAAATATATATTGTATATAAATATATAATGTATATAAATATATATTGTATATAAATATATAATGTATATAAATATATATTGTATATAAATATATAATGTATATAAATATATATTGTATATAAATATATAATGTATATAAATATATATTGTATATAAATATATAATGTATATAAATATATATTGTATATAAATATATAATGTATATAAATATATATTGTATATAAATATATAATGTATATAAATATATATTGTATATAAATATATAATGTATATAAATATATATTGTATATAAATATATATTGTATATAAATATATATTGTATATAAATATATAATGTATATAAATATATATTGTATATAAATATATAATGTATATAAATATATATTGTATATAAATATATAATGTATATAAATATATAATGTATATAAATATATATTGTATATAAATATATAATGTATATAAATATATATTGTATATAAATATATAATGTATATAAATATATATTGTATATAAATATATAATGTATATAAATATATATTGTATATAAATATATAATGTATATAAATATATATTGTATATAAATATATAATGTATATAAATATATATTGTATATAAATATATAATGTATATAAATATATATTGTATATAAATATATATTGTATATAAATATATAATGTATATAAATATATATTGTATATAAATATATAATGTATATAAATATATATTGTATATAAATATATAATGTATATAAATATATATTGTATATAAATATATAATGTATATAAATATATATTGTATATAAATATATATTGTATATAAATATATAATGTATATAAATATATAATGTATATAAATATATATTGTATATAAATATATAATGTATATAAATATATATTGTATATAAATATATAATGTATATAAATATATATTGTATATAAATATATAATGTATATAAATATATATTGTATATAAATATATAATGTATATAAATATATATTGTATATAAATATATAATGTATATAAATATATATTGTATATAAATATATAATGTATATAAATATATAATGTATATAAATATATATTGTATATAAATATATAATGTATATAAATATATATTGTATATAAATATATAATGTATATAAATATATATTGTATATAAATATATATTGTATATAAATATATATTGTATATAAATATATAATGTATATAAATATATATTGTATATAAATATATAATGTATATAAATATATATTGTATATAAATATATAATGTATATAAATATATATTGTATATAAATATATATTGTATATAAATATATAATGTATATAAATATATATTGTATATAAATATATAATGTATATAAATATATATTGTATATAAATATATAATGTATATAAATATATATTGTATATAAATATATAATGTATATAAATATATATTGTATATAAATATATAATGTATATAAATATATATTGTATATAAATATATATTGTATATAAATATATAATGTATATAAATATATAATGTATATAAATATATATTGTATATAAATATATAATGTATATAAATATATATTGTATATAAATATATAATGTATATAAATATATATTGTATATAAATATATAATGTATATAAATATATATTGTATATAAATATATAATGTATATAAATATATATTGTATATAAATATATAATGTATATAAATATATATTGTATATAAATATATAATGTATATAAATATATAATGTATATAAATATATATTGTATATAAATATATAATGTATATAAATATATATTGTATATAAATATATAATGTATATAAATATATATTGTATATAAATATATATTGTATATAAATATATATTGTATATAAATATATAATGTATATAAATATATATTGTATATAAATATATAATGTATATAAATATATATTGTATATAAATATATAATGTATATAAATATATATTGTATATAAATATATAATGTATATAAATATATAATGTATATAAATATGCGGTGGATTGGCAGTATCGGTAGAGGGTTGTACACCATGCTTTGCAGCAAAGAGTTACGGCCCTTTATGGTCTGAGCTCAAATCCCGTCGAGGTTAATTTTGCCTTTCATCCTTATGGGGTCGATAAAATAAAGTACCAGTAATACACTGGGATAATTGCTGGCCTTGTGCCAAAAGTAGGAACAATTTATTTAATTAAGTTGTCACGCGACTGCACGTTATGCAGAATTGAGAGACCACATCTACGGTACTATGGGCATGTTGTTAGAATGTCTCAGAAAAGAATCGCTGGACAGATTTTACAGGCAAAAACCAACCGACTGGAGAGCCGGGGGTTGACCCCGGGGAAGATGGTTGGATAACATCCACGAGCTTGACTAGTTCCGGTTGGGGATGTAGCCGGATTAGTTGGAGTCGGCTACTTCTGGCAAGACCTGCTGAAAGGAGTGTTTCAGGGCTCTGCTCGCACGAACCTGTCAGGAATAAGAAATGTTTATGGGTAAGTGTTAGCAGTATTGTCTTACACTTCGCACTCAGCAATCCTATCAACACAGACATATACTTGAGGTTATTGTCCTCATTCTGTAGGTACCGCCAATATTTTTTTCATTAGAAACATGCAGCTAGCCATACCTAACGTGTTAACTCAACATCCTTCATTATTCATTTAAATCAGACGTTCCCAAGCTTTTTTTACTACATTCCCTTGAATTTTTCTCATGGACTCACCGCTACATTTTCTCCCATCCTAGATTCTTATACGACAATAATAACTCTTTATAAGATTGTGGCAGAAGACAACAATTTAAGAGGCAAGGGTAAAACTCAATTATTACACACCCAGTACTTAACTGATATTTTATTTCATCGACCTCGGAAAAATAAAAGGCAAAGTGGGCCTTGGTAGGGTTCGAACCCAGAATGTAAAGAATTGGAACAAATAACTCACAGCATATTGTCCGACTAAGCGAATGAAAGAATTTTTTTATGTCGAACAGCGTGTGTATATTTAAGCAAATTACTCGAAATTTTATACACAAGAGCGTGTGTATTTTATGTTCCAGGAAAGTACTTGAACTTTTATACACAATAATGTGTGTATATTATGTTTTTAGTAAAGTACTTGAAGTTTTATACTCAATAATGTATGTATTTTATGTTTTTAGTAAAGTACTTGAAGGTTTATACTCAATAATGTATGTATTTTATGTTTTTAGCAAAGCAATTGATAATTTATAGATGATAGCATGTGTATATTATGTTTTTAGTAAAGTATTTGAAACTTAAAACTTAATTCACGAGCTCTAAGTTCTAGTAATATGAATTTTTAGAGTTTTGCAGTCCCCAGTTCTAGGTTTACGAATCGTCAGGTTCGCAATCTCCTGGTTAGAAACTATTGATGTAAAAAATATTTTCAGCTGTATAAGTTTCGTTCTCACCGTTACATTAGCAGTTGTTTACTAGGAAAGTAGACCAAGGCAAAGGCAAGTGGTGATGGTTGTCATTATATTGGTAGTATTGGTAAAGCGTCGGATAAAATGCTTTGTGGCATTGAGTAACGGCCCTTTACGTTCTGAGTTCAAATCCCATCGAGGTTAGCTTTGCCTTTTATCTTTACGAGGTCGATAAAATAAAGCACCACTAATGCGCTGGGTCGATTTAATCGACTTTCCCCTCCCCTCAAATTATTGGCCCTTGCCTAAATCAGATACAATTATATTGGAAGTATCGGTAAAGCATCGGACAAAATGCTTTGCCGCATAGAGTAACGGCCCTTTACGTTCTGAGTTCAAATCCCGCTGAGGTTAGCCATGCCTTTCATCCTTACGTGATTGATAAAATAAAGTACCAGTAACGTACTGAGGTCAATTTAATGGACTTTGCCCTCCCCCAAATTGTTGACCTTGTGCCTAAATCAGAAACCCTTATTTAGCTTTATGGTAGATTTGATCAAAAGCATTCCAGACATAAATATCATGTTTTTATTTGCAGATATGATGTATCGAGGACGAGGTTCACGAGTAAGGGTGAAGACGTCTGGCCAACCTGCTAAGGTATTCATTTTACAATCTTAATGTCATGAGTTCTATTCCTGGCGGCACCATGTGTCGTTCAGAAAGACCCTTTATTTAACATTGCTTCACTCTCGAGAAAAATCGAATGAATTGTACCTGTAAATTCAAAGCACCGCCATTGTCACACACACATACACATATACACACACACACACACTCACAAACACACACATATACACACACTCACACACACACACACACACACACATATACACACTCACACACTCTCTCTCTCTCACACACACACACGTATTTATATATATATGCACACACACGCACACACACACATACACACAGACTGTACACGTGTCTGTGGAATGCTCAGCCACTGGCACGCATATTTTACTAGCAGGGTTTTTCGTGCAACTAAAAAAGTAGACGACATAGCGTTGACAACGAAGGAGTTTCAACACAGCACAAGGGGAAGTAACCGTAGGTCCGACTAAACAAAAACATATTTTGTTGGTTGGGGAAATAATTACGTTAAGATGAAATGTGAGAAATGATTATAATTGCTGGAATTATAATAAGAAATCGTCTCTATTTTTATGTATGTATATATATATATATATATATATATATATATATATATGTATATATATATATATATATACACATACACACACACACATATATATTTCTATATATATGTATGCATATATATGTATATGAATATGTATATGTATATATATATATATATATATAATATATGGGGTAACAAATAATAGTTAAATGCAGTCCACTTAGGTGTAGTCCAGTTATGGTACTGAGATTAAAAACCTTTTTTGTATAGCAAACCGTGTCACTCCTCTTTCCTGATATATATATATATATATATATATATATATATATATATATATATGTATATGTATATATATATATTTATATACACCCAAACATACCCACAAGCCTATTTTTTATATATATTTAAACACATATATATATATACACAAACATACACACACACATATTCATATATATATATATATATATATATATATATATATATATATATATATATATATATACATATATATATATATATATATATATATATATATATATATATATATATACATATATATATATATATATATATATATATATATATATATATATATATATATATATATACATGCACTAAAGTGAGTTTACGCAGTCAACCATGTTTCATTTCTGAAGCGTTTTATCCGTTATATTGGAAACTTTAACCATTCTTAGGATATATTCCTCACCTAAGTCCAGAGGAAGACAGCAAACACAAAAGATTCTTTACATCTGGCAAATATTAGAGAGGCTGAGAAGCTGGCTCCGAAGTTTGACATTAAACGTTACAGCAATCCTCTATGTTGGCGTCATAGAAGAGTTAATAGAAGATATAATACATGAAAGAAACCAAAAAAGACGGATGTGAACTATGTTCTGAGAAAGTTTATATATCAGACAAAACTCTGAACAGTCTGTACCATAAGCATTAGACCCGCCACATCAAGAAATAAGCGACGGGGTGGGGTTTAGGAGGAAGCTCTGGATTAGATGGAAGAGTTTGTAGTCTAAACTTAGGCAGTTATTTAGTGAGTCAGAGTTAAATAATGACAAAATAAGACACAAACAAGAAGTAGTTAGTTAATTCAGTGTTTTACGATCGTTTAAGAGGGCAAAAATTCATTGATGGGCAGACCAATAGATATATCATCAGCCTCGCAATAGCACATCTCTTCTGCTGTCCTCATCTATCTTCAGAAACATATAGAAACGCACACACATATATACACACACGCGCACACACACACGCACACACACACACCGACACACTTATATATATTTATCATTCATAAGTATGAAATCCCCAGGAATGACATTCCTCATGATTTCATGCGAATGAAACAGTTCTAGTCCTGTAGAACTCATTTCTAGCTAAAATAAGGATGTCTACCCTCTACCAACATACTGAGCACCGTTTTTAATTGATGTTACCTCCCGACACCACCCGGTAATCTACATAATATATATATATATATATTGTTATGCTTTGGGAGGGTCATGTTGCCAATGAGAAACACACGCACCAGTTGCTTTCACTTCAATTTATTATAAATTAAATTTATAAATTTAAGAATTTATAAATTTCCGGTTGGTTGGTTGGTTCCACAACCAGACGATTGTTCATATATTGTCAAAGTTCTTTCGTCACACATTCTGTGACCTCTTCAGTGACTGGGGATTCTTTTCTTTGTTTTTGTGCCACTCCTTTGTTCTGTCCTACGCCATCTTGTTTTTGTGTGCGTTGTGTGGTTAGTTTGTGCATGTGTTACATCCGGGTATCTGTGTGTGTTTATATTTGTTTAATTATTTGTTTATTTACACGTTACAGTATAACAATATCGGTTTCAACACACGTTTTCAGATAAAGAATCTTGCTAAACAAATTCAGAAACGAAATATATATATATATATATATATATATATATATATATATATATATATATATATATTATTAGAGCAAACATCACGAGTGCTCTATCTCAAAATTATTTTTGAAAAGCATTAGAAATGCGCAACCGGTAAAAACTTAAAACTAAAACTGAATACTAACCAATACTTATTACTAATTTATACTTATTCCTAATTAAACTATTTTTCACTGGGAAAAATTTGTCAGCATTTTCTTTTCCTTTTTACTAATATATCACAACTCGTGTGTCACACCTCTATTTTAAAAAAAAATATATATATTTAAAAAAAAAAAAATATATATATAGTTGTTGTAGGGTTGTAGGTGAATGCGTCCGTAGACGGTATGCCGGTTGAGCACTCGATGCCGCGCAGAGCAGACTATAATATATGTGAAGATACTTCGAATGCATATCTTGACCCGAGCTGATGGACGGAGAAACATATGTAATATGTTAAT
>OZ024748.1:19276032-19286032 GCA_964016885.1 Eledone cirrhosa
CCAAAATCACCGCGAGAGATGACCCCTTAGCCTTTGTCAAGGCAGAATTCTAGGAGAAGGAAAACTCTGATATAACACCTGCAACCCTGATGGTATCCAATGATGTTGACTTGTTCTTCTTTTTGGTAAATATCATCTTGGTTAAGAGAGTGGGACTGGCTTTGTGCAGTGCCTTTTCTCACTATAAAAGCTTCACGGCACAGGCATTGCTTTATATCTGGAGATCTCTCTGCACTTGTCGTCACTGGCTGGACTAAAAAGTCACACTCGTTCAGCGCATCGGTAGGGGTTCTCCTATATGGATATAAAGTAGTGGCCGTACTCGAAAACGAGTTGGCAGCCACCATGTATGTATGTATGTATGTATGTATGTATGTATGTATGTATGTATGTATGTATGTATCTTCTTCTATCTCTCCATCTCTCTCTCCAACTTTCTTTCTCTCTCTCTCTCTCTCTCTCTCTCTCTCTCTCTCTCTCTCTCTATATATATATATATATATATATATATATATATATATATATACACATGTGGTGGTGGTATTGGTGTTGATAGTGATGATGGTGATAATGGGGATGATGGGGGTGGTGATGATGGTGGTGCGGTGATGGTAGTGGTGGGGATGATGATGATGTTGGTAACGGTGATAGTGCTGATGGTAATGAATATAACGATGATGGTTGTGATAGTGGTGGTGATGGCGATGGCGATGCTGGTGGTGATGATGATGATGATGATGATAGTGTTGATGGTGGTGAAGAAGGTGGTGATGGTGTTGGTAACGGTGATAGTGCTGGTGGTGGTGGTGATAGTGATGATGACGATGCTGGTGATGATATTGATGGTGATAGTGGTGGTGGTGGTGATGGTGGTGATGGTGATGATAGTGATGATGATAGTGGTGGTGGTGGTGGTGGTGATGATAGTGATGGTGATAGTGGTGGTGGTGATGATGGTGGTGGTGGTGGTGATGATGATAGTGGTGGTGATAGTGGTGGTGATGGTGATGATGGTGATGATAGTGATGGTGATAGTGGTGGTGATGGTGATGATGGTGATGATAGTGATGGTGATAGTGGTGGTGGTGATGATGATAGTGGTGGTGGTGGTGGTGGTGATCCTACATCTGTTACCACTTAACTCTCCTTCATCCTATGTTTTTCTCATCGTCAACATACACATACACTGACATACACATACACTAACATACACATACACTGACATACACATACACACACTAACATCTACATATATACACTAACATACACATACACACACTAACATCTACATATATACACTAACATACACATATACAGCCAGTCCTCTATCTCTCTTTCTCACTCACCACATTACGTATACATACACTAACATACACATACACACACTAACATACACACACATACACTAACATACACATACACACACTGACATACACATATAGATACTAACATACATACTAACATATACATATATACTAACATACACACACATACACTAACATACATATATACAGACTAACATACGCACACATACACTAACATACACATATATATACTAACATACACATATACATACACTTGCTGTAACATACACACATACATGCTAACATATACATACACGTGCTGTAACATATACACATACATACACTAACGTACATATATACATGCTGTAACATACACATATACATACACTAACACAGACATACACACACTAACATACATACACATATACACATACACTAGCATACACATGCACACATATACACACTAAAATACATACCCATACGCACAGACATAACATACATATACACACAAACATACACATATATACACAAACACATACACTCACATACACATATATACACTAACATGCATACACACATAGACACGCACATACATAGACACACGTGCATATACACACATACACACATACCCATAAACACACAGACCTATACACATACACACATAGACGCAGTGTGTATGCCTGTGTGTGTATGTGTATATATGTATGTGTCTTTGTGTGTGTATATGTGAACTTGTGCGTGCAGGTGTATGTGTGTATGTGCAGGTGTGTGTGTGTGTATAGCTGTGTGCGTGGGAGTGTATGGGTGTGCGAGCGCGTGTACATATGTGTGTGTGAGTGTATGGCTATGTGTGTATGTTTGTGTAGGGGTGTGTGTGTGTGCGTTGGTGTATAACTGTGTGTGTGGGTGTAGGGGTGTGTGTGCGTGTGTGTGTGTATGTGTATAACTGTGCGTGTGAGTGTAGGGGTGTGTGTGTGCGTGTATGTATAACTGTGTGTGAGTGTAGGTGTGTGTTTGCGTATGCGTGGGTGTATAACTTTGTGTGTGAGTGCAGGTGTGTGTGTGTGCTTGTGTGTATAACTGTGTGTGTGAGTGTAGGGGTGTGTATGTGTGCGTGGGTGTATAACTGTGTATGTGAGTGTAGGGGTGTGTATGTGTGCGTGGGTGTATAACTGTGTGTGTGAGTGTAGGTGTGTGTGTGTGTATGCGTGGGTGTATAACTGTGTGTGTGAGTGTAGGTGTGTGTGTGTGCTTGTGTGTATAACTGTGTGTGTGAGTGTAGGTGTGTGTGTGTGCGTGGGTGTATAACTGTGTGTTCGAGTGTAGGGGTGTGTATGTGTGCGTGGGTGTATAACTGTGTGTGTGAGTCTAGGTGTGTGTGTGTGCGTGCATGGGGGTATAACTGTGTGTGTGAGTGTAGGTGTGTGTGTGTGCTTGTGTGTATAACTGTGTGTGTGAGTGTAGGTGTGTGTGTGTGCGTGGGTGTATAATTATGTGCGTAAGTGTAGGGGTGTGTATGTGTGTGTATCTGTGTACAACTGTGTGTGTGAGTGTAGGTGTGTGTGTGTGTGTGTGTGGGTGTATATCTGTGTGTGGTAGTGTACGGGTGTGTGTGTGCGTGTGTGTGGTAGTGTACGGGTGTGTGTGTGTATATTCACTACTATAAACAAAAAGATTTCAAGTTCAAATATTACAACAAACAAAAAGGTTATAGTACTCAATACTCCTTAGTGTGTAGTGTATGTGTGCGTGCATATGTTTGTGTGTTTTTGTGTGTATGCTTATGTGTGGTGGTATACGTGTGAATGCGTGCGTGTGTATGTGTGTATATTTTTGTATATACATAATTGTACTTTCGATATATAAGTATGTATGTATATGTGTATATATCAGTCTGTCTGAATATATGTATGTATGTATGTATGTATGTATGTATGTATGTATGTATGTATGTATGCATGTCCGCTGTCTGAATGTATGTTTGTATATATCCATGTCTGTCTCTCTGAATGTATATATATATATATATATATGTATATATATATATATATATATATATATATATATACATATATACATATATATATATATATATAAACATATATATACATATATATATATATACATATATATATATAAACATATATATACATATATATATATATACATATATATACATATATATATATATACATATATATATATATATAAACATATATATACATATATATATATATATATATATATGTATATATGTATGTATGTATATATAAATGTATATATATATGCATATATATATGTGCGTGTGTGTGTATGTGTGTATGTGTGTGTGTGTGTGTCGATATGCATTAGCGTAAACACAGGAAAGCTGAGACCTAGACTTATGAATGGTGCTGAGGCCTGTGAGATGCAGGTGGGTTTATAGTAGATGTATTGCAATAACACAGCAACGCCCTAACCTTATACATATATAGTATGGTCTGACTTTATAAGGATCCTCCTTAGCTTGTTGGGCTATGGGTGTGGTGGGGGATTTATAAGGACAATATGGAATGGGCACATGAACATATAGATCTGATAATACAAGTATAGCAATACAGAGTAGGAGCTTCCAAAATATTGGTTTCTTATATAGGTACAAGGCCAGCAATTTTATGGGAGGGGAAAGTCGATTAAATCGACCCCAGTGCGTGACAGGTACTTTATTTAATCGACCCCATAAGGATGAAAGGTAAAGCTAACTTCGGCGGGATTTGAACCCAGATCACAAAGGACCATAACTCTAAAATAACCTGAAAATAATGGTTTCTTATATAGGCACAAGGCCAGCAATTTTATGGAAGGGGAAAGTCCATTAAATCGACCCCAGTGCGTGACTGGTACTTTATTTAATCGACCCCATAAGGATGAAAGGTAAAGCTAACTTCGGCGGGATTTGAACCCAGATCATAAAGGACCATAACTCTATGCTGCAAAGCATCATGTCTGACATTCTACCGATACTGCCAATCCACCGCCCTCAAAATAATGGTTTCTTATATAGGTACAAAGCTAGTAATGTAGGGGAGGGGAAAGTCGATTAAATCTACCCCAGTGCGTGACAGGTACTTTATTTTATCGACCCTGTAAGGATGAAAGCCAAAGGTAACCTCGGCGGGATTTGAACTCAGAACGTAAAGGGCCTTATCAGATCATAAAGGGCCGTAACCCTATGCTGCAAAGTATGGCGTCTGACTCTCTACTGATACTGCCAATCCACTACCCTTGCAAAATAATGATGGGATGTTTTGATTTGTAGCTTCACTCTACAGTCTCTTACTACTTACTATATTATTGTATCATTATCACATCACCGCAACTGGTGCCGCGTTAGATGTACCACTGGTGCAGTCAGTCTTTGGGGATGCCGCTCTAGATGTGCCATTGGTGCAGCCTGTCATTGGGGTGCCACACTAGATGTGCCATTAGCGCAGCCAATTTCTGGGTTGCAAGTGGGGCAACAAGTCTTTGGGGGTGCCACAGGTGCAGCCAGTTTTTGGTGTGCCACTCTAGACACTTTTGCAGTCAGGTTGTCACTTTTGGTCTCTATTCTCCGTGATGCATAGAAGAGTCTCGGTATTGTGACCATTCGAGTCTTTGATGTTGTCAGACTGGTATTTTTTTCTTTGTCTGTGACCTGAAGGAAGGTTTTGAACAAGGAATTGTGTGTGTGTGTGTGTGTGTGTGTGTGTGGGGAATAGACCCTAGGTACTTGAAGGTGTCCACCACTTCAAGTCTTCCTCCCGCCAGCATGATATTGGTTGCTGTATTCTCGTGGACTGGCAGTAACGGTAGAGGGTCGGACGCCATGCTTTGCAGCATAGAGTTACGGCCTTTTACGATCTGAGTTCAAATCCCACCGAGGTTAACTTTGCCTTTCATCCTTACGGGGTCGATAAAAGAAAGTATCAGTAATACACTGAGGTAATTACCAAAAGTAGAAACAATTACTATTAACCAGAACTTTGCTCTTTTCTGAGCTGATCTCCATCCCATATGGTACTGATACTTTATACAATCTGGTGGTATTGAACTCTTGGAGTTCTATTTCACTGCTTCCTAACAACTCAATGTCATCAGCAAATTATTAGCTGGAAATGTGCCATCCTCCAAAAGAAACAGAGGTGTGGAAACTTAGAGTCTCTCTTGTATGACATTTTCCAGAAAGATGTTGAATAACATTGAATAACAATGGAGACACTCTTGTAGAATTATCCATTGTTATTCAAAACTGCACTTTTTGAATTATCATATAGGGCTTCGATTACTTGAATAAGGTTTATGTAATTTGTTATCACAAGTTGTAATCCATTATCACAATATAATGTTCGTATATTATTTTAACGCCTATTACGTCTTAACCTTTCGGAGGCTGGTCATTCATCTGAAGATAGCAGATGAGAGGAGAGGATGTTTGGAAGTGAGAATACAAAAATGAAGACTGACGAGAACAGACAATCTTGAATCTGTACACACACACACACACACACACACACACACACACACACACACACACACACACACACACACACACACACACACACACACACACACACACACACAAATATATGTGTGTATTTATATGTGTATATGTGTATATATGTATATATGTATATATATACATACACACACACACATATATATATATATATATATAATTCTTTATAATTATCTCCAAATTATTTTGTTGAGCAAAAATTTGCCAAAACTGCTACTATAGTTCATAGTAATAGTTCGGCTACTGTCTTCTTAACACCCCACTCCTCACTGATTAACCTCGATGTCACGTGATTGATTCTTTTGAATTTGCCACCGACCAAGTAGGCAGTGATTTTTTCAATGTCTTGGAATTTAGTCCTCGCTTGCTTTTTTTCCATCCACTGAATTATTTTTGTATAAGTTCCCTGTGTTCACGCATCGCCTGGGAACTTAGCTAAGAATTGACTTCCTGATGACGAAAGGCATTCTCCATGTTGTCCATTCGGAAACCATGTTTATTCCCTTTCAGAAACTAATTAGTTGGAGTGAAATTTTAGTAAGTAAGTTAATTTTTATAACATTCTTATTTTACGTCTTTCATATAATTGTTCTGCATCCCCTTGCATTGAACCACAAAGTTACTAAGAAAAAGCCTATATATTTGCTAGCATAGGTATGCATCTGTATATATATGTTGGTAGATATACAAATTCTTTATAATTATCTCCAAATTATTTTGTTGAGCAAAAATTTGCCAAAACTGCTACTATAGTTCATAGTAATAGTTCGGCTACTGTCTTCTTAACACCCCACTCCTCACTGATTAACCTCGATGTCACGTGATTGATTCTTTTGAATTTGCCACCGACCAAGTAGGCAGTGATTTTTTCAGAATTAGCCGTCGAAACTGCTTGAGCTCAGCCGTCGGGATCCTACTCATTCCTATTACCCACTCTACTACCCTAAGTATTGAGTACTTTGGTGCGTTATGGTCCTTCTGGTTCCTTATCACATTTCCTTCGTTATATATATATATATATATATATATATATATATATATATATATATATATATATATATATATATATATATATATATATATATAGAGAGAGAGAGAGAGAGAGGGGGTGAGGCAAAGATTGAGAGATAAATAGATAGATAGATATGTTTATCTACTAGACTGAAATATCGCCGGGGCATTAAGCAGATATGTATCAATGCTGTTAATTAAAGATTTAAATCATCTCATCACCAAGATTCACATATAATACAATTATGCAATTATGCCTTATCAGAAATACGTACATATATACACACACATACACGTTTACATTTATATACATACACATACACGAATTTATGCATACATACATACACATACACATAATTATACTTATACACTTATGCATACATACATACACATATGTGTCTCCCCCCCTCTCTCTCTCTCTCTCTCTCTCTCTCTCTATATATATATATATATATATATATATATATATATATATATATATATATAAATATATAAATATATATATAAACATATATATTTATACATATACATATATATATATATATATACATATATATATATATAAATATATATATACACATATATATTTATACATATACATATATATATATATATTCATATATATATATATAAATATATATATACACATATATATTTATACATATACATATATATATATATACATATATATATATATAAATATATATATACACATATATATTTATACATATACATATATATATATATATATATATACATACATATGCATACATATATATATATACACATATATATATGTGTGTGCGTGTGTGTGTGCGATTATATATATATATACATATATATATATATATATATATATATATATATATATATATATATATATATATATACACATGAAAGTACATACATTTACAGTCTTTTCTATAGCAGTCAGATATAGAAACAGAGACAGCAATATTATTTCTGTTACTATCATTTCTCGGATTATTTATTTATTTATTCATTTATTTGATATAATGTAAGGTGATATATATATATAGTATCAGTGTTTCTAATCAATTATATCTTATACCGTCATATGTAACAGATATTCATACCGAATATGTAATATATCATGTAATGTAATAATATCATTACACAATGTGAAGTAATGCAAAATAATATAATATATTATATATTGTGATATAATGTCATGTTGTGACACCTTGCTATATAGAATGTCATACATTTGTAAGAAAGAGAGGTGCAGGTGATTTAATTGATACAGGCAAACACACCGTTTACAGCTTTTATAAATAGCTGTGTTATGAAATGTCAAGTTAGATATACTTGAGATTTGAACTCAGAGAATTCAGCGATGGAGGTAAAAGTATTTTAACGCATGTCCTTTTTCTTTCTTGTATTAACTGTTAAGTTTAAAGGTCATTGATGACACACAAAACTTAATGATAATTCTTACAGGTTTGATCTTGTTTTGAGGACAAAAAGAAGTAATCCCTGATTTTATAGTTACAGATAGCAAGGTAACGAATGGGTCAGGACAAAATGGAGCTCATGATTCTAATGCAGGTAAGATTAAATACACAAAAGGTAAGCAACAGGTAAGAAGAAGTGTTTATTCATCCGTGTAATAAATAGTATTAAGTGTTAAATAAATAAGAACATATATTTACGACACGGGCGAATAAGCACGTGGAAGACAATTCCCAAACATAACTTCCTCCAGTTTGTTTCGTGTAACATACCTGTGCTAATATTTGTCAACAATCCTCACTCTCCATGCTCTACCTTTTGTTTGGTCCTACACCATTAAGTTCCACTCCCCTTCCACCCTCTCCTCATGCTCCACCACCACCACCACCTCCTCCTCATCATCAACGTCGTCATATTAATCGCCATATTCTTTATCCTCCTCCTCCTCCACCTCTTTCAATTCCTCCCCTTCCTCCTCTTCCTCCTCATCCCCCCGCCCCATCTTCCTCCACCACCTCCTCCTCCTACCCCTTTCACCCTCGTCCTCCCCCTCCTCCTCCTCCCCCTCCTCCTCTTCCTCCTCTTCCTCCTACATACAATATAAATAATTCTTATTTCTCATTCTTTCTTCTTATGAAGGACTAGCGTCCAAGATTTTATGACCCTCTTCCTACTATTTCAAGCGTTAAACTAATATATTCTTCCCTTATATTGTACCGATTGCTGTTTACGTTTTACACACACACACACACACACACACACACACACACACACACACACACACACACACACACACACACACACACACACACATATATGTATGTATGTATCTATGTACGTAATCATGTATGTGTGTATGCATATATGCTTCCGTAGTGATTTTTATTTTATATTTTAACTCAATAATATTGTTTTCCTATACAGTATTTCTAGCGCGACTTATAAACGTAATTTATATAAAGTCTATCTTTTCAACATTGACATGATGTATGACATTGAACTAAAGAATCAACCCTTATATATAGTATTACGATTATACACACACACACACACACACATATATATATATATACATATATATACATACATATATATATATATACACACATAAATATATGTATATATATGCATATATATATATATGTATACACACACACACACATATATATATATATATTTATATATCTATCTATATATATATATATAAGGATTTATACATATATATGACATTTTTATTTCCTATAAATATTATTATGATTAGAGGAGAAAATAGTAATCAAATCCAAATTAATACAAGTTGTTGCTTATATTATTTTTATTATTTTCAATAAAAAAAAAAAGAAACGTGTATGGTTTGAATGATTTAGTTTTAATGAGGCATAATTTAAGAAAACAGTTGAAGAGGAAATAGATTTTAAAATAACCCTCTTAGCTCACTTCGGCCCGTTTTTTTTTCTCAAAGCGTTAAACTTTTTATATATATATGTATGTATGTATATGTTCTTCTGGTTTTATAATTTCACAAAGTTTTACCAATAGAGAGTCGGTTTCTAACATAGACACAAGACTCACTCATTGGAATTTACACAACATCAACTAGGTAGATATGTATGTATGTATGCATACATGATGTGTAGATATGGATGTTATTGTATATGTGGATGTGTATGTTTTG
>OZ024748.1:19301032-19306032 GCA_964016885.1 Eledone cirrhosa
ACACATCCACACGCACGCCAACATACACCCACCCACACACAAACATATATAACAATAATAATAATAATGCGTGTGTTTGTATATGTGTCAGTGTGTATATTTTTGTTGTATGTGTGCTTGTGCGTGTGTGAGTGTGTATGTGTGTGTGTGTGGGGGGGGGGGGGATGAGTATGTGTGTGTGTGGCGGGGGGATGTGTATGTGTGTGTGTGAGCATGTGTATGTGTGTTTGTGTGTGTGTGTATGTGTGTGGGGGGCATGTGTATGTGTGTGTGAACGAATGTTTAAAAAAAAGTTACTTCGAAAGCCTAAAGCATCGCATTCGAACGTTTTACGAGGCATTTAAAAAAAATTGCGTAGACAGAAACTGTTTGGAAGCCAGTCAGACGGGTTGTACTTGAACTTCAAAGGCAAAGGGCCAGCTTTGCGACACAATGTATCACACTAAATCTCCCTGAGTATTACGTTAAAAGTACACTTGTTTGTGGAATACTTGGCCATTTACGCCATAATACAAACTAGACTCTACCTGTAACTAAAAGCGCCAGTCTTTTCAAACACAATATCTCATGCTGAATTTCCCTGAGAATTACGTTAAGGGTACACGTGTTTGTGGAATACTTGGCCACTTACGCCATAATATTGTGTCGTCAAGTATGAAAATTGTAGAAATTTGTTGAAAAAAAAACAACAAATTTCTACAAATTTCATACTTGACGACCCAATACAAGCTAGGCTACCTGTAACTGAAAGTGCTAATGCTTTCACATACAATATCACGCTGGATCTCCCTGAGAATTACGTTAGAAACACGTTTTTAGGGAATGTTCACCTAACCATTGATCGACAACTGGAAAATTCATCGCCTAAACCGACGGAGGCCCATACCGTTTTAGGTTTCCCCAACAATCCAATTGATATACATAACTATGGCAAGTCGTGAGGTCAATCTATACAAGCGATATATCAATATTTCTACAATATTCTAAGATCGATATACCTGAACGCATGATTGACCTCCTTCGCTTAGAAATTTCTAAGAATGTTCTAGAAGTTTGATCGTTTTATTCCTTGACACACCCTAGCAGACATTAGTATATTTGTATTATAATTTGGTTGTACGTCTTTCATGTACGAGGATATGTCTCTCTCTCTCTCTCTGTCTCTCTCTTTCTCTCTGTCTCTCTCTATCTATCTATCTATCTATCTATCTATCTATCTATCTATCTATCTATCTATCTATCTATCTATCTATCTATCTATCACACATGTATGTATTTGTATATATATAGACATGTATGTATGCATAGATATACAGATACATATATATACTAACGTATATAAAATATATATATATATATGCACACGAATATGTGTGTATGTGTGTGCGTCAATATATGTGCACGTACGTATATGTATTTGATGGCGTCTGTGTAAATCTTAACCCATGCTGAGTGTATGAATATACATGTATGCTTTCATGTCACTGTTTCACGTAACATTTGTTGGTGGGCGATTATGTACATTATGTACATGTATCAGAAGGTGTATGTGTGTGTGTGATGATGTATATGTGAGTGTGCCTGTATGGTATTACATATATGTGGAAGGAATGGTGATGGAAAGAATGAAAGAGTAAGTGATAGTGAAAATGAGAGTGAGAATGAGAGGGAAGAAGTGAGCGAGAGAGAGAGAAAGAGTGAGAGAGAGAGAGAGCAAGAGAGAGAAGGGGGGTGAGAGAGAGAGAGAGAGAGAGAGAGAAGAGGGTAGAGAGAATACTGAAACCGTGGTTTGTGTGTTTTTGTAGAAGCCATTCCACTAGTTTTATGCATGTTTGTGCATGTGTATATATGTGTATATATATATGTGTGTATGTATATGCATACATATATCTACATACACACACACACACACACACACACATGAATATATATATCTATATATCCATATATCCATATATATATATATATATATATATATATATATATATATATATATATATATATATATATATATATGTATATATATATATATATATGTATATATATATTCATATATATATACCTATATCTCCTTAAACACACATACAGAGACATACACAGACATACACCCAGTCTCTAGTGTAAGACTGTAAGATGGTAGAATATCTGATGACTCTCAAGAAGTAACAAGCAGTCCAACAACTAGACTATCAGTAACTATAAAGTTAAACATTATATTACGTCCTTATCTGATGAAGTCTACAACTGCCGAAACCTGACACCGCTTCATATTACACTATTACAGATCATACTATGGCCAACAGTTTTGTCATCAATTTTATCCTTCTTCTTTAAAATAAATAAGCAAGAAAAGATGTCAGAAGCACACACATACATGATATTATGTGGAACCGTCACCAGAATGGAATCGCACTACAATTCCTTGCCTTTTAGTATATGTATATGTCCCAAGGCTCTGATACCATCAACACTATAAACACTGAGCTGGCATATCTAAGAACTGACTAACTGCCTGATGAGGTCATAGCCATTCAATGGCTATCATCGAAATATATATATATATATAGCAGTAAATAAAGGATTATGAGTTCATGCAATTGACTTATGTTTCGTCACTATATATATATATATATATATATATATATATATATATATATATATATATATATAACTATTGTTGTTGTTGAGAATCCGATGTTGTTGAGAATATATATATATATACAGGGAGAAAGAGAGAAAGAGGGGGACAGTGAGAGAGAGAGGGGAGAGAGACTGGGAGAAATGGAGAGGGAGAAAGAGACGGGAAGAAAGGGAGAGGCAGAGAGAGGGGAGAGAGAGTGAGAGGCATACAGATAGATAGTGGAAGCAGATATAGTGATATTAGGCCAATATGGATGAGAGAAATTGAAAGATAATGAAGAAGAAGAAGAAGAAGAAGATGAAGAAGTAGAAGAAGAAGAAGAAGAAGAAGAAGAAGAAGAAGAAGAGTGATAGATAGATTGGTAGAGAGAAAGACAATGTGTGATAGAGAGAGCGAGAAAGAGCGAAAAATGGAGGTGGAATATATTAGTTTTTTGTTTTTTTTTAAATATTCTTGTCAATCTTTTTTTATAATTATTTTTGCATTTTTCTATCAGACATTTTGGTTTTGTGTTTTCAATAAATTACAATTTAGGAGACTTGATATACCTATTTATAATTACCCCCCCCCCAAAAAAAAACGGGCGTTTTAAAGAAAAGCTTTGACGTACATATGGTAATGTTCCTTTAACTATTATCACTGTAGCTACCAAATTTATCATTGTACTTGATCCAACTAGAACTTGATGCTCTGCTAGGCAACATATGTCCATTGAAGACCATAACTGTAGCCATTTTGTCTTCTGGGATTCAGCTTAATGGTTATCATATTTGTAAAGTAGTCTACTTCTCAACCAATATATAATAGATTTTGTTTCTCATTTCGCCAAACTTTCAACCTAATTAGAGTTTGAAGCTAATTTGTCAATCTATCTTTCTACACCCTAGATGATATTTAAGATAGATTACTGAAATAGAATGATAGAAGAAAAAAAAAACAATAAAACAATTTAAAAAAAAAGATTTACAACGTCACCTATATTATTTAAGATATAATATTCTAATGTAGATAGTCTGAAGTAAAGTACCTCATAATTATTCACATTTTACGATTCTCAAAATGGATTATAAAAGATAAGAGTGATGGAGGTGTATAGGTAGTTCTTATCTTGAGCCTTATTTGGAGACTTGGCACCAGATTACGAAAAATTATGAGCGACAGTAATGGCGGTAGAATTTCAGTGATTTTTCTCTTTCTTACGCTAAGTGGTATTTCTGGTGTTGGTTGGCTCATGTCATGTGTGTAGCGGTTATTTACAGTAGCCTCTGTGAGCCACACTGAACATTCGCTGCTATTTAAGTCTACTCAGTCTCGCCTTTGTTTGAGCTAGTTGTATATAACAAAGAAAATATACAGATATATATATACTTGTAAAAACACACACACACACACATATATATATATATATATACAAATAAACACACGTCCACACATACACACACACACACACACACACATATATATATATATATATATGGAGGAAAGCAATGAATATGATTGAAGAATACAATTTGTTTTGCAATAGTGCAAAACAATCCATGCACAAAACCACTGTGTTATTAACATTGCGAAATCTATTTTTTTTCCACCGATTATACACCACACACACACACACACACACACACACACACACACACACACACACACACACACACACACACACACACACACACACACACACACACACACACACACACACACACACACACACACACACACACACACACACACACACACACACACACACATATATATATATCTATCTATATATATATATATATATATATACACATATATACATATATATAAACACACACAAACAATTATATATATATATAAATATAAATAAATATATATATATATATAGTTTCTGAATTTGTTTAGCAAGATTCTTATTGGCAACATGACCCTCCCAAAGCATAACAATATATATATATATATATATATATATATATATATATATATAATATATATATATATATATATATATATATATAATATATATATATATATATATATAATATATAAGATCAAAAGATGGTTAAAAGAGTTCCATGTATTTTATTATGCGCATTTCAAAAACAAATATCATCATGCAATAATATTTGTGTTTTCATCAGATAAAATAGGAAGACATGATATGAAGGTTAAAAAACACTTGTGAATAGTGCAGTTTTAAATCAACATATTGAAATGCGCATAATAAAATACATGAAACTCTTTTAACCATCTTTTGATCTTATATATTATGTATACTCCAGTCCTACAAACTGTAGAGTGCTTCTTATTCGATATCTGCATTGCTTTATTGTACTACAATAAAACTCACCTCCTACATATATATATATATATATATATA
>OZ024748.1:19316032-19318532 GCA_964016885.1 Eledone cirrhosa
CATACATGCCCACATACATACATACATACGTACGTACATGATGATGGCTGCCCCTCGTTATCGAGTATGGCCATTGCACGTATAACATTATTAATAATTACTAATTAATGCTATCGTACAATGGCTGTGACTAAAGATTTTTTTAAAGTGAGGAAAGACTGTGCACTGAGCCAATCCCACTCTCTGAGTAACAGTAGTTATAACCCGAAAAGAAGAAAATATCAACATCATCGGTAACTACTAAGCCGCAGGTTTTATGTCTGAGTTATCCCAGTTTCCTGAGTTGCCTTGTAGAAGAATGTCCTGACAAAGGCTAGGGGTCCTTCACTCCCAGTGGTTTAACCTACATACATACATACATACCGACATACATACATAATTAATTACATGCATACAAACACAATAAACCATACCGTATTATTTATGATATATAACAGCGACATCTACCCCATGATACCATCAAGAGTTAGGGTCCTATACGTACAGACATAGAATGCATAACGTGAGTTTTCCCGCCTCCTGACCGTCAGAGTGAGGAAGCAACGTAAAGAAAAGGTCACTATCACCAACATAGCGAGAGTTCAATGTTTTATTTTAATGTTAGAAATAGATAATTATTTGTTTATCCAACCACGCCATAAAAGGTTTGGTGACGTCTCCAGTAATTACAATCCACATAATACCATTTTCCATCTGTTTAAAATGAGTTGTTGTCTGTACATGTGTTTTTCCTTTCTTCAGTTTTTATATTTAGCTTGAAGGCTCACACGAACAGCATGCACAATTGTGGTTTAAGATGTTGTTAATATCTGTTAATTTCTGATGAGAGCTTGGGTTGGTTAAGTCCCACCAACACTGTGTTGACTGGAGGACTTTATTTTGACAACAGAAGCAATAATGGAAGGTCTATGTGAGGTCTGTGGGAGGTCCTGTAAAACAGAACTTCTCCAGGCTATGATGAAAAGTATGTCTTGGTTTATGTCAATGTTAAGAATAGACCCAGTTCATTACATACATACATACATATAAATATATACATACAAATAGATATATATATACACACACACACACACACATATATATATATATATATATATATATATATATATATATAAAGCATGTAGCTTAGTGGTTAGTGTATACAGTTCAAGATCATAGGGTCGTGAGTTCAATTCCCGGTCTGTTCTTTTTAAACAAAGCACTTTATTCCACTTTGCTCCAGTTGGCAAAAATGCGTTGTGCCTGTAATTCAATGGGTCAGCATTGTCATAAATTACTTTACGCTGAATCTCCCTGAGAACTACGTTGACGGTTCACGTGTCTGAGGAATGTTCAGACACTTACACGATAATCTTATGAGTTAACTTTAAAACACAAATAATAATTGTTTCTATTTTTGGCACGAGGCCAGCAATTAACCCAGTGCATTACTGGTACTTTATTTTATCCACCCGGTAAGGAAGAAAGACAAAGTTAACCTCGGCAGGATTTGAACTCAGAATGTAAAGGGCCGTAACTCTATGTTGCAAATCATGGCGCCCGATCCTCTTCTGATATTGCCAATCCGCCTATATCTCTTTCAGACTACGATATTTTAAAAATGGATTCTTAACAGTTAAATTTTATCGTGAAATCTGAAACACAAACTAAAATATATATAGTTGAGTGAACTGCATCCACGTGAAGTAAAGTTTCTTGCTCAAGGCCGCATAAAAGAACATCAATCTAACATGAGTACAGTTTCAAGGTGCCCCAGCATGGCCACAAGTAAAATAGACAGATAAATAGATGATGGTGCCCCAGCATGGCCAGAAGTATAATAGACAGACAAATAGATGGTGGTGCTCCAACATGGCCAAAAGCTAATAGATAGATAGATAAATAGATGGTGGTGCTCCAGCATGGCCAAAAGCAACTAGATAGAGATAAATAGATGGTGGTGCCCCAGTATGACCAAAAGCAAAATAGATAGACAGATAAATAGATGGTGGTGCCCCAGTATGACCAAAAGCAAAATAGATAGACAGATAAATAGATGGTGGTGCCCCAGTATGACCAAAAGCAAAATAGATAGACAGATAAATAGATGGTGGTGCCCCAGTATGACCAAAAGCAAAATAGATAGACAGATAAATAGATGGTGGTGCCCCAGTATGACCAAAAGCAAAATAGATAGACAGATAAATAGATGGTGGTGCCCCAGTATGACCAAAAGCAAAATAGATAGACAGATAAATAGATGGTGGTGCCCCAGTATGACCAAAAGTAAAATAGATAGACAGATAAATAGATGGTGGTGCCCTAGTATGACCAAAAGCAAAATAGATAGACAGATAAATAGATGGTGGTGCCCTAGTATGACCAAAAGCAAAATAGATAGACAGATAAATAGATGGTGGTGCCCCAGTATGACCAAAAGCAAAATAGATAGACAGATAAATAGATGGTGGTGCCCCAGTATGACCAAAAGCAAAATAGATAGACAGATAAATAGATGGTG
>OZ024748.1:19323532-19326032 GCA_964016885.1 Eledone cirrhosa
TGTATGTATAAGCGTGTATATGTATGTATTAGTCTTCCAGAGAAGGATAAAGAGAGTGAAAAAATGGAAGTGAGAAAGATCTATAGAGGAAGAATCGACTCCAATACTTGTTTTATCGACCTGGAATGGATGAAAGGCAAAGTTGATCTCGGCGGGATTTGAAATTAAAGAGCAGAACGAGAACCAATACAACAAAGCATTCTATCCGACCTTCTAACGACTCTGACATCTCACTCCCTATCTTAGATTGTTGTTATAGGTAACCGTGACAGATAAAATGAAATATTCACATCATCCACATGACAGGTGCAATGTGTCAGTACACGGAAGAACCGAACAACTCCCATTGTCATCTCCTCCATCTCTCTCGCCCTCCACATCTCTCTGTATTCTGAGCAAATGTGGTCCCGCGTGCTGGCCGCCCCATAGCCTCGGCCGACAGAATGGAGAAGGTGTTTCCCCCGAAGGATGGTAAAAGAGATGCTCTGGAAGAGTCATTCCATCTCGCGAGGCTCACACCTGCGGCTGACCAGCTTAGCGCCTATGGTAGTGAGTAGGGAGGTAGCCCTAGGGCCAAGGACACCAGAAGTCTCCACTGCCAAGGGCACGCCCACAAACCTGTCGGAGAGCGACAATAAAGCGGCGAGTTGGCAGAATCGTTAGCACGTCGGATAGAATGTTTTGCAGTAGTAGTTCTGAAAATGACCTCTAAGTTCAAATGCCGCTGGGGTCAACTTTGCCTTTCATCCATTCGAGGGCGATAAAAAAAAAATACCAGTTTTGTACTGGGGTCAATTCTTCGTCTATATCTCTTTTTCTCAACCTCTACCACTCTCACCCCTTCTCGGGTAGAAGTCTTCAAACATGGAGATATATTTAAAGAGACAGGTTTAAAATGATAAAAATGCCCAAGACGTGACATGTATGTCATGATAACGCCCCCACGACTACACCAACAGTTATGTGATCATATATACATGCTCAATAAGCTGGGCGGCGGGGTTGGGGGGGGGGGGTATTATAGCAAAGTTCACGTGAGAACACTGATTTTACTGAAAGGTTTTCTTGGTAACCCTAAATATTGAGTAGAATTGATTTATAGAAAAATAAAAGATTGCTTATACGACAATATGCCTATATATATAATAATTTAATGTATGATATGTATTTATATATTGTATATCGATATTGGTGATCGATAGCGAAGTTTGTTACTGGTTTCCAAGAAGATAATATCATTGGTTCATTGCATTTATAACGGGTGTTTGGTGGTGGTGATGGTGATGTTGGTGGTGGGTGAGGGAGGTGGTGGTGTGATGGTGGTGATGGTGGTGTGATGTTGGTGGTGGTGGTGGTAGTGGTTGTGGTGATGGTGGTGTGATAGGGACAGTGGGCTGTCTAACGAGGTGGAACAAATAACATTTATGCGCTTATTTATGCGTTTATGTATGCGTTTATCTATAAATTATTCTAGATATATGTGTAGAGGCGTGTGGCTTAGAGGTTAGGGTGTTCACGATCGTAAAGTCAATCCTGAAAATATGTGCTGATGTTGCAGGTGTTGTTGTTATTGTCACTGCTGTCGTTGCCTTCCTCTTGTTAATGGTAGTGGTAGTGATTGCTGGTATGATGTTGGTGTATTCACATATATATTGTTGTTGCTGGTGTTGTTATTGTCACTGCTGTCGTTGCCTTCCTCTTGTTAATGGTATAGTGGTAGTGATTGCGGGTATGATGTTGGTGTATACACATATATGTTGTTGTTGTCATTGTTGTTGTCGTTGCCTTCCTCTTGTTTATGGTAGTGGTGATGGTTGCTGGTATGATGTTGGTGTATTCACATATATGTTGTTGTTATTGTCACTGTTGCTGTCGTTGCCTTCCTCTTGTTAATGGTAGTGGTGGTTGATACTGTTCTCTATTTCGGCTGCCAGGCATGTGGTCTTGAACAAAAACACTTTATTTCTCGTTGACCCTGTCTCCCTTAGCTGACAGAAAGGAGCTGTACTTGTGACCCAAAGGGACAGCTTCATCACACACTGTACCACGCTAAGAGTACTTGTGCCTGTGAAATGCTCAGCCTCTTGCATGTCAATTTCACGAACAGGTTATTCCGTTGTTCAAGCAAATGGAACACTCCTCGTCGAAACTGACGTTGGCACAAACTCAACTCTATCTGACAGGTGTGAGAAAAGAAAGGGTGGGGTCGTAGGGTCACCGTTCTGAAACACCAGCTAGGGTAAAGCCTAACCCCTCATCACGTCTTAGTACAACAGATTTCTTCCAGGGTAAAAGAGAGAAGGAGAAAGAGAAGGAGAGAGAGGGGGGAGAGAAAGAGAGAGGGACAGAGAGAGTGAGAGATAGAGAGATACAGAGAAAGAGAGAAGGAGAAAGAGAGAAGGAGAAAGAGAGAAGGAGTAAGAGACAGAGATAGAGCAATGAGAGAAAGAGAAAGACAAGAAAGAGAGAGAAAGAGAGAGAGAGAGAATAAGATAGAGAT
>OZ024748.1:19348532-19353532 GCA_964016885.1 Eledone cirrhosa
CCTTCTGTCCACGCCCACCTCCGGTGGTTTTCCGATCTTTTGATGAAGGCTTTCTTTAAAAAATGGGAGCGATGGGGTGAGTATGAAAGAGAGAGAGAGAGAGAGAGAGAGAGAGGGAGGGAGAGAGAGTGAAAGAGAGAGATTGAGGGAGGGAGAGAGAGTGAGAGAGAGGAAGTGGGGATTCTGTGAGGGAATGATTGAGTGTATGAATGTGTGAGTGTGTATGTGTGTATATGAGTGAATATGTGTGTATATGAGGGGAGGCCACGAGTGTATATATATATATATATATATATATAGGTATATGCAAGTTTGTCTATGTATGTGTGAGTGATAGTGTGTGTGTGTGATAGTGTGCATGTGTGTGTATGTGTGTATTAAGTAGAGTGTAGTAAAGTATGTAATGTAACATGATAGTCTTGTCGTTGTTGTGTTCAAAGTGTCACTGTAATCTCTCTACCACCACCACCACTACCACTACTACTACTACTACTACTACTACTACCATCACCACCACCATATCTGTATATCTCCTGTACTCTCCCATCCATTCCACGTGTACCGAACACGTCAGACACATTCACTGAACCCTGGAACCGATGACTTATATATATAAAAACAATATTGTCTCTGTTTCAATCTCTTCTATATTTCCTCTGCCTGTCACCCACCTTGTGGATTGTTTCTCATTGACCACTGTCCGCTGATCTCTGTCCTCAAAGCCATTTTTGCCCATCACTCTTTTTTTAGAGCATTCAGCTGTTTTAACGAATGTTCTAGCGAGTTTTCTCATATATATATATTGTCATGCCTTGGGAGAGTCATGTTGCCAATATAAAACACACGCACCTGTTTGTTTTCACTTCAATTTATTCAATTTATTATAAGTTTCCGGTTGGTTGCTTGGTTCGATAACCAGAAGTGAAACCAAAAGGTGCGTGTGTTTTTATTGGCTACATGACCCTCCCAAAATATAACAATATCTGTTTCAACACACGTTTTCAAATAAGAAACCTCGCAAAACAAATTCAAAAACGAATTATACGCACACACACACACACACAGGCCAGGCAGGCATATATATATATATATATATATATATATATATATATATATACAAGTTAATATAAATTAATATATGATAAACACATAAGTGTTTGTATTGTAAATGACCAAGTTAGCTAGATTGATAAATACTAATTAAATTAATACAGTTTGCCTGTCTCGATTTAAAATAATAAATCAATAAAAACAAACCCATATTGGCTTATGTGTTTATCATATATTAATTTATATTAACTTGTATTTCACGGCTCAAAAATGCTTCTTTCTTTGAGCTAATTAATTGTAAAGGACTGTTTGAGTTTATAACTCTAAATATAATATAGTATATATATATATATATATATATATATATATATATATATATATATATATATATATATATATATATATATATATATATATATATATATATATATATATAGTAATAATAATAAACTTTAATCTGTTATTTTGATAAATATATATATATTTATATATATATATACATACACACATTATGTATATATACATGTGTGTGCGTGCGTGCGCGAGCGTGTGTGAATCCCGGGTTCAATCTGGGGTAACCACAGTATGTAAGGTACTCAATATATTAGTAGAGTGTATATAATAACATTTAATATAGAAATGGCTTCTACAGGACTAGAACTCTTTCAGGACTCTGTATGACTACATGTAATATATATTGGACTTCCGTCGGTTGTAACCAGGGGTGTCCCAGATGATTTGACCAACGGAATAGCCCCGTTTATGAAATGGCTGATCATTCCAGAAAATGAATTCATAACGTAGTTCTCAGGGAGATTTAGCGTGGCACAAGTTGTGAATAGGATGGCCGCTTGAATTACAGGTTCGATCATATATTGCGTGGTTAACTTTGCTTTACTTCCCTCGATTCGATAAATAAGGTTCTAGTTCATTGCAAGAGTCCATTCTTACTCTATATATTATATTTGTTCCTCCTTCTCTCTCTTTTCTTTTCCTCTCACCCACGCCCCCCTCTCTCTCTCTATATATATGTATATATATATATATATATATATATACATATTCTATATATATATTGCTCGGATCTATTCATTGGAATCTTTGAGCTTATTCTACGGTGGATATGGCGCATGTCTCGGACATGACTCCCTTAATTTAATTTAATTTAATTTATTTCGGATATATAAACGGCTCCTTAATTGTAGAGCTAAATCGGTTGAAAGGACTCGGCTGCTATTTATAGCTGTCGACCACCCTATTCACGCCAATGGGAGGACGCTAGCATGTTGTAAGTAGTTTTAGAATTGCAACACGTGCGACGGGTCACTCGCAGATTTGCATTTGATGTGTAAACACAGATAGTTATTTCTTCCCCCTTGCTGAAGATCCAAGATTTGACTACTGTGACTTTACGGATTATTGGTGAAATATATTTCTTTAATGAATTATATACAAGGAGGATTAATCATTTTTTAAAAGGTAATATTTGAAGCTCTAGTTAAACTTTAATTAGCTACCTACCTAGCTATGTGTGATTACACACTTTACAAATTGTCCCCTGTGATTGTTTCATGTGTTTATTTTAAATATATATATATGTCAATCAATTTCTAGTTGATATATATATATATATATATGTAAGTATGTTTTGAAACAGTGAGCAGGTTTGAAATTAGAAAATAGAATAGCTTTCACCGTATATTTGACTAAAGAAATGTTAGTCTGATAATGGGGTTTAGAACCCTCAGATAAATGGAAAAAGATGAGTATTGACGTACATGTACGTCAATACTCATCTTTTTCCATTTATCTGAGGGTTATGAATCCCATTATCAGACTAAAATTTCTTTAGTCAAAAATACGGTGAAATATATATATATATATATTACAAATAAAGATTCAGCGAGAATCGCATTTTCGGCGGACAGGAAAAAGCGAAGCGAAACGCAAAAATCAGAAATGATACTGGCAAAGTGCTCAATAGTTAAAAACCAGAGCTAAACAATGTGTTAAGAAGCCATACAAAACTGAAAAGGTGGTTCAGAAGGCATTAACCACCCAAGCCCAAAACCAAATCAAGCTAAACAGGTCAAAACAAAATAAATGATTAAAAATAAATGACAATCAGACCTGGACTCCCGGAATTGCTGTTAAAAAAAAAATATATATATATATATATACCTAAGTTTATCCCGGGTTAACAGTAACCACAGTAACTCAGGTACTCAATACATAGTAGAGTATAAATATTTGATATAGAAATGGCTTTTACAGGACTAGAACTGTTTCATTCGAATGAAGCAGTTCTAGTCCTGTAGAATCCGTTTATATATTAAATATATATATATATATATATATATATATATATATATATATATATATATATATATATATATATATATATATATATATATATATATATTGGTAAACGGAATAGAAAATGGTGACAAACAAATTGTTCACAGTGAAAAATAGTTTAATTAGGAATAAGTGAGAATTAGTAAGAGTATTGGTTAGTATTCAGTTTTGGTTTTAAGTTTTACCGGTTGCGCATTTCTCTCTCTCTCTCTCTCTCTCTCTCTCTCTCTCTATATATATATATATATATATATATATATATATATATATATCCCTTACTTTTTCTCTGGAGATAATCAGACCCTGAAAAAGATGGTCTGTATCATGTTTTAAATGCTCGAGATACGACATCAGATTTTAGAACGGCAGCCCTACGACAACACAGGGAGTTCAAGGCCCGTGGATGGTCTGTCTATTCATATGGAATATTTTCACCATCGAAGACTAAAAAACGCAAATTGCTTTCTTTAATAAAAAAACACGAAGAGTGAGTGTAGAAGAAGGAAGAGCTGGAGGCAGAGTAGATGTTATGATATTAATATCCTTCCTACTATGAATCATATCCAGTTATTAATTAATTTATTTATAATAATAATGATGATGATGATAATAATAATAATAATAATAATAGCCGTAAAAATATTTAAAAATAATAAAGTGCGTTGCTTTATATTTTAAAATGTAAAACATGTTAACCTCTTAATTTCAGTATATTATGAGTCACAAGTGTGTCTGCCTGTCTTCATCGTACTAACATCAATCTCGACCTTCAAAATATTATATGAATTCGGAAGTAAAATATACATACGTAACATACGCCCATATATATATATATATATATATATATATAGGAAAAGGTATGACCCCGAGCGCAGAGTTCAAGCCCACTCTACTACCCTAAGTATTGAGTACTCTGGTGCGTTATGGTTCACCTGATTCCTTACCACATTTCCCTCGTTATATATATATATCGGTAGAGAGTCGGACGCCATGCTTTCCAGCATAGTTACGGCCCTTTACGGTCTGAGTTCAAATCCCGCTGAGGTTGACTTTGCCTTTCATCCTTACGGGGTCGATAAAATAAAGTACCAGTAATACACTGGGTAATTGCTGGTCTTGTGCCTAAAGTAGAAACAATTATATATATATATATATTCCATCCCGCCCGTCTCTTCAATCTATCTTATTTCTCATTCTTTCTTTTGATGAAGGACTAGCGTCCGAGACGTTAAGACCCTCTTCCTGAAAGCGTTAACCTATTATATTCCTTCCATATATTGTACCGATTGTGTTGTTATTTCTTTTTACCTTTCACACACACACACACACACACACACACACACACACATATATATATATAATTGAAATGACTGCTATGGGACTGGTGCTGTTTCATTCATTTTAAATCACCAGGAAAATCCAAATAATTTCAATGAAATGAAACTACTTGTTCTTCAGAAGTCATTTCTATCTGTGTGTGTACCTTTTCTACTTAATCTATTTAACTATAGTATTTTTGTTCCTCAACGGAAAGCCATTCTATATACATACATATATAAAAAAAATTGGGTTTGGGGCAACTGATCCCTGTG
>OZ024748.1:19358532-19361032 GCA_964016885.1 Eledone cirrhosa
GGATACCGCCAAAACTAATACACCCGCAGGTCATTGAACTCTGACAAGTGCGAAGAACTCAATTGGATATGTAAAATATATATATATATATAGAATTCACAGGGATCAAAGCTATGTTCAAACTATTTATTAGCTTACAATTGTTTCATCCAAACCGAGGCTTGGAGTCTTCGGAGAATATTTCAATGTTTGTATACATACATGACCTCCTTTCCAACGCAAGAGAGATACAGATACATATGTATATATTGATGTACAGTGGGGTGACATATTATATTATTTCTGAATGGTAATTTAAATTCAAAAATTAAAATCATATTAAAACAGAATTAAAGCAAAATTAAAATTAAAATACAACATCAATGCAAGTTTAAAATACAATCGGCAGTTAACGTAGATAATTGTTTCTACTTTAGGCACAAGGCCAGCAATTACCCAGTGCATTACTGGTACTTTTATTTTATCGACCCCGTTAGGGTGAAAGGCAAAGTCAACCTCGGCGGGATTTGAACTCAGATCATAAAGGGACGTAACTATGCTGGAAAGCATGGCGTCCGACCCTCCACCGATACTGCCAATCCACCACCCTCGGTGTTAACGTAGATAATGGAAGAGGATAGTTTGGATGAAACAATTGTAAGCTAATAAATGCTTTGAACATAGCTTTAATTCCTGTGAATTCTATATAACTGCTCTGTAGAACAACTGATGTTATTACATTGAGCTATTTATCTTACTGGTAATAAGGTAGTAATAAATTACTGTCTTTCACTGTTTAGGGTTTAAAATATATATAACTATAAAAAGTTTTAGTATATACATAACCATAAATAGTATCCTTAACACTATATATATATATATATATATATATATATATATATATATATATATATATATATGCATGTACATATATATATATAAATAAATAAATATATATATATACATATATATATGCATATGTATAAATATATGCATATATATTTGTGTGTGTTTGTGTGTACATATATATATATATATATATATATATATATATATATAAACGAATAGAGGTGTAAGACACAAGTTGTGATATATTGGTAAAAGGAAAAGAAAATGCTGACAAATTGTTCCCAGTGAAAAATAGTTTAATTAGGAATAAGTAAAAGTTAGTAATAAGTATTGGTTAGTATTCAGTTTTGGTTTTAAGTTTTTACCGGTTGCGCATTTCTAATGCTTTTCAAAAATATTTAGAGATAGAGCGCCCGTGATGTTTGCTCTAATCATCATGAGAGCAAACATCACGGGCGCTCTATCTCAAAATTATTTTTGAAAACCATTAGAAATGCGCAACCTGTAAAAGCTTAAAACCAAAACTGAATACTAACCAATACTTATTACTAATTTTTACTTATTCTTAATTAAACTATTTTTCACTGGGAACAATTTGTCAGCATTTTCTTTTCCTTTTACCAATATATATATATATATATATATATATATATATATATATATATATATATATTACGTCTTCCAAGTTATGTATGCAAGTGTGTATAAGTATGCAGGTATGTATAATTATGTATATATATATATATATATATATATATATATATATATATATATATATATATATATATATATATATATATATGTGTGTGTATATACATATACATAATTATACATACCTACATACTTATACACACTTGCATACATAACTTGGAAGACGTAATAGAGTAATATATACGAATAAATAAATAAATATATATATATATGTGTGTGTTTGTGTGTTTATATATATATGTGTGAGTGTTTGTGTATATATATGTGTGTGTTTCTATCTATATATATATATATATGTGTGTGTGTGTGTGTGTTTTTTTTTCTGTATATATATGTGTGTGTGTTTTTGTGTATATATATATATATATATATATATATATATATATATATATATACATACATATGTGTATGTATGTGTATTTGTGTATATATATTATACAGGGTGTTACTAAAGTATGTCACATTCTAAGAACTCATATACCAGGAACTACAAACGGTAGCAAGATGAAACTCGTGCCATTTAAAAGCTGAAAACGTGAGGTTTCCTGGCTGAGAGATGGATCAGACGTTCCGGAAGAACTGATCTCATGCTCCCGTCATGGTACCCTGGGTTTCCAGACCTCACGCCATGTAAATTCTGCCTCTGTGGGTATGTAAAAGACCTGGTGTACGTACCACTCCTTCCCCAAAACGTGGATGACCTGAAGACTAGAATAACTGATGTCTTGGCCACCATCGACAACGCTATGCCAGGTGGAGTTTGGGAAGAAATGGACTATCGTTTGGATGTGTTTCGTATAACCCGCGGCATGCACATTGAACACATCTAAAAAAGTTTAATAATAAATTAATTTCTTGCACTTTTATCTTCAACATTTCGTACAGAAATTTGAACATATTTTGCTTTCAGGAAACGTGTTTTGATATGCTCTGTAGTTACTAAGATATAAAGTGTAATATG
>OZ024748.1:19366032-19371032 GCA_964016885.1 Eledone cirrhosa
CACGTGCAGCAACACAACAACACAAACTGTGGGTTCAAGTATGGCGCCTTGTTACTTCAACAGCAATAACGACAACAACAATAATAACATAAATGACTATAACGGCAAAAACAACAATATAATCAACAACAAAAACAACAATGACAACCACATCAACGAGAAGAACAACGATATCAATGACAACATCAAAAGCAACAATAATCACAATGTCAAAAACAAAAACAGCAACAACATAATCAATAACAGCAACAACAACAACAACAGCAAAAACAGCAACAACAGCATAATCAATAACAGCAACAACAACAACAGCAACAACAACGAACAGCAAAGAAAGCAACAATAATTACGTCAAAAACAAAAGCAGTAGCAGCAACAACAACAGCAACAATAACAACAACGAAAACAACGATAAGCACAACGTCAAAAAACAACAACAACAACAACAACATAATCAACAACAACAAAAGCAACAACAACATCAAAAACAACAACAACAACAACAACAACGACGACAACGACGACAGTAACCACAACGACAACGTCAAAAACAACAACAATATCAACAACAGCAACAACAACAGAGAAAGCGACACTTCACATTAAAATCACAACAAAAAACCAAAAATGTCATCAACAACGACAACAACAACAACAACAACAACAACAACTGCAACAACAACGACAACAACGACAACGACAACAACAACAACTACAACAACAAGTTGTGAACTAACAATTAAAACATGTGTAAGGACTCGAAGAGGAACAAGAATACTGACAATATGAGAACATATCAAATAAATAATAAAAACAACAACTAAAATATTATTACAACATTGACAACATCAAGAATATCGCCACTAACATCTCACTCAACCTATCTATCGGTTTTCCTCTGTACAGTGGCTATGGTGAAAGAAGTTATATGGTGGACGAGATTGAGAGGACTGAGAAGATGCCTTTCTCTCCGGACAACAACTCATTCCCTTCTTTACATACCACTTTAGAAGGAGAATCAGAGTGGAGAAAGAGGCACTGCACCCCAGTAAATTTACTGAAAGGTGGGGGAATGTGGAAAAAAATGGCCCGAGTGATTGGGCCTTCTCTGTATATAAACCTGTAGGTTGAAGAAGGGAGCAAAAGGAACAAAGGAGCACCTGCACAACACGCTCCTGAAGTTGAGGGTTGTTCTATCGACGGGGTAATAAACAACCCATTTGTGAAGCCTGCCCCCCTATTGGGGATTTCGATTGTTATAATTGTTTGTTTTATATTTTTACACGATTGTATGTAAAATCCCCGGCATGTCTTTGTCTTGTCCCCCTTTCTTGTGCGCCTTTGTGGCTAATAAAGAAATCTATCTATCTATCTATCTATCTATCTATCTATCTATCTATCTATCTATCTATCTGTCGATCTATCTCTCACTCACTCTCTCTCTCTCTCTCTTTCTATCTCTAGATCTCTATCTTTCTATCTATCCATCTTATCTCCTTATAATATATAACCAGCAATTTCAGTTTGTCTGTCTGTCCGACAGTGGAAACACGTGCGCGCGTGCGAATGTTTTTTGCGCACGCGTAGAGAGAGAGTGAGAGTGAAAGAAAGAGACAGACTACCTGAGGGGGATAGCGGGAGGGAGAGAGGGGGAAATTGAGGAGTGCTACAGAAACATATATACATTTCTGTGTGTGTGTAATATATATATATATACACACACAGAAATATATATATACACACACAGAAATATATATACATTTCTGTGTGTGTAATATATATATATATACACACAGAAATAGATATACATTTCTGTGTGTGTAATATATATATATATACACACACAGAAATATATATACATTTCTGTGTGTGTAATATATATATATACTAGATTTGCGAGCAGAAAACCGCCCACCGGGTGGATTTCTGCTAGTCTATATATCTTAAACAGAGAATGTCTGTCTGTCTGTCTGCCTGTCTGTCTTACTCCCTAAAACTCGAGAACCACCTAAGCGATTGTTTTCAAACTTTACACATGTAATACTTATCGTCCTGTGAGTGTTTTGAGCAAAAATTATTTCAAATTTTCAATGCCCCAGGGACCGCATTAGGCGATTTAGCGATCTCTCTATAATTCTTAGTCTGTCATTTTAGATAGATACATAGCTACGACGTCGCGCCCTTATAATATCTGTCTGCATGTCTGCTGTCTGCATTACGACATTATGACACTATCTGTGTGTGTGTATATATGTATATATATAGTGTGTATATATATATATAGGGTGTAACGTTTTTCGAAATATTTACTTCTGGGTTTACAGATTGATTTTTTTTAGTTTCAGAAGATCCCGTTAAGGGTGAAAGCAGCGATTCTTTGCTTAAACTTTAATCTGACATTTTAATATATATATATATATATATATATATATATATATATATATAATTTAAGATCAAAAGATGGTTAAAAGAGTTCCAAGTATTTTATCATGCGCATTTCAAAAACAAATATCATCATGGGATGATGTCTGGGTTCTCATCAGATAAAATAGGGATACATGATATGAAGCTTTAAAAACACTTGTGAATAGTGAAGTGTTAAATCAACATATACTTGGAACTCTTTTAACCATCTTTTGATCTTATATTATTTATACTCCACTCCTACAAACTGTAGAGTGCTACTTATCCGATATTTGCATTGCCTTGTTGTGCTACAATAAAACTCACCTCCTACATATATATATATATATATATATATATATATATATATATATATATATCAGTTATAAAAATATTTTGCTTGTTGTATCCCAACAAATTAAATATAACCTCTACATATATATATATATATTTACATGTAAAGTTATATTTAAAATTGTTGGGTTACAACTAGTAAATATTTATAACTGATATATGAAGCTCTTCGCTTTATCTATTTTTCCATCTCTCTATTTTGTCCCATGCATTTCTTCTTTTTCTTTTTCTTCTTTTTCTTCCTTTTCTTCGTTTTGTCTTTCTTTCTTTCTTATTTCCCTCTTTTCTCTCTCTCTTTCTTTCTCTCTGTATTTTCACTGCTAGAGTAAACCTCTTCAAATGAAGTTGATGTTTATTACGGTATGTCGAATATATTTATCTATAAAACTGTTTATATTGTATTTTGTCTGATGAAGGCATAGCATATTGTTAATATGATATCCCCGAAATATATATAATGAAATAAATATGGTTTTATAAATATAGTTTTCCATTTATTTAATATTGTATATATATATTTATATATTTGTGTACAGAAATAAATACAAAATATAATCAAACGTATTTCTTTCACAACAAATTATTGGAGTAAATATACAATATATTAACAAATGGAAACTATATTTATAAAACCATATTTATTTCATTATACATATTTCAAGGGCTACCAAGGTAGATTATGGTGCGCTTTCATCAGATAAAATATAATACAGACTAGTTTTATAAATAAATATTGACATACCCTGAAAAAATGCAACCTTACCGGTTGGAACTTCCTGGCTAGTGGAGATATTAGATTTATTGTTGAATTTAGTATGCAAATTACTGTCGGAAAGGTTTAAATAACAGTATATTTAAATTAAACCGTTAGAAGAAGGAAAAAAGAAAGAGAAAGATAAAAGAAATAGTTTATATATATTTTTGCCAGTGGGAGAGAGTAGACCCACTGGCAAAAATATATATAAACTATTCCTTTTATCTTTCTCTTTCTTTTTTCCTTCTTCTAACGGTTTAATTTAAATATACTGTTATTTAAACCTTTCCGACACTAATTTGCATACTAATTCAACAATAAATCTAATATCTCTACCAGCCAGGAAGTTCCAACCGGTAAGGTTGCATTTTTTCAGGGTATGTCAATATTTATTTATAAAACTAATCTGTATTATATTTTATCTGATGAAAGCGCACCATAATCTACCTTGGTGGCCCTTGAAATATGTATAATGAAATAAATATGGTTTTATAAATATAGTTTCCATTTGTTAATATATTATATATTTATATATATGTATTTATATATAGTGGTATATCACTGGAAGTAATATCCGTAGTAGGAAAGCACTTAGTCCATCGGACGAGTTAGGTAGAAGTGTCGCCTTCCTGTTCCGTATAACCATGTCCATTACGATCTGAGGATCCGGTAAGGTGAAACAATTGGTTCTCGGTATGGTGAACTAACTGTTGTGTAACCACTTCTATATATATATATATATATATATATATATATATATATATATATATACTACTTAATATACATGACAACTAAGCATATTTTGTTATGTAATTAATCGTAGCAGGTTAATATCTACACTTTACTTTCCTATTAATATAGCGTACTGAGAGCATTCAACTGAACTCGTAACAGCTACTCGTATATATATATATTTATATATATATACATATACATATATGATAAATTTGTATCAATTTCTCTCTCTCTCTCCCTCTCTCTCTCTCTCTCCCCCCCTCCTCTCTCTCTCTCTCTCTCTCTCTCTCTCACTCTCTCTCCTCTCTCTCTCTCTCTCTCTCTCTCTCTCTCTCTCTCTCTCTCTCTCTCTCTATTATATATATATATATAAATATATATAATATATATAATATAATATAATAATATATAATATAAGGTTGTCGATTTCACAGAGGTTTCTGAGCGTTAGATGTTTGTTCCGGGTCTTTGCGTTGTGAATTCACATCCCTATGATATTATAGCTGGAACAAAAACAACAACAACAACAATACCACCACCAACAACAACAACACCACCACCAACAACAACAACACCACCACCACCACTACCACCAACAACAACAACACCACCACCACCAACAACACCACCACCACCACCACTACCACCACCAACAACAACAACACCACCACCACCAACAACAACAACAACACCACCACCATCAACAACAACAACACCACCACCATCAACAACAACAACACCACCACCACCAACA
>OZ024748.1:19376032-19383532 GCA_964016885.1 Eledone cirrhosa
GCGAAACTAATCAGGGTCATTCTAAAAGAAATGATAATAACAATAACAACAGCAATAATAATAATAATAATAATAATAATAATTGTTTCTACTTTTGGCACAAGGCCAGCAATTAACTCAGTGTATTACTGGTACTTTATTTTATCGACCCTCGAAGGATGAAAGGCAAAGTTAACCTCGGCGGGATTTGAATTCAGATCATAAAGAGAGGTAACTCTATGCTTCAAAGCATGGCGCCCGACCCTCTACCGATACCGCCAAATAATAATAGTACCTTCTTTGAGAAAACTGAATTCAGAGATCCACAGACATGGAACTGGTTGAAAAGAGGAGACCTTAAAAAGGCTACAGAAGGAATGCTAATGGCTGCGCAAGAGCAGGCCCTCAAAACGAAGTGGTTGAAACACCATATTTATAAGGAGGAGGATAGCCCACTGTGCAGGATCTGTGGAGAGAGAGGGGAGACTGTGGCTCACATTGTATCCGAGTGTAAACACCTAGCCCAGACTCACTATAAAGGCTGGAGGCATGATGTGATGGGCAGGCTGATCCACTGGCATCTATGCAAAGTAAACAATTTACCACATTCTGAGAAGTGGTATGAGCATAAGCCAGAGTCGGTGATAGAAAACGATCAGGTGAAGGTGCTGTATGATTTTAGGATACAGACGGACAAGAAACTGGAACACAATAGACCTGACCTAGTGGTTTTGGACAAGGAAAAAAGATCGTGCCTGATTGTGGATGTGGCCTGCCCATTCGACACGAGAGTGCAAGAGAAGGAGAGGGAGAAAATTAACCGATACCAGGACTTAAAGTGGGAGGTAAAAAGGATTTGGAACTGCCATGAAGTTAAAGTGGTCCCGATTGCCATAGGCGCACTAGATACTATCTCAAAAAGTTTCCAAGGATGGTTAAAGAAAATTGGCTCCGCCACACTTTTTGGAACACTTCAAAAGGCATGCTTGCTGGGAACAACAAGAACCCTCCGATACGTCCTGAATATCTGAGGCTGCAGGTAGTGGCTTGATATTCATTTCAACAAACCTTCCAGTTAACTAACATCAATGACTGAGACTCAAAGAACAATAATAATAATAATAATAATAATAATAATAGAGGAGTGTGTTCAGATCGAGAAAAACAACCTGCACAAATATGTGACTGACAGTAGGGAGCCAATGCTCAAAATTGTACTGAAGGAGAAGAGAATAGACCAGGGGATGTCCAAGAAGGAAATAACAACAAGGAGGAAGAGCAACCTTCAAGAAAAATCCCTTCATAGTATTTTCTTTAAGGAAACGGAATTTAGAGATCCACAGACATGGAACTGGTTAAAAAGAGGAAACCTTAAAAAGCTACAGAAGGAATGCTAATGGCTGCGCAAGAACAAGCCCTCAGAACGAAGTGGGTGAAACACCATATTGACAAGGAGGAGGCTAGCCCACTGTGTAGGATCTGTGGAGAGAGGAGACTATGGCTCACATTGTATCCGAGTGTAAACACCTAGCCCAGACTCACCATAAAGGCTGGAGACATGATGTGATGGGCAGGGTGATCCACTGGCACCTATGCAAAGTAAACAATTTACCACATTCTGAGAAGTGGTATGAGCATAAGCCAGAGTCAGTGATAGAAAACGATCAGGTGAAGGTGCTATGGGATTTTAGGATACAGACGGACAAGAAATTAGAACACAATAGGCCTGACCTAGTGGTTTTGGACAAGGAAAAAAGATCGTGCCTGATTGTAGATGTAGCCTGCCATTTGACACGAGAGTGCAAGAAAAGGAGAGGGAGAAAATTAACCAATACCAGGACTTAAAGTGGGAGTTAAAAAGGATTTGGAACTGCCATGAAATCAAGGTCGTCCCGATTGTCATAGTCGCACTAGGTACTATCTCAAAGAGTTTCCAAGGATGGTTAGAGAAGATTAGCCCAGCTCCGCTTTTTGGAACACTTCAAAAGGCATGCTTGCTGGGAACAGCAAGAACCCTCCGATACGTCCTGAATGTCTGAGGCTGCAGGTAGCAGCTTGATATTCATTTCAACAAACCTTCCAGTTAATGACTGAGACTCAAAGAACAATAATGATAATAATGATGATAATTGTCTCTACTTTTGTCACAAGGCCAGCAATTAACAGTACATTACTGGTACTTTACTTTATCGATCCTGTAAGGTTGAAAGGCAAAGCTAACCTCGGTAGGATTTGAACTCCAAACGTACTGCCTATCCACCGCCCTTAATAATAATAGTAATAATAATAATAATTGTTTCTACTTTTGGCACAAGACCAGCAATCATACCAGTGTATTACTGGTACTTTATTCTATCGACTCCGTAAGGCTGAAAGGCAAAGTTAACCTCGGTGGGACTTGAACTCTGAACGTAAAGGGACGTAACTCTCTGCTGAAAACCATGGCGTCAGACCCTTACCGATACTGCCAACCCACCGTTCTAGTATAGGCACAAGGCCAGTAATTTGGGAGGAGTGGAGGTCGATTAAATCGACCCCAGTACGTAACTGGTACTTTATTTTATCGACCCTGTAAGGATGAAAGGCAAAGTTAATCTCGGCGGGATTTGAACTCATACCGTAAAGGGCCGTAACTCTATGTTGCAAAGCATGTTTTCCAATACTCTTCCGATTACTGCCAATCTAATTCCTAAAATTGTTTTCCAGTTGTTCGAGCAACGGTACTGCCTGCTCCTGAAATTAAGATGCAAGTGACTGCGTTTTCCACAGACATGTGTATCCTTGGTGTAGTTCTCAGGAAGATTCAGTGTTGCACACTGTGTGACAAATGGCTGGATATTTAAATATGAGGCACAACCCATCTTTGCCAACTGAGTGAAGTGAAGCAACCTTAAATACAGTGTCTTGTTCAAGGACGCATCTCGAGGTTGGGAATGGAATTCAGGGTTTAGAAACGTAAGCCGAATCTCATAATCAGTGAGTTATGTACCTTCACAGTGTAATCTATATCTGCCAATGACGAAACTCCGGCAGTATCACATAACTGCAGCAGAATATGTTGTTAAGTTCTCGGTAGATCTAGGTTGTTGTTTTAGATTAAAAATAATCTTTCTATTCGATGTTCTTGGTAGGAGGTCTAAGAAATCTAAGACTTCAAATATTTCAGAAAGCTGATTAGAACAATATTAATGAATAGAGCCTCTCTGTAATCACTTGATCAGCAAGAAAGTACATTTAAATCTCCCACCAACCATGCCATACTCTACCGTCGTAAATAAACATTCGATTATGTACTTGAAGATTCATAATTCCTTTTAAAAAAAAATGAAAAAAAAAAATAGATTTACAAGATTGCCCCAGCATGGCCTCAGCCGGATGACTGAAACAGGTAAAAGAGTAAAAGAGTAAAGATTGTGACGACTTGAATGGATTTAATTTGAAAAAAACAACAACAAAAACACCAAGGTCTTTTCTCTATTCTTCCAAATTTTCCAAAAAAGGAGACAAGAGAGATTGTTCCAATTACAGAGGGATCTCCTTGTTAAGCCTCTCAAGTAAAGTCTATGCTAAGTGTCTGGCAAAGAGATGCAGAGAGATTGTCGGGTTCAAGCTAGCTGATGAACAGAAAATATAAAGCTATTTTAATATATTGAGCCGTCAAGTATAAAAATTGTAGAAATTTGTTTTTGTTTTACAAATTTCTACAAATTTCATACTTGACGACCCAATATAACTAGAGTAAAGATTGTCACCACGAAGTTTAGCCAACCTAATCTTACTTGTACTATGGAATATGTTTTACTTAGTCCGGATAAGAGTATGGTCCGGTTAAGAGTATACTATTTTCCATTCCCGAGGGTATACTCTTAAGCGGACTCGACTGTATAAGTCATATATACTTTGGCTGGGGATGAGTAAATCAATAAAAACTAGCCCCAGATCAGGTAATTGTAGTGAATCATTGGATTGCTTCTTATTATTCTTCGATATTCCATTGTAATCCTTAAATATATATACTGTATGTATTTAACTGTGTTGTAGGTCGAGTAATTGTTTTTCATAATAAATATAGACTATATATAAATATATATTTATACTATACATTTAAACATTTAATAGTATTGTCACTCTAGTTATTGTCATAAATAAATTGTATTGGTTACCGTGCTGGACATACCTATAAATATATTTTTATTTTATCATTAGTTTTCATTCTTTAGTACTAAATCACCAAACATTATATACACACATACACACACACACGCACACATATATACATATACATACAATCATACATACAAATATATATATATATATATAAGCAATGAGTTATTTATTTTGTTGGTTATTCAACAAATTTAGTTTATAACAGATTCGAAGCACTCTACAATATTCTTCTGGAATATAATATCAATAATTAAAACCATATTTATTTTATATATATATATATGTCAAGGGTACCAACATTTTCAAACAAAACTTATATTTTATATTTTATGTGATGAGGGCGTACCAAAAATTTTGGAACCCTTGAAATATATATAATAAAATAAATAAGGTTTTATAAAGATAGCTTCCATTTATTAATATTATATATATATATATATATATTTATTAAAATAACAGATTAAAGTTTAAGCAAAGAATCGCTGCTTTCAGCGATTCTTTGCTTAAACTTTAATCTGTTATTTTAATAAATATTTGCTCTACGGTTCTTATATATTTGATATATATTTATCCTTGTCGAGCCCTCTTTGGATTTTAGTCTTCAAATTTATTATTATTTAGATATATATATTTATATATACGCACAAGTTATCCCAAAGAATTAATACACACTTATAATATATAATTTATTCCTAATCATGAACTTTAATTTAAAAATAATTATTTCTACTTTTGGCACAAGGCCACCCATTAACCAATGCATTACTGGTACTTTATTTTATCGACCCCGTAATGATGAAAGGCAAAGTTAACTTCGGTGGGATTTGAACTCAGATCATAAAGGGCCGTAACTCTATGCTGCAAAGCATGTTGTCCGATGCTCTACCGACTCTGCCAATCCACCGCCCTTAAATAACGTTTCTACTTTTGTCACAAGGCCAACGATTACCTCAGTGCATTACTGGTACTTTATTTTGTAGTTATTAAATCTTTTTTTCCCGAATTTGTTTCACGAATGGCCTCCAATATTTTATATAGCTTAGGGCCTCAGCTGGTTAAAAGTCCGGCCCTGGCTACATAAAATAAACCGTTCCTTTATCGCCATTCTTCATGTGTACAATCTTTGGGGTTACGTTTACAACGACACACGTTGGAAAGGAAGGAGGTCGTAAGTCGGGGAGTATCTATATTTAGTTTTGAACGTATCTTAAAGACAACATAAGCCATGTGTAGACAAATAATAACAACAAGAATCGGAAGATAGCATAAAAGCTCACGTTCTTGGAAATATATTTTCTGCAAAATCAAATCATTACTAATTAGTTTAGAAATGATTAGAATAGCTTTAATTAGCATGGAACATATATATTTATATAATTAATTAAATAAAATCACTAACGTTTCTTTCAATTCATTTAGTAATCAGAATTTAGATTGGTCAATATGTTCATTGATAATTAACACGTAATTATACTGATTTGCATATCAAGCAACTCATTGTAAGTAAGGAAGACAACAAAATTATAAAAATAGATGGATTTATTGTTTAACACAGTAAGGAGTTTGATTTCACGAAAATATAGCATGTCATTTTTTAGAATATACTACATATACACATATAATCGCGCTCACACATAGACGCAGAGATTTATATATATATATATATATATATATATATATATATATATATATATATATATATATATATATATATATATATATATATACAAATATTCATACATGCATGCATACATCTCTCTCTCTCTCTCTCTTTTTCTATTATCTCCCCGCCTCTCTCTTTATATATATATATATATATATATATATATATATATATATATATATATATATATATATATATAGTGGTTGTTTTCAAGTTTCACTGATATTGCTTCTGAAATCAATGTTTGCTCAGATGTACTCTCTCTCTATATATAGTATAGATTTATAAATTCGGTATAGGTAAGTGATGGGAGTTTGAAGTAGTAAACATAATCATAAAGGAAGGGAGAGGGAGTGAGAGAATTTGAGGTATGTTTTGTTATATGTGAGAAATAAACAGAAGGAGAGCGGAGGAAAGGGAGGTAATATTTATTACATGCTTAATCAGCAAATTATTTGTGAAGCATCGTGGCTTCAAAGTCAGGGTTTTCAGCTCGCAATTGTAAGATCATGAACTAGACAGCGTATTGTGTACTTTAGCAAGACACTTCAATTCACGCCGATCCAGATCATTCTGGATGAGCTGGCAAAAATTAAAATTGTACCTGCAATTAAAGGGGGTCAGCCTCTTTGTGAAATATTATTTAACGCTGAATCTCCACGAGGAGTTTTTTTTTGTTTACTTTTCACCCTCACCACATACACACACACACACATATATATATGGTGCTCCAGCATGGCCACAGCCGGATGGCTGGAACAGGTAAAAGAGTAAAAGAGTATATATATGTGTGTGTGTGTGTGTGTGTGTGTGTGTGTGTGTGTGTGTGTGTGTGTGTGTGTGTGTAAGTAAAAGGTAAACAGAAATTACAACACAATCGGTACAATATATGGAAGGAATATATTAGTTTAATGCTTGAAATAGCAGGAAGAGGGTATATATATATATATATATATATACACGCTCTCAATACACATACGCACAGACATATATATATATATATGTATACACTCTCTCTTTAACACACACATGCACACAGACATATATATATATATATACGGAGGATGTGTTTCGCACCTGTCCGACAGACAACCTTTACCCCGGAAAAAAACCCCCAGTTGATGGATGTGAATCCGAAATATATAGGGACTATTAAATCTCTCCCAAGGTAACTCTCTCTTGTGTTGTTATTTTTATTTTAACCTTTATACTCTTCCCTTCTTTCTTCTACACATTTACACATCTTTACACACCACGCATCTCAACGTACACCCACTTACATCTCTCTCTCCACCACCGGATCTTGTTACCCGGAGATTTACCCATTTGCATTGTCGAGGCTTCCAAACGACTTAAAGATATTTATTAATTATTCCACAATGCTTCAAGCAAACTTCAATACTCTCTTATATATATATATGTGTGTGTGTGTGTGTGTGTGTGTGTGTGTGTGTGTGTGTGTGTGTGTGTGTGTGTGTCTGTGTGAATATATATATATATATATAAAGTACGAGCAGAAGCTATGTATGGACAAATAGATGTTATTTGCTGAGGGTCGATGAGTCTGTTAAGAGAAAGATAGGGGGGGGGGGGTAGTAGCAATGCAGACGATTTTTTAATTAATGTTTCCATTTAGCATTTAATAATTTACTGTTTAATCATTTCTAAATTATTGTGTTAATGTCTGTGAG
>OZ024748.1:19398532-19401032 GCA_964016885.1 Eledone cirrhosa
AGGCACAAGGCCAATGGTTTGAGTGGTGGGGAGAAGAAAGTTGATTAAATCAACCCCCAGTACATTACTGGTATTTTATTTTATCGATTCCGTAAGAATGAAAGGCAAAGCTTACCTCGGCGAGTTATATATAATATGATATGATATGTATGTATACATGTATGTATGCATGTATATATATGTATGTATGCATGTATATATATATATATATATATATATATATATATATATATATATATATATATATATATATATATATATATATATATATATGTATGTATATGTATGTATGTATATATGTATTTATGTATATATATATGTATGTATGCATGTATATATATATATATATATATATATATATATATATATATATATATATATGTATGCATGTATATATATATATATATATATATATATATATATATATATATATATGCATGAATGTATGCATATACGTATGTATTTATGTATGTATATAAGTATTGTTGTATGTATGTATGTATGAATGTATGCCTATATGTATGTATTTATGTATGTAGGTATATATGTATGTATGTACGTATAAATGTATGAATGTATGAATATATGTATGTATTTATGTATGTATGTATATATGTACGTATAAATGTATGTATGTATGCATATATATATGTACGTATGTATGTAGGTATGCACATATATATGTATGTATGCATGTATATATGGACACATAACACCTGATGAAGTCGTAGTGGTACTGTGTTAACATACAGCGTGTATGGCAGAACCCATTCCTTCTCCAGATAACAAACAATTAAGAAGAACATACGATTCTCCAATAACTTGCTATATTCTTCTTACTAATTACTTTATTGTATTTCACCTTGTGGACAGAGTTTAGTATTGGCGGCAAGTTAATTAATTCACCAGCAATATAGTAGGTGATCATGTGATTAATTAGAAATGGTTTAATTCATTTTAATTGACGATTTCATTAACCCATTTAAGTTTATATTCTTGGTCGTAAATTCATAAATCTTTCTTGAACTCATACACACATATGTAGGCACACACACACGCACACACACACACACACACACAACCCCCCCCCCCCCATATATATATATATATTTACATATTCAGGCGCAGATACAGACAGATATACTGAGGCAATTTCACATGGTCGTAAACTTCTCAGCTAGTTAGCTTTCTTTCATTCACTCCTTCTCTCTCTCTCTCTCTCTTTCTCTCTCTCTCTCTCTCCCTCTCTCTCTCTTTCTCAATCTCCTCTGTCTTTATATATATATATATAAACTTACATATATACAGGTAGATGCTTATCCTGATTTCCGTGGCGTAGGGCGACTGCGAGTACAAAACTGCCCCTTTGACAGGATGCCAGACCACTGCAGCTATTACTGTTATTCATTTTCAGCTGAATATACTGGAGTAACGTGAAATGAAGTGTTTTGCTCAAGAATACAATGCACAGCTCAGTCTAGGAATCGAACACATGACATTATAATTGTAATCCAAAACCCTTACCACTAGGGTACACACATCAACTAGCTAGGTATTCCACAGGCATGAGTTAATTTTAGCGTAATTTCCAAGCTGAGTTACTATGCCAGAATGTATGTCAAAGTTCGACTTTTGACTTCGGGCTACATACCATCTAACGGACTTCCTAATAATAACAGTCTTCATAATTTTACCCCCAATACTTGGGTTAACTTGAGACTATGATCCTGTGTAGCTGAACCAAATTCAGAAAGTTGTGGTTGCAAAGAGAACATCTTTACAAGTTAGTTGACCATAGTGTGTCTATCGTTAAGTTAGTCAGTAACTCTGTCTAACTATTGCAACAGCTACCCTACTAAATAATATCTAACTTCCAAAAGTCTTACCACTTTAAGACCTGGTCTAATATCCGCCATATTTACTTAACGTAGTTTATTCATTTCCGCTCAATTAAGACTAATTATATATTTAATAAAAGATTAACTTAATTAGTTCAATTAATAATATATATTTCGTTTCTGACAGATGGAGATTTACTCGATTAATCAAAGCTACGCTTTAACCGTTGACTTCATCCGTGTCAAACTTGTTCAAAATATAAGCTGACCTAAATGGACGTTCGTCGGTTGCAACGATGAGTGCTCCAGTTGTTCGATTAACGGAACAATCTGTTAGTGAAAGTAGCTGAGCATTTCACAGACGTGTGTACGCTTGATGTTATTCTCAGGGAGATTCATCATGACACAGTGTGTGACAAAGCTGGCCATTTGAACTATAGGTACAATTTCTCTTGCATTATATTGCAAGAAGTGTATATATATATATATATATATATATATATATATATATATATATATAGTAATAATAATAAATTTGAAGACTAAAATCCAAAGAGGACTCGATAAGGATATATATATATATATATCAAATATATAAGAACCGTAGAGCAAATATTTATTAAAATAACATATTAAAGTTTAAGGAAAGAATCGCTGCTTTC
>OZ024748.1:19408532-19413532 GCA_964016885.1 Eledone cirrhosa
GGACTCGTCCACTCTCAGCTGTGTTACATTGACCTCACCCCACAGTAAACCTCCCCCCACCCATGCCAGAACTCTGTCAACTAAAAGGTCACCTCTTAAAGACATTAACTACATACATTTACTACTGTATTGTTTTATATTTACTTTATTTATCGATCCTCTTGTTATATTATATAATACAATGTATACTATATATCGTCACTTTTTCGCAACTCAAGTAATAAATCTTCACTGTCTTTCTCCTCTTGCCCCTCTCCTCTCCCTTCTTTTCCCCCTTCTCCTTCTGCCTTCATCGCCTCTCCCTCTCACCCTTTCGCTCCTTCTGTTTCTCTCTCTCCCATTTCGCTCCTCTATCTCCTACTGTTTCTCTCTCTCGCCTTTACTTATTTTCCATAGCATCTTTTTTTTTCTTTCATTCCTCGTCTTCGTTCTTATGTGAAAGTCCCAAATACAGAAATATCTATAATAGCAGTCGATCACTATAGATAATAGTTGAGAAAATTAGGTAAATGACTCTTGTCTCTCCCAGAAATATGATACAATGTATACATACATACATATAAATTATACACACACACACACACATACACACACACACACACACACACACACACATATATATATATATATATATATATATATATATATACATGTATATATAAGTGTATATATATGTATATATATATATGTATAATATCATATTATTGGAGTATATATATATATATATATATATATATATATATATATATGTATATATATATATATATAAGGACAGACACTGGTCTGTTGGAGATGCAGGATATGGCAGCGATAATGAGGGACAGAGACCGCTGGAGAGAACTCGTCCATGGATCTCGGGAATTTTACCCGCCTTAGATAGATAGATAGATATATATATATATATATATATATATATATATATATAATGGAAAAATTTGAACAGGGACAAAACAGAGAGGCAGTAAAACGAATGTTTATTAATTTCACGCTCTGGAGAGTGGGGGAATCTTATACGAAAAAAAACAAGTATATATATATATAAATATATATATATATTTATATATATATATATACGCACATTAATAATATCTTTCGTTTTATATAAAGAATGTTATAACCATTACATTTTTTTTATTGTCCCACCAGTTACACAATGTCAATGTTAATGTACAGCTGTTTCGTTTCAGTTTAGTTTTTCTTCTTCTTCTTCTTCTTCTTCTTCTTCTTCTGCTTTCCTGTTCCTTCTTCTTCTTCTTCTTCTTCTTCTTCTTCTTCTTCTTCTTCTTCTTCTTCTTCTTCTTCTTCTTCTTCTTCTTCTTCTTCTTTCCCGTCCTTTCTTCTTTTTCTTCTTCTTCTTCTTTCCCGTCCTTTCTTCTTTTTCTTCTTCTTCTTCTTCTTCTTCTTCTTCTTCTTCTTCTTCTTCTTCTTTATCCTCTACTACTACTACTACTACTACTACTACTACTACTACTACTACTACTACTACTACCTCTACTACTACTACATCACAGCGAGTCACGGGGAAAAGAGACAACATTTGTATCTGGAAGCCATTATTGTAAACTCTAATTTATAAATTGTATATCTTTGACAATAAACTATCTGCTAAGGTCAATGTAATGCCGCAATGTAAACATCATAGACAACAGACAGACGTAGTTAGCGAAGTTCTGCTTAATTGATCTAACATTGATGTCATTTCTTAATATTGGAGTATTTCCGTCTAGACTCTCCTGTTTCTGTTTCAGAGATACACACACACACATATACACACACACACCGAGCAATACACACAGACAAAAGCAAACACACGCACAAGCACATACGCTCACGTACACACACACGCACATACACAAATACCGAGCAACATACACACACCGAGCAACACACACACAAAAGTAAACACACGCACAAGCACACACACTCACACACACACACACGCACATACAAACACAAACACAAACAAACACACACAAAAGCACACATACTCTCATACACACACAAAAGCAGACACACACACAAACACAAACAAACACACACACACACACGCACACACCGAGCAACACACACAAGCACACACACACACACACACTCACACACACACACACAAGCACACACACACAGAAACACACATACATATATATATTACACGGACGAATGGTTATTCCTTCATTACATTTATTGGTTGTTGACGCGCGTTTCGCTATTGATCAGCTCAAGGTTCGTCTGTATCGATATAGCCTGACTCTGGAATCAAAGGTTTGTAAGACCTCTGTGGTAGTAATGACAGAATGAATATACCATATATATATATATATATATATGAAGGAGGTGAGTTTTATTGTAGAACAATAAAACTATGCATATATCGGATAAGTAGCACTCAACAGTTTATTGGACTGGAGTATATATAAGAAGAAATTAAAAGATGGTTAAAAAAGTTCCATTCATTTTATTATGCGCATTTCAAAAAAAAATATCATCCTGGGACGATATTTGCGTTCTCATCAGATAAAATAAGGTAACAGTTTAAATGTCTCTCTCTCTCTCTTCTTTCTCTTTCTCTCTACTCCTTCCTTCTTAAATTTTTCCTCCGTTATCTTCTTCTTCTTTTTCCTTTTCCTTCCTTTTTTTTCCAATCTTGTATATCCTTTTATATTTATTTATCATATGTTGACTGGACACTTCCTTGTTGACAAGTGTTTTTAGGCATCATATCATGTTACCTCATTTTATCTGATGAGAACGCAAATATCGTCCCAGGATGATACTTGTTTTTGAAATGCGCATAATCAAATGTATGGAACTTTTTTAACCATCTTTTAATTTCTTCAATTATTAATATTAAAATAAATCAGAATACATTTATTATATATCTATATATAAATATATATATATATATAAATATATATAAATATATATATATATATAAATATATATATATATAAATATATATATATATAAATATATATATATATATATAATAAATGTATTCTGAGTTTTTTTTATATTAATAATTGTTTCTACTTTTGGCACAATGCCAGCAATTACCCAGTACATTACTGGTACTTTATTTTATCGACTCCGTAAGGATGAAAGGCAAAGTTAACCTCCACGGGATTTGAACTCAAACCATAAAGGGACGTAACTATGCTAGAAAGCATAATAATATTCGATTTGCAATTATGCAAACAAGCCTCATTTTGAGGCTTGTTTGTCATAATGACTTCACTTGTAGTTCTAAACAATTTGATTTAATTTTATAATATTATGATTTGGTAGATCTAGCAAGTATTTTGTTAACTTTGGTGGGAAGATTTTTAAAGATTCCTGGTTAACTTTCCTGGAGAACTTGCATTCGTCGGTGGCGATTGTCAAACAGATCAAATTGTTTTGCACAAGTCAAGTCATTCTTTTTCTTTTTTTTAAATATACGTAACTGTACCAAGAATTTCACACATTTTCCAATATATATATATATATATATATATATATATATATATATATATATATATATATAGACATAGAATATTCGAAAATATTCTGTATGTTTATAATAAACATTTTGAAGACCTAATCGCTATAGAATAGAATACGTCACGTATTACAATTAGATTCTCGATAAAAGCAAGGGAAGTAATCTACGCGTTTCATTCTTGTTAGAAATCATCAGGACTACATATCCAGTGCTTTTATCGAGAATGACACAGCTAGAGACTTATAGAATACTTAGCTGTGTACAGGAACTGGTTTGAAAGAGCGGTTGCCGGTCCGGCAGAAATTAGAAATTGGAGTAAATGCTCTGAAATAGCGATATATATGTGAATATAGACATAGAATATTCGAAAATATTCTGTATGTTTATAATAAACATTTTGAAGACCTAATCGCTATAGAATAGAATACGTCACGTATTACAATTAGATTCTCGATAAAAGCAAGGGAAGTAATCTACGCGTTTCATTCTTGTTAGAAATCATCAGGACTACATATCCAGTGCTTTTATCGAGAATGACACAGCTAGAGACTTATAGAATACTTAGCTGTGTACAGGAACTGGTTTGAAAGAGCGGTTGCCGGTCCGGCAGAAATTAGAAATTGGAGTAAATGCTCTGAAATAGCGATATATATGTGAATATAGACATAGAATATTCGAAAATATTCTGTATGTTTATAATAAACATTTTGAAGACCTAATCGCTATAGAATAGAATACGTCACGTATTACAATTAGATTCTCGATAAAAGCAAGGGAAGTAATCTACGCGTTTCATTCTTGTTAGAAATCATCAGGACTACATATCCAGTGCTTTTATCGAGAATGACACAGCTAGAGACTTATAGAATACTTAGCTGTGTACAGGAACTGGTTTGAAAGAGCGGTTGCCGGTCCGGCAGAAATTAGAAATTGGAGTAAATGCTCTGAAATAGCGATATATATGTGAATATAGACATAGAATATTCGAAAATATTCTGTATGTTTATAATAAAAGCACTGGATATGTAGTCCTGATGATTTCTAACAAGAATGAAACGCGTAGATTACTTCCCTTGCTTTTATCGAGAATCTAATTGTAATACGTGACGTATTCTATTCTATAGCGATTAGGTCTTCAAAATGTTTATTATAAACATACAGAATATTTTCGAATATTCTATGTCTATATTCACATATATATCGCTATTTCAGAGCATTTACTCCAATATATATATATATATATACATATATATATATATATATATAAAGTGTAATCGAGAGTCCATAAGCCTAATGAGCAATCGATTCACGAGTCGGGCGTTATCACTGCTGATCGTACCTTGAGCTGATCGATCACGAAACACGCGATGCGTGTGAATGAACTAAATGATATTATCTTGACACGTTTTCTTGCTCTTTGTTATTATCATTATTATTGCCATTTTGAGTTCAAATCCTGCCGAAGTTTACTTTGCCTTTCATCCTTACGGGGTCGATAAAATAAAGTACCAGTAATGCACTG
>OZ024748.1:19423532-19428532 GCA_964016885.1 Eledone cirrhosa
GTTAATAACACAGAATTTTGTGGGACGTTAGGGGAAGTGTGTGCCTGTATATATCTATATATATATATATATATATATATATATATACATATATATTTTATCATGAGTTAAGGCTCTATTGATTTTTCCCTGGATTTCACTAAATTCTGTGGATGAATTTATATCCTGATTCTCTTTTGAGATGAGTTTGAATTATTTTCCCTACATCTTACGTTAACTATTTTTCCCATTTTGATGCCATAGTCGCATATATGTTATGGAATACTGTTAGCTTCTCGCTACAAAAATTTATATACCTTTCATGTATATATATAAATATATATATATATATATATATATATATATATATATATATATATATATATATATATATATATATATATATATATATTAGAAAGTGAGGTTTTTTTACAAAATGAAAAAAAAACGAGGTGTCCTACACGAGTGAAAGTATAAGGAAAAACGTTGAAATCGAAACTTACAACTGGAGCCTTTTAAAAAAATAATATATTTATTTGTTTCCTTTACCGGTTTCGCAGTTCTTGTGTATTTCAAAAGTAGAATTGAGATGGAGGGTTTGTGCTTTAAAAACCACAAACCCTCCATCTCAATTCTACTTTTGAAAAGCAGAAGAACTGCGAAACCGGTAAAGGAATCAAATAAATATATTAAAAAAAAAAACACTCCAGTTGCATTTTCGATTTCATCTCTTTTCCTTATATATATATATATATATATAGGAAAAGATATGACCCCGACGGCAGAGCTCAAGCCGTTTCGACAGCTATTTCAGTCCTGAAATAGCCGTCGAAACAGCTTGAGCTCTGCCGTCGGGGTCATACCTTTTCCTATCACCCACTCTGATCGAGACAAAGCCATATTGCAGGTTCTCGTTGGGCAGGTAACTATTTGTTAATCCGTTTAGCTTGTTCGGTTTTCCGGCTACGGTGGCTGTTGACTTCACAACCACTCTTTTCATTTTGTCTTGCCTTATAACACATATTAATTGCTCTGGTTCCTTCTTAGTCCATTGAGCACTTGCCGGCATATCTCGAAGATTGCGTTTCGTTTTGTTTTGGCCACCGCTGAAATACGATCTCGCTGAAATTATATGTATGTATATATATATATATATATATATATATATAGATTTAGATATAAAGAAAGTCAAAGTAGGACTAGTCAAATGAAAGAGTGGACAAAAAGATGGACGCTTCTCCACCCTCAAAGATGAACAAAAACATCTGACTTTGTGTCTACATATTAAATCAATATTGATATTCTATGTTACGGCGGTGGATTGGCCATATTGTTTGAGCGTCGGACACAATAATTTGCAGCGTTAAGTTACACCCCTTTACTCTGAGTTTAGCTTTGCATTTCATTCTTACAGAGTCGATAGAATATAGTACCAGTAACGTACTGGGATGGATCTAATCGACATTCCTTTGCCTCAACATTGTTGGGCCTTGTGTCTAAGTCAGAAATCATTATTATTATATTTGAAACAATTCTTTTTTTTATTCTTTTTATTAATTTGTTTATTTATTTATGTTATCATTCCATTTTATTTCTTTCACTGTCGATTAAGGTTGCCGGATTAAAAAATGATTTAGTATTTCTTCCGGTACACTGCTCCTAGTTTAAGTATATATGTTTGCAATGGAAGAAACTGTAGATGTATCCGCTAGGTTTAAAATTCTCATGACACGCCACACCGTTTCTGAGGAGGCATCGTTACGATTCAATGAATAGTTAAGGGGTCATTATTTTTACATTTTAATTTACATTGTCCTAAATTAAGTATAAAGTGTCTTGTAAACTTTCGCCGCTGAGAAACAATGTCAGCAGATATGAAAAATATTCTTAGTAGCTCTACCATAGACAGTTTTCACATTAAGCATGGGAAATTTTGATATTAACACTTTCTGGCTTCAATTACACGGGATTAAAGAAATAATTAAGCTTACTGTTATTTAGCCTTGAAATATAATTAATTTACATAATAAAAATGAAACGAAACGAAATACTTTAATCTTTGTTGGCATTTATAATAGCTTCGTAAAACTATAACGTGATGACTTTGGGGAATTTTCCTGGAATTTAGAAAATAGATGGCTGTGTATGTATTTATGTATGTATGTATGTATGTATGTATGTATATATATATATATATATATATATATATATATATATATATATTTATTAAAGTAACAGATTAAAGTTTAAGCAAAGAATCGCTGCTTTTTTTATTACTATATATATATATATATATATATATATATATGTATTATATATGTGCATGTATATATTATATATATATATATATATATATATATGTATTATATATGTGCATGTATATATTATATATTATATATATATATATATATATATATATATATATATATATATATATATATATATATATATATATATATATATATATATATATATATATATATACATATATATATATGCCCACATAAGTATGAATATATGCTTGTATATACAATTTTATCTTGTGATATCTTGTAATGTATACAATGCTTTTCTAAATCCTATCATATTGAAATATTTATTTTTTATGTATTAATGTTATATATGTCTTTAATATCTTGAGATGGAGTTTAAAAGAATATGTCAAAACAGAAAAATGCATAAAAACAACTATATATATATACATACATACACACACACATACACTCACGCACACACACACATATATATATATATGTGTATGTATATACACATATATATATATGTAAGTTTTGAGAATATGCTGATTGTTTACCGACCCCTCAGTATGCAGATTGAATCACTCGACGAAGTGCGCAGTTTGGTTTGTTTTACTCTGGAGTAATGTAAAATAAGTAAGTCAAACATGTAAAATTTGGCTTCGTTTATTATACATTCTCTGCTATATATATTTCAGTAACAGCTATTATTGGCTGTGACTTCTTCAGGCAGTTCGAATTAATGTGGAAAAGACAGGTAAACATGTTGTTGAAATGAGTTCCACTCTGTCAATTCATCGATATGTCCAGCTCCTGGGTGTGTTGTTAGTCCTCCGAGGAACTGGAATCATATGGGATAGAACAAACGAATTTCAACATCAGAGGACACGCTCGTATCCCATTGGTCAGTTATCATACCACTCCCCAGTCGAAAGTCTATAGAAATTCTTTTATTATATATATATATGTATATATATATATATATATATACATATATATATATATATAATAAGGTCTTCGAAATGCTTTTAATTAAGCATACAGTGTATTGCAAAATACACTATATATACATTCATATATATATATCGCTATTTCAGAGCACTAATTCTAATATATATATATATATATATATATATATATATATAAATTACACAATAATCAAAACTATGATCAAATCCTTTTATTGCTGACAATCGTTTCTTCCAAACTTTCGATTGGAACCCTCGCAGCACTACCAAAGTTTGGACATATAATTAACTTCCTATTCAACTGAACAATCATATAGATACATGGATATTAATGTTGTCATCAACAGTTTCGTATTTACAGAGTGGAATAGATGTGACAGAGATTACAAGAGAATAGTATAATAATTAAAGTAGTATAGAGAGTGAAAATGGTAGGAAACAAACAATGCTACTAGGCATATATAATTACTGCATGGCAAAGGTACCACATAAAATAACATAGATTTACAAGCATATCAAGAAGGCAAAGGTGTTTGTGTATTAAAATTATGAGTTTATGGTGGTTGTAGTGTGATAATTGTTTGTGTAATATAACCAATGTAATGGAAAAGATAACAATACTAATAATACTCTCAACACATGCACATTTAAACATTACAGAAACAATTGTTACACTACATCCACCATAAACTCATAATTGTATCTATATGATTGTTCAGTTGAATAGGACGTTAATTAAATGTCCAAACTTTACTAGTGCTCCGAGGAATTCAAACGAAAGTTTGGAAGAAACGATTGTCAGCAATATAATGATTTGAACATAGTTTTGATTATTGTGTAATTTATATTCCTGTTCTGTAAAACATCTGATGTATTTACATTGAGCTATTTTTCTTACTGGTAATAAGGTAGTAGTAATTTACCGACCTTTCCAGTTTATAGTTGTATATAGTGTATATATAACTATAAATAATAATATTATTATTGTTATTGTTATTCCTTGAATCTCAGTCATTGATGTTGGTCAACTGGAAAGTCCGTTGGATTGAATATCAAGCCACTACCTGCAGCCTCAGATATTCAGGACGTATCGGAGGGTTCTTGCCGTTCCAAGCAAGCATGCCTTTTGAAGCGTTCCAAAAAGCGTGAAGGGGCCGATTTTCTTTAACCATCCCTGGAAACCTTTGGAGATAGTCCCCAGTGCGCCTATGACAATCGGGATCACTTTGACTTCATGGCAGTTCCAAATCCTTTTCACCTCCCACTTTAGGTCCTGGTATCGGTTAATTTTCTCCCTCTCCTTCTCTTGCACTCTCGTGTCGAACGGGCAGGCCACATCCACAATCAGGCACGATCTTTTTTCTTTGTCCACAACCACCAGGTCAGGTCTATTGTGTTCCAGTTCTTTTATTATTATTATTATTATTATTATTATTATTATTATTATTATATATATTAATTAGAGTATGTGTTATTTTATCACCGACGCTTTAATACGCTGGATAGAGCACTCGACGAAGTACACAAGTGAGTCTGTTTACTCCAGAGTATATTTATAATTATCAAGTACAAGTCAACAGGTTATAATTCACTGCGTTTATCCATAATCGCTGTTATATATATTTCGGTGATAACCGTTATGCAACAGTTATGACCTCATTTGACCGCTAGAAGTTGTCAACCCCCCCCCCCCCCCCCCAGAAAAAAGACGTATAGAAGAAATAAAGCTTACTTCTGTTGTTTCTATTCATATTTAGTGTTGCTCTCTCAAAGCACCTGTGACATCCGCCCCCCCCCA
>OZ024748.1:19441032-19453532 GCA_964016885.1 Eledone cirrhosa
TGCCTTTCATCCTTACGTGGTTGATATAATAAAGTACCAGTAATGTACTGGATAATTGCTGGTCTTGTGCCTAAAGTAGAAACAGTTATTTTATCATACACATATTTTATCATACATATATTCTAACATAGATATATTCTATCACATATATATTCTATCATACATATATTTTATCATACATATATTTTATCAAACATATATCCTAACATATATATATATATCCTATCATACATATATTCTATCGTACATATATTTTATCATACATATTCTATTAAACATATATTCTATTATAGATACATTCTAGGATCTGAAACGTTTTACAACATTAGCCCCCTTCTTGGAATTCTTACTACCACCATCGCCACCATCACCACCCAGACATCAAGATGGGGTGCTGACTTTCCGATCTTGCGGAGGAGCTCGGCAGAACGGGGCCCAAGTACGTCTGAGGTCTCGACGGCGACCGATAGGAAGAGGAAGCGGCAGAACAATCCCCGGTATTTGTTTGTCTTCTGAATATGTAAATAAATAAATAAAACAATTATATTATTGTTTTATTTCATGCATTTTCGTTTCTTACCCAAATTTCAAGTTTTGGCACAGAAGTTCAAACCACCGCGGGATCGTCCCATTTTATCCTGGGTCATTATATTGTCTTCCGGGCCATCACATTATCTCCTGGGACGTCTCATTGTCTCCTGGGACATTCCATTCTCAGCTGGATCGTCCTATTGTCACCTGGATCGTCCCATTGTCTCCTGGGTCATCGCATTCTCACCTAGGTCGACCCAGAGTCTCCTGGGTCATCCGATTGATTTTTGGTCTGGTCCGATCCATTGTCACCTGGGTCATCCCATTTGTCTCCTGTTCTAGAACTGTTTTACACAAACATTTACACAGATCACATGCGATGAATTAATAGAGTCGTGAGGGGTGACAGCTGGGTATTTTTGCGATATTACATCCGGTTCTCTGCGCCCTGCTTTAAAGTATTGATATTCACCATTTTGGAGAACCCTACTTCTATTCCATATTGGCAGTATCGGTAAAGGGTCGGACGCCATGCTTTCCAGCATAGTTACGTCCCTTTACGATCTGAGTTCAAATCCCGCCGAGGTTGACTTTGCCTTTCATCCTTACGGGGTCGATAAAATAAAGTACCAGTAATGCAGTGGGTAATTGCTGGCCTTGTGCCTAAAGTAGAAACAATTATTATTATTGGTGGATTGGCAGTATCGGTAGAGGGTCGGACGCCATGCTTTCCAGCATAGTTACGTCCCTTTACAATCTGAGTTCAAATCCCGCCGAGGTTGACTTTGACTTTCATCCTTACGGGGTCGATAAAATAAAGTACCAGTAATGCACTGGGTAATTGCTGGCCTTGTGCCTAAAGTAGAAACAATTATTTTATTCTGATACATATTCAAGATTTCACTCTCTCCAGTCGTAACAGCTACCCGTCTGAGATTATAGATCGTTCCACTAATAGACATTTTCTTATTATCAACGATTTACGTACATATTTCTGTCTATTCTGCTGTCAGAAATAATGAAATGTTAGAATTCCATTTCAAAGCGTAACAGTGACATACGATCTCACGAGATTTTAGGAGAAACATCGTATGTATATATGTATATATGCATATATGTATATATGTATATGTATATATATGTATAGATGTGTATATGTGTGCGTGCGTGTATTTATGTATATATATATCTCTATATATATATAGTATCTCGTGTATATATATATATATATATATATATATATACATATATCAACTAGAAACAATCACAGGGGATAATTTGTGATTGTTTCATATGTTTCTTTTAAATATATATAGATGTCAATCAATTTCTAGTTGATATAAAATGCTCGGATCTATTCATTGGAATCTTTGAGCTTATTCTACAGTGGATAAGGCGCATGTCTCAGACATGACTCCTTTAATTTAATTTAATTAAATTTATTTCGGATATATATATATATACACACACATATATATATATTTTTATATATATATATTGCCTATATATAGATATACTCAGTATAGACATCGAGATGTTTAAGTATTAGAGACTAATTAACCTTTAATTAATATATATATATATATATACATATACACACATACACACACACACATATATATATATATATATATACTACATATACTACATATACTACATATATATAAATATATATATATATATATATATATATATATATATATATATAGAGAGAGAGAGAGAGAGAGAGAGAGAGAAGATGAAATAAGATGGAGGGTCTGTGGTTTTTCTTACATCTGTGAGAAAAACCACAGACCCTCCATCTCAACTCCGCTTTTGAAAAGCAGAAGAACTGCGAAACTGGTAAAGGAACCAAATAAATATATATATTTAAAAAAAAATAAGACTCCAGTTGCATTTTCGATTTCATCTCTCTCTCTCTCTCTCTCTCTCTCTCTCTCTCTCTCTCTCTATATATATATATATATATATATATATATATATATATATATATATATATATATATATTTATATATATGTAGTATATGTATATATATGTTAATTAAAGGTTTCTTTCTTACTGCTTTCCCTTTTCTCTGTATCTCTCACTTTCTTTTACCCCCTCTAACAGTCACTCTCTCTGTTAGCCTCTTCCTCACACTTTCACTCATTCACTCTCTGCTACTCCCTCTCCTACTTCCTCCCGTTTGACCTGTGCGAGATTCTTTCCTCACGCACATTTCGACCAGGTTTGATGGTCTTTATTCTCTCTCGTCTACGATTTCACAGAACTTATGTTCACCGATTTCAGGGACTTGACTCCTTCTTCCTCACTTTTCGTTGCATTACCATCTTTGATTGTTTACAGTTTCGCTCGTTCCCCTTATTTACGTGTCCCAACGACTTTCTTTAGCCGTTGCTCGCACTAACCGGAGGTATATGGTCTTTAAAGCGATGAAATACCAATGAAGGTTGGAAGATCACTGATGAAGGACTAAATTTATTCATATATATATATATATATATATATATATATATATATATATATATATAATCAAAAGTTTATAAGGTTCCTTGATTATTCAACGAATTAAATTTTACAATAGATTAGAAGCACTCGACAGAGATTTATCTAGAGTATCTCAAATTTATCTGGAGTATCTGAAACACCATTGTACCTTTGAAATATGTATAATAAAATATATACTTTGGTTATGATAATATTTCTCATTTATTAATATTTTGAATAATATTATATATATATATATATATATATATATATATATATATATATATATATATATATATATATATATATATATATATATATATATATATATATACATATATGTATATATATATATATATATATATATATACATATATGTACATATGTGTGTGTGTGTACACACGTTTGTATGTATGTATGTATGTAAGGTCACTCTCGAGTGCTACTGGTAACATGTAACCCAGTACAACCTGTCTCATGATCGGCTCGCCGGCGACTAAACTTGCAAACCCACCAAGCTTGCTTGGTGAGGAGGGTGATATTTGAACACCCTACGGTATGAAATACAAGACCCGGCCAAAGACGAAGGAACTCAGCAGAGTCAACGGCCATCCAAATAGGGTTTTTTTTCCACCTGGGAATGAAAGGCCCTCAGTTGGAAACTCTGAAAAAACCCTGCAGCTTCGGAAACATCCAATAATGTTGACCTGTTCTCCTTTTCGGGTAGTGTTTTCGATGCTCAGAGAGTGGGACTGGTCCAGTGCAAGGTCTTTCACCGCTTAAAAAACCTCAAAGCTCTGGCATTGCTTGTTCAAATTATGTTACAGGTTCGTGTGGCTGGTTGTGGCCTAAAGGCGCACCATTTTCTGTAATCTGATAAACGATTGCAATACTCTTAGCAGAGTTTGCAGCCACCATGTATGTATGTATGTATGTATGTATGTATGTATGTATGTATGTGTGTATGTATGTATGTATGTATGTATGTATGTATGTTTGGGAGAGATGACCCCTTAGCCTTTGTCAAGGCAGAATTCTAGGAGAAGGAAAACTCTGATATAACACCTGCAGCCCTGATGGTATCCAATGATGTTGACTTCTTTTTGGTAAATATCATCTTGGTTAAGAGAGTGGGACTGGCTTTGTGCAGTGCCTTTGCTCACTATAAAAGCTTCACGGCACAGGCATTGCTTTATATATGGAGATCTCTCTGCACTTGTCGTCACATGGTACCATGGGCCCAGCACTATGTATCAATAATTGTCACAAGTGTAGTTTTTGTATCAGAGTTTTCAAGTCGCTGGCTGGACTAAAACGTCACACTCGTTCAGCGCATCGGTAGGAGTTCTCCTACATGGATATAAAGTAGTGGCCGTACTCGAAAACGAGTTGGCAGCCACCATGTATGTATGTTTTCTCTTTCTCTTAATTTCGAGTATATTTTTTTGACCGGCCACCTTCCTGGTGGCAAGGTTGTAAAAGAAAAGAAATTGTCATCCCTTGAATCGCAAGAATGTTTTGCAAATTTTGAAGGTGCCAGCTATCGCAGCCATTTGTAGACTATGAATTAGGGAGCTGCGCTTTTTGTCCGCAAATCCAAGTTCAGTCATACTTTGGTCCAAGCGGGTTGGTATATAACCCGTAGCACCAATAATGATGGGTATGAAGCTAAAGGTGTATCTTGGATACTGGATTTATAAACTCCTCATCAATGGTCCGTAGATGTCCTCCTTCTGTATTTTTCTGACAACGTTTACATCAAGTGGGCAGCTGATCGCCACAACAGAACACGTTTTCAATGTGTGGTCCCAAACTACAATATCAGGCCGGTTGTGCTTTAATTTGGTGGCAGTTTTTATTTTCAGGTTCCACCAGTATTCCTTAGTGCCATCTGTCTCAATATATTCTTCCTCGTTTGTTGTTAATTTTGTTTTCCGAAGTGCGTTCCAGATGGTTCTAGCTATCCCATCGTGTCTCATGGGGAGGTAGTAGCGAGATGACATTCTTTCGCAGCTGGCAACAATGTGGCTTACATCCTCGATCTTTGTTTTACATAGCCTACATTTATTGTCAGCTGCTGGCCCTCCTCTTTTGTGCAGCAGATATTTGGTAGGGAGTTCTTGTTCCTGTATTGCATAGAGATATCCCTCAAGGTGTGATGTCATAAACTTGTCGGAACTCCATGCCAGGCTTTTTGAGTGGTTTATCCCCTCTATGGTCTGTGTTTTACGCCTCAAGTATCCATGCACAACTTTTTCTGTAAATTGGTCAATGTTTTTATCTTGTTTGAACATTGAATAGGATCTTCCGATTTCTCTGGGTGAGAGATTTATATCAGGCTTTATTCCATATCTCTCCTCCAGATCAGTCGCTATTCTAATGATATTTCTTTTTTCATGCTCATAAACCTGGGCAAGATGGTTGCCAACCTTTTTCCTCTGTTGAAGGTGTTGCTTCAGTGTTACTATCCGGGTCTCATATGTTGTTAATATTGATTTTAGACCCCGGCCACCTTCCTTGCGTGAGAAGTATAGCCTATCCACATCACCATTGATGTATGTATGTATGTATGTATGTATGTATGTATGTATGTATGTATGTATGTATGTATGTATGTATGTATGCATGTATGTAAGTATGCATGTATGCATGTATGCATGTATGTATATACGTATGTGTGTATATATATGTGTGTGTGTTCATACATATGTATGTATATGTATATATATATGAGGTGTCTATATTTATGCACTTACAGATATTAGCTATGAGATTATATTGTTCTTAAGAACCATTACCATTCTTCTACTCTGCAAGTGTGGTGTTAACTTCAAAAATATCAGAAATCTGTAAATAGACAAAAATTTGAAGATTACAATAATACAAATATAGAAACAGAATAATAACTACAAAAAGAGGAATGAACTGAACGAGACGAGACGGAATATAAGAATTTATTAATAAAGACAATTAACAACAACAAAAATAATGGTTTCTTATGTAGGCACAAGGCCAGCAATTTTGGGAGGGGGGGGAAGTCGATTAAATCGACTCCAGTGCCTGACTGTTATGTTATTTTATAGATCCCTTAAGTATGAAAGGCAAAGTTAACCTCGGCGGGATTTGAACTCAAATCATAAAGGTCCGTAACTCTATGCTGCAAAGCATAGTGTCCGACGCTCTGCCGATACAGCCAATCGACCGCCCTAACCACAACGACAATAATAATACCAACAATAAGAATAACAACATTAATGATAATAATCTAAACTATACTAAAGTAGGGAGTGCGGGACTGCGTACATAATATATTTTTTTAACCCGTTTGTAAAATAAGTTGGATTACTTTGAATAAATAATGAATGAATATTACATAATTTATCTACTAAATTTCGTTATTCTTGATTAAATATAAATAATTTTGTTGCTTATTTTAAGATTCACTTCTTTAAATAAACATTCATATATTTCCGTCACTAATTTTCTCCTAATGCAGTTTATATATAATATCGTCCTTTTTTAATGTATCGTGGATTACGTTACTGATTACATAACACAGTGTAACGCAGACTTCGTTCAATTTCTGTGTATATTGTCAATTACGATGTTATTTGATGTATCATATCTACATGTATATATACTTGCGTATAATATCAATATGCACACCACACATGCTAGCAGAAAAACGACCCGAAGGGTGGTTTTTCTGCTAGTATTTAAAACCACTTTCACTAACAAAATCTCAACTCATTTATCTCTCCTACTATTTCACACTAAGTTGTATACAGTCCTTTCTCAAGGTACTACAATAACCTAAATGCCATGTTCGTTCTGGTCAGACGTTGAGCCCCTTTCTGGAACGTTATACCTGCTAATGTTTTTCTCAAAGAAGAGGAATTACAAAAGTCTAAACAGGACGGCAAATATGAAAGTTGTAGAAATTTGTTTATTTTCTACAAATTGCTACACATTTCATACTTGACGACTATTAATAATTATGAAATAGAGAGAGAGATGAAATTTATAAGAGGATGAATAATGACGTAAATAAGTTTTAAGTTTATATCCACTAATGGTACGTATATTTAGTATTATTAATTTGTTAGAATTCCTTTCTAATATATTATAATATAATATTTGCTATTATAAGTACATAGAAAAATAGATAAGTTTCTATTTATTTGCCACGAGGACACAAAAGAAGGGGACAAATACAAGGAGGGAGTTTACATAAAAGAACGAGTAAAAAACGAATAACAAATATAAAATTAACAATACAGTCCTCAATAGGGAGGAGGCGTTTTGGGGGTTACCCCCCCCCCGAAAAAGTGTGCAACCCTTTTCCTTAGGAGCACAGAGAGGGAGTGCTCCTTTGTACTTCCACCTTTCCACCTACAGGCTGATAAAGAGAGAAAGCCCATTCACACGGGCCATTATCGCTACTTTCACCCACCTTTCATAAAACTTGCTGGGGTAGAGCACCTCTCTCCATTCTGATCCTTCTCTTAAAATGGTATTTAAAGAAAAGGACCAGTTGTTGGCCGGAGAGAAAGGTGTCCGAACTCAGCCCTTTCAAGCGTGTCCACCATACCACCTCTTTCACCATGGCTATTACTCAGAGGAAGACCGCCTCTCCTTCATTTTTGAAGGGGGGGGGGCGGCTTCATCGTTACAATGGACTCAGTGGTCAACCGGATTGGTCTCACCCATGACAGCAGTCGTTCGACATAGTCCCACAGATCGGCAACGCCCAAGCAGTGTACCAATGCGTACGCAACAGTTTACTCGTCGCGCACGCATCTGGGACAGATTTTTTTCGAGGGGTCCCTACCCGGGCGCCCGTGTCTGTAGAGCTTTTCTCGAACGGGCAGCGCCCCTCGGTAGCACTGCCAGGCCAGGGACTTCGGGAAGTTGTCCATAAGTCCCGGCCCAAATGTCCTCCCGAATAGGCTGGCCAGTTCGTCTTCCTCCATGCCTAGGGCTTGTCCGAGGGCGTCGTCGCACCTACTAACCACCAGCCCTCTATAGAATGACGAGGTGGAGTCTACATCGATAGTCGGGTCCGCCTGCCAGAGAGCCGTGAGCGCCTGGGCGCACTCTTATAAATTTCATCTTTCTTTCTATCTCATAATTATTAATTTTGTTTCTCTCACTCTTTCTTCCATAACTCTCCAAGCGTCATTTAAATAAACAGTTGTTTTTTTTTTCAATTTTTTACACATTCATTTGCATATTCATAAATAACTTTGAATATTCCCTAATTTGTTTCCACTATCCAATGAATTTCCGACCGATAAGGTTGAATCTTCATGGATACGTCTTTATTTATAAAACAAATTTTGTATTTTATCTGATGAAAGCGCACCAAGGTTGGCTTGGTTGCCCTTGAAATATATATAATAAAATAAATATGGTTTTATAAATATAGTTTACATTTATTTAATAATATATATATTATTTAATATATACATTTATTTAATATATATATATATATATAAGAGAGTATTGAAGTTTGGTTGAAGCATTGTGGAATAATAAATAAATATCTTTAAGTCGTTTGGAAGCCTCGATTTTTATTTTATCCTTTATACTCTTCCCTTCTTTCTTCTACACATTTACACATCTTTACACACCACGCATCTCAACGTACACCCACTTACATCTCTCTCTCTCTCCACCACCGGATCTTGTTACCCGGAGATTTACCCATTTGCATTGTCAAGGCTTCCAAACGACTTATATATATATATATATATATATATATATATATATATATATATATATATATATATATATATATATATATATATGTGTGTGTGTGTGTGTGTGTGTGTGTGTGTGTATAATAAACCACAAACCCTCCATCTCAATTCTACTTTTGAAAAGCATAAGAACTGTGAAACCGGTAAAGGAAATAAATATTCTTAAAAAACTCCAGTTGTATCTTCGATTTATTTTCCTTATATATAAATATATATATATATATATATATATATATACACACACACACACATATATATATATATATAAATACATACATATATATATATATATATATATATATATATATATATATATATATATATATATATATATATATATATATATAGAGAGAGAGAGAGAGAGAAATATTAAAACAATGAAATTAAACACAAAACTGTTAATTCATAGTAAAACTCATTATTTTACGACCGTTTCTGGGGGGTAGTTCCCTGCATGTTCATCCAATTATTGATCTATGTAAAACCTATTACAAAATATCATAGTAAGAAAAAATACATACGTCTCCACTACCCGCCGTCTTCAGTATATCTGTATATATATATATATATGTATATATATATATATATATATATATATATATATATATATATATATATATATATATATATATATATATATATATATATATATATATATATATATATAAATATATATATATATATAATATATAAGAACAAAAGATGGTAAAAGAGTTCCATGTATTTTATTATGCGCATTTCAAAAACAAATATCATCATGCAATAATATTTGTGTTTTCATCAGATAAAACAGGAAGACATGATATGAAGGTTAAAAAACACTTGTGGATAGTTCAGTTTTAAATCAACATATGAGAAGTAGTTTTAGATTGATGTGTGATATTGGGAAAAATATTTTATTTAGAGGGGGGGGGGGGATGAAAAATAGGAGGAGATGAGAGTAAAACGTGGAGAGGGAGGAGTATAATGAGGAAGGATGAGATAGGAGGAGAGATGGGTGATAGAGAGAGAGAGATAGCTTTTATAACTGAGAAAGATATATTGTTTTACATAGAGAGGTTGAAAACCGTTGGAAGATAATGTATAAATTAAAAGAATTTGAAAATTAACGAAGAGAAAAAAATATGTAAAGTTAAGGTTTGTATATTGAGGGGTTTGATAATATGTGCGATGAAAAGAAAATGTTAATATGTATTGAGAATAATATTTAAGGGTTTAATAATATGTGTGATGTTAAGAAAATGTTGATATGTATTATTAAAAGGAACAACAGGTTATTTAAGTAAGGAAATATTGTGAGATGAGCATGAATGAGTTAGATGAAAGGGAGGAAAGAATAATGAATTGAGGATGAATAATCTAACGTCAAAAAAATGTATATGTTTACGAAGGATTTTTACAAGGTGATATAGAGTAAGAATGTATTGTATTATGTAATAATTGATCCTATGTTAGGCAAGAGTGAGAAAAGGTACAGATTAGGGGTTAGACATTAAAAGAAGAAGAGAAGAAAGGGAAGTGATAAATGGGAGCGATGTAGAATGAGTAACAAGTATTAGAATGTATAATAACCTTTGAAATAAGGTAGACAGATGGGTATATTTTTAAAAGAAGTGTATATATATATATATATGTGCCTTTGAGAAAAAGATTCTAAATTGATAAAGAATTGAATATTAGCTGTATACTTTGTGGAATGTTTTATGGAATTTATGCAAGCAGATAGAAAACAAGTCAGTGCGTCTATTTATTATAGAATCTAAATTAGATATAATGGTAAATTTTTCATTTAGACAGAGATTGCAAATTTTGGATAGAGAACTGTTCAAGTATGGAGACGCAGAAGAAACCTTCGTCCAAAAGATGCTATATTTAATATTTTTGTCTTTCAAGGACCATATGAGTTCTGAGAGAGCCGTGTTGGTTCTTTTAAGTTTGTATTTAAAAGACGAATGATGGTTATAAAGACGAGCTTTAAAAGAGGTGGAAGTGGAGCCAAAATAGGTGAAGGAATTAGTGTCAGTTATAACTTTACATTCGTAAATTAAGTTTTTATCAAGACAATGGTTGTTGAAATGCGCATAATAAAATACATGGAACTCTTTTAACCATCTTTTGTTCTTATATATTATGTATACTCCAGTCCTACAAACTGTAGAGTGCTTCTTATCCGATATCTGCATTGCTTTATTGTACTACAATAAAACTCACCTCCTACATTATATATATATATATATATATATATATATATATATATATATATATATATATATATATATATATATATATATAGCTAATCGTGTATCTAATTGTGTAGGGTTGTATATATATATATATATATATACCTTTACACAACTAGCTACACGATCAAAAGTTACTGGGCTGGTACATATGCTGATACGAATGTTATAGCTATTTACACTGAAAAAGCCAAGCAATACGCCATAACATTGCCACTTCTATTTAATATATTACATGAGAGGGGTTGCTATATACCCGAACAGTCATAGTCATACTTTCACATAAACATATACTGTATATGTAGTCTCACATTATTACCAACACCACTACGTCGACCACGACCACTACCACCACCACCAACACCACTACGACGACCACCACCAGTACCACCACCACCAACACCACCACGACGACCACCGCCACAGCGACGACGAGCATCGCCACCACCAGCAAAACCACCACTGCCACTATCAGCACCACCACCACCACCACCACCACCACTACCCCCCCACCAGTATCACCCCCCCTCCACCAGTATCACCACCACCACCACCACCACCACGACTACCACCATCACCACCACGACTACCACCATCACCACCATCACCCGCCCCCACCAGTATCACCACCACCACCACCACCACCACCACCACCACCACCACCACTACCACCATCACCACCACCACCACCACCTCCATTACCCCAACCCAACCCCCGTAAAATACCCACGTAACTTCTATCTAATTAAATGTTAAGAGACAATACTTCCAGCCATTTTTCACCCCCCTCCCCTCCCCACCCACCCACGCTAATATCTCACTTCTGTTTTCTAATAAGATGGGAGACATTGACCCAAATCAACACACTCCGCCACTCCTCACCGCCGCCGCCGCCGCCTCCGCCATCTTGCCTCACGCCACATTGTCTTCTCACAAATGGTAATTCTTTAAATTCCCGATTTCTGTTTTTTATATTGTTATTGTTGTTGTTGTTGATTTTGTTCATATTGTTGTTGTTGTTGTTGTTGTTGTTGTTGTTGTTGTGGTGGTGGTGGTGGTGGTGACATTAGTGGTGGCGTTGTTGTTGCTGTTAGTGTTGTTTGTGTTGGTGGTGGTAGTGGTGGCGTTGTTGTTGCTGTTAGTGTTGTTTGTGTTGGTGGTGATAGTGGTGGCGTTGTTGTTGCTAGTTGTTAGTGTTGATGGTGGTGGTGGTGGTAGTGGTGGCGGTGGTAGTGGTGGCGTTGTTGTTGCTAGTTGTTAGTGTTGGTGGTGGTGGCGGTGGTAGTGGTGGCGGTGGTAGTGGTGGCGGTGGTAGTGGTGGCGTTGTTGTTGCTAGTTGTTAGTGTTGGTGGTGGCGGCGGTGGTAGTGGTGGCGTTGTTGTTGTTGTTAGTTGTTGTTAGTTGTTAGTGTTGGTGGTGGTGGCGGTGGTAGGTGGTGGCGTTGTTGTTGTTGTTAGTTGTTAGTGTTGGTGGTGGCGG
>OZ024748.1:19468532-19471032 GCA_964016885.1 Eledone cirrhosa
GTAAAATATTCTATACAGAAACAGAAATTATTGTGTCAAAATTTATATTGTTTGATAGATTATCACCCTGGCTGAATTGTCAGCTGAGTGGTAATCTCAGTTTTCGCCTCTGTGGGGCGAAAATTTAATTAAAATAATTATTGAAAAGTTTTAAAATGTTCCCAACTGTAACAATGTGTGACGTTGACAGCGAGAAGAGAGGGAAAGAGGCAGATATAAGCATTATATCTCCCTCTATAAGTATCTATGGAGACAAGCAACAACAAAACTTCGTTTCGTAAAAAAATGGATATTTGCACAACAAAAGATGAAAATACAGCCCACAACAGACATAAAAAAATACAGAAAATGCAGAAATTGAAACAATTAACACAACTACACACGAAAAAACCAACAACAACAAAAATAAAAAAAACAACATTCGCACAGACTGTAATAAAAAAACAGAATTTAAAGAGTTGGACATCATCAATTCAAAACAGATGTTGTCTTATGCGAAACAATTTATAACATTTGAAGATAAGGGTGGATTTCATATAAACTCACCCTTGGAAATTAAACAAGAAACAGTTGGAAGAACGGTAACCTTAAGAACTGTCTCAAATAAAATAAAATAGTCGGTATTCTTCAGTCAAGGGAAAATTGAAACCACCTTGAAAGAGGCTCTGCCGGACATTGATTTTATGCAAGTATTTCGGTACTGCCGAAACACCTGGACCTCGTAACACAGACGGCACATCTGGACCCGGAGGGTCGACTGGTGGTCCTAGACGTTGACAGTAGTGAAGGTGGAGCCTTCAGGCTGGTGGCCGCATATGCCCCATCCGAGACACCACGGCCATACTTCTTCAAACGTCTAGAGACTTTTCTGGGAACGTCCCGCTTTCTGCTGTTAGTGGGGGACTGGAATGGAATCCTAGATGCACGTTGGGACTATGTGGGAGCATGTCCCGATAGAGGGGGTGTAACAGCCTCAAACAGTTAATCGGCCGATTTGACCTGGCCGATAGATATCGACTAGATTTTCCGACTGTGCCACAGAGGCGAAAACTGAGATTACCACTCAGCTGACAATTCAGCCAGGGTGATAATCTATCAAACAATATAAATTTTCACACAATAATTTCTGTTTTTGTATAGAAAATTTTACAAAAGCTTGCCGACGGCCTACCGCGACTCTCGGACAGCGAGGCCTAGTTCTGCGAAAGGCCGATTTCGGCCGCTGAGATAGAGGGCGCGCTGAGCCAATGCGACAAACGCAAATCTCCAGGTCTCGACGGTCTACCCTACGAATTTTACGTAGCAATGCCGGACTTGTTCTCCGGTCTCCTGGAAGCGGTCTACTGCAACTGGCAGCAGAACGGGAGAATTCCTAGTTCTGTGACCAAGGGCGTAATCACGTTAGTCAGGAAGGACGAGAACAAGGGGGATGACATAGGCAACTTCCGGCCCATAACTCTGCTCAACACAGAGTTACAGATTTTGGCCAAGGTGTTGGCAAAGTGGCTGGCGCTTGTCGTCGAAAACCTGGTGAGAGAAGCGCAGACATGCGCAATCCCGACCAGGTCCATACACGACAACCTCCACCTCATGCGATACATCATAGAGAGGGTAGGGTGTAAACCCGGCTTCGGTGGGGCCCTGATCAACTTGGATCAGTCTAAGGCTTTCGATAGGGTTGACCATCGTTACCTGGATGCGGTGCTCGAGGCGGCAGGCTTCGGAGCCGTGTTCAGGGGCTGGATTGCTGCAATGCATAACAGCAACATCTGCTCAAGGGTCAAGGTGAACGGCTACCTTTCAGAGCCGTTCCATACCACGCGATCCATCCGACAGAGATGCCTTCTCTCCTCCCTTCTGTACGTACTGACTCTCGAGCCACTACTGCGGAAGTTGGAGCTATTGCAGGGCATCCCTTTGGAACTGGGACTGCGAAAAGCGGCGTCGGCCTACGCGACGACGTCACAGTAATGGTGTCGAGCGCCTCGCAAATCGGAGAGATCGGCACCTTACTGGAGGAATACGAAAGGTTCACAGGAGCGAAGCTGAACCGGGACAAATCCGACGATTTGCAACTCGGAACGTGGAGAGGCAAACCGATGCCTTCCGATGGCGTCGTCGGACGCTGGACGGAAGGATCGGTAAAGCTGCTCGGGGTCTGGTTTTATCCGGACCTTCAGGTGGAGAAGAACTGGAACGAGGTGTCGGCCAAGGTGTTTGCGCTCACCCAGAAGTGGTCCGAGTGCAAACTATCCTTGAAAGGTCGAGCGGAGGTGGTGAACACTTTTATAGCGTCCATCATCTACTACCGTTTGACCGTCGTTCCTTGTCCAGCCAAAACGCTCACCAAAATGGAGCGCGCGCTCTTCCAATTCCTTTGGAAGAAACGTGCTCCTTTGGTGAGAAGATCCATCTGCTGCCAACACCCTTCAAACGGATGGCTGGGGATGCCGTGGCTGACGATGCGCAAACACGCACTCCGGCTGCGGCACCTCCACGT
>OZ024748.1:19476032-19478532 GCA_964016885.1 Eledone cirrhosa
TACACCTTCACGTATTCTCCCACACACTTAAACATACATGTACAAAACCCCTTTTAAAGGGAGACTACTCTTTATCCACCTAACCTTCACTATTTGACATTAGAGATAGAACAGATTCTCTATACCATTTCCTGTCAGCATGACTTGGCAAGCTATTTAGATCGCTGGTTTAACAACTTTACTTCCCTCCGAAGAAGAGATATTATCTCGAAAATTAAGGATATTTAAATAAATTTAAGGTAAAAGACTAATTGTCAACAACATCTTTTGCATTTGCATTTATATTCTATATCCATACCTGCATTGTTTTGGCTTTACAAATACAACGTTTATATATATATATATATATATATATATACTCAAAAATGCCTTTAAATATTTGTAATATGCTATATGCAATATATAATATTTTACTGTTAGCATTTGGTATACATTCCTGAACATTTCCGATATTTCTAAAAGTGCAAAAATTAATTTGAACCTGGCCAGAAGGATAGATCCCCGAAATAACAGCTTCCATTAGGTTGTTTCTGTTTTTGCACAATACATTGGAATACCAATAGGGCATGTCTTATATTGAGGAGACAATAGCAAGGCATATAGTGTGATCAATTTAAAGGACTATAACTCTTTTTTGCAAACGTATGGCATTGTAGCAATATGATTAATCATACTATATTCGATATACATTATTGATTGGTATAGTGTAGAATAAAAACAACTGATTTCATGTTCTCGCTATATCATATCGAGTGTTTACTTTTAATTCCAGTTCGAAGCAAATTCAATTCAATTAATTCACAAATATTGATGAATGATGCAAAAATGTTGTATTTGTTGGACCTTCGCCGCTACCAACGATGAGTGTGTGTGTTAATTCGACCAACGAGATCGCTAGCTCGTGAAATTAACATGGAAGTGGCTTAGCATTCAACAGGCACGTGTATCTTTAAAGTAGTTTTAAGGGAGATTCAGCGTGACATAGTGTATGTGACAGGCCTGATCCTTTGTAATACCGGTGTAGCTCATTTTTCCTAAAATATGATTTATCTCAATTGAAGCATTTCATAAAATTAATATAAGTTCCAGTAGTCCTTGGTTGGTGGAGTTACTGAATTGGTAGAGCGTCGTCTAAATTGTCATTGCGTTATTTGTTTTGGTTCATTAAGTTCTGTGTTCAAATCCCAATAAGGCACCCTTTACTACCCACCCTTCCCGAGTCGATAACATAAACTAGCAATCAAAGAGTATTAGGTTTGATTTAATCCGCTTTACCCGTTCCAAAAACTTTCTGGCCTTGGGGGCTAAATTAGAAATTAAAATAAGTTCCAGTATTATTTAATAAAATAATTAACAAGACTTATGTTTAACCGAATCATTGATTATTCCGTGAAATATACATGATATACTTGATAGACGGAGATATTTTTCCCTTAGCTGTGTTTCTCGATATCTGAGATCTGATAACATGCATGTTATATTATCAAACTTTTCGTAGTTTCTCAGTACATACGTAGCTTCCTCTCTTGATGCATATACACTATAATATCATAATATCCATCCATTGACCACGAAATCGTGACATAGAGAGTGTTTCGACATTTCAACTTGATGGAGAACACTTCTTTTGTAGATCTGACCCAGGTCAATTTCTTCCAGAGAAAGAGACAGGGAAAGGAAGAATCAGCCTCCAAATCTAGTCTATTATATGATTAATCGATCACAAAAGAGCAAAAAGTTGACTTCAGTGGTATTTGAACTCAGAGTTCAGTGATCCGGAACGAATATAACAAAGCATTATATTCAACGTAACAAACGCTTCTGCCAATTCACTGCCTTATAATATACCAACCAGTCTACAGTGTATTTTAAATATAGTAGTCCTTCCATAATGTTTGTTTGATATTTTGTTTAATAAACAATATCTGTTGTTTATCATCATTGATATACATTTATTTAAACTGACTTCTTTATGATCACATACTGTTATTTCCATTGCAACCATATATATTCAGTTTTAACTGGATTTAACTGGATTATTAGGGATTTAGGCTGCCAAACATCTTTGCAAACATATCAAAGTAATATGGCCGCCATTGCACGACTGGAACATAAATATAGAGAAATAGTAGAAGAGAGATAGAAAAAGAGCGAGAGAGATAAAGAGAGAGAGAAAGAGAGGGAGAGAAAAGGAGAGAAAGACAGAAAGAAAAAGAGAAAAAGAGAGAGAGAGAGTGAGAGAGAGAGAGAGAGAGAGAGAGAGCGACAGAGAGAGAGAGGGAGAGTGAGAGAGAGAGAGAGAGAAAGAGAGAGAAAGAGAGACAGAAAGAGAGATAACGAGAGAGAGAAATAAATAATAATATAGAGAATAAGAGAAAGAAAAAAGACATGTAGGGAGAACGAAATGGAAGGATGATACTAAATAAAGGAGAGATAGAGAGAGGATGAGAGGGAGATAGAGAGATATGAATATATATATATATATATAAAGAGAGAGAGA
>OZ024748.1:19488532-19491032 GCA_964016885.1 Eledone cirrhosa
ATCTTACCCATTATGTATTTGGAATCTATAATCCGTACTATTTTATTATACGTCTAACTAATCTCCTTTCAGCTTTACACCCCACTGTTATATATATATAATATATATGTGTGTGTGTGTGTATGTGTGTGTGTATATATATTTGTGTGTTTGTGTGTGTGTATATGTATATATAGAGAGAGATAGAGATAGATATGTATAGGTATATACGTCAATACAGGTATGTATATATTTATATATGTATATATACATATATAAATATCTATCTATCTATCTACCTATATATATAAATATATATATATATATATATATATATATATATATATATATATATATATATATATATATACTTTTGTATATATATATATATACATATATATATAAACATATATATTCACACACACACACATATATATATATATATATATATATATTTATATATATATATATATATATATATATATATATATATATATATATATATATATACGGTAACATAAAATAAAAGAATGGTGATGTTTTTTTTATTGATATCTTTTCAAATAACAGATTGCTCTGCATTTTTTTTATTGACATCCAATGTCCGCAAACCCCACCATTTATTTACGATGGTTTAATAATTTATATTTGAATACATATTTTAGAGTTGAAGAGAGCGATCTGGTTTCAATCTACGTTTAAATTCTACTTAAGAGTATTTCTAAGTATATAATGGTTTCTTATATGGGCACAATGCCAGTAATTTTAGGGGAGGGGAAAGTCGATTAAATTGACACCAGTGCATTACTGGTGCTTTATTTTATCGATCCCGTAAGGATGAAAGGCAAAGTTAACCTCGGCGGGATTTGAACTCAGATCATAAAGGGACGTAACTCTATGCTGCAAAGAATGGCGTCTGACTCTCTACCGATACTGCCAATCCACCGCCCTATTTCTAAGTATATAATTGCTTCTACTTTAGGCACAAGGCCAGCGATTACCCAGTGCATTACTGGTACTTTATTTTATCGACCCCGTAAGGATGAAAGGCAGAGTCAACCTCGGCGGGATTTGAACTCAGAATGGCAAGGGACGTAACTATGCTGGAAAGCATGGCGTCCGACCCTCTACCGATACTGCTAATCCACCGCCCTGGTATTTCTAAGTATATAATTGTTTCTACTTTTGGCACAAGGCCAGCAATTACCCAGTGTATTACTGGTACTTTATTTTATCGACCCCATAAAGATGAAAGGCAAAGTTAACCTCGGCGGGATTTGAACTCAGAATGGCAAGGCCCGTAACTCTATGCGTCAAAGCATGGCGTCCGACCCTCTACCGATACTGCCAATCCACCTAAGTATATAATGATTTCTAGTATAGGCACACAGCCTGTAATTTGGTGGGGGGTGAAAGTCGATTAATTCAACCCCGGTACGTTATTGGTGCATTATTTTATCGATCCCGTAAAGATGAAAGGCAAAGTTAACATCGGCGGGATTTGAACACAGAACGTAAAGGGCCGTAATCCTCTGCTGCAAAGGATGGTGTCCGACTCTCTACCAATACTGCCAATCCACCGCCCTAAGTATATAATTGTTTCTACTTTAGGCACAAGGCCAGCAATTACCCAGTGCATTACTGGTACTTTATTTTATCAACCCCGTAAGGATGAAAATGCTTAGAAATAAACCCCACATATGCCATTGTTTCTTCTTAAGATGCTTCACATCTAGTCTAAATATTTCTAAGCCATGTGCGGGGCCAGTGATTTAGGCGAGGAGGAACATAATGACACCCCCACCAGTCTTTCTCTGATACTTTATTCTATCAACCATGAAAGGGTGAAAAGTAAAGTTGACCTCGACAGGGATTGAACTCAAAATGTAAACAAAGAAAATCGGAAAATATACCCAATAAGGCATTTGTTTCCGACTCTCAAACACTTTTTGCCAGTCCAATGCTCCTTGTTCCTTGTATAGTAGCGCAAACAAGCAATGATATAATAATTTGAAAATATAGTCGCCACTGTACAGGTAACTATAATAATAGTTGATAAATCTGAATTATAGTTGAATAAATAAAGTAAAATTCACATGTGTTTATGCCGGTTTCCTCGGTGTTAAGAGACGAAGAATATATTTCTGCAACTCCCACTGGAAAGGATGCTAGTTCATCGCAGATTTAACTTCCAGATACTGCTGGTACTTATTTTCGTTAGAATGAGAAATGGCAGCTGTCCTTCCATAGATTATGCTTAAAAAGAACTATGATATTATCCTACATCGTTTTGTAATGAAGAATATGTACCAGACCGCTGTTACATTGAAACAACATGTCATACAATGGAGACGAAATGCGTAGAAAGCTGATCAAGTGAAGACAGAAGGAAGGAGAATAAGAACTATGAGCCGAGTTTGGAATTTATGCAAATGAGTATAGAAATGTGGTTCCATAATTACTATATTTCTCTGTTTCTCATTCTCATATCACTGGAATTCCATGAATAATACAGCTTTCA
>OZ024748.1:19511032-19513532 GCA_964016885.1 Eledone cirrhosa
ATATATATATACAGACACACACACATATATATGACAGTCGATTGACTTTCGTCAAATCGGACCGAGGAAATAATGTTTCCATTGGTCTTTCCAATTGGTAATACTATCTATCGGTCGCAACTCCAGGTAGAAGGAGCAATGTGAAATAAAGTGTCTTGACCAAGGACATAACGCATCGCCCGGTCCAGGAATCGAACTCACAACCTCACAATTGAGAGTTCAATTCTCTTACCACTCAGCCACGCGCCTTCACACACACACATACACACACACACACACACACACACACATATATATATATATATATATATATATATGTGTGTGTGTGTGTGTGTGTGTGTGTGTGTATGTACTATGAGCTTCTCGCTAAAACAATTTCTATACCTTTCATTTATATATATATATATATATATATATATATATATATATATATATATATATATATATATGTTATCATACTGCACATGTGTACGTATGTGTGTGTGTCATCATATATTTTCTTCTGCAGCAGACGCGCTGCATTCTCTGTAGTCTACAATCTCAGACAACAACTAAATATATTACTACAGTTATCAATTGTATCAATTGATTGTGTTTACTTGATATTGTACTATGCACATTACTTACTGGACAGGCTGGCATGGTTGAGTGGTAAAGATGTCCGCCTCCTAATCTTGAGCTTACAGGATTCTATCAATTTATGTGATATATTGGTCAATGTTTTTTGTTTTAACCATAGTCACAGGTTGATCTAAACACTGTAGTGCAACTGAATACTGTACACAATAATTTCATTATTATTGTTAGTGAATAATTGTTTCTACTTTTGGCACCAGGCCAGCAATTACGCAGTATATTACTGGTACTTTATTTTATCGACCCCGTAAGGATGAAAGGCAAAGTTAACCTCGGCGGGATTTGAACTCAGACCATAAAGGGACGTAACTATGCTGGAAAACATGGCGTCCGACTCTCTACCGATACTGCCAATTCACCGCCCTTGTTAGTGAATAATATTGAAATTATTGTTGGATTGGCAGTGTCGGTAGGGTGTCGGACGCCATGCTTTGACGCATAGAGTTACGGCCCTTGTCATCATTCTGAGTTCAAATCCTGCCGAGGTTAACTTTGCCTTTCATCCTTACGGTGTCGATAAAATAAAGTACCAGTAATGTACTGGGTAATTGTTGGCCTTGTGCCAAAAGTAGAAACAATTATTATTGTTGGTGAAGTTGTGACGGCGGAAACTCTGGTCAAGCCCGTCAGATAGATATTATCTGTAATTCAAAGGTCCCGACTTGGCACATATTGGGTCAAGCTGATTCTGTTTGAGAATTACGTTAAAGGTACACGTGTCAATGGAATACGCAGACACTTATAATCTAATGTACAATATGGGCTGAACCTGGAATTTAAAACCCCCAAACATGTCACATATGTTTAATGTATGACTATGTATTAGATAAGTAGATAAGCAGACATTCTCTGTCCATCACTTAACTGCATATTTCATATGTCTTTGGATGTTTTCAGTTAACAGGACGTCTTCGTTCACTAAACAACTTTGCATTTAACAGATGTTTGTATTAAAAGAATTAGCGGTCACTTTTTACTATTCAACCGCGTAGTTAACTATCTGTTTCTGCGTGTTAGGTGAACAAATTTGCCTTGTTTACTACTACCTCTGTATTTAAACATGTATATGTGTGTTAGGTGAACAAAGATCACCAATGTCTTACTTAACTCTAAAGTGAATATGTATATGTAAGTTAGATGAATACCTCTTCTCTATACACTACCTACTTAACTTTGAAGTTAACATTTTCCTGTGTATGTTAACTGAAATTACCTCACCTGTTTATGACAAAGCTGTATGTTCAATATTTCCCTGCTTGCATTAAGTGAACGGGCATCCTCTGTACACTAACATGTATCTGTACAGGCATTCTAGGTTCACTACTCAACTCCATATTTAACATGTAGCTATACGAGTTAAGTGAACAGTCCTTCTCTGTACAGTACTTAACGACGTATTTAACATGTATCTGTAGTGATACATGTTAAATACGAAGACTGTCTGTATTTTAAATGAACAGACAGTCTTCGCTCACTATTTAACTGTATTAAACAGTTGCTTGTAGTAGTTAAATGAACAAGTGTTCTCTGTTCACTGCATGACTGAGCAGTTGACATGTATTTGTGTTATGTCTTAAAAGAACCAGACCTTACACTGTTCACCATTACACTATCTACACAAGACCCGGACCTTACTCTGTTCACCATTACACTATTTAAACAAGACCCGGACCTTACTCTGTTCACCATTACACTGTCTACACAAGACCCGGACCTTACTCTGTTCACCATTACACTATCTACACACGATCCGGACCATATTCTGTTCACCATTACACTATCTACACACGACCCGGACCTTACTCTGTTCACTATTACACTATCTACACACGACCCGGACCTTACTCTGTTCACCATTACATTA
>OZ024748.1:19521032-19563532 GCA_964016885.1 Eledone cirrhosa
TTTGCTATAGCCGTGTACTTACTGACGGTGATGTTGCCTGTTTTGTTAATGCTATTAGTGATACAGTCACTCTCGTTGCTATAGATGATGATGATGTTGTTCTGGTTGTAATGATGAGGATAATTATGTTATTCTTGTTACTGTTGTTGTTGTTGTTGTTGTTGTTGTTGTTGTTGTTGTTGTTGTTGTTGTTGTTGTTGTTGTTGATTTTGTTTTAGTTTCTGTTATTGTCTTCATAGTTTGTTCATAGAGAAACTGTTTGTTTCTTATAATATATCTACTGGCGAATATTTTGCTATTTCTAATTACGTAAATATCTATGTAGGCATATGTGTATGTATGTATGTATGTATGTATGTATGTATGTATGTATGTATGTATGTATGTATGTATGTATGTATGTATGTATGTATGTATGTGTAGTGTTTGTACCAGAGTTTTCAAGTTGCTGGCTGGACTAAAAAGTCACACTCGTTCAGCGCATCGGTAGGGGTTCTCCTACATGGATATAAAGTAGTGGCCGTACTTGAAAACGAGTTGGCAGCCACCATGTATGTATGTATGTATGTATGTATGTATGTATGTATGTATGTATGTATGTATGTATGTATGTAAGTTTGTATGTGTGTATGTAAGTTTGTATGTATGTATGTATGTGAGTTTGGATGTATGTATCTATGTGTATATATATATGTATGTACGATGTACGTGTATATGTATATATGTATGTATGTACGTACGATGTGCGTATGTACCTAGATATTTATGATTGTATACAAGCATACAAGCACACACACACACGCACGCACACACACACATACATATATATATATATATATATACATATATAGAAGAAAACTGACAGAGTACAACGTGTATCTCACACATGGATACGCATTGGCCTGTTCCTCGGTTCCTCTGATATGCAACATCAAAACTATCGTATGAAATAGCATTGACTTATATGTATATATATATATATATATTGTTATATTTGGGGAGGGTCATATTTGCGTAATATTGCCAGAATTAATAACAGAACACACTCACTGTTTGGTTGGTTTTCGCTTCTCGCTGTCTTTTATATATATATATCTGCGATCTAACTTACTCGGTCCTCAATGTTGCCATTGACTGACCGGCGGTCAAAAATAAAATAATACAGATACAATATAGACAAACACATATATATATAGTTTACATAAATCTTTCGTTGCACATCTGCAACATCGTCAGTGGTGTTATATTCATTGTTCCTCCTGTTGTGTTGTATGTCTACGCCATTTTTTTTTTTGTTCAGTCCGTCTATATATTTATTTATTTATTTGCTTGTTTGTTTATCTTATTTTATTTTGTCTTCTTTGCGCATGCGTTTGCGTGTGTGATGTGTGACTAGTGTGTATAGTGTTGTGTCTGCTGGGTGACTAGTGTGTGTTTATGTGCTTGTGTATGTATTTATTTATCTTATTTTATTTAATTTAAATATATATATATAAGTAATATATATACATATATATATATATATATATTTGCGTGTGTGTGTGTATTTAGAGAGAGGGGTGGGAGAGAGCTGCGTTGCTAAAACACAAGGCGAAACCACTTGGCGCCACGGTCGGGATTTTACATTTCTCTCTGTCTCTCCCTGTACACACGCACACACATACAGGCACACACGCACACACACACGCACACACACACACACACACACACACACACACACACACACACACACACACACACACACACACACACACACACACACACACACACACAGACACACACACACTACATACATACGTAATTCTAACTAGAACGAGTAGACATAACCAGAAACCAAATGAGAAAGGTCTTATATCGCCATGTTGTTTTTGCTATTCAAAGTCTGCAAAATTCACTATAAAGAGATATCTCCGAATTTGATGTTTCTAGGTGACTGTCACTGTGTTTTGTCTCAACAATGAAGCTTTAATGATAGATAGAAATAAACACCAGCCAGAGAGCCAATTAAACCGATAGAATAGAAACATTGCCATTTAAATTCCCATCGGATGAAGCCCTACCTGGTTGACCTCCGTCGCTTTTTGTTTGGTCATGTCTTCAGGGGTGTAGCCCTACCCATCACCCTGGACCAATTCCGGGTTGGTGAGGCTAATTAATCCATAGTTGTGGTGGAGGCTCGTTGACACTACAGATAATTAAAATTCTTAGATTGAAGGTATAATTCAATTTAAAATATATATCGCATCAACGCAGATAAATATAATAATTATTATTTCTACTTTTGGCGGTGGATTGGCAGTATCGGTAGAGGGTCGGATGCCATGCTTTCCAGCATAGTTACGTCCCTTTACGATCTGAGTTCAAAATCCCGCCGAGGTTGACTTTGCCTTTCATCCTTGCGGGGTCGATAAAATAAAGTACCAGTAATGAACTGGGTAATTGCTGGCCTTGTGCCTAAAGAATAAAAATAATAAAATAATTATTTCTACTTTTGGCACAAGGCCAGCAAATATCCCAGTGCATTACTGGTACATTATTTTATCGACCCCGCAAGGATGAAAGGCAAAGTTAACCTCGGTGGGATTTGAACTCGGACCTCAAATGGTCGTAACTCTATGTTGCAAAGCATAGCATCCGACCCTCCACCAATACTGTCTATCCTCCACCTATAAACATAATTAATGCTTCATGAATCAACTAAATTTTTAAATGCATTTAAAAAATATTTTTGTTATTATTACAAAGATTTAGCGTGACGCTGTGTGACAAGGCACCCCTTTTGAATTACAGGTTACAGGTACATATCATCTTGTGTTATAGTGTAAGTGGCTGAGAGCGGTGGCTTGGCAGTATCAGTAGAGCGTCGGAAAAAATGCTTTGCGGCATATAGTTACAGCCCTTTTCAAATCTCGCCGAGGTTAGATTTGGCTTTTATCTTTACCGGGTTGATAAAATAAAGTACCAGTAATGCATTGCAGTTGACTCCCTTTCCAAGAAACCTGCTGGCCTTGTGCCTAAATCAGAAACTATTATAGTGTAAGGGACTGTGTATTTTACAAATACGTGCACTCTTCATGAGAATCTCAGGGAGATTCAGCATGCCACTGTGTCTGACAAAGTTGGTCCTTTTAATTACTGGTACAGTCCATCTGAAGATCTTCCAAACAATTCCCTTCGAACCCAACTTTACTTAGCAAAACTTGGGGCTTGGTAAATAAAACTTCCTCAAGATGTCATGCAGTGAGGGGTTAAACCTCTTGAGCAATCCAGCCATGACAAACAATAAAAATAAATGTATAAAATAAACAAAAACACAAAAAACTAAAAACTAAAAAATATAAAGTGGAAATAGAAGAAGAAGAAGAAGAAGAAGAAGAAGAAGAAGAAGAAGAAGAAGAAGAAGAAGAAGAAGAAGAAGAAGAAGAAGAAGAAGAAGAAGAAGAAGAAGAAGAAGAAGAAGAAGACAGGAAATATCATGGCAAAACATTGACATTCGAGTTGAAAAACTGGAAAAAGAATATTTTAACATATATATATATATATATATATATATATATATATATATATATATATATATATATATATATATATACATACATACATAAACATATATATATACACTAACTTATAGGAAGTGTATATATCCCTACACAGGGGCAGAAATATTAAAATGAAATTAAATTAGAAAATCAGTCAAAGGACACCATCTTTGAAACTGTGATCAGACTAACAGATGTAGATTATTTTATTGATATATAACATCTGTTTAGCAGCGCCACCTACAGTGTACGTAATACCCTAGTGCTTTAGTCCTTCCTTTACGATATATACAATGTGCACCCTCTTCTCTTAGATATGCATCTTGTTTTCTGAAAGAATTTATTGGTGTGGAGTAGTGTAGAGGCCTCCGGCGTTCTCATTCCCCCCAGCCCGGACCATATTCCTACTTACTGCTATCGGAACGGAGCTGGCTTTCTGCAGGTGTGAATCCTTAGATGTGGAATGGCTTGTCCCAGCCCATCTCCCTCACCCTCCTTCGGGGCAATGTCTTTGCCATCCTGTCGACCGGGACCACGAGGTACACTGACCGTTAAATTTCAGTTATGGTTCATGGTGGTGCCATGTTGAATAGATTTACTTCCATAAGCACGGTGAGTAAGGAAGATGGCTCGTCTGTAGTTTGTTTTCCAAACTTTGTTTTTCTTTCGTTTGTTAATTTACATTTATTGCAATTCAACTCATAGTTCTAGACATAGTAATAAATTGTTTCTGATTTAGGCACAAGGCCAACAATTTTCGGGAATGGGAAAGTCGATTAAATCTACCCCAGTGTATTACTAGTACTTTATTTTATCGACCTTTTAAATGTTTAAGGCAAATTTGATATATTAAAGGTGTGCAGCTATATTGGTTGGTAAGTTGACAAATATAGTTTTGATACTTCTTGTTCTGACGACAATGAAAAGAATTCTAAGCCTGCATTTTCTACAGCACAGTCTACACTCACCGACGGAATATCATCTGACAGACTCAATAACACAATAATTTCATACGATCCTCTCCATGGCTCTGGATGCTACCACAATACTGCTACACGGCAAAGTTGTTTAGTAATATGTCTATTGATCGCAACAAATTATATATTTAACCATACAAATTTGTATAAAACTGTGATAATTTAATGTCCAGTCATGCGCACTTGTGGGTTTCTATTTGACCGTATAAGAAATGTATTATCATTTTATACGGGACTCATAGATTCAATTAAAATGAATTAAAAAAAAAAAAGAAATAATTTGTTGAAAATAACATTGATAAGAAGAAAAAAAATGCATCGAGTATTCCTTCGATGTGTAAAATCTGCAATGGGGGATTAGAGGATAAGGAGTCAGAAGAAACTTAACCTCGGAGAGATTTGAACTCAGATAGCTGATGTCTATATTGTAAAGCATTGTATCAGATATTCTAACGACTGGTAATTCGTCACCTTAAAACTGGTATTAAAATAAATGGTCGTTATAATAATGGTTTCTTATATAGGCACAAGGCCAAATATTTTGGGGGAACGGGAAGTCGATTAAATCGACCCCAGTGCTTGACTGGTTCTTTATTTTATCGACTTCGTAAAGATGAATGGCCAAGCTAATTTCTGCGAGATTTGAACTCAGAACGTAAAGGACCGTAACCCAATGTCACAAAGCATGTTCTCCGACGCTCTACCGATACTGCCAATCCACCACCTTATTGGTCGTTATAATAATGAAAATTATTGTGTACAATGCTCAGGTGCACTACAAAAAAAGATTAATAGGACCCCCTACATGTATCTCCTGACCAGAATCATAGCCCAGGATCTCCACCATCTCCAATACCTCTCACAAGGCCACAGAAACAGCTACGTTATATCGATTGAAGAGATCGGCAACATCCATGACTTCATTTGCTGACCGTGTTGGGTGGAACTTGTCAAATAGACCAAGGAATCAATGTTTCCGTTGGTATTTCCATTTCTGATACTATCTCCCGGTCGCAACTCCTGGCAGAAAATGGTCGTTAGAGAACACCAAATTTGCAAAATATGTTGAGACTAACATACATAGAATAACAGACTTGCCGACCTCTAAAAACCCAAACAGGGAGTACCATGAAAAAATGTGCCCCCAAATGCGGAGAAATGAGAGAAAATGGGGAGATTTTGCATAACGAAAGCTATAACAATTTTCACAAGAGAATACATCTCCCACCCTCCCCAAAGTGGGTGAGTGATCTCCCCCATCGGACGAGGAGAGTAGACAAGTCTGGAATAATTCCATAGATATATAACGCCTGCTATATAAACTAGATTGTAGCAAGTATATATTTTCTACACCCGGAGACGAATTGAAATTAATATAAAATGACAAAATTAAAGAAACAACAAGAAAAAAATCAGTGAAAGTAGACGAGGCTTTCAAAGTGTGATCAGACGAACAGACGTTGTGTATTCCATTGATACGAAATGGAACTGGCGTGTTTTCAGTTAAACAGCTGTACGTAAAATTACTTGATGTTTACCTTAGTGCTAAAGTTGTTTACTTTAATGCTATCTGGGAGGAGTTTTGTGTGCAATACGGTTTCATATGAAAAGGTTTCTCACAGCTGGACACCTTTCCGTAGTTGGTCATTAATCACAGTGTATGTGTATTTATGTATGTCTATATATACGTATGTATGTATGTATGTATGTATGTATGTATGTATGTATGTATGTATGTATGTATATATATATATAATATATAATATATATATACACATATACATATATGTATATATTATATATATATATATATATATATATATATATATATATATATATATATATATATATATACACACACTATATATATATGTTTGTATTTATCAATGCAATTATGTTATTCGCGTTAATTATGAAAAATATAATATATCGTGGTTTAGTTATTCTCCCCAAGCTCTCTTCTAATGTTGAATGTATCTGTCCCAGGACTCGAACTCCAATTGGTCAGGAGCGTTGCAAGATAATTTGACGATTAGAAAACAATATGACTGGTAACCCATTACTTTTGTGTGAATGTGTGTGTGTGTGTGTGTGTGTATATATATATATATATATATATATATATATATACACACACACACACACATTCACACAAAAGTAATGGGTTACCAGTCATATTGTTTTCTAATCGTCAAATTATCTTGCAACGCTCCTGACCAATTGGAGTTCGAGTCCTGGGACAGATACATTCAACATTAGAAGTTTTGTGTATATATATATATATATATATATATATATATATATATATGTAGGAGGTGAGTTTTATTGTAGCACAATAAAGCAATGCATATATATATATATATATATATATGTATGAAAAATATGGGAAGAAGGATACTGCGTGGTTGCACATGGGTTACATATTATAAAATTAGTCCCTCATCAGTGATTTGCCAACCGTCATTGGTATTTCATCGCATTAAAAATCATATACCTCAGGTTGGTGCGAGCAATAACTAAAATAAGCTATTGGGACAAGTGAGTCGCGTAAAGCGAGTGAGACAAGTAAACAACATAGAAGGAAAAGCAAACCGAAGATGGGAACAAAAACAAGCAACATGGTTATCCGATCAGCATAATCTGGGTGAATTTCATGAGCGTTCAGAATACAGACCTTCGCCGTGAATGGGATATGAGAAAGAAAGAATCCCACTCCTAACGAACGGGAGGAAGTGAGAAGGGGAGAAACAGAGAGTGGGTGAGTGGAAGTGCGAGGAAGAGGTCAGTTGAGAGAAAGTGTAACTGACAGAGGGGGCGAAAGAAGGTAAGAAAACAGAGAGAACGAGGGAGCAGTAAGAGAGAAAGAGAGAAACAGATAATCGCAGTCTATATATATATAAGTAGAAGTGGTATTTAATATGTTGGAAGTCCGACAAACATACATGTTTATAACTGATTTAGAGCACTCAACAGTTACTGGAGTAAATATTCAATTTTATTAAATAAATGGAAACTATATTTATAAAACCATATTTATTTTATTATATATATTTCAAGGGCAACCAAGACAACATCGGTACGCTTTCATCAGATAAAATACAAAATTTGTTTTATAAATATAGACATACCCATGAAAATCATACCTTATCGGTTGGAAATTCACCGGATAGTGGAAATATATTAGGGATTATTCAAACTTATGTGTGAATATGCAAATGAATATGTAAATAATTGAAAAACAACCGTTTATTTAAATGACACTGGCGAAAGAGAGAGAGAAGAAATAGACAAGAGAAGATGAATATAACGTTAATTTTGGGGAAATATATTCTAAGTATAAATCTAATATTATGTGTATTTACGATTATTATTTGTTTAAAATTCGTTTCTAATATAATATTTTCTTTTATAAGTAGATAGATAAATAAATAAATAAATAAATATATAAATAGATAAATAAATGAATAGGTGGGTATATCGTGTTATAGATAATTGTTTTAATGAGTTATGAGGGATATTGGTTTTGTATTTAATGTAAGTAAATATTAAGTTAAATTAAATTAAATTAACTGAGTTAATAAGAATATTTATATTTATATATTTTAAAATAGGAAGATACGGAAAAACTCCAGTTTTGTTTATTTATTCGTTAGTATGAGACTATTTTGTCAAAATAAGTATAAATGTTGAAAGATATATTTAGCCAGAATTAGTTAGTGGTCATAAATCTAATAAAAGATATTGAAAAAATATAAAAATTTTAGAAAATTTAAAAAAAAATAATTTATAAGAGATAAGTAATTTTTAAAAAATAAGTAATTTTTAAAAAGGGATAAAAAAAATTAAAGAAATAAAAAATAAAGAATTAAAAATTATTAAGATTAAAATTACAATTAGAATTAAAATTAAAATTTAAAAGAAATTAGAATTATATATGTATATATTTTATGAAACTTTAAGAAGTGAAATTATAGCAAATGTTATAGATATGATTTATAGAAATCGGATAAGATTGTTATGGAAATATGTAGAAATATTATAAGTGTAATTATAATTTATATATAGTTTTAAATGTTGAATTCAGGCGATGTCTACAAGAATTAAATAAATTCGTTCTTAGATTAATAGAGTTCTTAAATTTCCTCAACACACAATTTGCAGAATCTAGATAAAGCTGTGTTTCGATACGCGGGTGCTCGTGATATTATTTCCCAAGTTAATGAAAAGTCCATATTTTTGCATTTTAAGATCCATATCAGGTTTGAAAGAGAAGTTGAAGATTTTTTATCAAATCACCCGCGTACCGAATGTATGTATGTATGTATGTATGTATGTATGTATGTATGTATGTATGTATGTATGTATGTATGTATGTATGTATGTTTGTATGTATGTATGTTTGTATGTATTTATGTCAGGTCACCAGTTGGTGCTACTGGTAACATGTATCCCAGTACAACCTGTCTCATGGTCGGGTCGTTGGCGACTAAACTGGCAACCCCACCAAGGTTTCTTGGTGAGGAGGGTGACTTTGGACATCCTGCAGGACTAAAAACAAAACCTGTCAAAGGGCCAAGGAGCTCTTAAGAGAGAGAGATGACCCCTTAGCCTTTGTCAAGGCAGAATTCTAGGAGAAGGAAAACTCTGATATAACACCTGCAACCCTGAAGGTATCCAATGATGTTGACTTGTTCTTCTTTTTGGTAAATACCATCTTGGTTAAGAGAGTGGGACTGGCTTTGTGCAGTGCCTTTGTCACTATAAAAACTTCACGGCACAGGCATTGCTTTATATCTGGAGATCTCTTTGCACTTGTCATCACATGGTACCATGGGCCCAGCACTATGTGTCAATAATCGTCACAGGTGTAGTGTTTGTACCAGAGTTTTCAAGTCGCTGGCTGGACTAAAAAGTCACACTCATTCAGCGCATCGGTAGGGGTTCTCCTACATGGATATGAAGTAGTGGCCGTACTCGAAAACGAATTGGCAGCCATCATGTATGTATGTATGTATGTATGTATGTATGTATGTATGTATGTATGTATGTATGTTGTTGAGAGAGTGGGATTGGCTCAGTGCACAGCGTTTCCTCACTTTAAAAAATATCTTCACGCACGGGCATTGCACGATAGAATTAATAAATAATTATTAATAATGTTATAGCGTGCAATGGTCATACTCGTTGATATCATATATATATATATATATATATATATATATATGGTGTGTGTGTGTGTGTGTCTGTTTGTGTCTGTGTGTGTGTGTATGTGTATCCCAGGTTGAGTCGGGGTAACCACAGTAAGTAAGGTATTCAATACATAGCAGAGTATAAATATTTAATATAGGAATGCCTTCTACAGGACTAGAACTTTTGAAAGAAGTAGTTCTATCCTGTAGAAGCCATTTATATATATATATATATATATAAGGGAAATTAAATACCTTTGAAAATCTGCTATGGGTTACTAGCTCTACACGTCCGTTTAATTTGATTACAAAATGATTAATAATTATTAATTAATTTAGGAAATACAACATTTTGGTCATATTCACCGCCAGTTCTTTGACAGTTGAGCTTAGTATTTATTAGTAATGTTTAGTATTATCCCGGGTGGGTTTCAACCTAGAAGACCTAATCAGTGTTAATGTAAATCACCGAATCGCAATATTTTCCCAACCAACGACATATTTTATTGATATGGTATCTTCCATGGAACACTCCACTATAATTACACCCATTCCAGATTGTTATACCCTGATCGAGGGAAATGTTTAGACCAGTCGTGGGCAACCTGAGTCCCGCGAAGCTTTCTGAATGGCTCGCCTAAGTCACCTAAGTGAAATCTTTCTGATTCTTTTACCCCAACTTTTCAGTCGTAATTTATTTTTCTTTCATTTTTACGATCGGGGAAAACAACGTGTATGAATTATGAAGAAACAAATCAAAATAACCTGAGTCACTACCCTTTTTTTTTTAATGTGTGCACGAATGTAAATTAGCGCTTGCGGCAAGCCTGGGGATGAACCATTTCTCATGCGGCCCGCTTCTCGAAAAAGGTTGCCCATGCCTGGTTTAGACGTTTGTATACTAAATTTTAAGGTAGCAAATTGATCGTGTCGTTAGAGTGTCGGATTACAAATGCTTCTATTTTTGATCTGGCTGACTGCACTATGATTTCAGATCACTGTGAGGTCAACTTTGGCTTTTATCCTCTCGAGGTCGATAAATGAGGCACATATCCAGTTTTTACGTCGATTCTACTTTTCTCTCTCTTCTTCCGGAAGAAATCGGCTACGTTCCGACCCTGAGAGATATGGGCTCTGCCAGGTTTAAAACGTTTAAGAGGAGTCGTATGACAGCACAGTGACCCTATGGCTCCAGCAGGAGTTAAGGGCCCTCTATCGGAAATATAGACTTTTTTAATAAAAGTACATGAAATTGTAAAATTAGCTCATGGTCCCCTATAGATCCACATGTCCTATGTTCAGAATTGGTGGCATAAAACAACGGATGGGTAACCAACCTACAGACTACCTGCTAAGATTTACCCAAGAACAACCTACAGACCACCTGCTAAGGTTTACCCAAGAACAACCTACAGATAACTTGCTAAGATTTACCCGAGAACAACCTACAGACCACCTGCTAAGATTTACCCGAGAACAACCTACAGACCACTTGCTAAGATTTACCCGAGAACAACCTACAGACCACCTGCTAAGATTTACCCGAGAACAACCTACAGACCACCTGCTAAGAGTTACCTAAGAACAACCTACAGACTACTTGCTAAGATTTACCCGAGAACAACCTACAGACCACCTGCTAAGATTTACCCGAGAACAATCTACAGACCACCTGCTAAGATTTACCCGAGAACAATCTACAGACCACCTGCTAAGATTTACCCGAGAACAACCTACAGACCACCTGCTAAGAGTTACCTAAGAACAACCTACAGACTACTTGCTAAGATTTACCCGAGAACAACCTACAGACCACCTGCTAAGATTTACCCGAGAACAACCTACAGACCACCTGCTAAGATTTACCCGAGAACAACCTACAGACCACCTGCTAAGAGTTACCTAAGAACAACCTACAGACTACTTGCTAAGATTTACCCGAGAACAACCTACAGACCACCTGCTAAGATTTACCCCAAAACAGCCGCAAGAAGGAACATGAACTGTGTATGTATATGTGTGTGTATGTGTGTGAGTGTGTAAGTATGTGCGTGCGTGTGTATGTGAGAGTATGTGTGTGTGTGTGCGTTTGTATGCGTTTGTGTGCGTGTGCATTTGTATGTGTGGGAGTGCTTGCGTTTGTTTGTGTGTGGGAGATAGCGAGAGAGAGGGATAGTGTGTGCTTGGACGTCTGTCAATGTGTATGTCTATTGGAATATGTGTATTGTATGCGTGAGGAGTTTACATCAGACATATTGGTGCTTCGTTTCATCTTTTCAGCTCTACAGTTATATATACGTGTGTATGGAAAGCTTGGATTACTATCACACATATGCTGTGCACGGCTTTACATTACAAATTTCGTGCTAATCAACTTCTCTTGAAAATGGTTTTTGAAGTTTAAAGCAAAGTAGAATATATTCCAATTAAAATTAAAAATTAAGTAAATTCAGTAAAATAATAATAATAATAATAATAATAATGTGTTCAGGTGGAGAAAAACAACCTACACAAATACGTGACTGATAGTAGGGAGCCAATGCTCAGAATTGTACCGAAGGAGAGGACAATAGACCAGGGGATGTCCAAGGAGGAAATAACAACAAGGAGAAAGAGCAACCTTCATGAAAAATCCCTTCATAGTACCTTCTTTGAGAAAACTGAATTCAGAGATCCACAGACATGGAACTGGTTGAAAAGAGGAGACCTTAAAAAGGCTACAGAAGGAATGCCAATGGCTACGCAAGAGCAAACCCTCAAAACGAAGTGGCCTAAACACCATATTTACAAGGAGGAGGCTAGCCCACTGTGCAGGATCTGTGGAGAGAGAGAGGAGACTGTGGCTCACATTGTATCCGAGTGTAAACACCTAGCTCCGGCTCACTGTAAAGGCTGGAGACATGATGTGATGGGCAGGGTGATCCACTCGTACCTATGCAAAGTAAACAATTTACCACATTCTGAGAAGTGGTATGAGCATAAGCCAGAGTCGGTGATAGAAAACGATCAGGTGAAGGTGCTGTGGGATTTTAGGATACAGACGGACAAGAAACTGAAACACAATAGGCCTGACCTAGTGGTTTTGGACAAGGAAAAAAGATCGTGCCTGATTGTGGTTGTAGCCTGCCCATTCGACACGAGAGTGCAAGAGAAGGAGAGGAAGAAAACTAACCGATACCAGGACTTAAAGTGGGAGGTAAAAAGGATTTGGAACTGCCATGAGGTCAAAGTGATCCCGATTGTCATAGGCGCACTAGGTACTATCTCAAAAATTTTCCAAGGATGGTTAAAGAAAATTGGTCCCGCCCCGCTTTTTGGAACACTTCAAAAGGCATGCTTGCTGGGAACAGCAAGAACCCTCCGATACGTCCTGAATATCTGAGGCTGCAGGTAGTGGCTTGATATATTCATTTCAACAAATTTTCCAGTTAAATAACATCAATGACTGAGACTCAAAGAACAACAACAACAATAATAATAATAATAATAATAATAATAATAATAATAATAATAATAATAATAATGATTTCTTTATTAACCACAAGGGTTTACATAAAGTAGACATTAAGGACAGTGCAGGACAATGCAGGACAGTACAAATGGGCATTTCTGCGTGTAAAAAAACAAAAACAGAGGATGTAACAAAAATAACAATGAAAATAACAATGAAAAATTCCCCAATAGGGGGGAGACTTCGGAGGGACATTTGTGGAGAAAGCCCAGTAAAAAGCCACAATGACTCTGACCACCAAGGCAAGTGCCCTCTCCCAGTTTTCCACCTTTAGTTTACAGATATATACTCAGAGTCGGCCCATTCACTCGGGCCATTCTTGCTTCTCTCACCCATCTTTCAACAAAATGCTGGGAAGAGAGCACTTCCTTCTCTACTCTGATTTTCCTTTTCAAATGAAATTTGAAAAAGTCAATCAGAGCATCACCGAAGAGGTAAGTGCTCGTCTTCAGCCCTTTCAAACGTGTCCACCATACTATCTCTTTCGCCATGGCCACCAGACAGATAAAAACTGCCTGCCCTTCCCGGCTAAAGGAGGAGGGCGGGGCAATCCTCACGATAGACTCAGATGATAGCTGGATCCGTCCTAAACGCGACAGCAGGTGTTCGACATAAACCCACAAGTCAGCAATTTTCGGACACTGGACGAGTGCGTGCAGGACGGTTTCGTCGCCCTGCGCGCATCTCGGACATGCCCGGCTGACGGCACCTCCATGCCTGTAGAGTTTATCCCGAACTGGCAAGGCTCCTCGGTAGCACTGCCAGGCCAGAGATTTCTGGAAGTTGTCCATAGGCCCTGGCCCGAAAGTTCTTCCGAAGAGATTGGCTAGTTGATTTTCGTCGACGCCTAGAGTTTCCCCAAGTACGTCGTCGCTCTTCCCCTCCACTAATCCTCTATAGAACGCCGAGGTGGAGTTTCCACCGATCACATTGCCCGATTGGTCGAGGGCTGTGAGCGCCTGAAGACATTCCAGTCTCCAGGCGCTCCCTCTCGGTCTTCGCTTGACCCAGGACTGCAGCTCCGTCAAGGAAACGAGCTGGGGAAAAACGCGTCTAGCAAACGGCGACCACACCTGATCACCGTCGAGGAAGAGGTGGAGATGTCGTAGCCTGAGCGCGTGCCTGCGCATCATCAGCCACGGCATGCCCAGCCCTCCACGTAGCGGGTGTTGACAACAGATGGACCGCCTGACCATCGGAGCACGTCCCTTCCACAAAAAGCGAAAGAGCAAACGCTCCAGCGCAGTCAGGCGAGGCTTAGGACAAGGTACGACGGTTAGGCGGTAGCAGATGACAGACGCGATGTACGCGTTAGCCACCTCCGCTCGACCTTTCAGGGATAGCTTCCTCTCCGCCCATTTCTGGGTGAGAGAAGCCACCCTGCTCGTCACCTCGTCCCAGTTTTTGTCCGTCTGGAGGTCCGGACCGAACCAGACCCCTAGCAATTTAACCGGTCCGTCCGTCCAGCGCCCGACGACGCTGTTGGACGGCATGGACCTGCCTCTCCAGGTGCCGAGCTGCAGGCCCACTGACTTTTCCTGGTTGATCATTGCTCCTGTCACCGCTTCGTATTCTCTTAGTGTAGTGCCGATCGCCTCGATGTGTTTGGCGTTCGACACCACTACGGTGACATCGTCCGCATATGCTGACACGGATCTTCCGCATCCTAGTTCGCGCGGGACTCCCCTCAACGTCTCCAGTTTGTGCAGTAATGGCTCGAGAGTCAATACGTACAAGAGGGACGAGAGGGGACATCCTTGGCGGACCGAGCGCATGATGTTGAACGGTTCCGACAGGTGACCGTTCACTCTCACCACAGAGCAGATGTCGCTGTGCATGGCAGCGATCCAGCCTCTGAAGACGGGCCCAAAGCCAGCCGCCCTCAGGACTGCCGCTAGGTAACGATGGTCGACCCTATCGAAAGCTTTCGACTGATCTAAATTGATCAAGGACCCACCCGTGCCAGGTTCCCTAGCTACCCTCTCTACGATGTATCGCATGAGGTGGAGGTTGTCGTGGATGGATCTGTCGGGAATGGCGCATGTCTGCGCCTCTCCCACCAGACCACCAACGACAAGCGCCAACCTCTTTGCTAGCACCTTGGCCAAAATCTTAAACTCTGTGTTTAGCAGAGTTATGGGCCGGAAATTGTCTATGTTATCCCCCTTGTTCGGATCCTTTCTCAGCAGTGCCACCGCTCCTCGGCTCACAGAACTGGGAATTCTCCCGTTCTGTTGCCAGTTGCAGTAGACGTCCGCCAAGAGGCCTCCGAACAAGTCTGGCATCTGTACGTAAAGTTCATAGGGCAGACCATCCAAACCAGGCGATTTACCCCTTGTGCAGCCAGTCATTGCCTCCCGTACTTCAGCGGCTGTTATCGGCTTTTCGCAACACTTCGCCTCAGTGGCCGAGAGCCGCGGCAGTCCGTCGAGGTAGACACTAAAGTCCATCCCTCTACCCGGCCCCCCGCTGCCCCCGAACAGCTGAGCGAAGTGTCGCTGAAAAGCTTCACACATTTGCCCGGGATCGAGTAGCATGCGCCCGTCGTGGTCCACCAAAGACCGGATCGTGGCTTTGTTGCCACGACGCGCCTCCGCCACTCGGGCCCATTGAACGGCTTTCGTCCCCTCGTGTCTGAGAGCACGCACCCTAGCTCTGACAACGCAGCCTTCGTGCTTTGCATTGAAGAATTGGTCAAGGGCCAATTTCGCCGCAAGCACGTCGGTCGCAATGCCTTTGCTAAGCGCCTCGTCTAATTTTCTAACTAGTTCTCCCTCTGCTCTATTTTTCTCTATTGCTAAAGCCTTACTAAACCTAATCGATTCTATTCTAATCGCTCTTTTCAGAGCAAACCACCACTTGTTGTTGACGATGGCCCCCGTCAACGCCCGCTTAACTAGTTCGCTAATCCGGTCTCTGTAGGCCTTGCGCGCTGGTAAGGACGCGTTTAGCTTCCAGTAGCCGGGTCCTCGTCTATGAAGCCTATCTAAGTCAAGCACACAGATCACGAATTTGTGGTCCGTGTAGCTGACTATCTTGAATTGTGGACAGCCTATGCTAGACCTATCTATTTCCCTACAAAATACTCTATCTAGATATGATCTGGATGACCCTATGCGGTTTGTCCAAGTCCACATTGGCACATTCGGGAAATCCAATCGGTACCTGTCAGACAGTTCAAAACGCCTGAGCAGGTTGGTGAGGCTCTTGCACCCTCCACCCCTATCCGCTAATCCCACACAGTCCCAGCGTGCATCTAAGATCCCGTTCCAGTCGCCCACTAACACTAAAGAGCGGGACGTTCCAAGAAAGGTCTCCAGACGCCGGAAGAAATCAGGCCGCCCTGCTCCTGTCGGGGCATAGACGGCCACTAGCCTGAAAGCTTGCCCGTCTCCGCTGGTCACGTCCAGCACCACCAGCTTACCCTCTGGGTCCAGGAAGATGGCCCGTATGGCGAGATCCAAACCTCTCCGAAAAAGCACAGCAACTCCTCCACCCGATCCAGGACGGCTGGGAGATGCGTACACATCGTAGCCGCCGAAGATCGGTGCGAAGGCCCGTGCTTCGGAGATTCTGGTCTCGCTGATGGCCACTACATCTATGTTTAGTGACCTGAGGTCGTTGAGCAGGTGACCCTGCTTCCATGACGACCCCAAGCCACGCGCATTTATGCTGCCTATTCTGAGTGAGGTCATGTTTAAAATAGAGTGGAAAAGATGGGAAAGACCACTTACCGTACTTTTGGTAGAGGAGGGATGGTTTTTACATCCCTTTTCACTTGATCGTCTGGTGAAGGGACCGTTGAATCGTCCCTTCGGCTGGTCGTCGGCTCTTCTAAGAGAATGTCTGAGTATACTCTTCGATTGATGGTTCCTCCTAGGTCCCTGAAATCACCAACTGCGTTGGGGAATTTCGTTTTAATGTTTGTGTATTGTTTCTGTGCTATTTTTAGCAGTCTTATGTTAGTTGGCGTTTTGATTGGTGCTGGTATTATGTAGTCCTGTTGTGAAATGTCTGTGTGTTCAATTATGTAAGTCATTAGTTTCTTGTTGTGTGTATTTATTGCCGTGCATTTGTTTTTCTGGGGGTGAAGTGTGGTTCTACTATTTTCTTGTCGTTGTTGCTGGGTGTGTGTGTTTTGTTGTTGTGTTTGCGATGTTGGTGCTTGTGGTGGTGGTGTTGAAGGTGTTGTTGGCGGTGGGGTTGTCGCCGGTGGTGATGGTGGCGCTAGTGTGGGTGGTGATGGTGTTGGTGTTGTTGCTGCTGTGGGTCTCTTTGCAGTAGACTTTACCCTTTTCTCATTTCTTTCCTCACTTTTCAAAGGCGACGATGCGCTGCTTCTGCGTTTGTGCCTTCTTACGACCTTTTGCCATCTCTCTCCCACCTCACACTCCATGTCTGATTCTGTGAGGTCGGGGAGGGGTACCAACTCCACTCTTTCACTTGTTGTTGTTGGTGATGTTTGCACTGGAGTCTCTGTTGCAGCTGCATTTGGTATTGCTGTTGTTGTTGTTAGTATTTCCACTGCTGCTGCTGTTTTTGATTTCCGTGGAGTGGGTATGGGTGCCACGGGCCTATCGTTCCTGGTTGCCGCTTGTCCTGTTGCTGGTAGCCGTGGAGCCGGATTCGGAAGGAGGGGGGTTTTCTCCTTTCTCAGGGTCTTCTCGTTGCAGAAGGCCCTGAGGTGAGTCTTCGATCCACAGCGAAAGCATTTCGGGCGTTTGCCCTCAACACTTATGGGCAGTTGAGTGCCGTTATCGAAGTCTATCACATCCGGGATAGCTTCGATGCACTCCTGGTTGGTTTGGATTAGCATCTCAATGGAGGAGCCGACCCAATCTTCTCTTACTTTTTTCTGTACTTGCAGTACAGTTGTTTTGTCCTCGATTCCGACGAGGACAGACGCGGCCAGCCAAGAAGGGGTCATTCCGGGGGGGACGTGGGTCAGTTTGACCCTCACAATTTTTTGCCCACAGTAGGAGGGCACCAACACCATTTCCTCGCTCCTTAGGGTCACTACTGATTGGGCCTTTGCCTCCTGGGGTGTGGCAAAAAGTACGTCTACGGTGGCATATTTTTTGCCTCGGGTGATGTGCGTTTTCCGCTGCCACACAGACCCCAAGGCTTTTTGTATTTGGGCCTCTGTGGCTCTTTCCACCCTACGGGATTTTGTACTTACTGTACGGTACGTGACCGTACAGTGCTCTTGGGTTTCGAAAAAATTTTTCGCTGCCTTGCAGATTGCTCGGTGTCCGTTCTTTGTCACCATCTTCTTCGCTTCCTCTAATTCCTCATTTGTTATGAGGATTGTTTCCAAGTTTTTCGCAATACCTGCAAATGAGATTGGTTTTTCTCTGCTGTTGTTGTTGTCGTCAGAGCTGCTGGTACTTTTGTTGTTGCTGCAGGTACTACGACTACTGCCTCCGCCGCTGTTGCTGTGGTTGTTGTTGTTGGTGTTGCTGCTGCTAATGCTATTGTTGTTTATGCTGCTGGTGATGCTGTTGCGGCTGCTACTGTTGTTTTCATTGTCACTGTTGCTGTTGTTATTACGGCTGCTACTGCTATTATTCCTGACGTCAGACGAATGAACTGGGTTTTCGTATTTCCCGCACACCTGTTTCGTCGCTGTCGTCGTCGTCGTAGAGAAACCTTGCACGCTTTGCACGAGACTTTTCTTTTCTTTCGTCACTTGCGAAAGAGAAGGGAGGGAGAGAGACACATTTAAAGAAGGGAGGGAGAGAGACAATCTTCTCTCTGCTGTAGTGATGATTGAGGAAGAAGAAGACGGAATGAGTGGGAGTGACGTATGAAATTTCTTTTTGGTAGCCATGTTTTTTTTGTTTAAAATGAAATTTTGGGTACAAAACCCCAATAACTGGTTATTTAACCCCGAAGGGCCAAATAACGGACAGAAAGACCCCTCTCACGAGGAGGAGGGTGTCTTTATCAACAATTTGGTTCAAGTTTTAAACAATTTACAATTGTTTTAACGGTTAAAAATTACTATACCTTACAGAGCCGAGCCTCCGTCAACCATGGCATTCAATAATAATAATAATAATAATAATAATAATAAATAAATAGTAATTAACGTATCATTATCAAACAGGATATGTTGTGAATAGTCTTTATTAAATGTAAGATGGCGTCTCCAAAATATAGTCGCGTATACGTTGCCGATAAAATTACCGTTAGACGCCGTCATTTGCTGTAATAACAGTAATTATACAAGTAATTCTCAACGTTCATCTCTAAGACATGGTTTATTATATTAACATATGAACATTGTTTACATTAACGACTACAATAGAATGTAGCTTTCAGCTAACAGAGCCGTGGAGTGAAATGTGTGGGTGAGAGTAGATATCTATATACTACTAAAACTCTGTGATTGTGTGCTTGTCTGTAATATAATACAGCCAAAACGACGCATAATGGGAAAATACTTTGAAAGAAAAATGTCCCTGAAATGGGAATACAAATTGAATAAAACAAGTCTCGCGTAAATCGGAACACGGGATCCTTAGATACGGGGTTTTTCCGGGTACCCTCATAAATAGCCAACATCTCTGTGATAACCAATCAGATCGTTATTGCACTTACCGTTGTGTTTCATTTCCGAAAAGCCTTAGTGTAGTCAAGTTAAAGACAGGCAGGAAGAGATCCCGCTTAGATAACAACTAGACCACCCGAGATCCAACGGGTCACGAGTGGTCTAGTATACTTTAAAATTACGATATATGTTGGTGCTTGGTAGTGTAGTTGGTTCTAAAGATGGGCGCTACCGCCCACCGGCGAGCATATTGTTTATTATATATAAATTAAGGATTTTATTTATTATATATTATTTTCAATTTCTGTGTAGGTAGGTCTCTCCGGAAATAGAGTTGGCACAGCAGGTATTATGTGGTCGTATTATGGTAATATGTATATATGAGTATATGCATGTTTATTGTGCATGCATGTGTATATATGTATATATATATATATACACGCATATATATATATAGAGAGATATGTAAGTAAGTATGCACACGTACACACACTAACACGCACACACACACACGCACATACACACAAACGCGCGCACACACACACACACACACACACACACACACACACACACACACAGACACACACACACACACACACACACACATATATATATATATATATATATACTAGGTGTGTCAGAAAAGTTCCAGAACTGATGTCACAAAAGATTTATTTCAAACACAAACTTCACATGAGAGTTTTCTCCTTCAAAGTAATCCCCCTGGAGTCTAATGCACTTTTCCATCCTTTTCTGCCACGCTTGCATGCACTCCTGGAAGGATCCTTCCGGGATTCTCTGCAGTTCCGTCGTCACGGCCTTTTTGATGTCGTCCACGTCTTCAAAACGTGTCCCCTCCGGGTTGTACTCGAAGATGCATGACTCATCACCGGTGATGACTGTCTCTAGCAAGTCTGGTTCGGTTTCAAGACGCTCGAGGATGTCCTGGCGCACTTGCATGCGTCGACCCTTCTGGTCATCGTTCAGCAGTTTTGGCAGTATCTTCGCACAGACTTTCCGCATGTCCAAATCTTCAGTGAGAATCTTCCAGACGCTGTCCCGATTCATGCCCAGCTCATTTGCCATCAGTCGAACAGTCAGCCGACGATCGCTACGCACCATCTGCCTGACGCGCTCAACATTGACCTCAGACCTGGTTGTTGAGGGCCTTCCGCTCCTGGGGTCATATTCCACGTCCTCGCGTCCTTCTTTAAACCTCTTCCACCACTCAAAAACATGTGAGCGTGACATCGTCTCATCTCCCTACACTTGCTGCAGCAATCCCAGTCCTTCTGACGGAGCTTTCCCCAACTGTACCAGAAACTTCAAGTTTGTTCTTTGCTCTGTGCTCATTTCTTGACGACCTGAAAAAGAGGACATGTATAAAATTATGAAGAAAAAAGTTTGATCGCTGCAGAGAGTTAAGATTACATTTACATACTCCAGGGGGATTACTTTGAAGGAGAAAACTGTGAAGTTTGGGTTTGAAATAAATCTTTTGTGACATCAGTCCGGGAACTTTTCTGACACACCTCGTATATATGTATATATATACATATATATATATATAAATGAAAAGTATAGAAATTGTTGTAGCGAGAAGCTAACAGTATTCCATAACATATATTATAACATTATTATTAGTGTTCGATATAACCCATACGTACATATATATGTTTGTATGTATATATATATATGTATATATATCTATATCTATCTATCTATATATATATATATATATATATATATATATATATATATATATATATATATATATATATATATACATGTATATATATATACATGTATATATATATATTTACATGTATGTATATATATATATATATATATATATATATATATATATATATATATATATATATATATATGTATATATATATATACATGCATGTATATATATATATATATATATATATATATATATATATATTTATATATATACATACATGTATATATATATACATATATATACATATATATATATATATATATACATACATGTATATATATATATATATACATGTATATATATATATATACATATATATACATATACATATACATACAAACATATATATATACGTATGGGTTATATATATACATATATATATATACATATATATATATATGTATATATATATATATATATATATATATATATATATATATTTATGTATATATATATGTATATATATATACATGTATATATATATATTTACATGTATGTATATATATATATATATATATGTATATATATATATACAAGTATGTATATATATATATATATATATACATACATGTATATATATATATATATATACATATATATATATACATATATATACATATATATATATATATATATATATATATATACATACATGTATATATATATATATACATATATATATATATATACATATACATATACATACAAACATATATATATACGTATGGGTTATATCGAACACTAATAATAATGTTCGATTCGTTTGTAAATAAATGGTCCGATTTGAAGCTGTGCCTTGCCGGTGACCCATGGTCATCTGTTTGAATGAAGGCCAATTGTCCAATCTATCTAGCTCGATCATCACGCTACTGACGTGAACCTAAACATAGAGTGCTCACCTGGGTGAACCTACAGTAATTTCACCTTACAATCCATGGGTATATATATATATATATATATATATATATATATATATATATATATATATATATATATATATATATATATATATATATATATATATATATATATATATATATATATATATATACAATATATATATACAATAGTTTCAGATAAATACACATGCTACACACGACTAGAAGAATTAAAAAACACACTTATCAGCAGAAACTTCCCACCATCCCTAATCACCAATGGATTCTAACGTGCCCTAAAACTTGACATCCAGGAACTCAGACACCCCAAACCCAGGAGTGAACCGCAACAAAAAACTATACCATACATCTCCACACACAACCCCCTCAACAATGAGGCATACGACACCATCCTCCAGAATATTCCTTTACTAAAAAGAGAATCAAGAATGAACACTATACTCCAAACACACAACATCATAAATATCAAAAGACCACCCAAATCCATAAAAAACATCCTCACGCAAGCCAAAATCCAACAAACCCTACAGTAACAAAATGCGGAAGGCCTAAATGTGGCATATGCATAAATCTAATAGAAGGTTCAACATTCCATTTTAAACAAGGACAACGTTTCACAGTTAAACACAACTTTACATGTTCATCTGAAAATCTTATCTATGTTTTGACCTGTTGAGGTTGTCAAGAGCACTACATAGGACAGACAAAAAACAGCCTCCGTCAACGTATAACCGTCCATAAATCACAAATTAAAATACAGGAATACAGAAATATTGCATTTAGTGAACATATCGCCAATTGTGCTCTCAACCAACATCCAAACTTTAAAATTTTCCCCATTTACAAATTCATAGACAACGCTACTTTCATCCAACGTACCAATAAGGAAACACATTTCATTAATAAATTTCGACCACTACTCAATGCCCTAAAAATCGGACCAATCTAAAACTGCAACAAACCATCAAACAATTACAAGAGTTACTTCCCTCACACCCTACCTAATCCTTTTTCTTAAATAAATTAAATATCACCCAGCAAGAATTGCTTCCCCCTGCATATTAACTCTCTAAAAAGGGAAATCATATCAAACCACAGTCCACCATTTGCCTCCTTCACGGAACCATGGTTCAACTATGCACTCTTGCGATATTAACACATTTTGAACTGCTTAACTGCAATGACTGTGCTTGTAAATAACATTATTTTTTCTTCCACATTGACTTTTTACGTTCCACATCATGCACGTATTTTTTTTTCCTTTTTCTTTTTTCTTTTCACTTCTTAAACCTTGTTTGTATATAACATTATTCTTTATGCACCTTCTGTTTAACGTGTGCGACACCACACTAATACATTTCACTATCATTTGATAATGCATATAACTGGTAATAGACAATAATTAAATATATAAATAGATAAATAAATGCCATGGTTAAATAAGAAATAAATCAACTAATACCTTAACACTTCACACAAAGTAAAACATTTCGTTTTAATCATTTTCTAACCCAGAAAAAGAGAGAGAGAGAAACAAAAAAAGAAAATTTTTCTTCCTCATAATCGTCTCTCTCTTCCTGTTTTCATATATATATATATATATATATATATATATATATATATATGTACGTGTGTATACTTACATTTATGTATCAGCTGTGCGAGAAATAAATTTCTAAATTTATATTATATTATATATATATTTATATATATATATACACACAGATATATACATACATGTCTGTATATTTATATATACATATATATACACACCAACAAGCATAATAAACCTATGCATATGCACATATATACATATATACATACACACACATATTTAAATATGTGTATATATATATATATATATATATATATATATATATATATATATATATATATATATATATATATATATATATATATATATGTATGTATTTATTTGTATAAATATATACATATATATGTATATATGTGTGTGTATAGATGGAGTTGTAAAGTATGACAATGAGTGACAAGAGGAAAAGTAAAAGGTCAAATAAAAGAAAGATATATGACAGAAGGAGAAGAAAACCTATCATTATCTGCAATCATTCTCTGTAAATCTTTGGAGTATATATATATGTATCTCTCTCTCTCTCTCTCTGTGTATATATATATATATATATATATATATATATATATATATATATATATATACATGTATATGAATATATATATATATATATATATATATATACACACACATGTATATGTATATATATATATATATATATATATATATATTTATCCGATGTTGCTCAGCTTGTCAATAGTTATCAAAACTAGGGACATCACTACTAACAACTTCGTGTTTATATATTTGTTTAGTAAAGGGTTGTCATTAGCTCACGTCCACTTTGTCTATTATTAGCTGTTATTTTGACAACTCTTCATTGTATTGAGACAGTACAATGAGATCTTAACATCATATCGCTTTCACAGAAGATCGTTCACCCTTTCATCGAGTTCACAGAAGCATTAATGTGGGAGTGAATTGATGGGTGTGTCATTATTAGAGAGCGTTCGATGGAATGTCTTGCCGTATCTGTGTCGGCCTCCTAAACTGGATTGTAGATTCAATCCAACGCTCTTTGGTGATGAGCCTATAGCAGCGTTCACGTTGTTACAAGTATTCGGGACACGTCTCTATTTTAGTATAACATACTTCCTTCCAATAAATCCGAAGGCTCTAAAAATTATTAATTGTCATTGCCGCTGAGGTTTCATTTCACCTTGATTAAATAATGTTTTCTTATATAGGCACAAGGCCATAAATTTTGGGGGAGGAAAAAGTCGATTAAATCGACCCCAGTGCTTGACTGGTACTTAATTTTATCGGCCCCGTAAGGATGAAAGGCAAATTTAACCTCGGCGGGATTTAAATTCTACCCTGATTAAATAATAAAACAAAAACATTCTAAATTCCAATTACACTGAGGTTAATTTTGTCTTTAACCTTATCGGTATCGATAACTAATTGAACAATAAAGAAATTGTTTTCTGCTCACTCTGTCTTTATCTCGGAGTGGGCTACGTGAACGTGCCAAGAAAGGAAGGTTCCGGTTGCAGACCAACCATGCATTTCATCAAAACCCTCGACACAAAGTGAAAGATGGATTATCAACTAGTATACAATGTCTATATATGTGTCTGATTGAATCCGTCGTAATCCCCGTTTAAATCTACCATCTCCACAATCAGTATCACCACCACCACCAATAACACTACCAACATTACCAATAACACTACCATCATCTCCATCACCTTCGCCGTCATCACCAACATCACCATCACCCCACCAATAACACCGCCACCACCATCATCATCCCTACCACCACCACCACCAACAACAACAACAACCACCACCACCAACCACCCTAACAATCAATACCACCACCACCACCACCACCACCACCACCATCATCATCCCTACCACCACCACCAACAACAACCACCACCACCAACAACAACCACCACCACCAACCACCCTAACAATCAATACCACCACCACCACCACCACCACCACCACCATCATCATCCCTACCACCACCACCAACAACAACAACCACCACCACCAACCACCCTAACAATCAATAACACCACCACCACCACCACCACCACCAACACCACCGCTACCACCAACACTCCCACCAGCTCCATCAATACAACCACCACCACCAGCATTTGATCCTTGACTACCTTTAGCAGAGTTCACTCCCTTGCAAGCATTCGGGTTAAGTCTCCGACTGGAGGATTCCTCCCTTCCTCCTCTTACACAATTCTCGGGTGCTCTTCCAAATTGCCATGGACTCTGTCTTCTCTTCTCTGACTAAACAGCAACATATTTATATACTAGATTACCCGTAGACAGTTACTGGTTCATATCGAGTTAAACAGGCGGCGATTTGGCTGAGTCGTTAGAACGTCAGATAGAATGTGTTATGGTATTGGTTCCGACTCTCTACTCCCCGAGTACAAATCCCACCGAGGTCAACTTTGCCTTTCATCATTTCGAAGTCGACAAAAAAAGGTACCACTCTAGTACTGGGGTCGATTCATCCTCTCTCTGGAAGAAATCTGCTGTACTCGGGCCCGGAGAGGATTGGACTCCTGCAGGCTTAAAATGCCCCATAAACGCCGGCACCCCTACAACTCTATAAAGAGTTATGGGACCATACCATACCATACCATACCATACCATACCATACAATACAATTCCATCAAGTTAAACATATTTTTCTAAAAGTTCACAGAGAAAGTAAAAGGATATTAAAAATATCGTAACCTTAATTATTTTAATTGTTTCCGCTAATAGTAGTAAATATTCTGCAAAATATACAAAACGTGTATTAAACACCTTATTTTGTGTATTTGATGATTATGCCGAAATTATAAGTCGTTGGTTAGAAATTGAAAGTTTTTCTGAAATGTAATATCACATGGTTACACTATACCCGAATTTCCGCTCTCATATTTTTCTGCCAGCCGCGTAGACACATTAAGATATATTTTCATTTTAAAACAATATTACTCTTAAATAGAATAAATAAAGTGAGAAATCATTAATCCTAAACAAACAAATGCTTACGAAGATAAGCTCCATGAACCGACTACATAGGTGTGTATATATTATAAACACACACGTGAGTGTTTGTATATGTGTGTGTATATATGTGTGTGTATGGCTGAGTGTTTGGTGGCATTTATATCTTCGTATGCTTACGTGTAATTAAATTTGCAAATATTGTTAAAATTTTATATTTAATAAATATATTTTTTTGACGCTATTTGTAGAGAAATATACACCGGACGTTTTACAAAGTGAAATATTTTCTAGAGAAAGAAGAGAAATATTAAGTCGAACAATCGATTATTTTTAGATTTGTTTAAATCATTACCAGAATTCGATTACTTAGCCTTGATTTTCGACAGAGAGAGAGAGAGAGAGAGAGAGAGAGAGAGAGAGAGAGGGAAAGAGGGGAGATAGAGAGGGGGCAGACAGACACGGTGAGAGAAAGGGGGAGAGAGAAGGATAGAGCGACAAAGAGACAAAGATAGAGGGAGAGTGAAAGAGAAAGAGAAATAAAGAGAGAGAGAGAAAGAGAGAGAGAGGCAAACAGAGAGACAGGAACAGAGGGAGAGAGATATAGAGAAAGAAAGATATAGAGAGAAAGAGAGAGAGAGGGGGAGAGGGGAGAGAGAGTGGGGGGAAGACAGACAGACAGAGTGAGTGAAATGGGGAGACAGAAAGATAGAGCGACAAAGAGACAGGGATAGAAGGAGAGAGAAGGAGAAAGAAAGAAAGAGGGGAGAGAGGAGGCTAACACAGAGAGAGAGAGAGAGAGAGAGAGAGAGAGAGAGAGAGAGAGAGAGAGAGTGACAGAGGGAGAGAGATATAGAGAAAGAGAGATAGAGAGAGCAATTGTATTCACACAGCGGTGGAAAGTTGGTCACTACTTATTAATTAAATGCAGTACAGTCACAGCGGTTGCTGCACCGACACAGCAGTTGCAGGACTGACACAGTGGTTGCTGCACCGACACATCAATTGCAGGACTGACACAGTGGTTGCTGCACCGACACAGCGGTTGCAGGACTGACACAGTCGTTGCAGCCCTGGAACAGTGGTTGTAGTACCAACACAGTGGTTGTATCACTGACACAGTGGTTAAAGCAGCAGCACAGTGGTTGCAGCGCCAACACAGTGGTTACATCACAGACACAGTGGTTGTATCACTGACACAGTGGTTGCATCACTGATACAGTGGTTGTATCACTGACACAGTGGTTGTATCACTGACACAGTGGTTGTATCACTGACACAGTGGTTGTATCACTGACACAGTGGTTGTATCACTGACACAGTGGTTGTATCACTGACACAGTGGTTGTATCACTGACACAGTGGTTGCATCACTGACACAGTGGTTGTATCACTGACACAGTGGTTGCATCACTGACACAGTGGTTGCATCACTGACACAGTGGTTGTATCACTGACACGGTGGTTGTATCACTGACACAGTGGTTGTATCACTGACACAGTGGTTGTATCACTGACACAGTGGTTACATCACTGACACAGTGGTTACATCACTGACACAGTGGTTGTATCACTGACACAGTGGTTGTATCACTGACACAGTGGTTGTATCACTGACACAGTGGTTGCATCACTGACACAGTGGTTGTATCACTGACACAGTGGTTGCATCACTGACACAGTGGTTGTATCACTGACACAGTGGTTGTATCAATGACACAGTGGTTGTATCACTGACACAGTGGTTGTATCACAGACACAGTGCTTGTATCACTGACACAGTGGTTGCATCATTGACACAGTGGTTGTATCACTGACACAGTGGTTGTATCACTGACACAGTGGTTGTATCACTGACACAGTGGTTGTATCACTGACACAGTGGTTGTATCACTGACACAGTGGTTGTATCACTGACACAGTGGTTGTATCACTGACACAGTGGTTGCATCACTGACACAGTGGTTGTATCACTGACACAGTGGTTGTATCACTGACACAGTGGTTGTATCACTGACACAGTGGTTGTATCAATGACACAGTGGTTGTATCACTGACACAGTGGTTGTATCACAGACACAGTGGTTGCATCACTGACACAGTGGTTGCATCACTGACACAGTGGTTGTATTACTGACACAGTGGTTGTATCACTGACACAGTGGTTGTATCACTGACACAGTGGTTGTATCACAGACACAGTGGTTGTATCACTGACACAGTGGTTGTATCACTGACACAGTGGTTGTATCACTGACACAGTGGTTGTATCACTGACACAGTGGTTGTATCACTGACACAGTGGTTGTATCACTGACACAGTGGTTGTATCACTGACACAGTGGTTGCATCACTGACACAGTGGTTGTATCACAGACACAGTGGTTACATCACCAACACAGTGGTTGTATTACAGACACAGTGGTTGCACCACCAACACAGTGGTTGCATCACTGACACAGTGGTTACATCACTGACATAGTGGTTGTATCACTGACACAGTGGTTACATCACTGACACAGTGGTTGCATCACTGACACAGTGGTTGTATCACTGACACAGTAGTTGTATCACTGACACAGTGGTTGCACCACCAACACAGTGGTTGCATCACTGACACAGTGGTTACATCACTGACACAGTGGTTGCATCACTGACACAGTGGTTGTATCACTGACACAGTGGTTGCATCACTCACACAGTGGTTGCATCACTGACACAGTGGTTGCATCACTCACACAGTGGTTGTATCACTGACACAGTGGTTGTATCACAGACACAGTGGTTGCACCACCAACACAGTGGTTGCATCACTGACACAGTGGTTACATCACTGACACAGTGGTTGTATCACTGACACAGTGGTTACATCACTGACACAGTAGTTGTATCACTGACACAGTGGTTGTATCACTGACACAGTGGTTGCATCACAGACACAGTGGTTGCATCACCAACACAGTGGTTACACCACCAACACAGTGGTTACATCACCAACACAGTGGTTACATCCCCAACACAGTGGTTACACCACCAACACAGTGGTTACACCACCAACACAGTGGTTACACCACCAACACAGTGGTTACATCACCAACACAGTGGTTACATCACCAACACAGTGGTTACATCACCAACACAGTGGTTACACCACCAACACAGTGGTTGCACCACCAACACAGTGGTTACATCACCAACACAGTGGTTGCACCACCAACACAGTGGTTACACCACCAACACAGTGGTTGCACCACCAACACAGTGGTTACATCACCAACACAGTGGTTACATCACCAACACAGTGGTTGCTCCACCAACACAGTGGTTACATCAACAACACAGTGGTTGCACCAACAAACAAAGTGGTTACATCACCAACACATTGGTTGCACCACCAACACAGTGGTTACATCACCGACACAGTGGTTGCACCACCAACACAGTGGTTACATCACCAACACAGTGTTTACATCACCAACACAGTGGTTGCACCACCAACACAGTGGTTACATCACCAACACAGTGGTTACATCACCAACACAGTGGTTGCACCACCAACACAGTGGTTACATCACAGACACAGTGGTTGCACCACCAACACAGTGGTTACATCACCAACACAGTGGTTGCACCACCAACACAGTGGTTATATCACAGACACAGTGGTTGCACCACCAACACAGTGGTTACATCACCAACACAGTGGTTACACCACCAACACAGTGGTTACACCACCAACATAGTGGTTACATCACCAACACAGTGGTTGCACCACCAACACAGTGGTTACATCACCAACACAGTGGTTACATCACCAACACATTGGTTGCACCACCAACACAGTGGTTACATCACCAACACAGTGGTTACATCACCAACACAGTGGTTGCACCACCAACACAGTGGTTACATCACAGACACAGTGGTTGCACCACCAACACAGTGGTTACATCACCAACACAGTGGTTGCACCACCAACACAGTGGTTATATCACAGACACAGTGGTTGCACCACCAACACAGTGGTTACATCACCAACACAGTGGTTACACCACCAACACAGTGGTTACACCACCAACACAGTGGTTACATCACCAACACAGTGGTTGCACCACCAACACAGTGGTTACATCACCAACACAGTGGTTGCACCACCAACACAGTGGTTACATCACAGACACAGTGGTTGCACCACCAACACAGTGGTTACATCACCAACACAGTGGTTACACCACCAACACAGTGGTTACACCACCAACACAGTGGTTACACCACCAACACAGTGGTTACATCACCAACACAGTGGTTACACCACCAACACAGTGGTTACATCACCAACACAGTGGTTACACCACCAACACAGTGGTTACAGCACCAACACAGTGGTTACACCACCAACACAGTGGTTACATCACCAACACAGTGGTTACATCACCAACACAGTGGTTACACCACCAACACAGTGGTTACATCACCAACACAGTGGTTACATCACCAACACAGTGGTTACACCACCAACACAGTGGTTACATCACCAACACAGTGGTTGCACCACCAACACATTTGTTACACCACCAACACAGTGGTTACACCACCAACACAGTGGTTACACCACCAACACAGTGGTTACACCACCAACACAGTGGTTACACCACCAACACAGTGGTTACCTCACCAACACAGTGGTTGCACCACCAACACAGTGGTTACATCACCAACACAGTGGTTACACCACCAACACAGTGGTTGAACCACTGACACAATGGTTGCACCACCAACTCAGTGGTTACATCACCAACACAGTGGTTACATCACAGACACAGTGGTTGCACCACCAACACAGTGGTTACATCACCAGCACAGTGGTTACACCACCAACACAGTGGTTACATCACCAACACAGTGGTTACATCACAGACACAGTGGTTGCACCACCAACACAGTGGTTACATCACCAACACAGTGGTTACACCACCAACACAGTGGTTGCACCACCAACACAGTGGTTACATCACAGACACAGTGGTTGCACCACCAACACAGTGGTTACATCACCAGCACAGTGGTTACACCACCAACACAGTGGTTGCACCACCAACACAGTGGTTACACCACCAACACAGGGGTTGCACCACCAACACAGTGGTTACATCACCAGCACAGTGGTTACACCACCAACACAGGGGTTGCACCACCAACACAGTGGTTGCACCACCAACACAGTGTTTACACCACCAACACAGGGGTTGCACCACTAACACAGTGGTTGCACCACCAACACAGTGGTTACATCACCAGCACAGTGGTTACACCACCAACACAGGGGTTGCACCACCAACACAGTGGTTACATCACAGACACAGTGGTTGGAGCACCAACACAGTGGTTACATCACCAGCACAGTGGTTACACCACCAACACAGTGATTGCACCACCAACACAGTGGTTACATCACAGACACAGTGGTTACACCACCAACACAGTGGTTGCACCACCAACACAGTGGTTACACAACCAACACAGGGGTTGCACCACCAACACAGTGGTTACATCACCAGCACAGTGGTTACACCACCAACACAGTTGTTACATCACCAACACAGTGGTTACATCACCAACACAGTGGTTACACCACCAACACAGTGGTTACACCACCAACACAGTGGTTACATCACCAACACAGTGGTTGCACCACAGACACAATGGTTGGAGCACCAACACAGTGGTTACATCACCAACACAGTCGTTGCACCACCAACACAGTGGTTACATCACCAACACAGTGGTTGCACCACCAACACAGTGGTTATATCACAGACACAGTGGTTGCACCACCAACACAGTGGTTACATCACCAACACAGTGGTTACACCACCAACACAGTGGTTACACCACCAACATAGTGGTTACATCACCAACACAGTGGTTGCACCACCAACACAGTGGTTACATCACCAACACAGTGGTTACATCACCAACACATTGGTTGCACCACCAACACAGTGGTTACATCACCAACACAGTGGTTACATCACCAACACAGTGGTTGCACCACCAACACAGTGGTTACATCACAGACACAGTGGTTGCACCACCAACACAGTGGTTACATCACCAACACAGTGGTTGCACCACCAACACAGTGGTTATATCACAGACACAGTGGTTGCACCACCAACACAGTGGTTACATCACCAACACAGTGGTTACACCACCAACACAGTGGTTACACCACCAACACAGTGGTTACATCACCAACACAGTGGTTGCACCACCAACACAGTGGTTACATCACCAACACAGTGGTTGCACCACCAACACAGTGGTTACATCACAGACACAGTGGTTGCACCACCAACACAGTGGTTACATCACCAACACAGTGGTTACACCACCAACACAGTGGTTACACCACCAACACAGTGGTTACACCACCAACACAGTGGTTACATCACCAACACAGTGGTTACACCACCAACACAGTGGTTACATCACCAACACAGTGGTTACACCACCAACACAGTGGTTACAGCACCAACACAGTGGTTACACCACCAACACAGTGGTTACATCACCAACACAGTGGTTACATCACCAACACAGTGGTTACACCACCAACACAGTGGTTACATCACCAACACAGTGGTTACATCACCAACACAGTGGTTACACCACCAACACAGTGGTTACATCACCAACACAGTGGTTGCACCACCAACACATTTGTTACACCACCAACACAGTGGTTACACCACCAACACAGTGGTTACACCACCAACACAGTGGTTACACCACCAACACAGTGGTTACACCACCAACACAGTGGTTACCTCACCAACACAGTGGTTGCACCACCAACACAGTGGTTACATCACCAACACAGTGGTTACACCACCAACACAGTGGTTGAACCACTGACACAATGGTTGCACCACCAACTCAGTGGTTACATCACCAACACAGTGGTTACATCACAGACACAGTGGTTGCACCACCAACACAGTGGTTACATCACCAGCACAGTGGTTACACCACCAACACAGTGGTTACATCACCAACACAGTGGTTACATCACAGACACAGTGGTTGCACCACCAACACAGTGGTTACATCACCAACACAGTGGTTACACCACCAACACAGTGGTTGCACCACCAACACAGTGGTTACATCACAGACACAGTGGTTGCACCACCAACACAGTGGTTACATCACCAGCACAGTGGTTACACCACCAACACAGTGGTTGCACCACCAACACAGTGGTTACACCACCAACACAGGGGTTGCACCACCAACACAGTGGTTACATCACCAGCACAGTGGTTACACCACCAACACAGGGGTTGCACCACCAACACAGTGGTTGCACCACCAACACAGTGTTTACACCACCAACACAGGGGTTGCACCACTAACACAGTGGTTGCACCACCAACACAGTGGTTACATCACCAGCACAGTGGTTACACCACCAACACAGGGGTTGCACCACCAACACAGTGGTTACATCACAGACACAGTGGTTGGAGCACCAACACAGTGGTTACATCACCAGCACAGTGGTTACACCACCAACACAGTGATTGCACCACCAACACAGTGGTTACATCACAGACACAGTGGTTACACCACCAACACAGTGGTTGCACCACCAACACAGTGGTTACACAACCAACACAGGGGTTGCACCACCAACACAGTGGTTACATCACCAGCACAGTGGTTACACCACCAACACAGTTGTTACATCACCAACACAGTGGTTACATCACCAACACAGTGGTTACACCACCAACACAGTGGTTACACCACCAACACAGTGGTTACATCACCAACACAGTGGTTGCACCACAGACACAATGGTTGGAGCACCAACACAGTGGTTACATCACCAACACAGTCGTTGCACCACCAACACAGTGGTTGCACCACCAACACAGTGGTTGCACCACCAACACAGTGGTTACACCACCAACACAGTGGTTACATCACCAACACAGTGGTTGCACCACCAACACATTGGTTACATCACCAACACAGTGGTTGCACCATCAACACAGTGGTTACATCACCAACACAGTGGTTACATCACCAACACAGTGGTTCCACTACCAACACAGTGGTTACATCACCAACACAGTGGTTACATCACCAACACAGTGGTTACACCACCAACACAGTGGTTGCACCACCAACACAGTGGTTACACCACCAACACAGTGGTTGCACCACCAACACAGTGGTTGCACCACCAACACAGTGGTTGCACCACCAACACAGTGGTTACACCACCAACACAGTGGTTACACCACCAACACAGTGGTTACACCACCAACACAGTGGTTACACCACCAACACAGTGGTTACACCACCAACACAGTGGTTGCACCACCAACACAGTGGTTACACCACCAACACAGTGGTTACATCACCAACACAGTGGTTACACCACCAACACAGTGGTTACATCACCAACACAGTGGTTACATCACCAACACAGTGGTTACATCACCAACACAGTGGTTACACCACCAACACAGTGGTTACATCACCAACACAGTGGTTACACCACCAACACAGTGGTTACACCACCAACACAGTGGTTACACCACCAACACAGTGGTTACATCACCAACACAGTGGTTACATCACCAATACAGTGGTTACATCACCAACACAGTGGTTACACCACCAACACAGTGGTTACACCACCAAAACAGTGGTTACATCACCAACACAGTGGTTACACCACCAACACAGTGGTTACACCACCAACACAGTGGTTACACCACCAACACAGTGGTTACATCACCAACACAGTGGTTACACCACCAACACAGTGGTTACATCACCAACACAGTGGTTACACCACCAACACAGTGGTTACAGCACCAACACAGTGGTTACACCACCAACACAGTGGTTACATCACCAACACAGTGGTTACATCACCAACACAGTGGTTACACCACCAACACAGTGGTTACATCACCAACACAGTGGTTACATCACCAACACAGTGGTTACACCACCAACACAGTGGTTACATCACCAACACAGTGGTTGCACCACCAACACATTTGTTACACCACCAACACAGTGGTTACACCACCAACACAGTGGTTACACCACCAACACAGTGGTTACACCACCAACACAGTGGTTACACCACCAACACAGTGGTTACCTCACCAACACAGTGGTTGCACCACCAACACAGTGGTTACATCACCAACACAGTGGTTACACCACCAACACAGTGGTTGAACCACTGACACAATGGTTGCACCACCAACTCAGTGGTTACATCACCAACACAGTGGTTACATCACAGACACAGTGGTTGCACCACCAACACAGTGGTTACATCACCAGCACAGTGGTTACACCACCAACACAGTGGTTACATCACCAACACAGTGGTTACATCACAGACACAGTGGTTGCACCACCAACACAGTGGTTACATCACCAACACAGTGGTTACACCACCAACACAGTGGTTGCACCACCAACACAGTGGTTACATCACAGACACAGTGGTTGCACCACCAACACAGTGGTTACATCACCAGCACAGTGGTTACACCACCAACACAGTGGTTGCACCACCAACACAGTGGTTACACCACCAACACAGGGGTTGCACCACCAACACAGTGGTTACATCACCAGCACAGTGGTTACACCACCAACACAGGGGTTGCACCACCAACACAGTGGTTGCACCACCAACACAGTGTTTACACCACCAACACAGGGGTTGCACCACTAACACAGTGGTTGCACCACCAACACAGTGGTTACATCACCAGCACAGTGGTTACACCACCAACACAGGGGTTGCACCACCAACACAGTGGTTACATCACCAGCACAGTGGTTGCACCACCTACACAGTTGTTACACCACCAACACAGGGGTTACACCACCAACACAGGGGTTACATCACCAACACAGTGGTTACACCACCAACACAGTGGCTACACCACCAACACAGTGGTTACACCACCAACACAGTGGTTACATCACCAACACAGTGGTTACACCACCAACACAGTGGCTACACCACCAACACAGTGGTTACACCACCAACACAGTGGTTACACCACCAACACAGTGGTTGCACCACCAACACAGTGGTTACACCACCAACACAGTGGTTGCACCACCAACACAGTGGTTGCACCACCAACACAGTGGTTGCACCACCAACACAGTGGTTACACCACCAACACAGTGGTTACACCACCAACACAGTGGTTACACCACCAACACAGTGGTTACACCACCAACACAGTGGTTACACCACCAACACAGTGGTTGCACCACCAACACAGTGGTTACACCACCAACACAGTGGTTACATCACCAACACAGTGGTTACACCACCAACACAGTGGTTACATCACCAACACAGTGGTTACATCACCAACACAGTGGTTACATCACCAACACAGTGGTTACACCACCAACACAGTGGTTACATCACCAACACAGTGGTTACACCACCAACACAGTGGTTACACCACCAACACAGTGGTTACACCACCAACACAGTGGTTACATCACCAACACAGTGGTTACATCACCAATACAGTGGTTACATCACCAACACAGTGGTTACACCACCAACACAGTGGTTACACCACCAAAACAGTGGTTACATCACCAACACAGTGGTTACACCACCAACACAGTGGTTACACCACCAACACAGTGGTTACACCACCAACACAGTGGTTACATCACCAACACAGTGGTTACACCACCAACACAGTGGTTACATCACCAACACAGTGGTTACACCACCAACACAGTGGTTACAGCACCAACACAGTGGTTACACCACCAACACAGTGGTTACATCACCAACACAGTGGTTACATCACCAACACAGTGGTTACACCACCAACACAGTGGTTACATCACCAACACAGTGGTTACATCACCAACACAGTGGTTACACCACCAACACAGTGGTTACATCACCAACACAGTGGTTGCACCACCAACACATTTGTTACACCACCAACACAGTGGTTACACCACCAACACAGTGGTTACACCACCAACACAGTGGTTACACCACCAACACAGTGGTTACACCACCAACACAGTGGTTACCTCACCAACACAGTGGTTGCACCACCAACACAGTGGTTACATCACCAACACAGTGGTTACACCACCAACACAGTGGTTGAACCACTGACACAATGGTTGCACCACCAACTCAGTGGTTACATCACCAACACAGTGGTTACATCACAGACACAGTGGTTGCACCACCAACACAGTGGTTACATCACCAGCACAGTGGTTACACCACCAACACAGTGGTTACATCACCAACACAGTGGTTACATCACAGACACAGTGGTTGCACCACCAACACAGTGGTTACATCACCAACACAGTGGTTACACCACCAACACAGTGGTTGCACCACCAACACAGTGGTTACATCACAGACACAGTGGTTGCACCACCAACACAGTGGTTACATCACCAGCACAGTGGTTACACCACCAACACAGTGGTTGCACCACCAACACAGTGGTTACACCACCAACACAGGGGTTGCACCACCAACACAGTGGTTACATCACCAGCACAGTGGTTACACCACCAACACAGGGGTTGCACCACCAACACAGTGGTTGCACCACCAACACAGTGTTTACACCACCAACACAGGGGTTGCACCACTAACACAGTGGTTGCACCACCAACACAGTGGTTACATCACCAGCACAGTGGTTACACCACCAACACAGGGGTTGCACCACCAACACAGTGGTTACATCACCAGCACAGTGGTTGCACCACCTACACAGTTGTTACACCACCAACACAGGGGTTACACCACCAACACAGGGGTTACATCACCAACACAGTGGTTACACCACCAACACAGTGGCTACACCACCAACACAGTGGTTACACCACCAACACAGTGGTTACATCACCAACACAGTGGTTGCACCACTGACACAATCGTTGGAGCACCAACACAGTGGTTACATCACCAACACAGTCGTTGCACCACCAACACAGTGGTTGCACCACCAACACAGTGGTTGCACCACCAACACAGTGGTTACACCACCAACACAGTGGTTACATCAACAACACAGTGGTTACACCACCAACACAGTGGTTGCACCACCAACACAGTGGTTGCACCACCAACACAGTGGTTGCACCACCAACACAGTGGTTGCACCACCAACACAGTGGTTACATCACCAACACAGTGGTTGCACCACCAACACATTGGTTACATCACCAACACAGTGGTTGCACCATCAACACAGTGGTTACATCAGCAACACAGTCGTTGCACCACCAACACAGTGGTTACATCACCAACACAGTGGTTACATCACCAACACAGTGGTTGCACTACCAACACAGTGGTTACATCACCAACACAGTGGTTACATCACCAACACAGTGGTTACATCACCAACACAGTGGTTACATCACCAACACAGTGGTTACATCACCAACACAGTGGTTGCACCACTGACACAGTGGTTACATCACCAACACAGTGGTTACATCACCAACACAGTGGTTACATCACCAACACAGTGGTTGCACCACTGACACAGTCGTTGCACCACCAACACAGTGGTTACATCACCAACACAGTCGTTGCACCACCAACACAGTGGTTACATCACCAACACAGTGGTTGCACCACCAACACAGTGGTTTCATCACCAACACAGTCGTTGCACCACCAACACAGTGGTTGCACCACCAACACAGTGATTGCACCACCATCACAGTGGTTACATCACCAACACAGTCGTTGCACCACCAACACAGTGGTTACATCACCAACACAGTGGTTGCACCACCAACACAGTGGTTACATCACCAACACAGTGGTTACATCACCAACACAGTGGTTACACCACCAACACAGTGGTTGCACCACCAACACAGTGGTTACACCACCAACACAGTGGTTGCACCACCAACACAGTGGTTGCACCACCAACACAGTGGTTGCACCACCAACACAGTGGTTGCACCACCAACACAGTGGTTACACCACCAACACAGTGGTTACACCACCAACACAGTGGTTACACCACCAACACAGTGGTTACACCACCAACACAGTGGTTGCACCACCAACACAGTGATTACACCACCAACACAGTGGTTACATCACCAACACAGTGGTTACACCACCAACACAGTGGTTACATCACCAACACAGTGGTTACATCACCAACACAGTGGTTACATCACCAACACAGTGGTTACACCACCAACACAGTGGTTACATCACCAACACAGTGGTTACACCACCAACACAGTGGTTACACCACCAACACAGTGGTTACACCACCAACACAGTGGTTACATCACCAACACAGTGGTTACACCACCAACACAGTGGTTACACCACCAACACAGTGGTTACACCAGCAACACAGTGGTTACATCACCAACACAGTGGTTACATCACCAACACAGTGGTTACACCACCAACACAGTGGTTACAGCACCAACACAGTGGTTACACCACCAACACAGTGGTTACATCACCAACACAGTGGTTACACCACCAACACAGTGGTTACACCACCAACACAGTGGTTGCACCACCAACACAGTGATTACACCACCAACACAGTGGTTACATCACCAACACAGTGGTTACACCACCAACACAGTGGTTACATCACCAACACAGTGGTTACATCACCAACACAGTGGTTACATCACCAACACAGTGGTTACACCACCAACACAGTGGTTACATCACCAACACAGTGGTTACACCACCAACACAGTGGTTACACCACCAACACAGTGGTTACACCACCAACACAGTGGTTACATCACCAACACAGTGGTTACACCACCAACACAGTGGTTACACCACCAACACAGTGGTTACACCAGCAACACAGTGGTTACATCACCAACACAGTGGTTACATCACCAACACAGTGGTTACACCACCAACACAGTGGTTACAGCACCAACACAGTGGTTACACCACCAACACAGTGGTTACATCACCAACACAGTGGTTACCTCACCAACACAGTGGTTACACCACCAACACAGTGGTTACACCACCAACACAGTAGTTACACCACCAACACAGTGGTTACACCAGCAACACAGTGGTTACACCACCAACACAGTGGTTACATCACCAACACAGTGGTTACATCACCAACACAGTGGTTACATCAACAACACAGTGGTTACACCACCAACACAGTGGTTACACCACCAACACAGTAGTTACACCACCAACACAGTGGTTACACCACCAACACAGTGGTTACACCACCAACACAGTGGTTGCACCACCAACACAGTGGTTACACCACCAACACAGTGGTTACATCAACAACACAGTGGTTACATCACCAACACAGTGGTTACACCACCAACACAGTGGTTACATCACCAACACAGTGGTTACATCACCAACACAGTGGTTACACCACCAACACAGTAGTTACACCACCAACACAGTGGTTACACCACCAACACAGTGGTTACATCACCAACACAGTGGTTACATCACTAACACCGGCGTTACTGCACCGATTCAATGGTTACTGCACCGAAAGGTTTTGTGACAACCACTGGGGGCCTTTCACTCCCAGGTGGAAAAAAAAGTACTATTTGGATGGCCGTTGACTCTGCTGAGTTCCTCCGCATACATACATATATACAGACATGCATATATACACGTACATATATGTATGCACACACGTACACCAGCACACACACATATATATATATATATATATATATATATAAACTAAAGATAATCTACAAATATCTATGATTTTGTATATGTGATGGTATATAGTGTAGTTTTTTTCTTTTATTGCTCCAAAGGACCGTGCTATACTGAGACACCTCCATCAATATAACATCTTTCTTTGTCTTCATGGTAGATGATGTTTGATGTCTCTTCTTTCGCTTGCCTCTCTGTCTCGTGTAACATTTCTTTGTAATCTCACACATGCCCAAGCATTGTTTGAGTAAGCTGAAATCTACTCCATGGATCCAGAAATATAACGTAATCCATGCACGCATGTTTGATTTCCAACGTAGGTATCACAGCATAAAATTCTAAAACAGGAACAAAAACAAAGCCGTGTAACCCAGTTGGTATATAGATTTTTCAATGTTAAAGGGTATATATATATATATATATATATATATGTGTGTGTGTATATGTATATATATGTTTATGTATATATTTATGTAGATGTATAATATATGTATATATAATATACAACATAAATATTTGCTCTACGGTTCTCTTATATATCTGATATATATTTATCCTTATCGAGCCCTCTTTGGATTTTAGTCTTCGAATTTAATATTATTAATATATATATATATATAAAGAAATATATATATATATATATATATATATTATATATATATATATATATATATATATATATATATATATATATATATATATATATATA